>CM053803.1:28137500-29387500 GCA_028671895.1 Oenanthe sinensis | reverse complement strand
TTTTGTGGAATACCCAACTGAAACAAGGGGTTATTCTTTCTATAATCCTTCCGAGAACAAAGTGTTTGTTGCTCGAACTGCTGAGAGACAGTGGGAGGATAATAGATCTCAATGAAGTTTGAGACCCACATGATAACGTTGAACCAGTGGAGGAACCTGAGTAGAATGTACAAGAAAAATAATACTGCTCAAGAAACACAGGTGTTCGTAGGTTTAGTAGGATTCGCCATGAGCCCAAGAGATAATATGGATTTCTCTTGACTCAAGATGGTGATGTGATGCTTGTGAATGAAGATGAGCCTCTCACCTACCTAGATACTATAAACACTCCAGATTCTAAGAGATGGCTGGATGCCATTAAATCTGAGATGGAATCCATGTATACTAATCAAGTATGGATTTTGGTTGATCCACCTGAAGGGGTAAAACCTATAGGGTGCAAGTGGGTTTTCAAGAAGAAGATCGACATGGATGCTAATGTACAGACCTATAAGGCACGATTGGTGGCAAAAGGTTTCAAGAAAATTCATGGTATTGACTATGATGAGACCTTTTCACCAGTTGTTATGGTCATGTCCATCAGGATTTTGCTTGCTATAGCTGCTTACTATGACTATGAAATCTGGCAAATGGATGTCAAAACTGCTTTCTTAAATGAGAGCCTTGAAGAAGATATGGATGTGTACATGACACACCCTAAGGGTTTTGTTGATCTAAAGGATGCTGGAAATGTATGTAAGTTGCGTCGATCCATTTATGGATTAAAGCAGGCCTCGAGGAGTTGGAACATTTGTTTTCATGAAACAGTAAAAAAGAGTTTGACTTTATTCAAAATGAAGATGAAACTTGTGTTTACAAGAAGTTTAGTGGGAGCCATGTGGCATTCCTAGTATTATATGTTGATGATATATTACTAATAGGGAATGACATTCCTTCTCTACAGACTGTGAAGACTTGGTTGAGAAATAATTTCTCAATGAAAGACTTAGGCGATGTGACATATATATTAGGGATCGAGATCTATAGAGATAGATCAAGGTGATTGATCGGCCTAATTTAGAGTACATACATTGACAAAGTTTTGCATCGATTTCAAATGCAAAGAGACTAAAATGGATATGTCCCAATGTCTCATGGGATAGTGATCTCAAAATAAAATTTGTCCTAAATCATTGGATGATAGGGACTGCATGAGTAAAATTCCATATGCGTCAGCAATTGGTTTTATAATGTATGCAATGATATGTACTTGTCCTGATGTCTCGTATGCTTTAACCATGATGAGTAGATACCGATCTAATCCAGGTGAAGGTCACTGGACGACAGTCAAGAATATTCTTAAGTACTTAAAGAGGACTAAAGATTCATTCTTGTTATATGGAGGAGATGTGAAGCTAGTTGTAAGAGGTTTCAGTGATACTGGTTTCTAGACAGATAACGATAATTTAATGTTTCTGTCTGGCTTTGTGTTTTATTGAGATGTTGTATGCTGGAATGGTTTACAGCAAAGACAATTGTTGATTTTACAATAGAACCTGAGTATATTGATACTTGTGAAGCAGCCAAGGAGGCTATTTGGGCATGTACTTAGGAGATATCACCTAATTAATGAGATTAATGATCAAGGAGATATACATATATGTAAAGTGCATACTAATAATAATATTGCAGACCCACTGACTAAGGCTTTGTCGCAGCAGAAGCATGAAAGTCACACTAGTTTCATGAGTATTGGATACTTGGGTAATTGGCTCTAGTGCAAGTGGGAGATTGTTAGTAATTGTGCTCTAGAGACAATACTTTTTATATTTTAAGGAAAATATTTATTATTAAGGATTATGTTTTATTGATTATTATTTATTTATTATGTTTTATTTACTGCGTAATAAATTGAAAGCATAATAAATGTCCTTGGAATTTTGATACGTATTATATATCTTTAAGTATGTGACTTAAAAATGAGATTATATGAATAGTATCTTATTCCTAAAATTCCCTAGTCGAGTATTATTATTTAAGGACAATAATAGTGCACAAAGACTAGTATGTTTCTTGACGGATGACCACATCTCATTGGTCATAGGTATGGGGATACTAAAGTCAAGAACATAAGTGCATGTATCAATGCATGGCACTGGAATGACCCGCCGTGAGATTCTACATGTTAAGTAAGTGTCATAAGTAATTCTCACTGTGATAATGGTGTAATGATCCTTAGACCTGAAATCATTATATTTCTATACAAGAATTAATATACTTTGATTACATTAAAAGTTACCTTTGACCGGGTGATGATAAAAGTGGACATTGGGTATATTATGAATCGTATGAGAAATATGAATGATCTAGATGGGATTTAATCCTCCTAATTTTAGGAGTGATATTATTGGCCTCTTGTTTGAGTGAGACTATGAAATGCACGGCCGTGCTCAAATGTTGATTTGATTTTAATAGTCTACTCATCGATCAAGAAAATAAAGATTAAATTATGAAGAGGATGACACGAGACATGCCTTGAGTTTAATCTATAATATCAACATTAAAGGAATTATATTACATGGAACATTATTCACGAAAGGCTTAATCGAATCACCGATTTATTATTATTACTTGGGTAGCAATGATGTATTACTAGATGCCGCTCATTGTTTACAATTTTAATTAGATATTAAAATTGTTGCCAATGTAATAATAACCTACAGGGTCACACACAAAGAACGCTTGAAGGAGAAATAATTTAAATTATGAATTTAAATTAAATAAGTAATTTATTTTATTTATGATATTAATTAAGTATGACTTAATTAATTATATAAATAGAATAAATGAATTACTTAAACTAATTCCAAAATTAATAATTAATTAATTAAGTGAGACTTAATTAAATAATTTAGAATTTTGGATTAGTATTAATTATAATTGGATTATAATTAGAAAACTTATTTCTCTCTCTATATAATCTCTTTATGGGCTGATTTAATAATATAGAGATTTTACAAAAACCCTAGCCGCTCTGAGAGAGGAGGAAGGTAGAGAGAGAAGAAGTTTTCGGGTGCTAGTACACATCAATCCTTCATGAAAAGTGTTCGTGTGGATACCGTAGAGCGTAGATCGCGAGAGCGGGATACGTGGTGATTAAACAAGCTTTGGACCTCCATTAATCTTCCATTAATGAACTGTTAAAGCTTCTAAAGGTATTTATTCTTTATCTCCGAATTAAATCTTTTGTTTTCGCATGGATCCTGCGGAGGGTTTCGCTATTTTGATTTATTTTTCGCGTTTATTCCGCTGCGTTTGTGTCACGAAACCCTTCAGATATGTCTGAAATACTCATTATTTCTCTCTTCATTTGTACTATATGAAATTTCCACATTTGAGTCTTCATGTGCATTTTCATCTTTCTCATTTTCAGATGGTTCCATTTCCATTTCATTTTCAAATCTCAAGGTGTCACTGCTTTCTCCTTCAAGGCTCTTGGCAGGAAACTTGAAGTCATCAAAAGTCACATTTGTGCTCTCCATCACTTTTTGTTGATCAATCACATATACTCTATGGACAATCTTGTCTAAGGAGTATCCCACAAATATTCCTTCATATGCGTTGGGATCAAATTTTCCTAGATGATCAACATTATCCTTGAGAACAAAACATTTTGCTCCAAATACATGCATATATTTAACATAAGCCTTCTGTTTGTCATGATATGATAAGGAGTCTTTCCAACAGGTTTTGTGATGAGTGCCTTGTTTTGAGTGTAGCATGCAGTCCTGACAGCTTCAGCCCAAAAACTTATTAGTAGACTAGCTTCTGCTAACATAGTCTGTTGGTCCCTGATATTGTAGAAGGGGGTTGAATACAATATCTAAAATTGTCACGAAATTTCGGATTTAAAATATTATTTTAATTAATCATGAAATATTAATTTTAATGAAATATTGTTCAAGTAGAAGATATAATTTTTTAACTTGAAATTTATTACAAAATTTATCTGATGAAAATTATATATAATTGATAAAGTTATCTAGAACGAATTCGACATGAAGTGTTCGAGTTTAACAATTATATTCCAAACTTTACACAGAAATCTGTGAATATTACAATGCATACAAATTTCTGAATTTTCAATGGTTTTCAATCGACACTAAAATATGAAGTGAAAGTCTCATATTTATAGAGGTAGAAAATCTTGTATGACTTTCTAGCACATGACATTTTACAGACTTTATTTAAGTCTGTATGACATTTTTTAACACTTGTATGACTTTTCAAAAGGCTGGATATGACTTCTAAAAATCAGTATGACTTTTTTTATTAATTAAAAGATTGGTATGACTTTTTAATTAAATAAAAAAACATCTCGGTATGACCTTATATTCAAAAGAATTCGGTATGACTTTTTTTATTAATTAAAAAACCGGTATGACTTTTTAATTAAATAAAAAACATCTCGGTATGACCTTTTATCAAAAGAATTTGGTATGACTTTTTTCTAATATTCGGTGTGACTTTTTCTTTAATATTTTGGTATGACTTTTTATTATAATTCAGTATGACTTATTGTTAGGTCCAAAGTGTTGTAGAGGGGGGGGTGAATACAACTGTTTAAAATTTATGAGAGAATAAACAATGTGCAAGTAATAAATGATGACTCAGAATTTCAAGAATATATCATTATATTCATTGATGGATTTGCTACAACATTCATAAAAGCATCATGATCAGTTGAACAATAAATACAGCAATTAAAGCTAGATTCAACTGATCCTCTCTCTCTCTCACTTTTTGTTTTACAGTAAATGCTCTCTCTTAAAAATTATCGTTTTAAAATACAGAGATACAAGTTACTCCTAAAAATACAAACAAAGTGCTGCTTTTATAATGTCATGTAGTCTTGATCTTGTCCTTTTTGTGTACGTGGCCCAATCAGGACTTCGACAACAAAAAGTACTTTCCCAACAACTCTGGATCAACCGTTCACAATAAGCCACTTGTCCCTTGAACATTAAATGTTACATTTCTACCCGCATCTCGATCTTCGCCTGGACCCATCTCGATCTCGATCTGTGAAAATCTCGATCTCAATCTGTGAAAATCTCGATCTCGATCTGTGAAAATCTCGATCTCGATCTGTGAAAATCTCGATCTCGATCTGGGAGAATCTCGATCTCGATCTATCGCCTGGATCGAGATTTGCCTTTGCAGTGTTTTACTTCACTTGTAAATCTCGATCCGCATCTCGATCTGCTGTGGATCGACATTTGCCTTGGCAAATATGCACACATCCAATGTTGACCTTCTTTAGTGACTAATTGAGAATTAACCTTTGTGAGCAAGTTTCCTTAGCTTCTTCAATTTCTTTTCCTCACTCAATTCAAATGAGATCTTCTATTACTGACACGAACTTGCCTCCAATGTCCTGACACTTGATGCAATGGTCTGGTTCATAAGTGACTAGTCTTGTAGGGGTTCTTGCTTCTGAATGTCAGTTCTCATTTGTTGATTAACCTTTACATTATCCAGATGTTGATATACATTACATGAAATCACTTTGGCCTTCTTGATACTTCCTTGACATTAATTTGATTCTCCATTAGATAAGTTAGGGCATGAGCAATACTCAGATTGAACTTCTTCTCACTTATGCATCCTTGATTAACCAAATTAGTTACTTGTAGTTACCAAGTATCATTACCATTTCTTCAGTTGATTGATTCCATGTGCTTCTTCAGTTTCTCTTGTTTTGCTGTTGTTTTATCTTTTACTTAGTTGAGTTACAAAATAATTAAGTGTTACAAGTTAGTACACCTATGCCTTTCAATCTCCCCCTATTTGATTGTCTAACAATGACAACCAAATTCACAATGAGGATAACTCAACTAAACAGGGACTGAAAAAGATAAAATAACATTCATAAAAGATCATGTCAACTTGCATAATGCTTGGCTTGATTAATTAACTTCATGTCTATTACTGATACTTCAAGTGCCAAAATTGGACACCTGTTGGCTCGATTAAATGGCTTCATGCTCTTCTAGAGATTTTCTCTAAGTACTTTAAGAGCACGGTCCACTCAATCTTCAATTATCCTTCTGAAGTCCTTTTAGCAGTATTACCACCGCCGAACTTCGCGAAATAATTGATGCCTTATATAAACCAGTTTCAAGACACTTACCTAACTAACTTCTACCTTACACTACACAAGACAACAGATAATATATTTTTACAATGCAGGAAAACAAGAAAACAAATTATAACGCAAAGAAACATTACAAGCATGATACATTAAAACTTTTATTCCTTGCGCTCCTCTTCCTCACGAGCTTTCTTCTTGGCTGCTTTTTCTTTCTTCATGAACTCAGGGTTGCAGACTTCATCCATTCTTTTCTTGAGAAGATTAAGTCCTTCTGCTTCCACATGATTTCTGATCTTGTAATTTCGAAACAACCTCAACCACCTTTCAACCATGCTGCGAGTGGTAAGCTTCGTGGGAATGTCTTCAAACCTCAGCTTTGTGACTTTGTCAGGGTACCCCTTTTCCCCTTTCTTCCGTATGACCAGCTGCTTAGGGTATCCAATGACAATAGCGGTGGTGCATTGCTGTAGCCTCTGAATATCAAGTTGTTGTCTTCTCTTACAGAAGTTATCAAACGTGACCCTCAGATAATCCTGATCAAACTCGTCAATATCATCCATCTCCTCAATCAATTCTCTTATACTACACAGTGTTTCATGACTGTGTTCTGCAAAGATGTCGTACTTGATTTCAATGATGGTTTCCACCTTATGCTTGTCTGTATAGATCAGCAGATCATTCTCATTCTCAGCTTTGCTCTTGACAAACTTGACATTTGCACTAACCACTGCACTAGCTTCCTTTCTTATTTCCCCTTCTTCTGGAATGTCTATCCTTGGATCTCCGTATCTTTGCACATGCTCTTTTATTGCCTCGTTTTGCAGCTCGAATGCATAGTCTTCAGGTTCCTTCTTAACCACTGGTAGTGTAGCTTCAGGCAACTTGTATCTAGAATCTTGCCTTTTTATCAGCTTCTCCAAGTCCTTAGCCACCAGCTTCTTTTCCTTTGTTAGAAAACCCTTAGAGAGAACTAGCTTTGCAACTGCCTTCAGCACATTTCCGCTCGGAGTTAGTTTCGAATCATGCAGATTTACGATCCTCAAGACCTTGTCATGGACATATCTGATCTGGTAGGGATTTAGAATGATGTCAACCCCTCTGTCTTCAGCCATCTTCAACAATTTCTCCTTAAACAGCACTCCAGTCTTGACAGAGGTGTCTACCTTGTGAGCGAATTCTACCAGTTCACTTGCACCCCTTTCATGGAAGAAAGCTTCATCGACCATACACGGCCCGATTTTTGTTATGGGTGTCCAAGTGATCATCAGATTCCATGCCTTCTCCTTGAATATGACTTGTACGGAGGTGCATCCCTGTCTTATGCAATTTAGATAATTCAGCAGCCCAGGGTTTAGATTTTCTAGCTTATGAAGAAGAAAGCTCAATCTTCCTGAGTCATGAGCATAGGCTCTTGGTCCAGCTAAGGCTTCTCTAGCCTTGTCCCACTCGGGACCTTCCCTCCTTATGTCAGCCTGGACCTTAGGATCATTGATCTTTTTCATTTCAAACTCATGCTGAGTTTTCTGAGCCGCTCTCTTCTCCTTTGCCATTAGTTCTTTTTCAACTATCCCTTGTAGAATTTCTTCATTTACTCTTTCTCTGGCTTCCCTGAAAATCTCTCCTTGCATCTCCGCTTCATCAACTTCTTCTTCTGGAACATGCTCGTCAGCAACCGAGTGGTCTCCTGCATCACCTGCAACTCCTGCGCCAGATCCGCCAGGATTTAGACCTCTTTCTTGTTCCCATTCTCTTGCTCGTTGCTCGAGTCTCGACCTCCTTGCCACTAAGGCTTCTACATCCATCTCGTCATCATCAGAATCTTCAATAAAGTCTCCCATAAATGTATCAACAAGAGGTGTTTCTTTCTCAGCTTCTTCTTCAGCTACCATCTTCTGCTTGCCTTTGTCCTTAAGAGCCGGTTGAGCCTCCTCCACCTTTTCACCAGATTTGTTTGAGGACTCGATCACCGGACCCTTACTAGTCAGCTTTTTCAGACCCTGATCCTCTTTCTCCCCCTTAGGTGTGTTATCCTCATCAGGAGCATCATCATCATTATTATCGTCACCACCACCACCAGTTGAAGGACCAGGTCCATCCTTGTTACGTCCAAAGACAGCATCAAGTAGTTCATGCAGTTTCGTCCAAACCTGAGACATGCCATAAGTGACATCATCTACTGACCTCCCGACCTCCACTTGTGCCAATCCGAGATTGTTTATCTTGTCAATCATCTGATTTTGGACGGCAATCAGGTTCTCCATGAACTGAGCTCCAACCTCCAATCTTCCAGAGTGAGAAGAGACAGCAGCAGTAACACCAGCAACTCCAGCCTCCAAAGCCTCCACTTTCTTCACTAGATCCTGCAATTTGGGGGACGGTGTTTGGCTTGGGTTAGACTGTTTACTCTCGCCGGGTTCTGTTTCACTCAAGATCCCTAAAAAGAAGGGATCTACTCTCCCTGTCTCTCCCTCGTGTTTAGAGCCTAACAGTACTAGAGCCTCATCCACTAATCTCTGGGGACTAGCGGTGAGTTGGTCGGCGATATCGGTCAGTGAGACTGAGCCTTTAAGCGCTGTGTCTACGACGGGAGATGACGTTATGACCATGTCATCCCCTTGATCACTTAGAACCTTTTCTGGTTCGCTGGGCTGTTCTGGAGGCGTAGACCCACCAGTCACCAGATGTCGTTGCTCTGCAAGCAACTTGTTTTCTGATTTAGATGAGGAAGCGTCATCCGTACTGGATTCGACAGACTCTTCCTCATTAAAACTGCCTGAGATACTAGTATCAGAAGTGCTAGTCTCAGTTTGCCATTCCCCTTCCGAGAAATTGCTCAAAGAGCCCTGAGCGGACAACTCAGGGAAGGTAGGGCCAGCTCCTATTGGCTGTTGAGATGGACCCCCTTCTTGACTCTCACCAACATGCCTAGGCGAGTGCGAATGTGTTGAAATGATTTGGAGAGGAGAGCCACCAGCGTGAGGTGTGGTGGCTGTGAGAGGTGAACTAGCATTAACAGGTTGTGCAGTTGCCACTGGATTTGAATCCACCTTTTGCTTCTTTGAAGGTGGCAGAGCTGCTGAAGTGACTACTCTCTCAACTCCTACACTTCCTCCACTCGATTCACTCGACTCAGATAAGCTTGCCTTCCTTTTATCACCAGTTTTAGGGCTGGCTGAACGTTTATGAACAGAAGGGCTTGCAGCCTGGGATAGAGCCTGGGGGTTTTCAGGCCCACGGCTGTAGAAAACAGGTTGAATTGATGATTGATCAAGATTAGCAAGAATAGGTACCTGACTAAGAAGATCGTCATCCTTGTCAGCTCCAGCTTCTGCAACATTTGCCTCGGCCATATCAACATCCATTCTTGCTTGTTCCAAAGTTCTAGGCACTGGATCTCCACCTTCAGCTTCGTTACCACTACTCTCAGCTTCTACTGCAGTAAACTGAGAAACATGCCTCCTAGCATACTCATCTTGCAGATCCTGGAAGTACGGAGTCAGGCGCAACTCAAAAAGTCTTGACTTTTGCTGGGTTTCCATGGTGGAGATACTCTTTAGAGTCATATCAAAACATGCCATCCTTTCAGAGCCTTGAAATATTCTTCTGTGTTCCTCTGAAAGGACGTCATCCAGAACAATCTGAAGAAATCTTGGCATCCAGCATTTGACTGGACCATCTTCTGGATTCCTTGAGGCATTTTTCTCCAATGCCCACCTCTCATGTAACTGAATCAACAGATGTTTGCCCACATTCACTCTCCTGTTGTTTGCCACTCCATATAGTATTACCCGGCAGCTGTTGTTCATCGGCCTGTAGTCTTTGTCTTTTGGGAACATGCAGCGCTGAATGGCCTGAACTACATAATCCCACTCAGCTGGTAGCATACCGGTGTTAACCTTTGTTACCTTGATAGGACCCGTGGGAGGGCGACAACCTATCTCCGTGAATAATTGCAACATATCCTCCATAGTGGGTTCCGGAGCATAATCTTCTGTAGGAAGCCCGAGTAACTCATTGAACTTCCGCAGACTGACTTCATATTTGACACCACCAATAGTAAAGGATAGTCCTGTTGGATTGGCTTTTCCACCCTGAATCTCTAGTGTAGAGTAAGCAGCTTGAAGGGCTTCGACATTCAGGATGGGAGAGGCGGTTAACGCGTGACTTATGATTGATGTGTTGTTGAGGGATTCAATCCAGAACTGATAGTGAATAAATCTACCAGTTGCTCGATCAGCAGAGAGATTAACAAAGTTGGTCTTGGGAATTGTGAAATTTGGGTTTGCCATTTTAAAGTTGTGTTTGAGAAAAGAAATGTTCTGAAATGGTTTGGCAATGGAAATTTTTTTGGAGAACAAGTTCTAAATTTAAACAACAAAAAAAACGTACACGAACCCCACTAATTACCCCACGTAATTAGTGACACAAATTAAAACAAATTAACTGCCCACTAATGACCACTTAACTCCCCACTAATGATTGACGGTTGAGTTTTCGAAAATTAAAGTGAACAGCCGTTACAAAATAAATTATTTTTCCAGAAAAACCACAAACACGGCGGTAAAGTTGCACTTTAAGGATTAACCAGTAGTACTCACAACTATTTTGCTCAAGAACACAAAAGTACTTAAGAATAAGAAAGCACGAAACAAAAACCAAACTCACTCGAATGAAGAAGAAAACTAAAGAACTAATTACAAGAACAGTAATAACGATAAAAACAACGCAAGAAGTTCAACAGTTGTAAACAAAATTTTAGCAGAGTTTCGTTTTAGTTATTGATGCTTTTAAGTAACAGTTAGTGATTTTTGTTTAAGAAAATCACAAGAAAACTTGATGTAATGTATGTATACGCGAGTGTATATGAAGAGCTTAAGCTTTTGGAGAGAAAGAAAGTTAATGTAAATAATGAACAGCCTTTTTAATGCTATAATATATACCTGCACGCCAAAAAAAAATGACTGAAAAGACACGTCACATCTCGATCTCGAGATCCGCATCTCGATCCTCATCTAGATGTCGATCTAGATGTCGATCTCGATCCGCATCTCGATCTACATCTAGATGTCGATCTGGATGTCGATCTCGATCCGCATCTCGATCTACATCTAGATGTCGATCTGGATGTCGATCTCGATCCGCATCTCGATCTACATCTCGATGTCGATCTTGATGTGGATAGATCGAGATTTGCCATAGAAAATTTCTCATTACTTCATTTAGACACTAACCATAATGATATACAGATCAGCACAAGATTAATGTCATGAAACTTTCTAACTCCTTATGATATGCAACACATACATTTATGAAGTTAAGTACACATTATTAATTATGAATATTCATGAATAACAATAATATGTACACAAGCTGAATTATAACAGATAGGTAGCAAAACTAACAGGTGTTAAGCATCCCTAATTCACCAACCAATCTAGAAAATGTTGATTCGTCTAGGGGTTTAGTGAATATATCTGCTATTTGACGTTCAGTAGACACAAAATGCAACTCTACAGTTCCATTTTCTACATGCTCTCTAATAAAATGATACCTGATGTCAATATGCTTGGTCCTTGAGTGATCCACAGGATTGTTGGTCATTGCAATAGCACTTGTGTTGTCACACATGATAGGAATCTTAGATACTTCCACACCGTAGTCCTTGAGTTGGTTCTTCATCCACAGTATCTGGGCCACACAGCTTCCAGCAGCAATATATTCTGCTTCAGCTGTCGAGGTAGATACTGTGTGTTGTTTCTTGCTTTGCCAAGACACCAACCTTCTTCCAAGGAACTGACAGCTTCCTGAAGTACTCTTCCTATCTATTCTACAACCTGCGTAATCTGAATCCGAATAGCCAACAAGATTAAACCCTGTATCTCTTGGGTACCAAATCCCGAGATTTGATGTTCCCTTGAGATACCTAAAAATGCGCTTTACGGCTATGAGATGTGACTCTCTAGGATCCGCTTGGAACCTTGCACATAAGCATGTAGAGAACATAATATCAGGTCTACTAGCAGTTAAATACAAAAGTGAGCCGATCATACCTCGATAGCTTGAGATGTCTACAGGTTTACCCGATTTGTCCTCGTCAAGTTTCGTGGCTGTTGCCATAGGAGTCTTTGCTTGTGATACATCTTGGAGACCATACTTCTTCAATAGATCATGAATGTACTTGGTCTGGCAGATAAATATTCCGTCCTTCTTCTGACTAACTTGAATGCCCAGAAAGAACGTCAGCTCTCCCATCATGCTCATCTCATACCTTGATTGCATTAACTTAGCGAATTTAGCACACAACTTCTCATTTGCAGACCCAAAGATAATGTCATCCACATATACTTGCACCATTATTAGATCATCTTTGCATTTCTTGTAGAAAAGCGTCTTGTCGATTACTCCTCTTGTAAAACCACTTTCTAGTAAGAAGTCTGACAGAGTTTCATACCACTTCCGCGGAGACTGCTTAAGGCCATATACTGATTTGAAGAGTCGATAAACATAATCACAATATTTGATATCGATAAACCCGGGAGGTTGCTCGACATACACCTCTTCATCCAGTTCACCGTTTAAGAATGCACTCTTGACATCCATTTGATAGACTTTAAAACCATGATGTGCTGCGAATGCCAAGAACATCCTTACTGCCTCTAGCCTTGCTACTGGTGCATAGGTTTCATCATAATCAATTCCTTCTCTTTGAGTATAACCCTTAGCAACCAGGCGAGCTTTATTTCGTGTTACACGTCCGTCTTCATCCAGCTTGTTCCTGAATACCCATTTTGTCCCAACAACAGATCTATTCTTTGGTCTGGGTACCAGCTTCCACACCTTCTGCCTTTCAAACTGATTGAGTTCCTCTTGCATAGCAATCACCCAATCAGCGTCATCTAGAGCTTCTTCCACCACTTTAGGTTCTATCTGGGAAAGGAACACTGAATATAGACATTCATTCTCAGTGGCAATTTCAGCTCTAGCTTTTCCTCTAGTAGTCACTCCGGCCTCTGGATCACCAATAATTAGCTCGAACGGATGGTCCTTGTTCCAAGTGCGATCCCTAGCAAATGTTCTTGATGATTCAGCTTGATCTTGTAAGTGAAAGTGACTTAGTCTAGAAGCACTTTCACTAGCTTCCCTTGAGCTAGTACTGGCTCCACCTGAGTGAGCTGCTCCCCCTGAGTGCATACTGACTCCCCCTGAGTTAGTACCAGGTCTGACGGAAGGTGATCCCTCAGTCCTAGTGTTTTGAGTTTGCGAAACACTAGACTCTTGATTAATTTCATTATTTATAGTTGGATCACTACCCTGCACTACTGACTCAGGAACTGTATCCAATTCATCAACATCCATATTTTCAAATCTTAGGGAAGTGGGCTCACTATCTTCTTTTTGTATAGAAGGGAGCCTTGAGTCGTCGAATGTGACATTAAGGCTTTCAACCACCTTGCGATCATTAAGCACAAACACCCTGTACGCTGCTACTACTTCAAGAGAATATCCAATGAAAAACCCTTCATCTGCTTTGGCATCAAACTTTCCAAGTTGTGCATTGTCTCTTAACACAAAGCATTTGGCACCGAATACGTGAAAGTACTTGATAGATGGTTTTCGTTTATTCATCATGTAATACGGCGTCTCATTATGGTCCTTTATAATCAGGGTTCTGTTCTGTGTATAACAAGCCGTGTTAACTGCTTCAGCCCAAAAATATAAAGGAAGTTTTGACTCATACAGCATTGTCCTAGCTGCTTCAACCAGTGTCCTGTTCTTCCTTTCTACCACCCCATTTTGCTGTGGTGTTCTCGGTGCTGAATACTGTCGTCTGATCCCTTTAGATATGCAGAAATCCATTAACACTGAGTTCTTGAATTCTGTCCCATTGTCGGATCGGATAGTCTTCACAGTCAGACTTGCTACGTTTTCAATTACCAGTACATGTCTAATGATCTCATGTGGCACTTCATCTTTCGATGTCACAAACTTCACCCATGTGTATTTGGAAAAGTCATCGACAATTACCAGCGCATATCTTTTCCTTGACATTGACATAACATTAACAGGTCCAAACAAATCCATGTGAAGGAGTTGTAGGGGCTCGGTAATGCTATTCACTTGTTTATCCTTATGCGAGGCTCTTTTTGATTTTCCCATCTCACATGCTTCGCAGAGTCCATCTGGAGTGAACTCCATCTGCGGCAGCCCTCTCACCAATTCTCTTCTTACGAGATTATTCATTGCTTTAAAGTTCAGGTGAGATAATCTTTTATGCCATAGCCAACTTTCATCAGCAGAAGCCTTGCTGTAGAAACACGTGACTTCAGACTGATCAGCAGAATTCATGTCAGCTATGAACAAATTTGACTTCCTTACTCCTTTGAGAGCAAGGCTTCCATCCTTTTTGCTTCGAATCGAACAATCATGCTTCCCAAAGTTGACGTCAAAACCCTTGTCGGTGAACTGACTAACGCTGAGAAGATTATGTCGCAATCCTTCCACAAAAGATACATCCTCAATGATAACATTTCCACAAACGATCTTGCCATATCCCCTGGTGTAACCTTTGCTGTTATCTCCAAAAGTAACCACGGAGCCGGCTCTCAACACCAAATCTGTTAGCAGGGACTTATTGCCGGTCATATGCCTCGATGCTCCACTGTCCAGCACCCATATGACTTTACTCTTTTCCTGTACACTGCCCTGCAAATCCAGAAAGGTTAGGTGTTCTTCGGAACCCAATGATGTTTGGGCCCGGCATCAATAATTTCCTTTTTCTTTTCAGATGCAGAAGGCTTTGCCTTGATGCCATCAGGGGCATTCATCTTGACTTTGTCTTTTCCCTTGTCAACCTTGACTGGTTTGTCATGTTTGGAAGTAGACTGGTCACTCCTAACTTTAGGAGGACTTGAAGTCTTAGTTTTTGACCCCACATGCTTTTTCTTACCACTACTAGATGTATGTTCAACAGATGCACTAGCAGTATTCATTAAATTAAAATAAGCATGCATGATGTTTACAGCACATGGCATACAATTAGGATGATTGCATTTAGCATGATTTGCATGCATGTTAGGCACAGCAGTAGTTGCAGGCATCGTATTACAACCAACAGATTTTTCTTCCTCTACATAGAACGGGCAATAGTAAGACAAATGATCAGTTTGATTACAGATATAGCATGCTTTTCTAGCTCGTGTAGATGTAGATACAGATGCAGGTTCAGTTTTAACTGCCTTTACAGGTGCTTTCATTTGGTCTGACCCTGCTACCCATTGTTTATATGACACCGTCTTAGCCTCCTTGGTTCCTACACCTCTCTTAGCATAAGCAATCTTACTAGCTCTTTTAGAAGTTGTAGGTTCTACTACTTTTTCTTCTGAATCTCTTTCAATTTTAATCTCATGTTCAATTTCAGTAGCAACAGGATCTATGGTCCTAGGCTCAAAATGTTTAAAGATAGGTTTTCTAACATCCATTAAAACCTCAGGCACATTTTCTTTGACTAACACTGGCTCTAACAACTCAGCAGCCCTATTTTTCTTTTTCTGTGTGTAGTCAAGTCCTATGTTAACTTTTTCATTTTTGCTCTTGCCTGCCAGTTTCATGTACATGTCCCTTTCTACGAAAACTTTATTAGCGGCTTCTTCAAAAGATTTACATGTTACTTTAAGCTCAGCTAATTCATTTTTAAGTTCTTCGTTAAGGTCTTCCCTAATCTTAAGCTTGTGTTCTAAAACATCTACCTGATTCATTAACTGCCTTTCCTTACTTTCTCCTGATTCTAATTCCTCTACCCTGGCCTCGAGAAGTCTATTCTTAAGGGAGAGTTTAGCATTTTCCTCATTAACAGCAATTAGATTAAGTTGGAGATTGTACATATCTTTAGTCATGGCAGCTAATTCATTTTGGTACTCAGGAATAGACATTTCATTTACGGTTAGAATTGGTACCTCTGATTGTTCTGAAGATTTTGCCATTAAAGCAAAGTTGCATAGCTCCTGATCTTCATCTTCATCAGACTCGTCCCAACCCTTCCCTTCAGTCACAACATACGCCCGGCTTCCCTTCTGTTGCTTGCTAACCAAGGCATCATATTTCTTTTTCAAATCAGCATAGGATTCCTTGGGATGAACGTACTTGGGCTTCTTGCACTCTGTTGCGAAGTGCCCCAATTCATTGCAGTTGTAGCATCTGAACTTGTTCTTGTCTACCAGGTTAGGTCTGTAGCCACTACCAGATGTGCTACTCCGACCGCTGTAACTTCCACTACCACTTACACTACTGCCTCTCCTGCCTCTTCGGCTGAAAGAACTACCAAATCGTCCTTTACCACTTCTTTGCTTCCTGAAGCTGATATGAGCAAATTCTCGAGCAATACAAGCATATGACTTGTCTTCTAATTTGTCCAGCTCTTCAAGGGTATAGTATTCATCCTCACTTTCTTCGGATGGATCTTCAATGTCTAATACCACCCTTTCAGGATTAGCATTTTTCAATGAGACAGCTGCAAGTGCCTTTACAGCAGATTCTTCAGCTACAAGTCCAGACTCACTTACCGCTTTGTTTTCTCCACTATTGTAGGATCTTCTTCTGTCATTTTGTTCCTGCTCCAGCTCGTAGGTCTTCAAAACACCATACAGCTTTTCCAGAGAAGTATTTTTCAAGTCTCTTGACTCTCGAATGGCAGTGATCCTATGTTCAAGATGTTTAGGCAAATTCAAGAGAAACTTGATATTTGAATCTGCTAGTGGATAGACTTTATCTCTTATACTCAGCTCTATAAGCAATTTACTGTAACGTTTGTAAACATCTGCTACGCTTTCTCCTCGTTCGCATCTGAACGATTCATATTCAGATATCAGAATGCGTTTGTGATTATCTCTAACTTCCTCGGTCCCCTCCATCACCACAGCCAGTTTATCCCACATGGCTTTAGCTGTTTTTAATCCCTTTATTTGAACATAGTACTCTGAGTTTAGGGATTCAATTATGACGTTGCGTAATGACGCATCCATACCAACCAATTCCTTATCTGCGTCTGAAAACTCCATTTCCTCTTTAGGAACAGACCGGGATGGAATTAGTATCCCTCCTTCCATTCGCTCTGGCTCAATTCTCATGGGTATGTATGGACCGTTTTCCAATATTCTCAAGTATACCTTGTTTATTGATTCAAGGTAAGCTTTCATCCTTCCGGTCCATTCGTCATAATGTTGTGCATCAAACGGAGGTATCTTAAATCTGTGTGCGGCGGCCATTTTAATAAAGTTTAAAATTAAGATAATACACTTTTCAAATTACAATAAATTGTATTTACTTGAAAAATTAATTATCTCACTTTAAATGTCCAACAATTAATATCCAACGGATTCTGCACTTAAGATTCAAGCAAGTTAGTTTTAATCACAGGAACAGTAGCAGGGTCCACAATTTTTCAAGTCCAAACAAAAAGGTGTCCACTTTCTAGTTGACAGAAGTTCGAAATTGTCCTTTTTGTTTAGCCAATCAGTTGATTCCAGTTTTGACCACAAGAAAATCCACAAAGCTCTAAAGTACAGTATTTTGGAATTTTGTACAAGTATTCCTTACACCATGGCTCAGAACTTTTTAGATCTACGATATATTTTTTTTTCAAGAAGAAACAAATAAAAACTTTCGGCACAAACTTCAAGGAAAAATTAGATCTGGGATTTTCAAGAACCAACTCAAACAACACAGTAGGATCTCTGTTAGATGTGTTTAACAGCAGCTCTGATACCAATTGTTAGGTCCAAAGTGTTGTAGAGGGGGGGTGAATACAACTGTTTAAAATTTATGAGAGAATAAACAATGTGCAAGTAATAAATGATGACTCAGAATTTCAAGAATATATCATTATATTCATTGATGGATTTGCTACAACATTCATAAAAGCATCATGATCAGTTGAACAATAAATACAGCAATTAAAGCTAGATTCAACTGATCCTCTCTCTCTCTCACTTTTTGTTTTACAGTAAATGCTCTCTCTTAAAAATTATCGTTTTAAAATACAGAGATACAAGTTACTCCTAAAAATACAAACAAAGTGCTGCTTTTATAATGTCATGTAGTCTTGATCTTGTCCTTTTTGTGTACGTGGCCCAATCAGGACTTCGACAACAAAAAGTACTTTCCCAACAACTCTGGATCAACCGTTCACAATAAGCCACTTGTCCCTTGAACATTAAATGTTACATTTCTACCCGCATCTCGATCTTCGCCTGGACCCATCTCGATCTCGATCTGTGAAAATCTCGATCTCAATCTGTGAAAATCTCGATCTCGATCTGTGAAAATCTCGATCTCGATCTGTGAAAATCTCGATCTCGATCTGGGAGAATCTCGATCTCGATCTATCGCCTGGATCGAGATTTGCCTTTGCAGTGTTTTACTTCACTTGTAAATCTCGATCCGCATCTCGATCTGCTGTGGATCGACATTTGCCTTGGCAAATATGCACACATCCAATGTTGACCTTCTTTAGTGACTAATTGAGAATTAACCTTTGTGAGCAAGTTTCCTTAGCTTCTTCAATTTCTTTTCCTCACTCAATTCAAATGAGATCTTCTATTACTGACACGAACTTGCCTCCAATGTCCTGACACTTGATGCAATGGTCTGGTTCATAAGTGACTAGTCTTGTAGGGGTTCTTGCTTCTGAATGTCAGTTCTCATTTGTTGATTAACCTTTACATTATCCAGATGTTGATATACATTACATGAAATCACTTTGGCCTTCTTGATACTTCCTTGACATTAATTTGATTCTCCATTAGATAAGTTAGGGCATGAGCAATACTCAGATTGAACTTCTTCTCACTTATGCATCCTTGATTAACCAAATTAGTTACTTGTAGTTACCAAGTATCATTACCATTTCTTCAGTTGATTGATTCCATGTGCTTCTTCAGTTTCTCTTGTTTTGCTGTTGTTTTATCTTTTACTTAGTTGAGT
The DNA here is from genome assembly GCA_028671895.1 of Oenanthe sinensis. Lineage (NCBI taxonomy): Eukaryota > Viridiplantae > Streptophyta > Magnoliopsida > Apiales > Apiaceae > Oenanthe > Oenanthe sinensis. Next base: position 29,368,389 of record CM053803.1, on the reverse strand, counting down.
TACAAAATAATTAAGTGTTACAAGTTAGTACACCTATGCCTTTCACTTATTAAAGAGTCTTTTCAATTATATTAAAATTCATATTAAGTCATATCTTTTATAATAAATTAATTCTACTTAATTTAATTAAATAATATATAAATTAAATTAAATTCAACTTGAATTAATTTTTAGTAATTGTGCTCTAGAGACAATACTTTTTATATTTTAAGGAAAATATTTATTATTAAGGATTATGTTTTATTGATTATTATTTATTTATTATATTTTATTTACTGCGTAATAAATTGAAAGCATAATAAATGTCCTTGGAATTTTGATACGTATTATATATCTTTAAGTATGTGGCTTAAAAATGAGATTATATGAATAGTATCTTATTCCTAAAATTCTCTAGTCGAGTATTATTATTTAAGGACAATAATAATGCACAAAGACTAATATGTTTCTTGACAGATGACCACATCTCATTGGTAATAGGTATGATGATTCTAAAGTCAAGAACATAAGTGCATGTCTCAATGCATGGCACTGGAATGACCCGCCGTAAGATTCAACATGTTAAATAAGTGTCTTAAGTAATTCTCACTATGATAATGGTCATTCCAGTGAGAATTAATATACTTTAATTACATTAAAAGTTATCTTTGACCGAGTGATGATAAAAGTGGACATTGGGTATATTATGAATCGTATGAGAAATATGAATGATCTAGATGAGATTTAATCCTCCTAATTTTAGGAGTGATATTATTGGCTTCTTGTTTGAGTGAGACTATGAAATGCACGGTCGTGCTCAAATGTTGATTTGATTTTAATAGTCTACTCATCGATCAAGAAAATAAAGATTAAATTATGAAGAGGATGACACGAGACATGCCTTGAGTTTAATCTATAATATCAAGATTAAAGGGATTATATTACATGGAACATTATTCACGAAAGGCTTAATCGAATCACCGATTTATTATTATTACTTGGGTAGCAATGATGTATTACTAGATGTCGCTCATTGTTTACAATTTTAATTAGATATTAAAATTATTGTCAAGGTAATAATAACCTACAAGGTCACACACAAAGAACGCTTGAAGGAGAAATAATTTAAATTGTGAATTTAAATTAAATAAGTAATTTATTTTAGTTATGATATTAATTAAGTATGACTTAATTAATTATATAAATAGAATAAATGAATTATTTAAACTAATTCCAAAATTAATAATTAATTAATTAAGTGAGACTTAATTAAATAATTTAGAATTTTGGATTAGTATTAATTATAATTGGAATATAATTAGAAAACTTATTCCTCTCTCTATATAATCTCTTTACGGGTTGATTTAATGAATGAGACATATTTTTACTAAAACCCTAGCCGTTTTGAGAAAAGAGGAAAATAGAGAGAGAGAACCAGTTTTTGGGTGCTAGTACACATCAATCCTTCATGAAAAGTGTTCGTGTGGATAACGTAGAGCGTAGATCGCGAGAGCGGGATATGTGGTGATTAAACAAGATTTGGACCTCCATTAATCTTTCATTAATGAACTGTTAAAGCTTCTAAATGTATTTATTCTTTATCTCCGAATTAAATCTTTTGTTTTCGCATGGATCCTGCGAAGGGTTTCGTTATTTTGTTTTATTTTTCGCGTTTATTCCGCTGCGTTTGTGCCTCGAAACCCTTCAATGGCATTAGAACTACTTGCGAAACGTTTTAATTCGGTTATGTGCTTAATAGTTTTCGATATGTAAGTATGTATGCGATCTATCATGATTTTGTATTGATACAATATGTATATGTTTTATGTATTATGAATACATGATATTCATATGATGTATAATCATGTGATGATTGTGTGTATTGATATATGTATATGATACATGCTTGTTCTTATTGATGGGAATCGTATTCGATTTGAATTCTGAAACGGCTGCCGTAGATTTTCTGAAATCTGTGTCCGTTGTCCGATTTTTGCAAACGATATGTGTTTTCTGACTGGAATCAGGTCACAGAGAAATACTGACTTTGTCAGCTCTACTTGTGTAAGCCATTAGATGTCGTTACAGGCACTAAAATGGTGATTTATTATTTTTTGAAAATTATTTGATTTTCAAAATTTTTGAGTATATGTATGTATATATTATGAATATATGATATTCATGTGATGTATAATCATGTGATGATTGTATGTATTACTGTGTATGTATATATGATATATTCTTGTTCATGTTATTGGGATTTTGTATATGATACGATTTCTGAAAAACCGTCAGATTTGGTGAAATCTGATTGTTGTATCCTATTTTCGCAAACGATATGTGTTTTCTTACTGGAATCGGGCCAATGAACAACACTGATAGCAATGCTATCATTGACGGATCTGTAAGGCGTTTGACGTCGTTAAGGGCCTCGAAACAGTGATTTATTATCTTTAGAAATCTGTTTTTAATTTTCTGAAATTTCGAAATTTGTTATATATGATTATATGATATACCATAATCACTTAAACATAATTAATATTAAATTTGCAATCTAGTTTATTTTATACACTTTAATATTGTAGATATCAAATGATAAACACAAACAACTTCTCTATGCGATCAGTTCTTGAGAAGGACAAGTTGACGAGAATATATTTCCTTGACTAACATAGGAGCTTGAGGATAGTCCTCGGATACCACGATGTTAGTCAAATCTCTTCCCTTGCTCTTAAAGTTGAGAATGTAACATGTGCAAATCATAGTGCCTATTGGAAGCAAATTGATGTTGCGACTGATGTTTCATGTCTCATGCTCGCAAATATGTGTGTTGAGCTTAAGAAGCAACACGAGCATATAGATGCTTATGAGACGATTGAGCAAAAGATATATTTAAAAATAAAAGGGCATTATACACTTACAAGTAGGGAGAGTGAGACCCGGTTACACCACATGTTCTAAAGATTATAGGGTATAATGAGTACCTTTGATATTTTGGGTTTCCAGATTGGTCTGGAGACTTAGTTAGATTTGATCTTACAATCTCTGGACAAATATTATTCTTAGTTTGTTATGAATAATAAAATGAATAAGATTGGTAAAACACCCATTAAGTTGCTAAGTATGTTGAGAACTGCTGAAAGCAATATGATAAATGCATGAACTACTACTATATTGATGGTAAACATAGGGAATGCAAAAGGGAAAGGAAAATGGAAAGGCAAGGAGAAGATTTGATCTAGTTCCGTTGTCAAACCAAAGTCCAATCCCTAAAGCAGACTCTAAAGTCTGAATGAGGTGTTGATAAAGAAGACGATTGTCGCTTCTGTGGAAAACTGGGAGACTGGAAATTAAACTGTCATGATTATTTGGAAGATCTGAAAAAGATGATCAATAAGGGTCAAGCTTCAGGTATCGGGTTGGAATTGGAGTAAAAGTAGTTTCTCTGGTTAGAGGAACTCGTTACTTAACTTTTAGCCTATAAGGAAAATTTAGAACTTGATAATTGTTATAACGTGCTTGCAATTGGCAAAGACATTATTTCAGTTTCTTGTTTGGACAAGAAAGGCTTTTTTATTTTAATTAAATAACAATAGTTGTTTATTCTATTTTGATGATGAGGCTTATAATGTTGCACAACTAATTAACAATTTATATGTTCTAAAGTGACTCAAATCAAATATTACCTTTGGCACTGTTATTGAGGCCATATTAATGAGAAACACATTTCCAGAATACATAAGGATGCATTCATGGATAAGTTTGATTATGAATTATACAAAAGGATGCGAATCTTGGTTTATTTGGCAAAATGACTAAAGCTCCTTTTACCGGACATGGTGAAGGGGTCATTGAACGGGTATGACTTATACATAGAGATGTATGTGATCATATGTGTACGATGACAAAAGGTAGATTTTAATTAACTTCATAAAATTTACTAATTATTTTAGTAGATACAGATATATGTATCTTTTGAAGAACTAATCCGAATCATTTGAAAAGTTCAAATACTATAAAGATGAAGTAGAAAATATCAAAGAAAAGTTTTTTTTTGATAGGAGGGATCACACCTTATTGGACATGGTGCGATCAATGTTGAGTCAAGGAATCTTCCAATTAGTTTCTGGGGTTGCACCTTGGAAACGGCTCCACATACACTTAACCGTGTTCCTACTAAAACGGTTCAAAAGACTCCTTATGAGATATGGACTGAGAAACGTCACAACATGTCATTTATGAAAATTTAGGGATGTGAAGCGTTTGTGAAACGTCTAATCTCTGACAAGCTAGGACCAAAATCAGACAAATGTAATTTTGTAGGATACCCAACTGAAACAAGGGGTTATTCTTTCTATAATCCTTCCGAGAACAAAGTGTTTGTTGCTTGAACTGCTATGTTCCTTGAGAGAGATGCTCTCTAAGAAAGACAGTGGGAGGATAATAGATCTCGATGAAGTTCGAGACCCACATGATAACATTGAACCAATGGAGGAACATAAGCAGAATGTACAAGAAAACAATACTGCTCAAGAAATACAGGTTATTCGTATGTCTGGTAGGATTCGCCATGAGCCCGAGAGTTATTATAGATTTCTCTTGACTCAAGATGGTGATGTGATGCTTGTGGATGAAGATGAGCCTCTCACCTACCAAGACGCTATGAACACTCCAAATTCTAAGAGATGGAACATTTATTTTCATGAAACAGTCAAAAGGAGTTTGACTTTATTCAGAATGAAGATGAAACTTGTGTTTACAAGAAGTTTAGTGGGAGCCATGTTGCATTCCTAGTATTATATGTTGATGATATATTACTAATAAGGAATGACATTCCTTATCTATAGATTGTGAAGACATGGTTGAGAAATAATTTCTCAATGAAAGACTTAGGCGATGCGACCTATATATTAGGGATCGAGATCTATAGAGATAGATCAAGGTGATTGATCGGCCTAAGTCAGAGTACATACATTGACAAAGTTTTACATCAATTTCGAATGAAAAAAAAGGCTAAAATGGATATGTCCCAATGTCTCATGGGATAGTGATCTCAAAATAAAATTTTTCCTAAATCATTGGATGATAAGGACCGCATGAGTAAAGTTCCATATGCGTCAATAATTGGTTTTATAATGTATGCAATGATATGTACTCGTCCTGATGTCTCGTTTACTTTAAGCATGACGAGTAGATACCGGTCTAATCCAGGTGAAGGTCACTGGACGGCAGTCAAGAATATTCTTAAGTACTTGAAGAGGACTAAAGATTCATTCTTGTTATATGGAGGAGATATGAAGCTAGTTATAAGAGGTTTCAGTGATGCTGGTTTCTAGACAAACAACGATGATTTAATGTTTCTGTCTGGCTTTGTGTTTTATCTATTTTTATTGAGATGTTGTATGCTGGAATGGTTCACAGCAGAGACAGTTGTTGATTCTACAATAAAGCCTGAGTATATTGATGCTTACGAAGCAGCCAAGGAGGCTGTTTGGGCATGTACTTAGGAGATATCACCTAATTAATGATATTAATGATCAAGGAGATATACATATATGTAAAGTGCATACTAATAATAATATTGCATACCCACTGACTAAGGCTTTGTTGCAGCAGAAGCATGAAAGTCACACTAGTTCCATGAGTATTGGATACTTGGGTAATTGGCTCTAGTGCAAGTGGGAGATTGTTAGTAATTGTGCTCTAGAGACAATGCTTTTTATATTTTAAGGAAAATATTTATTCTTAAGGATTATGTTTTATTAATTATTATTTATTTATTATGTTTTATTTACTGCGTAATAAATTGAAAGCATAATAAATGTCCTTGGAATTTTGATACGTATTATATATCTTTAAGTATGTGACTTAAAAATGAGATTATATGAATAATATCTTATTCCTAAAATTCCCTAGTCGAGTATTATTATTTAAGGACAATAATAATGCACAAAGACTAGTATGTTTCTTGACAGATGACCACATCTCATTGGTCATAGGTATGATGATACTAAAGTCAAGAACATAAGTGCATGTCTCAATGCATGGAACTGGAATGACCTGCCGTGAGATTCTACATGTTAAATAAGTGTCATAAGTAATTCTCACTATGATAATGGTGTAGTGATCCTTAGACCTGAAATCATTATATTTCTACATGAGAATTAATATACTTTGATTACATTAAAAGTTACCTTTGACCGAGTGATGATAAAAGTGGACATTGGGTATATTATGAATCGTATGAGAAATATGAATGATCTAGATGGGATTTAATCCTCCTAATTTTAATGGTATGATAAAACATGTTAGTGTAAAATCTTACTTCATGAGGATCATATGTAATTTGAGGACAAACAGCTCTTCAAAAGTCTCTGAGTCTGTCTCTGAGAAGCTTATTTTCTTCTGAACTCCTTCTGATTTTATTCAACAGGGTCCATACCACTGACAATGATCTTTGTCTGAAGAACTCTAATGAGATTCTAAATGTACCATTCCTGTTTGTGTAGACTAAGATCTTCCAATCATCTAGAATGTGATCAACTATCACAGTGATATAGTCAATTTCTTCTTTCAGAGCTTTCATGAAATTATCTAGACTGTCATTTGAATTTTCCAAGCATTCAATCAATGACTGTAACTTATAGTCTTCAAAAGGTCCTTTCTGAAGTTTTTCCATGATCACTCTGGCAGTGTCCCATTTCTTCCCTATCTTTAGCTGCACATCTCTTTTCTTCTCTCTAACTGCAACGACCCAGAGATTTTACTTTTCTAGGCTTGCTTCTTTTTCAGCCTGTGTTCTTTCCATGACTAGAGCTTTTAGTTTCTTAGTTTTAGCATGGCTTACCTTGATGTCTTCTTTTAATTTCTTCATGGCCTCTTCATAGGCAGGATCAAACTCTTTCTTTTTCGGAAATAAAAATTCTTCATCAAAGGCAGCTTCTTCCTCTGCTCTGCAGTAGTCAGGATTGAATGATTCATCATGAGCATAGTACTATTCTTCTGGTTCTGGAACATAAGATTCAAACTGTTCTTCAGAATACAGCTTCGCTTTTCCTTTATTTTTAGTAGCCCCTTCTTCTTCAGCTACTTTCTCTTTTTCTTTCTCCCCCTTGGTTGAGGGATCCTCTACAGCCTTAGAAGCTTCAATGGATAGAACAAGTTTCTGCATGGTCAGATAGACCTGCTTCATTCCATCATTCAGAAGCACCATCCCGTCATCCATCTTGTTGAATCGTTTTGTTAAGATTTTTTTATTTTTCAATAATCGTCAGATTCAAACTTCTCTCTACCTCATCAATTCTTTCATGTATTGATCTTACTTCCTTCATATCCTCAGCAATAAGACTTTGCACATTTTGGATATCTTGAGTTTTCAGGAGAATAGAGGATTTGACATTTTTAACATCTTTCCACACAATTGTCAGCTATTTTGTTACAGAGGAAGATGCAGACTTCACTTCTGCTTGTGCTTTTACTTTTACCAACTCAGCTTGAACAATCTGCATTTCTTTCTGGAGAGCTTCCATTTTTTACAGTAGTTCATTGTGTGTGCGCGCACTCACCTCGCTTGCACTATTGTTTGATTCACTTAAACTATGTGCATGTGTTTCACTCGGTGTTTGCCTCACTTCACTAGTGTTTTGCTCCATTCCAGATCCAGATGTTGTACCTGTATATATTACTATAGCTTTTGAAGACTCATAATGTTCTTCTGATGCCGGTGAAAGCGCGTCTTCAACAAGATTAACTTGAAGTGGCTCCACTACTGACGTAGCTACTCCATGAATGGAGTCTCATCTCTCTTTAAAGAGTGGTTGCCTCTCAAATCCACTAGTGGATAAGAGAACTTCCTTGGAAGGAACTGAATGTAAGAAATCCAGGGGGGTCACCACATTAGACAATGTAATTTCTGGCTTGTTAGAGTCTGTGACGCCCCTCAATACCTGTAATGGCACTTGATACTTTATAGCATCAAACATATTTTGTTCTACTATGAATGTGGCGACTTCTAAGTTTGTTCCCAAATCATTTTCTTTAGAAGGTGATGTGCCCTCGTCTGAGTGTGATTCTGATAGTGGAGATCCTGCTAGTGTGAGCACTAGCAGTGTGCGTGACTCATTACAGGATGCCGCGGTCAGACGGTGAATTTCAATAGAATAACCCGTTTGATTGAGTGAGTCCAGAGACAGTTGTATTGCCATATCAAATTTCATATCCCAATGAGAGGATAAGGATGAGTCTGCAGTTGTCTCAGGTTCATTCTTCGATCTTTTTGTTGGTGGAGACAGAGCTGCGGGTTCACTCACCGTGATACCTCTACCTCTTACTTTTCTAATAGGTTTCTTCCTCTTTCTAATTTGACTCAAAGAAGTTAGTGAAAGAGAAACTGTTTGAGGTTCTATCTTAGATTGGGATTGAACCTGTGTGTTGTCAGGTTCATAGCCAAAGACCTGAAGTGTAAGACCATAATTATAGTCCGCCACAGATATATTTAAAGGTATATTAAATATATTTATAGGTAGGAAATTGGAAGCTAAGGTGTGAGTTATTACATGTTGTACATATGCCTCGTGTTCTGCATGTTGAGTAGCTTCCAGTAAAAGCTGTTCAGAATTTTTAACTTTCATCGTCACTTGATCTTGAATTTGCTCTGGCTCTTGCTGACGCGGTTGAGCCTATGCAGGATTGGAAATTCGATCCATAATCTCACCCATATAATCTATTCTTATCACTAGCACATTTGGAAACTTGACTTTGTTGTTGAGCCTTTTGAATAAGTTCTTCTGTGAAGTTGGAGATTCTTCTACAAGACTGTTTTGGAACAGTGCTTTATCCTCATCTGAAAGTAGAACATTCAAGAATAGCATCAGGAATCTTGGATAGTAGCATGTTACATTCTGTTCCCTGCTCTATGGCGTTCCCATTTTCTTTATTATTTCTTTCAATATCAGCTTCCCAAAATTAATCCGTCTGTTATGGGCCACAAAATACCCAATATTCTGAAGAAGAGAAGATATATTGTTGAAGTTGCTCTTTGTCGTGGGGGCAAACACTTTAGCTAGTGTTTCAAAGAAATAATCTCACTCGCTAACCAACTTAGCTTTTGACATCTTTACCAGGTTAATGTCATTTTGATACTGAATTGCATAGGAAAATTCAAGTATTTCTGGAACAGTTGGTGGGTTAACGAAATTATCAGTTGGGAACCCTAAGATTTTGTTTAGATCATTTTCAGTCACCATGTACTCACGTTCTCCAATGCTGAAGGAAAATTGTACTCTTGCTGTAACTGATTTATTCCTCGCTGTAGAGTACAGGGCCCTTAAAGCATGAACTTGTAACGGGGCGTCCAGTGTAATGACAGTCCTGACTAGTGAATGCTCATTTAAAAATATGATCCATGATCCTACAAAATTTGTCTTCACAATCTCGCAATTTCTAGCCATTTTTAATTACTTTTTTTTTTACAAATTAGAATTACAAATTGGAATATTACCTAATTAGTTGGAATAAAACAATAAAATATGAAATACAAGTCCAATAATTTAAAAATTACACACTAAAATTAAAATCCTAATTTCAAATTAATCCTTAATCAATTTAACACCTGTAGATCACTTTAATAACAGTCCTTACTCTTCAATTACAATAAAATCTGCCTTAAATCTAGTCCAATCGTGGTTTGAAAAAAAATGGGCAGTAATTCGGCTGTTACTAATCGATTTTAAAGCAAACCAGCAAGTGTAATCACTTGTAATCAAGGAATAGCAACTGATAGCAGTTGTGCAGATCAAAATCGTATGTTCTTGAAAAGTCCTATTGAAGTCTGTGTGTGTGTGTATATATTAGCGTGTGTGTGTACATATATCTGCTGGAAAAGAAAAAAACAATTAAAACAAAATCAGCATGACTTTTTTTTTTGTTTTAAAAATGGTCCGTATGACTTTTGTTTAACAACAATCGGTATGACTTTTTTTTTTAAACTACAATCGGTATGACTTTTTTTTAAAAAAAGAAATTTTCAGTCAGTATAACTTTTATTGAGCTATATCGGTATGACTTTGTATTTGGAAATTACTCGGTATGACTTTTTAAAAGGTCATGCCGAGTTTTTAGAAAATGGAGAATGTCATACTGATTTCAACAAAATATCATATTGAAAATTAAATTAAAAAGTCATGATGAATTTCAATAAAATAGAATAAAATAACATAAATTAAGATATAAATATAACAAACAAATATATATATATATATATTGAAAATTTTATTCGAATTCTTGATTAATTATTAATAATTAAATAAATATTAACAAACAATAATTAATTAGAAGAATAATACAATAATTTACATACTACTAAATTATTAAGGACATATAATAATTATTTATATTATTAACTGTTCTAATTAATTTAGGAGTTAAATTAATTCAAGCTTGAATTAATTTAATGAGTAAATTAATTAGAACAGTTAATAATATAATCATTATTAATGTATAATAATAATTAGAAAAATATATTATAAAATACATAATGCTTATAAAATGCTAAAAATAAATATAAGTACATATGCTATAATTGAAATAACCATCCATTAAGAATATTAAATTATTCTCAAGATAATTTATCCAAATATTCATAAGCCCTAGGATATTGCTGATTCAAGTCTCATAAATCCTTCAAATATTAACATTTAATATTTATGAACTCAAATCAATTCCTAGCAACCAAAAATTAGCCACTGTTTAACATCCCTAGTTCACTAACCAAGTTAGAGAAAGTAGATTCATCAAGTGACTTCGTGAAGATGTCGGCTATTTGATCATCTGTGGGTACAAAGTGTAACACCACAGTTCCATTCATGACATTCTCTCGGATAAAATGATACCTTATGTCAATGTGCTTGGTTCGAGAATGTTGTACAAGATTGTAGGAAATAGTTGTACCACTTGTGTTGTCGCAGAAAATTGAAATTTTGTTCAACGGAAGTCCATAGTCATTTAGCTGATTCCTTATCCACAAGATCTGTGCACAACAGCTACCTGCCGCAATATATTCTACTTCGGCTGTCGAGGTAGATACTAAGTGTTGTTTCTTGTTGTAACAGGAGATCAACCGACTTCCTAGAAACTAACAGCTTCCAGAAGTATTTTTCTTGTCCATCTTGCATCCTACATAATCTGAATCTGCATAGCCTATTAGGTCAAAACCTGTATCTTTAGGGTACCAAATTCCAAGATTTTGTGTACCCTTCAGATATCTAAATATTCGTTTAAAAACTATAAGATGAGATTCCCTAGGGTCATATTGAAACTTTGCACATAAGCATGTTGCAAACATTATATCAGGTCTACTAGCAGGTAGATATAATAATGAGCCTATCATACCTCTATAGCTTGTGATGTCAACTTTCTTACCAGTTTCATCTTTTTCAAGCTTGGTGGTTGTTGGCATTGGGGTTTTTACCGGTGAAGAATCTTCTAGACTGTATTTTCTCATAAAATCCCCTACGTACTTTGATTGGCAAATAAAAATCCCATCTTCCTTTTGCTTTACTTGCAATCCTAGGAAGAATGACAGCTCACCCATCATGCTCATCTCATACCTACTCTGCATTAACTTAGCAATTCTCTTGCACAAGTTTTCGTTAGTAGAACCAAATATAATATCGTCAACATAAACTTGGACAAATATCATATCTTTATCATGCAACTTATAAAAGAGAGTTTTATCTATAACACCTCTAATGAAACTATTTTCAAGTAAAAACTCAGAGAGAGTGTCATACCATGTCCTCGGTGCTTGCTTGAGTCCATAGAGAGCTTTGAATAGAAAATACACAAAATTAGCAAACTCTGGATTTTCAAAGTCAGGGGCTGTTCCACATATACTTCCTCTTCTAACTCTCCATTCAGAAATGCACTTTTCACATCCATTTGATAGACTTTGAAATTAGAATGTGCTGCGAATGCCAGTAATATCCTGATGGTTTCAAGTCTTGCAACTGGTGCGTAGGTCTCGTCATAATCAATTCCCTCTTCCTCGGAGTAACCCTTTGCCACCAGTCTGGCTTTGTTCCTTGTAACAATGTCATCACCGTCTAACTTATTCCTGTATATCCATTTATTACCAATTACAGATCTATCTTTTGGCCTGGGTACCAGTGTCCAGACTTCTTGTCTCTCAAACTGATTGAGTTCTTCTTGCATAGCAAGAACCTAATCTGGATCAGTTAATGCATCTTCAATCTTCTTTGGTTCTTCTTGAGATAGAAAAACTGAAAATAAACATTCATTTGAAGTTGCACTTTTGGTTCTAACTCCAACATCTGGATCACCTATGATCAATTCAAAAGGATGATCTCTGCTCAATATCCTTTCCCTTGGTAGGCTTGATCTAGATGATTCGCCTCGAAATTCATTGTGATGTTGTGTTCTGCCAGTAGATCCATCATCTCCCCCTGAGTTGCTGCCATGATGACTTGTTGTTCCACCACTGGTATTAGTAGTATCTCCAGTGTTTCCATTATTTCCACCACTATTACCTGGATCATTATCATTATTGTCATTATCATTTCCTGCAGCAACCTCAGATTCTTCTTCATCATCAGAACGTGAGTTTGGATAATTATCAAATTTTAATGACTCAGAAGAATCTTCATTTTGGATACTTAGGAGTTTAGTGTCATCAAAAGTAACATTGAAAATTTCTTTTACTTTGGTGCTGATCAATTATGTACACCCTATATGCTCTTCTTGAATAACCGACAAAAATAGCTTTATGTGCCTTGGCCTCGAACTTGCCACAATGTTCATCTCTATCTTTCAGCACATAACATTTGGCTCCAAATACATGAAAATACTTGAGTGTAGGTTTCTTTCAAGCCATTAATTCATAGGGAGTCTTCATATGATATTTATTTATCAGAGCTCGATTCTGGGTATAACATGTTGTGTTTATTGCTTCAGCCCAGAAGTAGATAGGTAACCTTGATTCACTTAACATTGTTCTTGCAGCTTCAATCAGGGTTCTATTTTTCCTTTCTACAACTCCATTCTATTACGGAGTTCTTGGTACTGAATATTGTCTTGTTATCCCCTTGTCTCAACAAAAGTTATTCAGAATTTCATTCTTGAATTCTGTTCCATTATCTGATCTGATTGCCCGGACAACTAACTTTGAATCTAACTCAATCAACTTTACATGATCAATCACCAATTGTGGAGTTTCATCCTTAGAGTTCAAGAATAAAACCCACATGTACTTTGTGGAGTCATCTACAATCACTAAGGCATATTTTTTCCTTGACATACACATAATTTTGACTAGACCAAATAAATCCATGTGTAGGAGTTGAAGTGGTTCAGTGATGTTTGTAGTGTATGTGCCTCTGTGACTTGCTTTCTTTGACTTCCCTTTCTGACATGCCTCATACAATCCTTCTTTTGTAAATTCCATCGGAGGCAGTCCTCTCACTAAATCCCTCTTGACTAGAGATTTATTGTTTTTAAGTTCAGATGTGAGAGTTTCTTGTGCCATAGACAACTTTCTTTTGATGAAGCTTTTGAATAGAAACAGTTTGCTTAATCTTCAGTTCCTGAGTTGAGATCGACTATGTACAAGTTTCCTTTCCTTACTCCACGTAAGGCCAGTTTGTCGTCTTTAGAATGAGCTATTAAACACTTCTCCTTGATAAAGTTTACTTTGTATCCTTTATCACAGAATTGACTGATGTTGAGTAGATTGTGCTTAAGTCCTTCCACTAAAGAGACATTTTCAATGATAACATTTCCAGCATTTAACTTGCCATATCCCATAGTAATTGTTTTGTTGTCATCTCCAAAGGTGATGATTGGGCTAGCTCTTCCAACCACGTCTGATAGTAGGGCCCTATCTCCGGTCATATGCCTTGAAGATCCACTGTCTTGGTTGTGCTTACTTTCCTATAAACAGTCTCAATAACTTTCTATTTAGACTTAGGAATATATGTTTCCTTCTTGACAGGTGAAGGAATCGCAGTCTTGGATTTTATAAATTTATTATTGATATGTTGTCTAGGTGTCATGTTATCTTTATTAGCAATCATGCGTTTGAAATAAGCAGTCATAGCATTAAAAGCACATAACATAAAATTTAATATACCACAAGGTTTATGGCATACATCAATAATAGACATGTTATTTAAAACAGTATGTGGCTTAACAGTTTCTACTTCATCTTTATCAGCAGTTTTAAAGTTCTCGATAGAATGATATATTTTATTACGATTCCTACTATTAACAAACGTATTAGGTCTATTCGCAATATTCTTTAAGTCTTTAGCACATATACCAGGATTGAGCGATCTAGAAGTTCCCACATCTTTCACTAGTGTCTGAGGTGCACTCTCCTCTTTTTGGACATTAACTTATTGTATGTCCTTAGCTTGTTCCTCTCTTTTCTTCTCTTCCTCGAGATCCTCTAACTGCATTTCATAAGCAATTAGTATTGAGCTCTCAAGGATTCGTTCAGCTATTGGGGTTATGAAAAGAGGTTTAGGTGTATCTTTTACAACATGTGGGATACCCCTTTCTTCAGCACTTTTTCTGAATGGGGTTATGTTGCTTGCCTTTCCTATTGATTTATAGTACTCAAAGCCTATTCCAACTTTTCGGTTTATCTCCTGTTAGTCAATTAGGTTCTTTACAATATAAGAGGAATTCTTATAGGCTAGACACTTCTTCTTCTCTTCCTCTATTTGATTTCTGAAATAGGCTTCAACTTTAACATAGCAACTGACTCTATTGACTTGAAAAGCTAAGTCCTCAGTCAGTTTCTTACATTTGATTTTGAACATGTTAACAACATCATTCTCATCATGTAAGACTTTATTTGTGAGAATTAGTTTCTTAACCCTATCTCTTGTATCATCTAGTTCTTTACCAAGCAGTTTAAACATTTTAGGGCAAGAGGGATTTACATCTATTTCTCCTTGATGGGTGGGAGACAATGATTCCTCGTATGAAGCCGTAAGAGCAAGATTTCTCAGCTCTTCCTCATCATCGTTGTCTGAATCATCCTAGCTTTTGCCCTCTGCTAGATAAGACTTGCCTTGATGATTTTTCACGAGTGCATCATACTTCTCCTTGAGCTCTTCATAAGACTCTCTCTTATTCCCTTGCTTAGGCTTCTTGCATTCTGGTGCAAAGTGGTCTAGCTCATTACAGTTGAAGCAACGAAACTTGCTTCTATTAACTAAGCCGGTCTTGTAGCCGTCTTTTGATACAGTTGTTGAAGAACCTCCTTTTTGGAAGCTTCTAAAATTTGGCTTAACTCTATAGGAGGAGTTTCTTCGGAATCTCATATTGCCAAACCTCCTGGCAACCATAGTTAGAGATTCATCTTCAAGCTTAACTAGTTCTTCCAAAGAGTAGAACTCACCATCTTCTTGTTTATCTGAAGTATGACTAAATTCTAGAACCACATACTCCATTGAACTGTTAGAAGGTGCAACAACCTTCACCTCCAACTTCTTTAGTGCTTCCACTATCAATGCTTTGGAGGAACTCAGAACCTTACCTCTGCCCTACATTTCTCTTGTCTGGATCTGTTCTAATTCATATGTCTTTAATACTCCGTAGAGTCTTTCTAGAGTTACCTCCTTCATGTCCCTAGACACCCGGATTGTTGCGATCATGTGTTCCAGATGCTCGGGTAAGGTTAACAAAAACTTCCTGTTGACCTCCTAGTTCTGATAGTATTTCACATTCAGGTTGAGCTCATTTATCAGTTTATTCAATCTCTGAAACACCTCAAAGATACCCTCACCAGGGTTGGATCTAAATTGCTCGTA
Organism: Oenanthe sinensis; assembly: GCA_028671895.1. Classification (NCBI taxonomy): domain Eukaryota; kingdom Viridiplantae; phylum Streptophyta; class Magnoliopsida; order Apiales; family Apiaceae; genus Oenanthe; species Oenanthe sinensis. The sequence goes on along the minus strand of CM053803.1, from coordinate 29,352,577 downwards.
TTGGGAGGTCAGGATATTCAGTCTATTCTCTTTGACTTCCTCAGTCCCCTCGTTGATAATCCCTATTATATCCCATATCTGTTTGGCATTTCTACAATTGACCACGTGATTGTACATGACGTAGTCTAGGGATTCTATCGATATGAGTTTGAGGTTGTTGTCCAGGGACACAGCTTCAGTTTCTCTTCTGTATAGTCAATTGGACTTTTTAAAAACTGTCTGGAAGGAATTACGATCCCATCTATCTTGTGTTCGAGAATAACTGTTATTGGGGGTTCAATACATTTGGCCAAAATTAATACATACTTGGAATTGGCAATCTCAATGAATAGTAGTATTTTATGCTTCCATAAATTGTAGTGATCTCTATCGAACTGTGGAATTTTAATGCTCATAACTTTTTGTGTACTCAACTTTAATAAGAATAAAAATTAAGTGTTTCAAAAAATATTTTAATTTTTGACTTAAAACTAGGTGTCACTTTTTGTGTACTCAGAGTGTGGGGTGTCTATTGTGTTGCTAGGTGTCTCACCTCTTACTGCTTCTATTTGGTATTGGCACTCAACACTGACTCTCAGCTATTTGGGTGAAGGAGTAAAATGATCACTCAGACTCACTCTAATTGTTTCTCTCTTCTCAGTTTGTTCTTCAATGGTCGTCATTTCTGTGATATTTCTCACACCTGATTCTTCAATTGAATCATTATCAAGTGGAGAAGTACCTTGAGATGTATGCATTGACACTAGCTCAGCACCGGACTCAGTAATTACTTCATTGTCTAGTGAAGTATCACCCCTTTGGGTTTTCCAGCTCGCTCTATCGAGGGGTTGCCTTTCCACTTCATCACTGTGGGTGGGGAGAAATCCTTGTACAGGAACTGGAGGATTTAATTCCAGTGTGGTCACGACATTAGATTCTGTAATAAGTGGCAAATTAGAATCCGTGATGCCAGTTGAAGCCCATAAAGGCATGTCCTCTTCATAATCAACTTAAATTGGTTCCGCTACTTGAGTAGTTGTTCCTTGAATGGAACCCCTTCCCCCTTTATGGGGAGGTTGTCGTTCCACTATCCCAAAATTGGGAAGGAACTTGTCCTTAAAAGTACCTGGAAGTGTTAAGTCCAGGGGGGTCACCACCTCAGGTAATGTAATGAAAGGCAGATTAGAACCTGTGATGCCCCCTTTAGCTTGTGAAAGCATGACCTGAATTGGTTCAACCAAAACAAGTGTTGCTACTGAAAAAGCTACATATGGTACCAATGATAAACACACTTCCGGACCTTTCAGGATTGAATCAATTTCAGAATTTAGATTTTACATTAATTCAAGGTCAGAAAGGATTGGAGAATCAGTTGCAAGGTAAACAGTTGCCTCAGGTTCAAAATAGATTTTCCTTCTTTTACTAGGAGGCAGAGCTGAGCGGGTGATTTCAAAAACATCTGGATTCGGTCGGAACGCATCCCTATCTCAAATGTATAGTTTTCTCTTTCTGGTTAGGGGAAAGGTCGACAGTGTTTGTTGTTCTATGGCATGGGTTAGAACTGTTTGGTGGCCAAGTTCATTGCCAGTTCCTACAGCCACTAGGAGCTTTTGTGTGTGCGTTGCCGTTTGAGGCACATGATCAGGTATGGTGACAAATTGTTCATGCAAAAATGCAGAGAAGTCAAGGTCAAAAAGTGTACCTTCATCAATGTTCTCATCAATTGGTTCTGGAATGTACACCTCATTCTCTTAATGCTCCTCCACAATTTTTTCCTTAATGAAATTTTCATCTATATTTTCAGATTCATGCCCCTGATTTTCTTGTTCAGGCTCCTAGTTATTGTCAGAAATAGCTTCATCTTCTTCCATTGGTTGATCCTCAGGATCATTGGATTGCTGTTCTTCTTCAGCTTCTTCTACATTTTCTGTTGCAGCTTCTTCTTCAGCTTCTGATTCACTTTCTTCTTCAGCTACATCTTCCTTATGTTCCTCCTCTTCTTCTACTTCTGCTTCTTCTTCTACCTGTTCAAGAATAGCAAAGCAATCTCGAAGAATATCAGTCATGGGGCAGGAGTGTTCCCATTTGGATAATTATCCTCTCTCTGTAGTACTGTAATTGTTTTGAACTGTAGAAAAAGAGATTCTTCCATTGGACAATTCTGAAAGTGTTGAAGTTGATCTGCAGTCAGTCTCAAGTTGAGAATCTCCTTTTCTTTTCTTGGTTTTTTAGAATCTCTTCCATTATCATCTTCCCTATATTGATTCTGATGTTGGATGCATTTGCATATGCAAGTATCTGATTGAACCTAGTTATTCCCTGGAAGCCCCCTATCTTTGGTGCAAATCCATGAGATAGGATGTTGAAGAACAGGTTCCACTCTTTTGTCAGATGATGCTTCTACATTTTCTTAGGGAGACCATTGTTTTCCCTTGTGCAGTGCAACCACATGAAAAAGTTGATTAAATCTGTCTAAGATGGTTCATCCTCAAAGTCGTCAGTTGGTAACTTAAGTGCCTGATTAATGTCATTCTCTGTTATTCTTTCGTTGCTGAATTTTATATGTGAATGCTAAGATCCCGTCTGCAGATGTGTGTTTGGACGACTTGTACACCTGTCAAAGAAGATTTCTATACAAAGGCACATTAGTAGTTAGTGCAAATTGGACCATAGACCGTTCGTTAAGAAACAGGACCCAATTACCTAACTCACTTGCTTTAATCCAGTCATCCACTAAAATAGATAAATATTTAGCATTTTTAATCACAAAATGACCCGCCATTTTATTAAAAGTGAAAGGTAATTTTTACGAATAAAATCAGTAATTAAGGTTGAATTAAATTTTAGCAAATTACGAACCAAACCCTAATTTTAAAACTACTAGGATAAAATTGAAATTAATATGAGATGAACTCCTAGTAATTCTAAGCAAACCACTATTTTTAGATTAATATTTAATCGACCCTAGCTATGTGAAACATGGTGTACTAGTTCGAGATCTATAGAAATGTTAATTTTAAAAACTCAACTAAAGTTAGTGAAATTACTGAAGGGTTTCGGGCATGAAAACGCAGCGGAATTAACGTAAAAAAAATAAAAAAAATCGAAACCCAATCGCAGGATCCATGTATAACGTTGGATGATTATGGTGAAGAAGTATGTACCTTAACAAAGCTTTCGTATGCTGTTTAATGGAGGTCCAGAAAGATGAATCACAGCAGTCCTTTGTTGCAAAGATTTGCTCTCTAAAGAAGTCCACACGAACGCCCAATCGTCCTACGATCACCGGAGTCGGTACTAGCCGAATTGTTTGCCTCTCTCTCTCTCTCTCTCTCTTTCTCTAACCTCTCTTGATGTTGAGCAGCTAGGGTTTTTTCTCTAAAACAAAATTTGATGATTAAACCCTAATACTATACATCATTATGTATATATAGGGGAGAGAGATTTTGGGCCTAACCCTAATCCATGTGGTTTCCAAAACCCATTATGACTTTGGGTTATTATTATTATTAAATCTGAATTCTAATATAATTAATCAAGTCCCACTTAATTAATTCAATAATTAAATTCGAATAATAATAATACTTATTAAATCCGAATTCTATTATAATTAATTAAGTCCCACTTAATTAATTTAATAATTAAATTCGAATAAACAATAATATATTTAAATTCGTAATTTAAATAAACCTCCATTTTGACATTCTTTGTGTGTGACCCTTTAGGTTATTATTACGTTGGCAATAATTTTATTATCTAATAATAAAATTATAAACAATGAGCGGCATCTAGTAATACATCATTGCTACCCAAGTAACAATAATAATTGGTGATTCAATTAAACCTTTCGTGAATAATGTGCAATGTAATATAATCTCTTTAACCTTATATTATAGATCAAACTCGAGGCATGTATAGTGTCATCCTCTTCAACGTTTAATCTCAGTTTCCTTGATCAATGAGTAGACTATTTAAACAAATCAATATTTGAGCATGGCCATGCATTTCATAGTCTCACTCAATCAAGAGGCCAATAATATCACTCCTAGAATTGGAGGGTTAAATCCTATATCTATCATTCATATTCCTCATACGATTCATAGCATACCCAATGTACACCTTTATCATTACCCGGTTAAAGGTAACTTTGAGTGTAATCAAAGTATATTAATTCTCGTATAGAAATATAATGATTTCAAGTCAGAGGATCAATACATCATTATCACAGTGATATTTCTTATGACACTTATTAACACGTAGAATCCCAATGAGATGCGGTCATCCGTCAACAAACATACTAGTCTTATTGCATTATTACTGTCCTTAAATAATAATACTTGACTAGGGAATTTTATGAATAAAATACTATTCATATAATCTCAATTTTAAGTCACATACTTAAAGATATATATTACGTATTAATATTTCAAGGACATTTATTATTCTTTTAATTTATGACGCAGTAAATAAAGACATAATAAATATTAATTAAATAATCACATAAAACATAATCCTTAATTGTTTTCAATAAAACATTAAAGGTATTGTCTCTAGGACACCAATACTAACAATCTCCCACTTGTACTAGAGCCAATCTCTCATGTATCTAATACCCATGGAACTAGTATGACCTTCGTGCTTCTACTGCGACAAAGCCTTAGTCAGTGGGTCTGCATTATTCTTATTAGTATGCACTTTACATATATGTATATCTCCTTGATCATTAATCTCATTAATTAGATGATATCTCCTAAGTACATTCTCAAACAATCTCCTTGGCTGCTTCATAAGCATCAATATACTCAGGCTCTATTGTAGAATCAACAACTGTCTCTGCTATGAACCATTCCAGCATACAATATCTCCATTTAGACAAAACACAAATCCAGATTGAGAAATCGAATCATCCTTGTCTGTCTAGAAACTAGCATCGGTGTAACCTTTTACAACCAGCTTATCTTCTCCTCCATATACCAAGAATTAATCTTTAGTCCTCTTCAAGTACTTAAGAATATTCTTGACTGCTGTCCAGTGACCTTCACCTGGATTAGACTAGTATCTACTCTGACTTAGGCCGATCATTCTTCTTGATCTATCTCTATAGATCTTGATACCTAAAATATAGGTCGTTTCGCCTAAGTCTTTCATTGAGAAATTCTTACTTAACCAAGTCTTAACAGCCTGTAAAGAAGGAATGTCATTCCCTATTATTAATATATCATCAACATATAATTATAGGAATGCCACATTGCTCCCACATACCTTCTTGTAAACACATGGTTCATCTTCATTTTGAATAAACCCAAACTCTTTGACAGTTTCATCAAAACGAATGTTCCATTTCCTTGAGGCTTGTTTCAATCCATAAATGGATCGACGCAGCTTACATACCTTTACAGCATTCTTTGGATCAACAAAACCTTCAGGCTGTGTCATATACACATCCATATCTTCTTCAAGGCTCCCATTTAAGAAAGCGGTTTTGACATCCATCTGTCAGATTTCATAATCATAGTAAGCAGCTATAGCAAGCAAAATCCTGATGGACTTGACCATAGACACTGGTGAAAAAGTCTCATCATAGTCAATACCATGAATTTGCTTGAAACCTTTTGCCACCAATCGTGCCTTATAGGTCTGTACATTACCATCCATGTCGGTCTTCTTCTTGAAAACCCACTTGCACCCTATAGGTTTTACCCCTTTAGGTGGATCAACCAAAGTCCATACTTGATTAGTATACATGGATTCCATCTCAGATTTCATGGCATCCAGCCATCTCTTGGATTCTGGAGTGTTCATAGCATCTTAGTAGGTGAGAGGCTCATCTTCGTCGATAAGCATCACATCACCATCTTGAGTTAAGAGAAATCCATAATATCTCTCAGGCTCATGGCGAATCCTACTAAACCTACGAATAACCTGTGTTTCTTGAGCAGTGTTGTGGTCTTGTACATCCTGCTCAAGTTCCTCCATTGGTTCAATGTTATCTTGTGGGCCTCGAACTTCATCGAGATCTATTATCCTCCCACTGTTTTTCTTCGAAAGCATTTCTCTTTCAAGAAAAACTGTAGTTCGAGCAACAAACACTTTGTTCTCAAAATGATTATAGAATGAATAACCCTTTGTTTCAATTGGGTATCCCACAAAATTATATTTGTCTGATTTAGGTCCTAGCTTGTCAGAAGTTAAACGTTTCACAAATGCTTCACATCCCCATATTTTCATAAATGACATGCTATGACGTTTCTTAGTCCATATCTCATATGGAGTCTTCTGAACCGTTTTAGTTGGAACTCGGTTAAGTGTATAAGCAGCCGTCTCCAAGGCGTAGCCCCGGAAACTAATTGGAAGATCTGCATGACTCATCATCGATCATACCATGTCCAATAAAGTACGATTCCTCCTTTCAGAAACTCCATTCCATTGTGGTGTTCCGGGAGGAGTGAGTTGTGATACAATACCACACTCTTTTAATAAACTCTTAAATTTATGGCTTAAGTATTCACCTCCATGATCAGATCGTAGAGTCTTAATACTTCCGCCAGTTTGCTTTTCTACTTCAGCTTTGTTTCTTTGAACTTTTCAAAAGAATCGGATTTGTTCTTCATAAGATACACATATCTACTGAAATTATCAGTAAACGTGATAAATTAGTAAAAACCACCTCTTGTCATAGTACGCATAGGACCACATACATCACTATGTATAAGTTCTAATCGTTCAGTGGCCCTTTCACCTTGTCCAGAAAAAGAAGATTTAGTCATTTTTCCAATGAGACAAAGTTCGCATGCTTCGTATGATTCAAAGTCAAACTTATCCAAGTATCCATCCTTATGTAACTTGGAAATGCGCTTCTCATTTATATGGCCTAAACGACAGTGCCAGAGGTATGTTTGATTTGAGTCATTTATTTTAAGACGTTTGTTATTCACATTATAGATAGGAGTGTCTAAATCAAGAACATATAAACCGTTAAATAAACGTGCAACCCCATAGGTAACATTATTCAAAGAAAAGGAACAACTATTGTTCTGAATTAAAAATGCAAAACCTTTCTTGTCTAAACAAGAAACCGAAATAATGTTTCTGCAAATTGCAGGCACGTAAAAACAGTTCTCAAGTTCTAAAATAAGGCCAGTGGGCAATGATAAATAATAAGTCCCTACAGCTAAAACAACAACCTTTGCTCCATTGCCAACTCGTAGGTCGACCTCTCCTTTAGCCAAAGTCCTACTCCTTTGTAGTTCATGTACATTTATACAAATGTGAGAACCACATCCAGTATCTAATACCCATGATGTAGAAGTTGACAAATTGACCTCTATAACATAAATACCTGAATCAGAAGCTTGACCAGCCTTCTTCTTCTTCAGATCCTCCAAATAAGCATGACAGTTTCTCTTCCAATGACATGGTTTACCATAGTAGTGACAATCACCCTTTGCAACAACACCCTTAGGCTTTAAAGCCTATTTGGGATTAGCCTTTGGCTTGGGACCAGAAGCAGATCCAATCTTCTTCTTTCCCTTCCATTTGCCTTTCCTATTAGCCTTACCTTTGTTATCTACCATCAACATGGCAGCAGGTTCAGTCTTTTCATGTTGGTTTCAGTAGTTTCGTAACATGGCCAACAATTCAGTGGATGTTTTGTCTATCTCATTCATATTGTAGTTCATAACAAAATGAGTATAGTTGCGGTTCAAAGATTACAAGATTAAGTCAATCTGAGCTTCCAAACCAATCGGGAAACCCAAAGTATCAAGATACTCAATATAACCTATCATCTTCAGAACATGTGGTTGAACAGGTTCACGGTCTCCCTGTTTGCAAGCATACAGTGCTTTGCTCGTGTTAAACCTTTCTTGACGAGCTTGTCCCTCAAACATTCTTTGAAGGTGTTCAATCATCCCATAAGCATCCATATGCTCATGTTGTTTTTGAAGCTCAGCACTCATGGTTGCCAGCATGAGACATGCAATATCATTCACGTCATCAATATGCTTCTGATAAGCATTTTGCTGAACGCGAGTTGCATTCTCAGCAGGAGGAGCAGGTGAAGGAATTTCAATGACATGGAGCTTACGCTCTTTCCTGAGGACAATCCTCAAATTCCTATACCAATCTAGGAAGTTAGTTCCTGTCAGCTTGTCATTCTTAAGGGTTGCTCGTACGGAGAAAGTATTTGTATTGTTTGCCATTTAAATATCTACAATGTTTAAAATGCATAAAATAAACATTAGATTGTCTGAGTTATTTATTATGTTAAAATGATTATGATATATTCATAATATATCTCCCACTATTTTTATCAAATTAATAGCCCTTACTATTAATTTGGAAAGTATATACCATAATTCTTTCTAGTGAGCCAAGATCCATATTTCGTCATGTCCTAAGTCAACCACTGGAAGTCCTTAAAAAATGATTATTTAGGTAGACAACAGTTGTCAATTATATCATATATAATTCTTGGATAGTTTGGTGAACAACGATTGATCTTATCTATCTAATAGACTTTTAACCAAACTCTATGCTTCTAAGTTCATAATGGTTGAATATAACCGTTTATTTTCACCTTATTATGACGACTCAATTAAGTTAGACCCAATGATACAACGGCCGAATATAACCGTTTATATTCGTCGCATCTCACCACGATAGATAGGAGTCCCCTGCCACTGACAGTCATTCCCCTAATCGATCTAGGATTCAATGAGTGTTCATTCATTGGAAAGCATCCGAGTAAAACTTAATATTTTGTTAAGGGGTTTAGAAAATTTATAACGATCATGATCACATCATAAAGAGATCCTCAATTTTTCCTTGAACCAAATATTTTAAATTGACATCTTAAATTGTTCATTTCCCAGGTAGATGGAGGATACCAGTGGTCACACTTAAAACCCATCAGCCTTACGAATACGCATATCCGTTTTTGTCAGAAAATCCCAGTTATAGATATCAAAAATCAATATTTAATTCCGTGTTTTAAAAATCCATATTTCATAAACACGAGAATGTCATGATCGTTTGTTAATTTTAAAATCTTGAATCGTTACAGATTTTATCTTTCTTAAGCAGACATGGCATGGGTGTCGTATCTAATACATAAATCATTCCAACACATACATATCTACACATGCATTCATATACATATATGTATTGTGCATAAATTAAACGTGTTTGGTTATAGCCCCATCCTATGTGATATTTCCACGCTAATGGAATTATCAAGGTCAATCTATGGTGGTTTCAAATACTACACTATTACATGTCTTTATCTTCTTCATTGCTCCATCATCTGGATTGCCTCCAAGCTTCCTTGCTTCCAAGTCTCCATTTAACAATTATATTGAATAATAAATAAATCTATTCTAATGAAATTACAAGAAGAACTCGAGTTACATTCGAGATTAACAATTACAATGAATAAACGACATGCAAGTCGTATTTAGAAACCAAAACCATAAAACAAAACCACTATCCTATGGGTCTTTAGGCCATAACCATCCACCATGTTATCACATAACACATGTAATATATCTCAGATTATATAAACATATCATATAATCATATATAATAAATTTCAAAATTTCAGAAAATTAAATAAATTTTAGAAAATAATAAATCGCCGTTTCGGGGCCTGTAACGTCGTCAAACGGCTTACAGACGCGAAGCTGAATACGTCAGTATTGCTCAGTGACACGATTCCAGTCAGAAAACACATATCGTTTGCGAAAATCGGACACTAGACACAGATTTCAGAAAATCTACCGAAGCCGTTTCAGAATTCGTATCGAATACGATTTCCATAACAAGAACAAACATGTATCATATACATAAAGCAATACACACAATCATCCCATGATTATATAACACATGAATATCATATATTCAAAATCATATAAAACATATATATCAATATATAGTCATGGCATATCATATATATGTTTACATACATCGAAAAACTGTTAAACACATGACCAAATCATCCCATTATTCACGTAGCTCTGATGCCATTGAAGGGTTTCGGGCATGAAAACGCAGCGGAATTAACGTAAAAACAATAAATAAAAAATCGAAACTCAATCGCAGGATCCATGTATAACGTTGGATGATTATGGTGAAGAAGTATATACCTTAACAAAGCTTTCGTATGCTGTTTAATGGAGGTCCAGAAAGATGAATCACAGCAGTCCTTTGTTGCAAAGATTTGCACTCTAAAGAAGTCCACACGAACGCCCGATCGTCCTACTATCACCGGAGTCGGTACTAGCCGAATTGTTTGCCTCTCTCTCTCTCTCTCTCTTTCTCTAGCCTCTCTTGATGTTGAGCAGCTAGGGTTTTTTCTCTAAAACAAAATTTGATGATTAAACCCTAATACTATACATCATTATGTATATATAGGGGAGAGAGATTTTGGGCCTAACCCTAATCCATGTGGTTTCCAAAACCCATTATGACTTTGGGTTATTATTATTATTAAATCTGAATTCTAATATAATTAATCAAGTCCCACTTAATTAATTCAATAATTAAATTCGAATAATAATAATACTTATTAAATCCGAATTCTATTATAATTAATCAAGTCCCACTTAATTAATTTAATAATTAAATTCGAATAAACAATAATATATTTAAATTCGTAATTTAAATAAACCTTCGTTTTGACGTTCTTTGTGTGTGACCCTTTAGGTTATTATTACGTTGGCAATAATTTTATTATCTAATAATAAAATTATAAACAATGAGCGGCATCTAGTAATACATCATTGCTACCCAAGTAACAATAATAATTGGTGATTTAATTAAACCTTTCGTGAATAATGTGCAATGTAATATTATCCCTTTAACCTTATATTATAGATCAAACTCGAGGCATGTATAGTGTCATCCTCTTCAACGTTTAATCTCAGTTTCCTTGATCAATGAGTAGACTATTTAAACAAATCAATATTTGAGAATGGCCATGCATTTCATAGTCTCACTCAATCAAGAGGCCAATAATATCACTCCTAGAATTGGAGGGTTAAATCTTATATCTATCATTCATATTCCTTATACGATTCATAGCATACCCAATGTACACCTTTATCATTACCCGGTTAAAGGTAACTTTGAGTGTAATCAAAGTATATTAATTCTCGTATAGAAATATAATGATTTCAAGTCAGAGGATCATTACATCATTATCACAGTGAGATTTCTTATGACACTTATTAACATGTAGAATCTCACGGCGGGTCTTTCCAGGGTCATGTATTGATACATACACTTATGTTCTTGACTTTAGTATCACCATACCTATGACCAATGAGATGTGGTCATCCGTCAACAAACATACTAGTCTTATTGCATTATTATTGTCCTTAAATAATAATACTTGACTAGGGAATTTTATGAATAAAATACTATTCATATAATCTCATTTTTAAGTCACATACTTAAAGATATATATTACGTATTAATATTCCAAGGACATTTATTATTCTTTTAATTTATGACGCAGTAAATAAAGACATAATAAATATTAATTAAATAATCACATAAAACATAATCCTTAATTGTTTTCAATAAAACATTAAAAGTATTGTCTCTAGGACATCAATACTAACAATTACTAGCAAATTGAAGATATAGTTGTGGTGATCACAAAACTACTTTCCAATTTGAAATCGGGCAAGATTTAGTTAGGCTATGATCAAACAAAAATATCAAAGCTGGTTGCGCCTCTAAGAGCTCTAGCCGTTTGTATATATCGCAACAAAATTAAAAAGAAAGGAAGTTACAAGGCAAATACACAGATATTTATATAAGCGCAACAAACATAAAAAATTGTCTAAGTATTTTGTTGCGCCTCTACAGTATACACACTATATGAGTGCAACAAAACCTCCTGGCGCAAGAAAAAAAAACTAAAATTTATTGCCCACTTTTGTTGCGCTTATACAGTGGAAGCACTGTGGGCGCAATAAAACCTTATGGCGCAACAAATGACTTGGTTAAGATTTGTTGCTCCAAAAAATTTTGCTACCAAAATTATATATCTATATTTGTGAATAATTTGAAACAGATAAGCAATAAAATATTTATTCATAAATACAAATATATCAAAAATTATTATTAATTTATAATAATAACAATAAATTGTTATAATTATATATATTTATAATTTATGCTACATTTTAATATTAATAATTATGGCCTTTAAAATATTAACTATAATAAGGTCCATAATTATTAAAATTCACAAAATATTTATTAATAATAATATTAACATTGATTGTTAAAATTATCAAAATAAATAAATTATACCCATTATTATTTTACTTTTATTTTAAATATAAGAATAAAAAATATTTATCCTTTCTATTTAAAATAACTTTAAATAATATTTAAATATATAAGTGCTAAGAATTTATTATTTAAACATAAGAGCTTAAATATTTTCTAAGATCAAAATTAAATAAATACCAGATAAATAAACTAGCAGACGTGCACAATGTATTTATCTAACTTATAATCCTAAAAACTGGAATAATATTTGGTAAATAAATTCACAAGTTCTAAAAATATTGAAATTAATCAACTAGTGAATTTATCAGCTTAAAATTACAGTTATTGATTACTAACTCATTAGTTAGCGGAATTTAACATCCCAAGTTCACAAACTAGTGTAGTGAAAGTGATTTCATCCAGTGGTTTAGTAAAGATGTCTGTAATTTGCTGCTTTGTAGGTACAAAATGTAACTCTACAGTACCACTCATGACATGCTCTCTAATGAAATGATAACTGATATCAATGTGCTTGGTTCTCGAGTGATGAACATGATTGTTTGTGATTGCAATAGCACTTGTGTTGTCACAGAATATTGCTCAACAACAGTCCATAGTTTTGAAGTTTGTTTCTTATCCCCAATATGTGAGCACAGTAGCTTCCAGCAGGAACATATTCAGCTTCAACTGTTGACATTGCAACTTAGTGCTGCTTCTTGCTATACCATGAAACCAATCTTCTACCAAGGAATTGACAACTCCCTGATGTACTCTTCCGATCAATCCTACAACCTGTATAATCAAAATCTGTATAGCCAACTAGGTCAAAACCTGTATCTTTAGGGTACCAAATTTCAAGATTCGAACTTCCCTTAAGATACCTAAAAATATGATTAACAGCTATAAGATGTGATTCTTTAGGGTTAGACTGAAACCTAGCACACAAGCATGTGGCAAACATAATATCTGGTCTACTTGCAGTTAAGTAAAGTAATGAGCCGATTATACCTCTGTAGCTTGTGATATCTACCCTCTTACCAGGTTCATCTTTGTCAAGTTTAGTGGCAGTTGCCATTGGGGTTTTGGCTGGAGATGCATCTTCAAGACCGTACTTCTTCAAAAGATTTTTGATGCACTTGGTCTAGCAAATGAAGATTCCATCTTTCCTTTGGATTACTTGGAGTCCAAAGAAGTAGTTTAGCTCACCCATCATGCTCATTTCATACATACTCTGCATTAACTTAGCAAATCTACTACACAACTGATCATTAGTGGACCCAAATATAATTTCATCCACGTATACTTATACTAATATCATGGCATTTTTATGCATTTTATGAAATATAGTCTTATTTATGACACCTGTAGTGAAACCATTTATAAGTGAAAATATTGATAGAGTATCATACCATGTTCGAGGTGCTTGCTTTAAGCCATAGAGTGCCTTGAAGAGAAAGTGTACAAAGTCAACAACTTCTGGATCTTTGTTAGAAATCTACATGTAAATTGATGATAACTTTAATATTATAATCATAAAAATTTTAATTGATGTAACTGATCAATTGATATGAAGATTATAAATATCGATCGATCAGGAAACCATTTATCAGTTGAAAATTTTATGTAGATCAACTGATAAACTGGATTGTAGCATATGTGTATTTAGTCTATTTCAATTGATAAGGTGTAAGTCAATTGATATTATTCTCCTCAATTGATACTAGAGTCAATTGATATAGGTCATCAACTGATGTGTAACTTAGATTGTCAAATTGTAATTATTTGAAGACAGGAAAATTATACAAGTGAAGGATGATCAATTGATATGGAAGCATCAATGGATAGAAGTTCAAATGATAAGAAGCCAAGTCAAAGATTGAAGACCATCAACAGATATGAAGACTCATCGATTGATAACATCTATCAATCGATAAGTCATCATTATCAATCGATGGATATAAAGATCAATCGAAGAAGAATATCAGTTGACGGATAAAAGGAAGAATCAATTGATATGCTTAACAACAAATTATCAATTGATTGAGATAGAAAAAGTTGACAGACAAAAGCACACCTATGGAAGACATTATATGATGACTGTGAGGACTCAAGTTGAAGTTGTCTTTCCAAGTTTGAAGTACTTTTCCTGAAATAGAAAAAGGAAAAAGGAAAGATAGATTAGAAACAATCCTAATTTAGATTAATTATTTTATACTCTTTCTAGGTATTGTAAACACACTTATAGTATATAAACAAGTGTGGTAGCATTGTTAGAAAAAGTCAGAAGTTAGACAATATCTTAGAATCAACTGTTCAAACCTTAGAGCACTTTGTAAGATCAGTTGATTCATTTTTCTAACTTTGTAAAAAGCAGCTAGGTTTTATTACTCTAGATAATTTGAGCAAAAATATACACTGATGGAAAAACCAATCCATCAGTAATTTTAAACATTGTTGTTCAAATACTTTTCAGTTTAATTGTTCATATATTTTTTCTCAACCACTCATAACTACAAGAACAATTATTAAAATAGAAAACGTTTTGATAATTTATATTCAACCCCCTTCTATAAATTATATTGACATTGTTCTAGGAAATAACAATCGGTATCAGAGCTAAGACTTTCAATGTACAAAAATTTTAAGATTAAGAACAAGTCAATATCAGCCAAAAAGATTCAGGTGTGAAAATTCTAGTATTGGAGAAAGATTAATTATTTTGCATGGAAGGTGAAAATGCACATGCATCTACTTTCTCTTGACCCTTCTTATGTTAATTGCATAGAGAAAGGTTTCATGTCCTTATGAAGCTAGTCACAGGTGTGAACTCAGATGGAACTCCTACTTTTGATAAACATATTCCAAAACTTATCATTGAGTTTACTGAAGAAGATGAAAAGGAAGTGTTCAAGGATAAAAAGGCCATGAACATATTGTTCAATGGTCTAGATAAAGACATGTTTGACAATGTAATCAACTATACTACTTCAAAAAAATTATGGGATACACTTCAAACTCTTTGTGAAGGAACTGAGCAAGTCAAGAAGAACAAGATGCAACTCATGATTCAAAAGTATGAATCTTTTCATTTCAAAAGCGGTAAAGCCATCAATGACACCTATAGCAGATTTCAAAAGTTATTAAATGGATTAAAGCTATATGGTAGGGTTTATGCAACTGAGGATACAAACTTGAAATTTCTTAGATCTCTTCCAAAATAATGGAAACCAATGACTATGTCCATTAGACAATCTCAGGACTTTAAAGATTATACTCTTGAGAAATTCTATGGTATTCTCAAAACATATGAGTTGGAAATACAACAAGATGAAGAGATTGAGAAGAGTCAAAGAAAAAGTCAAGATTGTAGCTCTGATGGTCAAGGGAAATGAAGATAAGAAAGGGAATAGTAAAAGTGGCTCTGTAGAAGGTTCTGTCATGGTGGCTAGTGATCTTGCTGAAGAATCATTCAAAGGAAAGGGAAAGGACAAATGTGAAGAAAGTGAAGCATGCTCTCAGGATGATCTAGATGAAATTGATGAACACCTTGCAATTCTGTCAAGGAAGTTTTCAAAGCTAAAATTCAAGAGGAATTTAAATGCTCAAAGGCCTAGATCCCAGATCAGAAATGACAAACAAAACAAAAATTTGGTTGATAGATCAAAATTCAAATGCTTTAACTGTGGATTGTATGGTCATTTCTCAAATGAGTATAGAAAGCCAAAATAGGAAAAGAAGGCAAAGTCATATGATGGCATTGACTATAAAAAGAAATATTTTGACCTTTTTAAATAAAAATAAAAGGCTTTTGTTACTGAAGAGAAAGACTGGGCTGCTGAGGATAGTGATTCTGAAGAGTTCATCAATTTAGCTCTAATGGCCAACCATGAAGATGATGAAGCTAGTTCATCATCAAATCAGGTATTAGCTACTAACTTTTCTGAGATTTCAAAAGATGAATGCAATAGTACCATCAATGAAATGTCTAATGAACTATACGATTTGCATGTCACTCTGAAATCTCTAAACAAAGAAAACTTCAAGTTAAAGAACACCATTGATGCCTTAACTGAGAGGAATGTATTTCTTGAAAATGAACTTGTCTGTTTAGATAGATTCAATTAGGAGATGCCTTAACTGAGAGGAATGTATTTCTTGAAAATGAACTTGTCTATTTAGATAGATTCAATTAGGAAAGTAAGGATTCTAGAGATGAGCTAGTGAATAGTTTAAAAAGAGAAGAATTGTTAAAAGAACAACTGGCTGGAGAAATTGAAACCATTAAAAAATGGAATAGGTCTGCTAAAACTGCTAAACAAATTATTGATGTTCAGGGTTTAGATACTCTAGGAGAATCCCTTAAATTAGTAGGCAAGCCATTGGTTGATACTTAAATGGATAAAGATCAATCGACTGATAATCCTTCATCAACTGATAAGGATTATCAATCGATTGATGCTGAATCAATTGATAAACATCCATCGACAAGTAAATTATCAATGACTAACAAGAAGAACAACTTTAGCACCCCTATCAAGTTTGTTAAGGAAACCAAGAATTAAGTTGAGACTAAGGTTGAAAAGATCAACATTGGTAGCTTATCTAAGAAATAATTAAAAGAGAAATTAGAAGGGATAGCACCTGTTGAAATCATTCATCCTAAATCTGAGAAAAAAAAGAAGAACAGGAATGGAAAGGTAGGCATAAACAAGCACAACAATTATACTCCTGATATGTATGCACCTAGAAAGGTCTGTGCTAAATGTGGTAGTGTAAATCATTTGTCTATGCATTGCAAGAAAGAAAAGAACTCCATACCTGTAAATGACTTAAGTGCACATACCATGTCTGCAAATGCTATGCTTACCAATCTTATGCTCATGAATGCCATGTCTTCTAATTTGGTTGCATCCAATGTTCATATGCCTTATGCACAGGTTCCATACATGTATAATCCCTTCTTTGCCTATGCCAATATGAACTTGTCTGGCCATGGAACATGCATATACCTGATATTAATCATGCTAGTCATAATGTCAAGTCTGAAAACATGCATGATATGTCTGCCATGAGTTCCAAGATGTTTGAGCCTCAAAAGTCGACTCTCAAAGTTAAAATGGATTTAAACCCACTAAAATAAAAGGAACCAAAGTTGGTAACCAAGGCTCATGTTGCAGCTAATAAAAGAGGACCCAAGGCAACTTGGGTACCAAAAGCAACTTGATTGTTTTGATTGTGTGCAGGGAAACATGAAGAAAAGTCTCTGGTATCTAAATAGTGGATATTCTAGGCATATGTCTTGAGATATGTCCCTGCTCATAAAGTTTGTGGAAAAGGCTGGCCCATGAGTTACTTTCGGAGACAACAACAAAGGTTTTACTTTGGGGTATGGCTCAATTACAAGTGAAAATGTTGTCATGGAATCTATAGCACTAGTAGATGGATTGAGGCATAATTTGCTGAGTATTAGTCAACTGTGTGATAATGGAAATGGTGTGTGGTTTTCAACTAGATCATGCATCATCGACAAAAAAGAATCTGGTGAAATTCTCTTAACTGGTGGAAGAAAAGGAAATGTCTATCTGGCTAATTTCAACTCTGTAAAGGCAAATTCAATGACATGCCTACTTAGCAAAGCCAATACAGATGAAAGTTAGATTTGACATAAGAAGCTAGCCCATTTGAATTTCAAAGTCATGAATCAATTGGTTAGAAAGAATCTGGTTAGAGGCATTCCACATATGGAATTCACTAAGGATGGACTATGTGATGCTTGTCAAAAAGGAAAGCAAAGAAAAACATCATTCAAGTCAAAGTCAGAATCATCAATTGATAAACCTTTGGAACTATTCCATATGGATTTGTTTGGCCCTGTCAACATCATGTCAGTTGCCAAAAAGAAGTATGCCTTAGTCATTGTTGATGACTTCACAAGATACACTTGGGTACATTTCTTACACTCCAAGGATGAGGCAAGAAAATTCATTATTAATCATGTGAAGAATGTTGACAATGGTACTGAATGGAAGGTCAAGAAAATAAGAAGTGATAATGGTACTGAATTTAAGAATGCAACAATGAAAGAATTCTGTGAAGAAAAAGGCATCACTCATCATTTTTTTGCACCAACGACTCCACAACAAAAAGGAATTGTTGAAAGGAAAAATAGGAGCTTAATTGAAGCTGTTAGAACTATGTTAGAAGAAGCAAAACTTCCTACATATTTCTAGGCAGAAGCAATCAACACTGGATGTTACATTCAGAATATTTCCATGGTCAATAAACTGCAAGGCAAAACTCCATATCAATTGATGAAAAAAAGCAAGAGGCCAACAGTTAATTTTCTTCATGTCTTTGGCTGCAAATGTTTTGTTCTAAGGAATCAAGGAGAAAATGTGGGAAAACTTGAAGCCAAAGTTGATGAGGCTATATTTATTGGATATGAAATAACAACCAAAGCATACAGAGTCTACAATCTTAGAGTACACATTGTTATGGAATCTATGCATGTAGTCTTTGATGATAACAAGATTCAAGGGTTGTTTGATGATGGATACCATGACCTATTGCATTTTGAAAATGAATCAACTGGCAATGGTGAAAAAAGTGATGAAGATGTGGAGATTCCAAGAAATAAAATACCCAGAATTTCCCCATCAATTGATGTCAATGCATCAACAGATATCCTATCAGTTGATAATCATCAATCGACTGATAATACATCAATTGATAATCATTCAATGGATGACAACTCTGCTCAACAATCTTCAAGTAGAGTATCCATCTCAGAGGGAGGGTTCTCAAATAATCAATCACATCACAATGATCATGACAATTCTAATGATTATGAAGCATCATCTTCAAGAACAAATTTACCACCATAAAGGAAATAGACCAAAAGTCATCCCTTTGAGTTGATTATTGGAGATACAAATGATGGTGTCAAAACTAGAAGTGTAACTCAAAATGAATGCTTTTATTATAGCTTCATATCTCAAGAAGAACAAAAAAGGATTGAAAAAGCCTTAGATGATCCTAATTGGGTAATAGCTATGCAAGAAGAGTTGAATCAGTTTGAAAGGAACAAGGTATGAAAGTTGGTGCTCAAACCAAAGAACAAGTCTGTTATTGGTACAAAATGTGTTCAGATACAAAATGGATGAATCTGGTACAATGACAAGGAATAAAGTAAGATTAGTGGCAAAGGGCTATTCACAAGAAGAAGAAATAGATATTGATGAAACATTTGCACTAGTTGCAAGGTAGCAATCAGAATCTTTCTAGCATATATTGCTCATGCTAATTTCAAAGTCTGTCAGATGAATGTGAAAAGTGTTTTTCTCAATGGAGAACTAGAAGAAGAAGTATATATGGAACAACCTCCTAGTTTTATTGATCCTATTCATTCTGGATTTGTATACTATCTTCTCAAAGCACTGTATGGACTGAAACAAGCACCTAGAGCCTGGTATGACACACTAATAGACATTTCATTTATGTCACTTCTCTATCTTATTACAGAGATTTTATGTTCAAGGTGCGCTGGTAGTGTCAACATGAATTTCCTGTTGATCTCCTTATGTGAGTAGGCCTTTCCGTGCAGAGATAAGTCATTCAATAATTTATTATATCTCTCAAAGAATTGAGTGATACTCTCTCCAGGAAGTGACTTGAATGCCTCATACTAGGATGTAAGAATATCCAGTCTGTTTTCCTTCACCTCTGCAGTACCTTCCATTAGCAGATCAATAGTATCCCACATTTGTTTGGCACTTGTGTAGTTAATCACTTGATTTAGCATTGTACTGTCCAGTGAATCCATTATGATACATTGAAGATGATTATCCCATGCTACTCTTTCTTTATCAGTGCGAGTGTACTCTAAAAGCTCCTTTGGGGTAAATCCCTGAGGAATCCGTCCTCCGTCATCTGAGACTGTTTCCGATGTAAGATTCTAAGAAACATAGGTTCCATTTTCCAAAATCCCCATTTATTGAGAATTAGATGATTTGATGAAAGTAGACATCTTCTTCCATAGAATGTATTCATTTTTGTCAAAGGTTGGGATTTTGATGCTACTAAGTTTCTAAGTACTCATGGTTGCGAAGAATTTTAAATCTCAAGAAAAATTAATTTCTTAAAAATTAAAATTAATTCAAAATAAAAATAAATTTCTAGAAATAAAATTTTTAATTCGAATTCTTGAAGATTGATAGTCTTAACAATTAGTGGACTCAAAATTGTGGAAAAATTCGAAAATTGAATTTTCTTTGAATATAAAGAAATTTCAAAATAAATATTTCTATATCTCAAAATGCACTTTTTGAAAAACTCTATAGGATCTTGATTTGTAACTTCAATCAACAAGCTCTAATACCAATTGTTAGGTCCTAAATCATCATAGAAGGGGGGGTTGAATATGATGTTGGTAGTTTTTCGTTTAATTGCAGATAAAGTGTGTGTATTCTTGAGATATTAAAATGATAGTAAATGAAACACAACGATTCGGGAAAATAAAGATATATTATTAAATCCCTGAGGTGCTACACTTCTAATCAATAGATTAGCTACAATGGGTTCAATCAATACTACAACAAAAATACAGGTGGGTGATTTAATGTTTGGCTTTAATGAAGCTCCCGTAAGTTTGTTGAGTTGTTGAAGAAGATGCACACTGAACCCTTCGAATTAATCCCATATATATATATATATATATATATATGTAGTCTTTTGAAATCAAAGAATTGATTCCATCACAAATGCTAAGTCCTTTGTTGCGCTTGAAGAGTGACTGCTGTGTGTAGGCGCCACTAAATGGTTTTTTTGCGCCTTAACATCTTTGTTGCGCCTAGAAAGTTTCTTTATTGCGCCTCTACACCATTCACCTTGTATATGTGTCACCAAAGTATCCACATAGAGTTTTGTTGTGCCTTTAACTTTAAATTAACTTCAAGTCACATTTTTTTTGCGCCTGCACTAAGAGTGCCTTGTATAGGCGCCACAAAAGCCTTGAAATTTTTAACACTTATTTCCTTGTGCCTCTTGTCAAGGTTTGTTGCGCCTATACTGTTACTTCCTTGTATAGGCACCACAAAACTTTGACTTAAGCTTTTGTTACGCTAAACGCTAACTCCTTCAGCCTTGAAGTAGTTTTGTTGCGCCTCCTTCATTGGTTGAAGAGTATAGAAACAAAAAAAGTGATATAACTTGCCTTAATCAAATTCTTGAATCACTTGAAGTATATACCACTTAAACTTCATTCTTCTGGATTGATCAACTGATGTCCTTTTGATAAATCAAAGTAATTCTCTCATTGTAGTGTTGACGTTTAGTGCACTGGTCTGGTTCACAAATGACTAACACTGAATTAAATTCTTTTAACTTCTGTTTTGTTTTAGCTGATTGATCTTGGCTTTTTGCATTGCTTCTAATCACAGAAACCCTTTCACATTCATACTTGAATTACTGCAATTCCTTGAATATGAAACTCTTCTGATCTTTTATTCGTCACTGAGGCTTGAACATATTAATGAACTTCTTTCCTTGATGCTTTTGAAGAATTCAGACTTTAATACCTTGTAGTGATTCATGTATGTTATTTGACTAACTGTCTTTCTGGATTCATGTGTTACATATTAATATTATTGTCTGTCTTTCTTTCTGTATTGATTTATCGTTACCACTATGTAGGGTTTCGTATCACAAACGCAGCAGAATAAACGCGAAAAATAAATCAAAATAGCGAAACCCTCCGCAGGATCCATGCGAAAACAAAAGATTTAATTCGGAGATAAAGAATAAATACCTTTAGAAGCTTTAACAGTTCATTAATGGAAGATTAATGGAGGTCCAAAGCTTGTTTAATCACCACGTATCCCGCTCTCGCGATCTACGCTCTACGGTATCCACACGAACACTTTTCATGAAGGATTGATGTGTACTAGCACCCGAAAACTTCTTCTCTCTCTATCTTCCTCCTCTCTTAGAGCGGCTAGGGTTTTTGTAAAATCTCTATCTTATTAAATCAGCCCATAAAGAGATTATATAGAGAGAGGAATAAGTTTTCTAATTATAATCCAATTATAATTAATACTAATCCAAAATTCTAAATTATTTAATTAAGTCTCACTTAATTAATTAATTATTAATTTTAGAATTAGTTTAAGTAATTCATTTATTCTATTTATATAATTAATTAAGTCATACTTAATTAATATCATAAATAAAATAAATTACTTATTTAATTTAAATTCATAATTTAAATTATTTCTCCTTCAAGCGTTCTTTGTGTGTGACCCTGTAGGTTATTATTACGTTGACAATAATTTTAATATCTAATTAAAATTGTAAATAATGAGCGGCATCTAGTAATACATCATTGCTACCCAAGTAATAATAATAAATCGGTGATTCGATTAAGCCTTTCGTGAATAATGTTCCATGTAATATAATCCCTTTAATCTTGATATTATAGATTAAACTCAAGGCATGTCTCGTGTCATCCTCTTCATAATTTAATCTTTATTTTCTTGATCGATGAGTAGACTATTAAAATCAAATCAACATTTGAGCACGGCCGTGCATTTCATAGTCTCACTCAAACAAGAGGCCAATAATATAACTCCTAAAATTAGGAGGATTGAAACTCATCTAGATCATTCATATTTCTCATACGATTCATAATATACCCAATGTCCACTTTTATCATCACCCGATCAAAGGTAACTTTTAATGTAATCAAAGTATATTAGTTCTCGTATAGAAATATAATGATTTCAGGTCTAAGGATCATTACACCATTATCACAGTGAGAATTACTTATGACACTTACTTAACATGTAGAATCTCACGGAGGGTCATTCCAGTGCCATGCATTGATACATGCACTTATGTTCTTGACTTTAGTATCCCCATACCTATGACCAATGAGATGTGGTCATCTGTCAAGAAACATACTAGTCTTTGTGCATTATTATTGTCCTTAAATAATAATACTCGACTAGGGAATTTTAGGAATAAGATACTATTCATATAATCTCATTTTTTAAGTCACATACTTAAAGATATATAATACGTATCAAAATTCCAAGGACATTTATTATGCTTTCAATTTATTACGCAGTAAATAAAATATAATAAATAAATAATAATCAATAAAACATAATCTTTAATAATAAATATTTTCCTTAAAATATAAAAAGTATTGTCTCTAGAGCACAATTACTAACAATCTCCCACTTGCACTAGAGCCAATTACCCAAGTATCCAATACTCATGGAACTAGTGTGACTTTCGTGCTTCTGCTGCGACAAAGCCTTAGTCAGTGTGTCTGCAATATTATTATTAGTATACACTTTACATATATGTATATCCCCTTGATCATTAATCTCATTAATTAGGTGATATCTCCTAAGTACATGCCCAAACAGCCACCTTGGCTGCTTCACAAGCATCAATATACTCAGGTTCTATTGTAAAATCAACAATTGTCTTTGCTGTGAACCATTCCAGCATACAACATCTCAATAAAACACAAAGCCAGACAGAAACATTAAATTATCGTTATCTGTCTAGAAACCAGTATCACTGAAACCTCTTACAACTAACTTCACATCTCCTCCATATAACAAGAATGAATCTTTAGTCCTCTTTAAGTACTTAAGAATATTCTTGACTGTCGTCCAGTGACCTTCACCTGGATTAGATCGGTATCTACTCATCATGGTTAAAGCATACAAGACATCAGGACAAGTACATATCATTGCATACATTATAAAACCAATTGCTGACGCATATGGAATTTTAATCATGCAGTCCCTATCATCCAATGATTTAGGACAAATTTTATTTTGAGATCACTATCCCATGAGACATTGGAACATATCCATTTTAGTCTCTTTGCATTTGAAATCGATGCAAAACTTTGTCAATGTATGTACTCTAAATTAGGCCGATCAATCACCTTGATCTATCTCTATAGATCTCGATTCCTAATATATATGTCACATCGCCTAAGTCTTTCATTGAGAAATTATTTCTCAACCAAGTCTTCACAGTCTGTAGAGAAGGAATGTCATTCCCTATTAGTAATATATCATCAACATATAATACTAGGAATGCCACATGGCTCCCACTAAACTTCTTGTAAACACAAGTTTCATCTTCATTCTGAATAAAGTCAAACTCTTTTTGACTGTTTCATGAAAACAAATGTTCCATCTCCTCGAGGCCTGCTTTAATCCATAAATGGATCGACGCAACTTACATACATTTCCAGCATCCTTTAGATCAACAAAACCCTTAGGGTGTGTAATGTACACATCCATATCTTCTTCAAGGCTCTCATTTAAGAAAGCGGCTTTGACATCCATTTGCCAGATTTCATAGTCATAGTAAGCAGCTATAGCAAGCAAAATCCTGATGGACATGACCATAACAACTGGTGAAAAGGTCTCATCATAGTCAATACCATGAATTTTCTTCAAACCTTTTGCCACCAATCGTGCCTTATAGGTCTGTACATTAGCATCCATGTCGGTCTTCTTCTTGAAAACCCACTTGCACCCTATAGGTTTTACCCCTTCAAGTGGATCAACCAAAGTCCATACTTGATTAGTATACATGGATTCCATCTCAGATTTAATGGCATCCAGCCATCTCTTAGAATCTGGAGTGTTTATAGTATCTAGGTAGGTGAGAGGCTCATCTTCATCCACAATCACATCACCATCTCGAGTCAAGAGAAATTCATATTATCTCTCGGGCTCATGGCGAATCCTACTAAACCTACGAACACCTGTGTTTCTTGAGCAGTATTATTTTTCTTGTACATTCTACTCAGGTTCCTCCACTGGTTCAACGTTATCATGTGGGTCTCAAACTTCATTGAGATCTATTATCCTCCCACTATCTCTCAGCAGTTCGAGCAACAAACACTTTATTCTCGGAAGGATTATAGAAAGAATAACCCCTTGTTTCAGTTGGGTATTCCACAAAATTACATTTGTCTGATTTTGGTCCTAGCTTGTCAGAGATTAGACGTTTCACAAACGCTTCACATCCCCAAAATTTTATAAATGACATGCTGTGACGTTGCTCAGTCCATATCTCATAAGGAGTCTTTTGAACCAATTTAGTAGGAACACAGTTAAGTGTATGTGGAGCCGTTTCCAGGGTGCAACCCCAGAAACTAATTGGAAGATTCATTGACTCAACATTGATCGCACCATGTCCAACAAGGTGTGATCTCTCCTATCAAAAAAACTTTTCTTTGATATTTTCTACTTCATCTTTATAGTCTTTGAACTTTTCAAATGATTCGGATTAGTTCTTCAAAAGATACATATATCCGTATCTACTAAAATAATTAGTAAATTTTATGAAGTTAATAAAATCTACCTTTTGTCATCGTACACATATGACCACATACATCACTATGTATAAGTCATACTCATTCAATGATCCCTTCACCATGTCCGGTAAAAGGAGCTTTAGTCATTTTACCAAATAAACCAAGATTCGTATCCTTTGGTATGATTCATAATCAAACTTATCCATGAATGCATCCTTATGTATTATGAAAATGCGTTTCTCATTAATATGGCCTCAGCGACAGTGCCAAAGGTAATATTTGATTTGAGTCACTTTAGAACATATAAATTGTTAATTAGATGTGCAACATTATAAGGCTCATCATCAAAATAGAATAAACAACTATTGTTATAAAATGAAAAAGCCTTTCTTGTCCAAACAAGAAACTGAAATAATGTCTCTGCCAATTGCAAGCACGCTATAACAATTATTAAGTTCTAAATTTTCCTTATAGGCCAAAAATTAAGTAACAAGTTCCTCGAACCAGAGCAACTATCTTTACTCCAATTCCAACCCGATACCTTAAGCTTGACCCTTATTGATCATCATCTTCCGATCTTCCAATTAAGCATGACAGTTTAATTTCCAGTCTCCCAACTTTCCACAGAAGTGACAATCGTCTTCTTTATCAACACCTCATTCAGACTTTAGAGTCTGCTTTAGGGATTGGACTTTGGTTTGACACCATAACTAGATAAAATCTTCTCCTTGCCTTTCCATTTTCCTTTCCCTTTTGCATTCCCTATGTTTACCATCAATATAGTAGTAGTTCATGCATTTATCATATTACTTTCAGCAGTTCTCAACATGCTTAGCAACTCAATGGGTGTTTTACCAATCTTATTCACTTTATTGTTCATAACAAAATAAGAATAATATTTGTCCGCAGATTGTAAGATCAAATCTAACTGTCTCCAAACCAATCTGGAAACCCAAAATATCAATGGTATTCATTATAACCTATAATCTTTAGAACATGTGGTGTAACTGGGTCTCACTCTCCCTACTTGTAAGTGTATAGTGCCCTTTCAAATATATCTTGTGCTCAATCGTTTCATAAGCATCTATATGCTTGTATTGCTTCTTAAGCTCAGCACATATATTTGCGAGCATGAGACATGAAACATCAGTCGCAACATCAATTTGCTTCCAATAAGCACTATGATTTGCACATGTTACATTCTCAACTTTAAGAGCAGGGGAAGAGATTTGACTAATATCGTGGTGCCCGAGGACGATCCTCAAGCTCCTATGTCAGTCAAGGAAATATATTCTCGTCAACTTGTCCTTCTCAAGAACTGATCGCATAGAGAAGTTGTTGGTGTTTATCATTTTATATCTACAATATTAAAGTGCATAAAATAAACTAGATTGCAAATTTAATATTAATTATGTTTAAGTGATTATGGTATATCATCATATACCTCCCACTATTTTTATCAAACTAATAGCCCTTACTATTAATTTGGAAAGTATATCCCATAATTCTTTCTAGTGAGCCAAGATCCATATTTCGTCATGCCCTAAGTCAACCACTGGAAGTCCTTAGAAAATGATTATTTAGGTAGACAACAGTTGTCAATTATATCATATATAATTCTTGGATAGTTTGGTGAACAACGATTGATCTTATCTATCTAATAGACTTTTAACCAAACTCTATGCTTCTAAGTTCATAATAGTTGAATATAACCGTTTATTTTCACTTATTATGACGACTCAGTTAAGTTAGACCCAATGATACAACGGCTGAATATAACCGTTTATATTCGTCGCATCTCACCACGATAGATAGGAGTCCCCTGCCACTGACAGTCCTTCCCCTTATCGATCTAGGATTCGATGAGTGTTCATTCATTGGAAAGCATCCGAGTAAAACTTAATATTTTGTTAAGGGGTTTTAGAAAATTTATAACGATCATGATCACATCATAAAGAGATCCTCAATTTTTCCTTGAACCAAATATTTCAAATCGACATCTTAAATTGTTCATTTCCCAGGTAGATGGAGGATACCAATGGTCACACTTAAAACCCATCAGCCTTACGAATACGCATATCCGCTTTTGTCAGAAAATCCCAATTATAGATATCAAAAATCCATATTTAATTCCGTGTTTTAAAAATCCATATTTCATAAATACAAGAATCTCATGATCGTTTGTTAATTTTAAAATCTTGAATCGTTACAGATTTTATCTTGTTTAAGCAAACAAGCATATATCATATATACATACACAGAGATACATACAATCATCATATGATTATACATCACATGAATATCATATATTCATAATATATACATACATATATTCAAAATTTTTAGAAAATTAAATAATTTTTAGAAAATAATAAATCATCGTTTTGGGGGCTGTAACGACATCTAATGGCTTACATACGCAAAGCTGACTTTTTCAGTATTGCTCACTGACCCGATTCCAGTCAGAAAACACATATCGTTTGCAAAAATCGGACATTGGACACAGATTTCAAAAAATCTACGGCAGCCGTTTCAGAATTCGTATCGAATACGATTCCCATAATAAGAACAAACATGTATCATATACATACATCAACACACATAATCATCACATGATTATACATCATATGAATATCATATATTCATAATATATATAAACATATACATATTATATCAATATAAAATCATGATAGATCGCATACATGCTTATATATCAAAAACTGTTAAGCACATAACCGAATTAAAACGTTTCGCAAGTAGCTTTGATGCCATTGTAGGGTTTCGTATCACAAACGCAGCAGAATAAACGCGAAAAATAAATCAAAATAGCGAAACCCTCCGCAGGATCCATGCGAAAACAAAAGATTTAATTCGGAGATAAAGAATAAATACCTTTAGAAGCTTTAACAGTTCATTAATGGAAGATTAATGGAGGTCCAAAGCTTGTTTAATCACCACGTATCCCGCTCTCGCGATCTACGCTCTACGGTATCCACACCAACACTTTTCATGAAGGATTGATGTGTACTAGCACCCGAAAACTTCTTCTCTCTCTATCTTCCTCCTCTCTCAGAGCGGCTAGGGTTTTTGTAAAATCTCTATCTTATTAAATCAGCCCATAAAGAGATTATATAGAGAGAGGAATAAGTTTTCTAATTATAATCCAATTATAATTAATACTAATCCAAAATTCTAAATTATTTAATTAAGTCTCACTTAATTAATTAATTATTAATTTTGGAATTAGTTTAAGTAATTCATTTATTCTATTTATATAATTAATTAAGTCATACTTAATTAATATCATAAATAAAATAAATTACTTATTTAATTTAAATTCATAATTTAAATTATTTCTCCTTCAAGCATTCTTTGTGTGTGACCCTGTAGGTTATTATTACGTTGGCAATAATTTTAATATCTAATTAAAATTGTAAACAATGAGCGGCATCTAGTAATACATCATTGCTACCCAAGTAATAATAATAAATCGGTGATTCGATTAAGCCTTTCGTGAATAATGTTCCATGTAATATAATCCCTTTAATCTTGATATTATAGATTAAACTCAAGGCATGTCTCGTGTCATCCTCTTCATAATTTAATCTTTATTTTCTTGATCGATGAGTAGACTATTAAAATCAAATCAACATTTGAGCACGGCCGTGCATTTCATAGTCTCACTCAAACAAGAGGCCAATAATATAACTCCTAAAATTAGGAGGATTGAATCTCATCTAGATCATTCATATTTCTCATACGATTCATAATATACCCAATATCCACTTTTATCATCACCCGATCAAAGGTAACTTTTAATGTAATCAAAGTATATTAGTTCTCGTATAGAAATATAATGATTTCAGGTCTAAGGATCATTACACCATTATCACAGTGAGAATTACTTATGACACTTACTTAACATGTAGAATCTCACGGCGGGTCATTCCAGTGCCATGCATTGATACATGCACTTATGTTCTTGACTTTAGTATCCACATACATATGACCAATGAGATGTGGTCATCTGTCAAGAAACATACTAGTCTTTGTGCATTATTATTATCCTTAAATAATAATACTCGACTAGGGAATTTTAGGAATAAGATACTATTCATATAATCTCATTTTTTAAGTCACATACTTAAAGATATATAATACGTATCAAAATTCCAAGGACATTTATTATGCTTTCAATTTATTACGCAGTAAATAAAACATAATAAATAAATAATAATCAATAAAACATAATCCTTAATAATAAATATTTTCCTTAAAATATAAAAAGTATTATCTCTAGAGCACAATTACTAACACACTATTACATTTTACGTTACGTTATGCTTTACAGAAATGATACCTAATATCAATGTGCTTGGTTCTAGAATGTTGAACATAATTTTCAGTGATGACTATGGCACTTGTGTTGTCACAGAAAATAGGAATCTTGCTCAAATTGAATCCATAATCAAACAATTGATTCCTCATCCATAACACTTGTGCACAACAACTTCCAGTATCAATGTATTCAGCTTCAGCAGTTGATGTTGACACTGAATGTTGCATTTTACTAAACCAAGATACTAGCTTGTTTCCTAGAAATTGACAGGTTCCTGTTATACCTTTTCTGTCAATTTTGAAACCTGCATAGTCTATATCTGAGTAGCTAATTAGTTCAAATCCAGAATCTCTAAGATACCAAATACTTAAATTTGGTGTTCCCTTGAGATATCTGAAAATTCTTTTAATAGCAACTAAATGAGACTCTCTAGGATCAGTTTAAAACCTAGTACATAAACATGTAGCAAACATTATGTCTAGCCTACTTGCAGTTAAATAAAATAATGAGCCAACCATGCCTCTA
Organism: Oenanthe sinensis; assembly: GCA_028671895.1. Taxonomy (NCBI): domain Eukaryota; kingdom Viridiplantae; phylum Streptophyta; class Magnoliopsida; order Apiales; family Apiaceae; genus Oenanthe; species Oenanthe sinensis. Next base: position 29,322,101 of record CM053803.1, on the reverse strand, counting down.
TAACTTTAAATGTCCACTTTAGCTTCCTGAGTATTCAATTCAAATTTAGTAGCAGTGGTCATGGGAGTTTTTGTTGAAGAATAGTCAACTATGTCAAATTTCTTTAAAAAATCATAAATAATTTGTTTGACTAATGAAAATACCATCTTTCACTTGTTTGACTTGTAAACCAAGAAATTAGTTTAGTTTTCCCATCATGCTCATTTCATATTTACTCTACATTAGACTAGCAAACTTTTCGCATAGTTTCTCATCTATAGAGCCAAAGATAATGTCATATACATAAATTTGAACAAGTATCATAGAGCCATTGACATTTCTATGAAAGAGAGTTTTGTCAACATTATATATTATGAAATGGTTCTCAATCAAGAATTTAGAAAGAGTGTCATACCAGACTCTTGGTGCTTGTTTCAAACCATAAAGTGTTTTGAGAAGAAAGTAGACAATTCCAGGATTAATTGGATCTATATGTAGGGTTTCGTGACACAAACGCAGCGGAATAAACGCGAAAAATAAATCAAAATAGCGAAACCCTCCGCAGGATCCATGCGAAAACAAAAGATTTAATTCGGAGATAAAGAATAAATACCTTTAGAAGCTTTAACAGTTCATTAATGGAAGATTAATGGAGGTCCAAAACTTGTTTAATCACCACGTATCCCGCTCTCGCGATCTACGCTCTACGGTATCCACACGAACACTTTTCATGAAGGATTGATGTGTACTAGCACCCGAAAACTTCTTCTCTCTCTATCTTCCACTTTTCTAAAACAGCTAGGGTTTTGTAAAAATATGTCTATCTCTTTTTTTTTATTATTAAATCAGCCCCTAAAGAGATTATATAGAGAGAGAGGAATAAGTTTTCTAATTATAATCCAATTATAATTAATACTAATCCAAAATTCTAAATTATTTAATTAAGTCTCACTTAATTAATTAATTATTAATTTTGGAATTAGTTTAAGTAATTCATTTATTCTATTTATATAATTAATTAAGTCATACTTAATTAATATCATAAATAAAATAAATTACTTATTTAATTTAAATTCATAATTTAAATTATATCTCCTTCAAGCGTTCTTTGTGTGTGACCCTGTAGGTTATTATTACGTTGGCAACAATTTTAATATCTAATTAAAATTGTAAACAATGAGCGGCATCTAGTAATATATCATTGTTATCCAAGTATTAATAATAAATCGGTGATTCGATTAAGCCTTTCATGAATAATGTTCCATGTAATATAATCCCTTTAATCTTGATATTATAGATTAAACTCAAGGCATGTCTCGTGTCATCCTCTTCATAATTTAATCTTTATTTTCTTGATCGATGAGTAGACTATTAAAATCAAATCAACATTTGAGCACGGCCGTGCATTTCATAGTCTCACTCAAACAAGAGGCCAATAATATCACTCCTAAAATTAGGAGGATTAAATCCCATCTAGATCATTCATATTTCTCATACGATTCATAATATACCCAATGTCCACTTTTATCATCACCCGGTCAAAGGTAACTTTTAATGTAATCAAAGTATATTAATTCTCGTATAGAAATATAATGATTTCAGGTCTAAGGATCATTACACCATTATCATAGTGAGAATTACTTATGACACTTACTTAACATGTAGAATCTCACAGTGGGTCATTCCAGTGCCATGCATTGAGACATGCACTTATGTTCTTGACTTTAGTATCCCCATACCTATGACTAATGAGATGTGGTCATCTGTCAAGAAACATACTAGTCTTTGTGCATTATTATTGTCCTTAAATAATAATACTCGACTAGGGAATTTTAGGAATAAGATATTATTCATATAATCTCATTTTTAAGTCACATACTTAAAGATATAGAATACGTATCAAAATTCCAAGGACATTTATTATGCTTTCAATTTATTACGCAGTAAACAAAACATAATAAATAAATAATAATCAATAAAACATAATCCTTAATAATAAATATTTTCCTTAAAATATAAAAAGTATTGTCTCTAGAGCACAATTACTAACAATCTTCCACTTGCACTAGAGCCAATTACCCAAGTATCCAATACTCATGGAACTAGTGTGACTTTCATGCTTCTGCTGCGACAAAGCCTTAGTAAGTGGGTCTGCAATATTATTATTAGTATGCACTTTACATATATGTATATCTCCTTGATCATTAATCTCATTAATTAGGTGATATCTCCTAAGTACATGCCCAAACAGCCTCCTTGGCTACTTCGCAAGCATCAATATACTCAGGCTCTATTGTAGAATCAACTATTGTCTCTGCTGTGAACCATTCCAGCATACAACATCTCAATAAAATTAGATAAAACACAAAGACAGACTGAAACATTAAATCATCGTTGTCTGTCTAGAAACCAGCATCACTGAAACCTCTTACAACTAGCTTCACATCTCCTCCATATAACAAGAATGAATCTTTAGTCCTCTTTAAGTACTTAAGAATATTCTTGACTGTCGTCCAGTGACCTTCACCTGAATTAGACCGGTATCTACTTGTCATGCTTAAAGCATACAAGACATCAGGACGAGTACATACATTATGAAACCAATTGCTGATGCATATGGAATTTTACTCATGCGGTCCTTATCATCCAATGATTTAGAATAAATATTATTTTGAGATCACTATCTCATGAGACATTGAGACATATCCATTTTAGTCTCTTTGCATTCGAAATCGATGCAAAACTTTGTCAATGTATGTACTCTAACTTAGGCCGATCAATCACCTTGATCTATCTCTATAGATCTCGATCCCTAATATATAGGTCGCATCGCCTAAGTCATTTATTGAGAAATTATTTCTCAACCAAGTCTTCACAGTCTATAGAGAAAGAATGTCATTCCCTATTAGTAATATATCATCAATATATAATACTAGGAATGCCACATGGCTCCCACTAAACTTCTTGTAAACACAAGTTTCATCTTCATTCTGAATAAAGTCAAACTCTTTTGACTATTTCATCAAATGAATCTTCCATCTCCTCGAGGCCTACTTTAATCCATAAATGGATCGACGCAACTTACATACCTTTCTAGCATCCTTTGGATCAACAAAACCCTCAAGGTGTGTCATGTACACATCCACATCTTCTTCAAGGCTCTCATTTAAGAAAGCGGTTTTGAAATCCATTTGCCAGATTTCATAGTCATAGTAAGCAGCTATTGCAAGCAAAATCCTGATGGACATGACCATAACAACTGGTGAAAAGGTCTCATCATAGTCAATACCATGAATTTTCTTGAAACCTTTTGCCACCAATCGTGCCTTATAGGTCTGTACATTAGCATCCATGTCGGTCTTCTTCTTGAAAACCCACTTGCACCCTATAGGTTTTACCCCTTCAGGTGGATCAACCAAAGTCCATACTTGATTAGTATACATGGATTCCATCTCAGATTTAATGGCATCCAGCCATCTCTTAGAATCTGGAGTGTTTATAGTATCTAGGTAGGTGAGAGGCTCATCTTCATCCACAAGCATCACATCACCATCTTGAGTCAAGAGAAATCCATATTATCTCTCGGGCTCATGGTGAATCCTACTAAACCTACGAACACCTGTGTTTCTTGAGCAGTATTATTTTTCTTGTACATTCTACTCAGGTTCCTCCACTGGTTCAACGTTATCATGTGGGTCTCAAACTTCATTGAGATCTATTATCCTCCCACTGTCTCTCAGCAGTTCGAGCAACAAACACTTTGTTCTCGGAAGGATTATAGAAAGAATAACCCCTTGTTTCAGTTGGGTATTCCACAAAATTACATTTTTCTGATTTTGGTCCTAGCTTGTCAGAGATTAGACGTTTCACAAACGCTTCACATCCCCAAAATTTTATAAATGACATGCTGTGACGTTGCTCAGTCCATATCTCATAAGGAGTCTTTTGAACCAATTTAGTAGGAACACAGTTAAGTGTATGTGGAGCCGTTTCCAGGGTGCAACCCCAGAAACTAATTGGAAGATTCATTGACTCAACATTGATCGCACCATGTCCAACAAGGTGTGATCTCTCCTATCAAAAAAACTTTTCTTTAATATTTTCTACTTCATCTTTATAGTCTTTGAACTTTTCAAATGATTCGGATTAGTTCTTCAAAAGATACATATATCCGTATTTACTAAAATAATTAGTAAATTTTATGAAGTTAATAAAATCTACCGTTTGTCATCGTACACATATGACCACATACATCACTATGTATAAGTCATACCCATTCATGATCCCTTCACCATGTCCGGTAAAAGGAGCTTTAGTCATTTTACTAAATAAACCAAGATTCATATCCTTTGGTATGATTCATAATCAAACTTATCCATGAATGCATCCTTATGTATTCTGGAAATGCGTTTCTCATTAATATGGCCTCAACGACAGTGCCAAAGGTAATATTTGATTTGAGTCACTTTAGAACATATAAATTGTTAATTAGATGTGCAACATTATAAGGCTCATCATCAAAATAGAATAAACAACTATTGTTATAAAATGAAAAAGCCTTTCTTGTCCAAACAAGAAACTGAAATAATGTCTCTGCCAATTACAAGCACGCTATAACAATTATTAAGTTCTAAATTTTCCTTATGGGCCAAAAATTAAGTAACGAGTTCCTCGAACCAGAGCAACTATCTTTACTCCAATTCCAACCCGATACATTAAGCTTGACCCTTATTGATCATCATCTTCCGATCTTCCAATTAAGCATGACAGTTTAATTTCCAGTCTCCCAACTTTTCACAGAAGTGACAATCGTCTTCTTTATCAACACCTCATTCAGACTTTAGAGTCTGCTTTAGGGATCGGACTTTGGTTTGACAACGGAACTAGATCAAATCTTCTCCTTGTCTTTCCATTTTCCCTTCCCTTTTGCATTCCCTATGTTTACCATCAATATAGTAGTAGTTCATGCATTTATCATATTACTTTCAGCAGTTCTCAACATGCTTAGCAACTCAATGGGTGTTTTACCAATCTTATTCACTTTATTGTTCATAACAAAATAAGAATAATATTTGTCCAGAGATTGTAAGATCAAATCTAACTGTCTCCAGACCAATCTGGAAACCCAAAATATCAATGGTATTCATTATACCCTATAATCTTTAGAACATATGGTGTAACCGGGTCTCACTCTCCCTATATGTAAGTGTATAGTGCCCTTTCAAATATATCTTGTGCTCAATCGTTTCATAAGCATCTATATGCTTGTATTGCTTCTTAAGCTCAGCACATATATTTGCGAGCATGAGACATGAAACATCAGTCGCAACATCAATTTGCTTCCAATAAGCACTATGATTTGCACATGTTACATTCTCAACTTTAAGAGCAGGGGAAGAGATTTGACTAATATCGTGGTGCCCGAGGACGATCCTCAAGCTCCTATGTCAGTCAAGGAAATATATTCTCGTCAACTTGTCCTTCTCAAGAACTGATCGAATAGAGAAGTTGTTTGTGTTTATCATTTGATATCTACAATATTAAAGTGCATAAAATAAACTAGATTGCGAATTTAATATTAATTATGTTTAAGTGATTATGGTATATCATCATATACCTCCCACTATTTTTATCAAACTAATAGCCCTTACTATTAATTTGGAAAGTATATCTCATAATTCTTTCTAGTGAGCCAAGATCCATATTTCGTCATGTCCCAAGTCAACCACTGGAAGTCCTTAGAAAATGATTATTTAGGTAGACAACAGTTGTCAATTATATCATATATAATTCTTGGAAAGTTTGGTGAACAACGATTGATCTTATCTATCTAATAGACTTTTAACCAAACTCTATGCTTCTAAGTTCATAATAGTTGAATATAACCGTTTATTTTCACTTATTATGACGACTCAGTTAAGTTAGACCCAATGATACAACGACCGAATATAACCGTTTATATTCGTCGCATCTCACCACGATTGATAGGAGTCCCCTACCACTGACAGTCATTCCCCTTATCGATCTAGGATTCGATGAGTGTTCATTCATTGGAAAGCATCCGAGTAAAACTTAATATTTTGTTAAGGGGTTTTAGAAAATTTATAACGATCATGATCACATCATAAAGAGATCCTCAATTTTTCCTTGAACCAAATATTTCAAATCGACATCTTAAATTGTTCATTTCCCAGGTAGATGGAGGATACCAATGGTCACACTTAAAACCCATCAGCCTTACGAATACGCATATCCGCTTTTGTCAGAAAATCCCAATTATAGATATCAAAAATCCATATTTAATTCCGTGTTTTAAAATCCATATTTCATAAACACAAGAATCTCATGATCGTTTGTTAATTTTAAAATCTTGAATCGTTACAGATTTTATCTTGTTTAAGCAAACATGGCATGAGTGTCGTATCTAATACATACATGATTAATCAATATTAAGCATGCATCTCAATTATATCTACGCATACATACCAATACATGCAATCATATACATATATGTAATGTGCGTAAATTAAACGTGTTTGGTTATGGCCCCATCCTATATGATATTTCCAAGCTAATGGAAATATCAAGGTCAGTCTATGGTGGTTTTAAAAATACTATCTATTACATGTCTTCTTTCTTCATTGCTACATCATCCCCTTTTGGATCGCCTCCTTGCTTGCAAGTCTTCATTGATAATTACATTGAATAATAAAAATAAAACTATTCTAATGAAATTACAAGAAGAACTCGAGTTACATTCGAGATAATTAAATTACAATGAATAAACGACATGCAAGTCGTATTTAGAAACCAAAACCATAAATCAAAACCACTATCCTATGGGTCTTTAGGCCATAACCATCCACCATGCTATCATATAACACATATAATATATCTCATATTATATAATCATATCATATAATCATATATAACAAATTTCGAAATTTCAGAAAATTAAAAACAGATTTCTGAAGACAATAAATCGCTATTTCGAGGCCCTTAGTGACGTCAAACGCCTTACAGACCCCTCGGTGATAGAACATCTATCAGTTTTGTTCATTGGCCCGATTCCAGTCAGAAAACACATATCGTTTGCGAAAATCGAATACGGCAGTCAGATTTCTCCAAATCTGACGGTGTTTCAGAAATCGTATCATATACAATTCCCATAACAAAAACAAGCATATATCATATATACATATACAGAGATACATACAATCATCATATGATTATACATTACATGAATATCATATATTCATAATATATACATTCATATACTCAAAATTTTAGAAAATCAAATAATTTTTAGAAAATCATAAATCACCGTTTTGGAGGCTGTAACTGTTGGGTTCCGAGGCATAAAACGCAGCGGATAAACGTAAATATAACGAAAAATTTCGGAACCCTAACGTAGGATCATGTATAAGAATTGACGGATTATGGTGATAAACGAATCATACCTATTAAGATCTTGAATGTAACGAACTCAACGGAGATCCTTGCTATTACGATTTGTGTCTTCCTCTCGAAAGCACCTCTATGGTATCCACACGAGCACCTTCAAGAGCGTCTCACGATCTTGATTACGGGATGGATGTACTAGCCTCCTTTGATGATTTCGAATGACTGTCTTTGCTGCCTCTCTTGCTCTGCCTCTAGGATTTTATCATATAAAAACGTGTGGCTCTTTTAACCTATCATTATCTATTTATAATGACTGGTTAAACGGGCCTAAGCAGTAAAACCTAACCCATGTAGGTATAGGATTAAATAATAAAACATGTTTCTATTATTTAATTAATAATTAAGTCATACTTAATTATTATGGGCAGAAATCCTCTTCAACTTCGAATTTATATTATTTCAATTAATTAAGTCTCACTTAATTAATATAATAAAATTCAAACAATCATCAATTAATTTAAATCTATAATTTAAATTAACTATTCATCTAGATGCTCTATGTGTGTGACCCTATAGGCTATTATTTAATTAGCAATAATTTTATTCTCCAATAAAATTATAAACAATGAGCGGTATCTAGTAATACATCATTGCTACCCAATTAAACAATAATTAAATCGTGATTTGATAAAAAAAACCTTTCATGATTAATGTTTCCGTGTAATATAATCCCTTTAACCAAATATATTATAGATTAAACTCGAGGCATGTGTTTAGTCATCCTCTTCAACATTTAATCCGGGTTTACTTGATCCATGAGTAGACTATGAAAAACAAATCATTATTTGAGCACGGCCATGCATTTTATAGTCTCACTCAATCAAGAGGCCAATAATATCTCTCATAATTATAGGAGGGTTAAATCTTTTATCTATCATTCATATTTCTCATACGACTCATGATATACCCGATGTCCACTTTTATCATCACCCGGTCAAAGGTAACTTTTAATGTAGTCAGAGTATATTAATCCTCGTATAGAAATATAATGATCTCAAGTCAGAGGATCATTACACCATTATCACTGTGAGTCTTTCTTATGACTTTATTAAACATGAAGAATCTCACTGTGGGTCTGTCCAGTACCATGTACTCCTACATGTACCTATGCATTGACTTTAGTATCCCCATACTTATAACCAATGAGATATGGTTATCTGTCAAACAACATACTAGTCTATTTATGTATTATTATTGTCCTATAATAATAATACTCGACTAGGGACATTTAAGAATATGATATATTATATAATCTCAAATTCAAGTCATGTACTTAAACTATATAACGTGTATCATGATTCTAAGGACATTTATTATGCTAACAAATATATCGCAGTAATTAAAGTCATAATAAATACGTTTATTGAATAATCATATGACATAAAGGTTTATTTAAAAGAAACATTGTATTGCCTCTAGGGCACCTACACTAACAATCTCCCACTTGCACTAGAGCCAATCACCCATGTATCTAATACCCATGGAACTAGTGTGACCGTCGTGCTTCTTCTGCGACAAGCCTTTGGTCAGTGGGTCTGCAATGTTATCATTTGTGTGTACTTTACATATGTGTATGTCACCCCTTTCGTTAATCTCTCGAATGAGGTGATATCTTCTGAGTATATGTTTGGTTCGAGAGTGAGCTCTAGGTTCTTTAGCCTGTGCTATGGCTCCATTATTATCGCAGTATAGATCAATGGGATCTGCAATCGATGGAACCACTCCCAAATCAGTAATGAATTTTCGTATCCAAACCGCCTCCTTAGCCGCTTCACAAGCTGCAATGTACTCAGCCTCCATTGTAGAATCAGCTACTGTTTCTTATTTTGAACTCTTCCAACTTACAGCACCTCCGTTTAGACAAAACACAAAACCAGACTGTGATACAGTATCATCCCTGTCTGTTTGGAAACTTGCATCGGTGTAACCTTTTACAACCAGTTTTTCCTCTCTTCCATACACCAAGAATGAATCTTTAGTCCTTTTCAAGTACTTTAGAATATTCTTGACAGCCGTCCAATGACCTTCACCTGGATTAGATTGGTATCTGCTCGTCATGCTTAAAGCATACGAAATACCTGGGCGAGTACATACCATTGCATACATGATAGATCCAATTGCTGAGGCATATGGAACCTTACTCATGCGGTCCTTGTCATCCAATGATTTCGGACACTGATCTTTAGAGACCGTTATCCCATGAGACACGGGGACATATCCCCTTTTTGCATTTTGCATACCAAAACGATGCAAAACCTTATCGATGTATGTAATCTGACTTAGACCGATCATCCTTCTAGATCTATCCCTATAGATCTTCATTCCTAGAATGTAGGATGCATCTCCTAAATCTTTCATAGAGAAGTTGCTCCCTAACCAAATCTTAACAGCCTTGAGAGAAGGTATGTCATTCCCCATTAGTAGTATGTCATCAACATATAGTACTATGAATGCCACATGGCTCCCACTAACCTTCTTGTAAACACAAGGTTCATCTTCATTTTGAACAAAGCCATACTCCTTGACTGTTTCATCAAAACGGATATTCCATCTCCTAGAGGCTTGCTTCAATCCATAAATGGATCGACGTAATTTACATACCTTGCTAACATTCCTTGGATCGACAAAACCTTCAGGTTGTGTCATGTACACATCCTCATCAAGGGTTCCATTAAGGAAAGCTGTTTTGACATCCATTTGCCAGATTTCATAATCATGGAATGCTGCAATAGCAAGCAAAATCCTTATGGACTTGACCATAGCCACTGGTGAGAAAGTTTCATCATAGTCTATACCATGAATTTGTCTGAAACCTTTTGCAACCAGCCTTGCTTTATAGGTCTGAACATTTCCATCCATGTCAGTTTTCTTCTTGAAAACCCACTTGCACCCTATGGGTTTCACCCCTTCAGGTGGATCAACCAAAGTCCATACTTGGTTTTCATACATGGAATCCATCTCGGATTTCGTGGCTTCTAGCCATCTCTTAGAGTCTGGACTGATCATAGCATCTTGGTATGTGAGAGGCTCATCTTCATCTATGAGCATCAAATCACCACATTGAGTCAAGAGAAATCCATATCTCTCTGGCTCATGCCGAATTCTACCAGTTCTACGAACAACCTGTGTTTGTTGAGCATTGTCATTATCCTGCTCTTGTTCCATTTCAGGTTCAATGCTATTTTGTGGTTCTCGATCTTCATCGAGATCTATAGTTCTCCCACTGTTTCTTTTGGAAACAAAATCTCTTTCCATGAAAACAGCATCTCGAGCAATAAACACTTTCTGCTCGGAAGGACTATAAAAATAATACGCCTTTGTTTCTTTAGGGTATCCCACAAAATTGCACTCTTCAGATTTAGGTTCAAGCTTGTCAGATACTTGACGTTTCACAAACGCCTTGCATTCCCAAATTTTCATAAAGCTCATGCCTGACCGTTTCTCCTCCCATATCTCATATGGAGTCTTTTGAACCTTCTTAGTAGGAACACGGTTAAGTGTAAAAGCCGTTGTTTCTAGAGCGTAACCCCAGAAACTAATTGGAAGATCTGCATGACTCATCATCGATCGCACCATGTCCAACAAGGTGCGATTTCTCCTCTCTGAAACTCCATTCCATTGAGGTGTACCTGGTGGAGTGAGTTGTGATACAATACCACACTCCTTTAAATAATCTTTAAATTCTGTGCTCAAGTATTCTCCTCCACGATCAGATCGTAAGACTTTAATACTTGCGCCTCCGCCAATTTGCTTCTCTACTTCAGCCTTGTATTCTTTGAACTTTTCAAAAGAATCAGATTTATTCTTCATAAGATATACATATCCATATCTACTGAAATCATCATTAAATGTTATGAAGTAGTAGTAGCCTTCTCTCGCCATTACACGCATTGGGCCACATACATCACTATGTATTAGCTCAAGTCGTTCAGTGGCCCTTTTACCCTTACCAGTGAAAGGGGCTTTAGTCATTTTACCAAGCAAACAAGATTCGCATTCTTGGTATGATTCAAAATCAAACTTATCCAAGTATCCATCCTTATGTAATTTGGATATGCATTTCTCGTTTATATGGCCTAGACGACAATGTCAGAGGTATGTTTGATTTGAGTCATTAACTTTAAGTCGTTTGTTTTCTATATTACAGACAGGAGTATCTAAGTCAAGAACATATAAACCATTAAACAAACGCGCAACACCATAGGTTAAATCATTCAAAACAAAAGAGCAATTGTTGTTCCTTATAGTAAACGAAAAACCTTTCTTGTCCAAACAAGAAACAGAAATAATGTTTCTGCGAATCGCAGGCACGTAATAACAATTTTCCAGTTCTAAAACAAGCCTAGAGGGCAAAGATAAATAATAAGTTCCTACAGCTAAAGCAGCAACTCTTGCTCCATTGCCAACTCGTAGGTCCATTTCTCCTTTAGTCAATGTCCTACTTCTCTGCATTTCCTGCACATTTATACAAATGTGAGCAGCACATCCAGTATCCAATACCCAAGATGTAGAAATAGACAGATTGACTTCTATAACATATATACCTGAATCAGAAGCTTGCTCAGCCCTCTTCTTCTTCAGATCCTCCAAGTAAACTGAACAGTTTCTCTTCCAGTGACCAGTTTTCTTACAGTAGTGACATTCACCTTTAGCGACCCCACCTTTAGGCTTTAAAGCCTGTCTAGGACCTGACTTTGGCTTGGGTGTAGAATCAGATCCTGTCTTCTTCTTACCCTTCCACTTGCCTTTCCCTTTTGCCTTACCTTTATTGCCCACCATCAGTATGGGAGCAGGTTTAGCCGTCTTCATGTTGGTCTCATATGTTCTCAACATAGCCAACAATTCAGTAGGTGTTTTGTCAAACTCATTCATATTGTAGTTTATAACAAATTGAGTGAATTTGTTGTTCAAAGAATTCATGATTAGGTCAATACCAATTTCCTGAATTAACGGGAAACCCAAAGTTTCAAGGTACTCAATGTAACCAATCATCTTCAGAACATGTGGGCCAACTGGTTCACTTGCCCCTTGTTTGCAATTAAAGAGTGACTTACTCGTGTTGAACCTTTCTTGACGAGTTTGGCTTGCAAACATGCTTTGCAAGTGCTCATTGATAGTATATGCATCCATATGCACATGCTGTCTCTGGAGCTCAGCACTCATGGTTGCCAACATAAGACATGCAACATCAGTTGCATCATTCTCATCCTTTGTGTGGGCCGCTTGTTCCTCAACAGTGGCGCCCTCAGGAAGGGGACCTGCCGGAGGAATATCAATGACATGAAGCTTGCGCTCCTGTCTGAGGACAATCCTCAAATTCCTCTGCCAGTCTTGGAAGTTGTTTCCTCCTGTCAGCTTATCCTTCTCAAGGACTGATCGTACGGATAGTGTGTTTGTGTTGTTTGTCATTTCTTGGTATCTACAATGATTAAAAGCACAAAATAAACATTAGATTGTCTGAGTTATTTATTATGTTCAAATGATTATGATATATTCATAATATATCTCCCACTATTTTTATCAAATTAATAGCCCTTACTATTAATTTGGAAAGTATATCCCATAATCCTTTCTAGTGAGCCAAGATCCATATTTCGTCATGTCTAAAGTCAACCACTTGAAGTCTTTAAAAATGATTATTTAGGTAGACAACAGTTGTCAATTATATCATATATAATTCTTGGATAGTTTGGTGAACAACGATTGATCTTATCTATCTAATAGACTTTTATCCAAACTCCATGCTTCTAAGTTCATAATAGTTGAATATAACCGTTTATTTTCACCTTATCATGACGACTTAGTTAAGTTAGACCCAATGATACAACGGCCGAATATAACCGTTTATATTCGTCGCATCTCACCACGATAGATAGGAGTCCCCTGCCACTGACAGTCTTTCCCCTAACCGATCTAGGATTCGATGAGTGTTCATTCATTGGAAAGCATCCGATTTAAAACTTAATATTTTGTTTAAGGGGTTTAGAAAATTTACGACGATCATGATCACATCATAAAGAGATCCTCAATTTTTCCTTGAACCAAATATTTCAAATTGACATCTTAAATTGTTCATTTCCCAGGTAGATGGAGGATACCAGTGGTCACACTTAAAACCCATCAGCCTTACGAATACGCATATCCGTTTTTGTCAGAAAATCCCAATTATAGATATCAAAAATTCATATTCAATTCCGTGTTTTAAAATCCATATTTCACAAACACAAGAATCTCATGATCGTTTGTTGATTTTAAAATCTTAAATCGTTACAGATTTTATCTTGTTTAGCATGACAATCATGGCATGGATGACGTATCTAATACATACATGATTAATCTAATTAAAGCATGCATCATTCATACATCAATATGTAAAGTGCAGTATATAAACGTGCTTGGTTATGGCCCCTTTCCTATGTGATCCTTTCGAGCTAATGAAAGGATCAAAGTCAGTCTATGGTGGTGGTAATACATAAATACAATTACATGTCTTCATTCTTCTTGTATCCACTGGTGCCTTCTCCTCTTCCTGCATCATTCTTCAGTCTTCAAGAACATTACAAGAAAACCTAATCTAATATACTTACATAAGAAGACTCGAGTTACATTCGAGGTTAAACGATTACAAGAACGAAGAAAACGACATGCAAGTCGTATTTATAAAACCAAAACCAAAACCATTAATCTAGGGGTCTGAAGGCCATAACCAGCACCATGCTCACATAACAATTACTGACAACTCAGAATACTTAATCATATCATCATACATCACATATGCCATGATCACAAAATTTCATAAAATTTAAAATCATGATTTATAAACAGAAAATCGCATTTTTGAGGCCCTTAACGATCTCAAATGGCCAAAAAACACCATAGGTCACGGAAAAGCCGTGATTTTTGCTCGTGGCGATTTTCCCTTCCCAGAAAGAGTAAATTCGACCCATTCTGACTCCGTCGAAAAACACTATTCACTGTAGAATCACTATTCACAGCAAACCTACATCTTTATGCAGTTTTGTTTTAAACGCTTCAGAACATTTCCGATGACCTTCGTATGACTGTATCTCGTATCATATACATACAGTGCATCACACACATCATGCCATAACAGATTATAACATTGCAGCAACATGGCAGTAGCAAGGGCAGTAGCAAACAGGCATGGCATAATCATGGCAGTAGCATGGCATAATCATGGCAGTAGCAAAACATGCACTTATGCATCATATACATAAAACACGTAACCAAATCAGTCCCTTATACACGTAGCTCTGATGCCATTGTTGGGTTCCGAGGCATAAAACGCAGCGGATAAACGTAAATATAACGAAAAATTTCGGAACCCTAACGCAGGATCATGTATAAGAATTGACGGATTATGGTGATAAACGAATCATACCTATTAAGATCTTGAATGTAACGAACTCAACGGAGATCCTTGCTATCACGATTTGTGTCTTCCTCTCGAAAGCACCTCTATGGTATCCACACGAGCACCTTCAAGAGCGTCTCACGATCTTGATTACGGGATGGATGTACTAGCCTCCTTTGATGATTTCGAATGACTGTCTTTGCTGCCTCTCTTGCTCTGCCTCTAGGGTTTTATCATATAAAAACGTGTGGCTCTTTTAACCTATCATTATCTATTTATAATGACTGGTTAAACGGGCCTAAGCAGTAAAACCTAACCCATGTAGGTATAGGATTAAATAATAAAACATGTTTCTAGATCAACACACATAATAAGAACAAACATGTATCATATACATACATCAACACACATAATCATCATATGATTATACATCATATGAATATCATATATTCATAATATATATATATATAAACATATACATATTGTATCAATATAAAATCATGATAGATCGCATACATGCTTATATATCAAAA
This sequence comes from Oenanthe sinensis, assembly GCA_028671895.1. Classification (NCBI taxonomy): domain Eukaryota; kingdom Viridiplantae; phylum Streptophyta; class Magnoliopsida; order Apiales; family Apiaceae; genus Oenanthe; species Oenanthe sinensis. The sequence goes on along the minus strand of CM053803.1, from coordinate 29,306,750 downwards.
ACTGTTAAGCACATAACCGAATTAAAACGTTTCGCAAGTAGCTCTAATGCCATTGTAGGGTTTCGTGACACAAACGCAGCGGAATAAACGCGAAAAATAAATCAAAATAGCGAAACCCTCCGCAGGATCCATGCGAAAACAAAAGATTTAATTCGGAGATAAAGAATAAATATCTTTAGAAGCTTTAACAGTTCATTAATGGAAGATTAATGGAGGTCCAAAACTTGTTTAATCACCACGTATCCCGCTCTCGCGATCTACGCTCTGCGGTATCCACACGAACACTTTTCATGAAGGATTGATGTGTACTAGCACCCGAAAACTTCTTCTCTCTCTATCTTCCTTTTTTCTAAAACAGCTAGGGTTTTCTAAAAATATGTCTATCTTTTTTTTTATTATTATTAAATTAGCCCATAAAGAGATTATATAGAGAGAGAGGAATAAGTTTTCTAATTATAATCCAATTATAATTAATACTAATCCAAAATTCTAAATTATTTAATTAAGTCTCACTTAATTAATTAATTATTAATTTTGGAATTAGTTTAAGTAATTCATTTATTCTATTTATATAATTAATTAAGTCATACTTAATTAATATCATAAATAAAATAAATTACTTATTTAATTTAAATTCATAATTTAAATTATTTCTCCTTCAAGCGTTCTTTGTGTGTGACCTTGTAGGTTATTATTACGTTGGCAACAATTTTAATATCTAATTAAAATTGTAAACAATGAGCGGCATCTAGTAATACATCATTGTTACCCAAGTAATAATAATAAATCGGTGATTCGATTAAGCCTTTCATGAATAATGTTCCATGTAATATAATCCATTTAATCTTGATATTATAGATTAAACTCAAGACATGTCTCGTGTCATCCTCTTCATAATTTAATCTTTATTTTCTTGATCGATGAGTAGACTATTAAAATCAAATCAATATTTGAGCACGGCCGTGCATTTCATAGTCTCACTCAAACAAGAGGCCAATAATATCACTCCTAAAATTAGGAGGATTAAATCTCATCTAGATCATTCATATTTCTCATACGATTCATAATATACCCAATGTCCACTTTTATCATCACCCGGTCAAAGGTAACTTTTAATGTAATCAAAGTATATTAATTCTCATATAGAAATATAATGATTTCAGGTCTAAGGATCATTACACCATTATCACAGTGAGAATTACTTATGACACTTACTTAACATGTAGAATCTCACAGTGGGTCATTCCAGTGCCATGCATTGAGACATGCACTTATGTTCTTGACTTTAGTATCCCCATACCTATGACCAATGAGATGTGGTCATCTGTCAAGAAACATACTAGTCTTTGTGCATTATTATTGTCCTTAAATAATAATACTCGACTAGGGAATTTTAGGAATAAGATACTATTCATATAATCTCATTTTTAAGTCACATACTTAAAGATATAGAATACGTATCAAAATTCCAAGGACATTTATTATGCTTTCAATTTATTACGCAGTAAACAAAACATAATAAATAAATAATAATCAATAAAACATAATCCTTAATAATAAATATTTTCCTTAAAATATAAAAAGTATTGTCTCTAGAGCACAATTACTAACACTATAAAACTAGGAGGTTGTTCCATATAAACTTCTTCTTCTAATTATCCATTTAAGAAAGCATTCTTGACATCCATCTGATAGACTTTGAAATTAGCATGAGCAGCATAGGCTAGAAAAATCCTTATGGCTTCCAATCTTGCCATAGGTTCAAAGATTTCATCAAAATCAATTCTTTCTTCATATGAATACCCTTTTACTACCATCTTTTCCTTATTTTTAGTCACAATACCAGCTTCATCCATTTTATTTTTGAATATCTATTTTATGTCTATCACAGACTTGTTCTTTAGTTTGAGTACCAGTTTTCATGCTTTGTTTCTTTCAAACTGATTTAACTCTTCTTGCATAACAACTACCCAATATGGTCCTGCAAGGCTTCTTCAACTTTTTAGGTTATTCATGAGATATAAAACTACTATACAAATATTCATTTTGAGTTGCACTCCTTATTTTGACACCATTTTCTGCATTTCCAATAATCAACTCAAAAGGGTGACTCTCGGTCCATTTTGTTTGATGTGGTAAGTTGTTTTTCAAAGACTCAGCCTCATGATTATTATTGAATTCATGTTGATTTGAGAAAGAGTGATTACTTAGAGACCCTCTATGTTGGATGCCCTTGAGACATAATTATGATATCCATGGAGGGATTATCAATTCATACATTATCAGTCGATTGATGTCTATCAACTGATAAATTATCCATTGAGGCATTAATATCAATTAATCGAGGATTCCCTTGAGTTCTTCCAACAGGTACTTCATCATCACTTTCTGTGTCATCACTTTTTGATTCATTCTCAAAATGTAAAATTTCATGGTTTTCTTTATCAAAATGTAAAATTTCATGATGTTGGTAGATTTTCGTTAAATTGCAGATTAAGTGTGTGTGTTCTTGAGATATGGAAATGGTAGTAATTGAAACACAACGATTCGGGAAAATAAAGATATATTATTATTTCATGAAGCTATTGAGTAAAATTTGAAATGTTCTTCTTGTGGCTTGATCAATTGTTATTCTTTTGATATATTAATTTAATTCTTTTCTTGATATGCTGACGACTAGTGCACTGTCTGGTTCACAGACGACTAACACTGAATTGAATTATCTTGACTTCTTTTCTGTTCCAGCTGATTGTTCTTTGACTTGTGAATTGCTTCTGATCATTGAAATCCTCTGACATCTATACTTAAATCATTACACTATCTTTACTTTAAAATCTTCTGAACTCTTATTTGTTGTTGAGGCCTGAACATATTAATGAACTTCTCTCGCTGAAGTTCAGTAAGCCTTTCAACTTGAATGCTCTATAATGATGTATGTATGATTCCTGTTTGCATGTCTTTCTGGATTCTTGTGTTGCATATTAGTATTATTTGACTATCATTGTTTCTGAGTTGAGTTATCAATACCACTATTACATATTACGTTACATTATGCTTTACATCAATAACTTAGTAAAATAGTATCAACTATAGTTTTATTAAACTCCAATAAAATATAATAAATACCCAGTTTAAGAAACTGCAATAATAGTTGCTTCTCATCATAAGAAAATCAAATCACTTTGAACCATAACATTTGTAAGGTTTAAAATCCAGTGAGACATTTTAAAGATTTATAAACCGTCTAGTGTACATCATGTACCCGCTTAAGTTTTCAAAATAATTTTTCTTCCAAAACATCTCGGATGAGTAAGGAGAAATATCAAGATATCAATCACTGACAACACCATCGGTAACTCAGCTCATAGGCTTTCATTACGATGTTGCAGCACAATTCCAATTGGAAGATGTGACTGTATCTGAAGCATTACACCACGCTTCTATCGTACGTACACGATGATCAGTCGTAACATACGACAACTCTTGTTGTTTCTCTATATGTAGAAGAGGGAGTCACGACGTTCTCTACCATTATTGGGAATCACCCTAGACCTCATATGGGCCAAAGTGCTGGGTCGTGCGTCACTCGGCCACTTATGCATATCTCCTAGTCCACTAGAACAATCTCTTGCCTGGAACTGGAATTTAATCCTAGTTCTTCAAGTATATCATACTTGTTAATAGATTCATCTATTTAACCTGGAACCGGAATTTAATCTTAGTTCTCCAAGTATATCCTATTTGTTAATAGATTCACAATATCTGATGGGTTACTTCCGGACTATTCGGGAAAGTAAGAATATCACAATGTATGTGTTGACCTCCATCAACTGATCTCATATATCAAGAAATGAAAATCATTTGAAAAATTACGACCTGTGAGTTATTCGGAAAATCTCTTTGATTTTGATAAGTTGAAAACCCTAACTAAAGTAGGGCGGTAATCCTAAAACAAAATTGTATTCGAGGAAAGTAAATCATTTATTTACTTCCTAGACTAGATTCCCAATTTTTTGATAAGTCAGAAAATATTTTATTCGTATTTAAAGATTTAATAAAATATAAAATAATATTTGGTAACCCTCACTATATTTAAATTAATTTTCTGAAGGTCATAAAATATTTTAAATAATTATTAAAGACCTTAAATAATTTTTGATCAATTTAAAATATTTAATAAATATTTAATAAATATTTATTAAATAATAAAAAATTAATAATATTCATTAATTAAATAAATATTTAAATAATATATATTAACACTATTTAAAATATTTATCAATAAAAATATCCAAAATATAAATATTGGAATATTTTTAATCGCTATTTAAAATAATCTGTCTCCGGCAACTTTCGGGTTACGACAATATTTAGAATAACACTTCCGACTTCCGGTCTACGTTCGAAAATACGAATACCCACTTTACACTTAGAGCCTTTATAAACACTGGCTTATAACTATAATATCTTATAGCATATAAACCAAAACGTTTGCAAAAGATTAAACATCAGTTAAATCAATTCATAAATTTCAGTTAAAAGTTATATTACAACATTAACAGTAATGTATAAAGCACAAGTTTCGAAAACTTGCATACGCATACTTTAATTTCATATGCAAGATCAAGAATATAACATTTTGAAAATAAAAGTATAAGGTTGAGAAAACTTTATACGTAGTAATACAAATATTTTAATATGTAAAAACGTAAGGTTAGAAAACTTGCATAAACATAATTTAATTTCATATGCAAAATCAAGAATATAACATTTTGAAAATAAAAGTATAAGGTTGGGAAAACTTGTCTAGAGTCCAAGATACGTTCTCAGAGTCTCACTCGTTCTAGGTTTTCTATCAATAGATATCATAATCCTGATTAGTACTCTTAATCCCATTAACTACTTATATTACTAATTAGTATAATCACATATCGAGTCCAATTATGACAACTTCAATTTGCACTTAGTCATTTTACTAACACTTATCTTACCCGACATTCACCTCCTTGGATTTTTCTTGACCATTCGTAAATCATCTCGTCAACGACTTTTAATATAATCCTTTTACTCCAATACATAGTCATGTTATTCCTCAACATCTTTCGTATTTTAACCGACTCAAAATTATCATTTTATCCTGGCCAAAGTGGCTCGTCAAAACAGTGCCCTTAGAGTTGACTTTCCTGAGAATTACTATTACATGACTCGCACTCCAATAATTTTAATAAATCAGAAAATGCATAATTAAATACGAAACAATCTCAAGGAGCTTCTTGAGTATTTTTAATATTTGAAATAAAAGATTTGATTTGAAAACAAGAGTTTAACATGGTGAAAAGTATTTTAGAATTTGGGTCAACTACGGGGTTTAACTATTTACACCGCTTTCACTAAAACGTTCATAACTCACTAACTGTTAACTCAATTGATGCACCGTTTTCGCGTACACCATCTAGAGAATGTCTAGAATATAATCCATAAATTTTGACCCTATATAGAAGACTCATATTTCCGAATTTACTGAATAAGACAGTAGCTTCTTTAGTGAATAGTATCATCGCGCAACTTTGGTTTCGACATTTTTATAAAATCGAAATATTACCTTTTTAACACAAAACCTTTTTTGTGATCTTAATAATATCCAATGTATATATCATCCATGTTTCATAATTTTAATCAACTCTTAAGTGGTCCAATAATAGTCCCAAAATGATATTAAAGGAGCAGTTTGGGTCAATCGAACTATTTTCACTAAATTTGGTGTTTCTCTTAAACCGTAAATCGTATCGACATGATTATTATACCAAAACAAACTACAAAGCAAGATCTACAAGTCGTGGGCAGTGGTGTTCAAAAATAGTACTTTGACAGTTCGAAATGCTTAGTTAAAATAGTCCTAAATCAAACGGACATTACGACGGCTATAATCGTAACGATTCCCGAATTTAACTATGTTAAATCCATTAACCAATAAACCAATCATAAAAAAATGTCTTTAACAACATAATCAATTTATATACTTCATAAAATCATCATCATCATCAACCCATGTTGGTCCCCGATATAGTATAAGGGAGGTTGAATACAATATCTAAATTTATCGTGGAATTTTAGATTTAAAAATATTATTTTAATTAATCACGAAATATTAATTTTATTGAAACACTGTTCAAGTAGAAGATATAATTTTAACTTGAAAAGTATTAAAAAATTAATCTGATAAAAAGTGTATATAATTGATAAAGTGTTTGAGAACGATTTCGACATGAATTGTTCGGGTTGGACAATTATATTCCAAACTTGCACAGAAATCTGTGAATATTACAATGCATATAAATTTTGGAAATTTAAATTTTTTTCAATCTTCAAATAATGAAGACATTTTCCTCATATTTATAGAGGAAAAAACTAGTAAGACTTTTGAATAAAACTTATTTAAAAAATCAAAAGACTTTATAAAAATAGTCTTTAAGACTTTTGAAATAAGCTGGGCAAGACTTTTAAAACTCGGTAAGACTTTTCATTTTTCGGTAAGACTTTTGAAAAGTCTTATTGAAAAATTTGGTAAGACTTTTTAATTAAAGTCTTATTGAAAATTCGGTAAGACTTTTTAATTAAAGTCTTAAGAGTTTTTTTTCGGTAAGACTTTCTGTAAAGTCTTCATGAAATTCGATAAGACTTTTGAAAGACTTGTTGATCAGATTCGGTAAGACTTTCTAATTTATGCAGAAAGACTTTCTTTAATTATTAAATAAAATGTTATTTTTAACTTAATTAATTCAACCAATTTTTAATTAAATAATTTATAAATTAAATTAATTCAATGTGAATTAATTTAAGTAGATAAATTAAATAATTAATTAACTTTTGATAGTAGAATTAATTTAGTTTCTTTACTGCCCAACCACTGTAGATTTGACTTGAATCTTTCTGTCTTCTGTCTGAAAATCACTTGAGCTAGGTGATAAATATTTATTAAATTAGTTGACACACAAATGTACTGTCTGGTTCATTTGTGTCATACTAAATAAATATTCTTCACCTTTTAACTTTAATAGTTGTGATCTTCTGTCTTGTTCTTACTTCTAGCTTTGTCTTCAAAATATTTTCTTTTCTTGGAATCTTTCTGTAGTAGACACTTGGAATCTTCTGTATCTTCTGAACTCTTCTGAAATACTACTTCTTTATTTTTCACCGACGCTTGAACATATTAATGAACTTCTTCTGGTGTAGAGTAGTAGCTTCATCAGAATACTTCTGATATTTAGAATTTTTTTTTGTGTCTAGTTGACTTTCTTTATCTTGATTCATGTTTCAATATTTATTATTTATTTCACTTTCTTATTGAGTTGAGTTGTCATCTAATTATTAAAAATTGGTCTAGACATATTCCTTTCAATCTCCCCCTATTTGTTGTTAAACATTTAACACATAAATTCCTAGAGGATAACTCAACTAACCAATAAAAAAAAAAAAACATTAAACTATGTAAATAATAAAGTATTTTCTGGATTATATAATACATTTCCAGATTTCATAAGTAACTGAAATGAAATATGTTTGTTCCTCTAGCACAGAACATATTATACAAGTAGTATTATCTTCATTTTTCAGACTCATCACTACTCCCCCTTAGGATGGCAGGGATGAAGTCTTGTTCTCTTCTTACCACTTCTACTCTGTTTCTCCAACTTTTTTCTTCACTTCTCTCCCAAGGTGAATTCATTCTCCCCTTACGTGAATTATCCAACCATTTTAATAGAGGTAACAACAGACATGGCATACATACAACATTAAACCATCGCAGATATAAAAAATGCAAACTATGACATGTTATGCATTTTAAAAAATTCGGTTAATCCTATATACAAGAATCTTCTAAAATCAAATGAAATAGAAGAACTAATAAATAATCATTATTTATATTCAATCCAAGCATGTTATTATATACCCCCTTTTCTTGTTCAACAATTCTCCCATTTAGATCTTTTTAACACTTCTCCCCCTTAGTTGAGTAATCCTCTTCCGAAAAAATTTCTTCCCCCTTAGTTGAGTAACATTAGAAATCTGTAATAAGGAATTGGGAATGGGATTTGGTAAGTGTGCTAGTGTGTGATTTTACTTTGTGTTTCTGACAAGTGTTTCGCTCATATACTCTCTAAGTGTTTCACTCATAGAATATATATTTTCACTCTTTTTTACTTGTGTTTTACACTCTTCTCATAACACTGTTTCTCTCTTAGTACGGATGACACAATCTTTTATACCTGCAAGAAAGATCATCATAGCCCCTTCAAGAGAGGTCACTGGTGGTGCAATGGGGTTTCGTAAATCCCCATCCGTAATTGAATCTATTAAAATATTTGACTTTGAAAACTGAATTGCTTCAGGAATAGATTCAATGAGTTGATGATCATCTAAGATGATCTATTCCATTAGGAATCCAGATATGTTCCATCTGGGAAGGGAGACAAGGATCTATAATGTAGCAAATGATTCAAGTTTCCTCCTGACGCCTATGAAGGCATGTTGATTCAGTAAGAATCATCAATCATCCTCCCTTCCTTGATATGGAAGTTTAGAATAATTGCTTCCGTCAATTTATCATTCCTGTGACATTCCAGTTGCTCCCTCTTGGTCCCAATTGTTGGTCCCTTTTGGATACCAATTGTTGGTCCCTGAAATAAAATAATTTATTTGTGGTTTCTTAAAAATGTCAAATGAAATTAACTCTTCATTAGTAGCCTTGGCTGACAGGCTGAATTCAATAGACTAACTTTGTTGAGAGAATGAACCTAGTAACGGTTTTGCCTTTTCTAAGTCTGTACTATTTTGAGAGAACACAGATGAGTTAACAGTTGTCTCAGTTTATATATTAGAAACACCTTTCTAGAGATAGAGTTGTTGGTTCACTCACATAACCAACCTTATCAAATTCACTCAAGGTATTGACTCCCTCATTCTTAACAATTAGGTATTCTATTTAATGGTAAGAGAGATGGATGTGATAGTGTTTGTGTGTTTAGTTCTAAGATCTTGGATAGAGATTGATGCCAATGATTAGGATATAACTGTTAGAAATTATTGGTTATTCAAGCTCATAGATCTTTCCTACTTCTCAAAAGTGACGTGAAATAATCAGTACAGTTTTATATATGTATAGAGAATTAAAAAGAAAAAGAAAAATAACGATGCCAACTTATATTTAAAAATAAAAATAAACTTACACACACACATACACACACACACACACACACATATATATATATATAGAAATAATGATACTAAAATTTGAAAACAAAAACAATATTAAATATATTTACAGTACGGATGCCAATCGAATAAACTATACAAAAATAAGAAAAATCTTTTTGAGTTTTCTTTTTCATTTTGTTTATTTATTTTTGATATCTTTAAGGAATATATACAGTATATTTACAAGGATTGCTTAAAATTAAATAAGCAATTTAAAACATCATGCAATAATTAATTCATATTTAACATCCCTAACTCACTAACCAACTTAGAGAAAGTGGATTCATCAAGTGGTTTCAATAAGATGTCAACAATTTGATCTTCTGTGGGTACAAAATGTTACACCACAGTTCCATTCATGACATGCTCTTGGATGAAATGATACCTTATGTCTATATGCTTGGTTCTTGAATGTTGTACAAGATTATTGAAAATTGTTATGGCACTTGTGTTCTCGCAAAGTATTGGAATTTTAGTTAGCGCAAGTCCATAATCATTCAGCTGATTCCTTATCCACAAGATCTGTGCACAACAACTACCTGCCACAATGTATTCTGCTTCGGCTATCGAGGTAGATACTGAGTGATGTTTCTTGCTGTACCAGGAGATCAACCGATGTCCAAGAAACTGACAACTTCCAGAAGTACTTTTCATGTCCATCCTGCATCCTGCATAATCTGAATCTGTATATCCTATTAGGTCAAAACCTATATCTTTAGAGTACCAATTTCCAAGATTTGGTGTACCTTCAGATATCTAAATATTCATTTAACAGCTATAATATGAGATTCCCTAGGATTAGATTGAAACCTTGCACATAAGCATGTTGCAAACATTATATCAGGTCTACTAGCAATTAGATATAATAATGAGCCTATCATACCTCTGTAGCTTGTGATATCAACTTCTTACCAGTTTCATCTTTTTCAAGCTTAGTGGCTGTTGGCATTGGGGTTTTTGCCGATGAAGAATCTTCTAGACTGTATTTTCTTAGAAGATCCCTTACGTACTTTGATTGGCAAATAAAAATCCCATCTTTCTTTTGTTTTACTTGCAATCCAAGGAAGAATGACAGCTCACCCATCATGCTCATCTCATACCTACTCTCCATTAACTTAGCAAAATCTCTTGCACAAGTTTTCGTTAGTAGAACCAAATATAATATCATCAACATAAACTTGGATAAATATCGTATCTTTAATATACAATTTATAAAAGAGACTTTTATCTATGACACCTCTAATACAACTATTTTCATGTAAAAACTCAGAGAGAGTGTCATACCATGTCCTCGGTGCTTGCTTGAGTCCATAGAGAGCTTTGAATAGAAAATATACAAAATCAGCTAACTCTGAATTTTCAAAGTCAGGGGGCTGTTCCACATATACTTCCTCTTCTAACTCTCCATTCAGAAATGCACTCTTCACATCCATTTGATAAACTTCGAAATTGGAGTGTGCTGCGAATGCCAGAAATATCCATATGGCTTCAAGTCTTGCAACTAGTGCGTAGTTCTCGTCATAATCAATTCCCTCTTCCTGGGAGTAACCTTTTGCCACGAGTCTGGCCTTGTTTCTTGTTACAATTTCATCACCGTCAAATTTGTTCCTGTATACCCATTTGGTGTCAATTACAGATCTATCTTTTGAACTGGGTACCAGTGTCCAAACTTCTTGTCTGTCGAACTGATTGATCTCTTCTTGCATGGCAAGAACCCAATCTGGATCATTTAGAGCATCTTCAATTTTCTTTGGTTCTTCTTGAGATAGAAAAACTGAAAATAAACATTCATTTGAAGTTGTACTTCTGGTTCTAACCCCAACATCTGGATCACATATGATCAATTCAAAAGGATGATATTTGTTCCATATCCTTTCCCTTGGTAGGTTTGACCTTGATGATTCGCCTTGATATTCATTTGTATGTTGTGTTCTGCCAGTCGATCAACCATCTTCCTCTGAATTGCTGCCTGGAGTACTTGTTGATCCACCACTGGTATTAGTAGTATCTCTAGTGTTTCCAATGTTTCCACCAATATTACCTGAATCACTATCATCATTAATTCATAGGGAGTTTTCATATGATCTTTGTTGATTAGAGTTCGATTCTGGGTATAACATGTTGTGTTTACTACTTCAGCCCAGAAGTAGATATGTAACCTTGATTCACTTAACATTGTTCTTGCAACTTCAATCAGGGTTTGATTCTTCCTTTCTACAACTCCATTCTGTTACGGAGTTCTTGGTGCTGAGTATTGTCTTGTTATCCCTTTGTTTGAGCAAAAGTTATTCAGAACTTCGTTCTTTAATTATGTTCCATTATCTGACATGATTTCCCAGACAACTAACTTTGAATCTAACTCAATTAGCTTTACATGATCAATCACTAACTGTGGAGTTTCATCCTTAGAGTTGAAGAATAAAACCCATGTATACTTTATGAAGTCATCTACAATCGCTAAGGCATATCTTTTCCTTGACATAGACATAATATTGACTTGACCAAATAAATCCATGTGTAGAAGTTGAAGTGGTTTAGTAATGTTTGTAGTGTATGTGCCTCTGTGACTTGTTTTCTTTGAGTTCCCTTTTTGACATGCCTGACACAATCCTTCTTGTGTAAATTATATCGGAGGCAGTCCTCTCACCAAATCCCTATTGACTAGAGAGTTCATTGTTTTGAAATTTAGATGTGAGAGTTTCTTGTGCCATAGCCAGCTTTCTTCTGATAAAGCCTTTGAATAGAAACAGTTTGCTTAATCATCAGTTCCTGAGTTGAGATCGGCTACGTACAAGTTTCCTTTCCTTAATCCACGTAAGGCTAGTTTGTCGTCTTTAGAATGAGCTATTAAACACTTTTCCTTGATAAAGTTTACTTTATATCCTTTATCACAGAATTGACTGATGCTGAGTAGATTGTGCTAAAGTCCTTCCACTAAAGAGACATTTTCAATGATAACATTTTCAGCATTTAACTTGCCATATCCCGTAGTAATTGTTTTATTGTTATCTCCAAAGGTGACAATTAGGATAGCTCTTCCAACCACGTCTGATAGCAGGGCTCTATCTCCGGTCATATGCCTTGAAGATCCGCTGTCCAGGATCCATACAACCCGGTTTACCTGTTTAACTCCTTGTAATTATCAAACGGATTAAATCATCTTCGGAACCCAAAATTGATTGGGCCCGGTATACTTAAAGTATTGACCTTTGTCATTTTTGACAATAGATCTCTTTTGAACAACAGCAGCATCCATCTTGGCTGTGCTTACATTCCTATAAACAGTCTTAATAACTTTTTGTTTAGACTTTGGAACATATGTTTCCTTCTTGACAGGTGAAGGAATCGCAGTCTTGGATTTTACAAACTTTTTATTGACATGTTGCCTAGGTGTCATGTTATTATTATTAGCATGCATACTTTTAAAATAAGCAGACATAACATTAAAAGCACATAACATATAGTTTACAACACCACATGGTTTATGGCAAATATCAACAATAGGCATGATATTCAGAACAGTAGATGTCTTAACAGTTTATACTTCAACTTTTTCAATAGTTTTAAAGTTCTCAGTAGAATGATATTTGTTGTTTCTATTCCTACTATTAACAAACTTATTGGGTCTGTTCATATTATTATTTAAGTCTTTAACACCTATACAAGGATTGGGCGAATCAGAAGTTCCTTTATCTTTTACGGGTGTCTTAGGTGCCCACTTCTCTTTTTAGACATTAACTCATTGTATGTCCCTAACTTCTTCCTCTCTTTTCTTTTCTTCCCCGAGGTCCTCTAAATTCATTTCATAGGCAATTAATATAGAGCTCTCAAGGACTCGTTCTGCTACAGGGGTTATGAAAAAAGGTTTTGGTGTGTCCTTAACAACATGTGGAATATCCCTTTCTTCAGCGTTTTTTCTGAACGGGGAGATGTTGCCTGCCTTTCCTACAAATTGATTGTACTCAAACCCTATCCCAACTTTACGTTTTATCTCTTGTTGGTCAATTAGGTCTTTTATAATGTAAGAAGAATTTTTATAGGTATACTTCTTATTTTCTTCCTTTATCTGATTTCTGAGATAGGTTTCAACTTTAACATAACAACTGATTCTATTTACTTGAAAAGCTAAGTCCTCAGTCAATTTGTCATTCTTTAATTTTAACAGTTTTAAAACATCATTCTCATCAGTGAAACTTTATTTTTGAGAATTAGTTTCTTAACCCTATCTCTTGTATCATCTAGTTCTTTACCTAGCAATTTAAACATAGGGCAAGATGGATTTACATCTATTCCTCCTTGTCGAGTTAGAGACAATGATTCTTCAGATGAAGCCATAAGAGCAAGATTTCCTAGCTCTTCCTCATCATCATTGTCTGAGTCATCCCAACTTTTTCTCTCTGTTAGATAAGACTTGCCTTGATGCTTTTTCACAAGTACATCATACTTTTCTTTGAGCTCTTCATAAGACTTCTTACATTCAGTTGCAAAGTGACCTAGTTCATTACAGTTGAAGCAACAAAACTTGCTTCTGTCAACTAAGCCAGTTTTGTAGCCGCTTCTTGACACAGCTGTAGAAGAACCTCCTCTCTGGAACCTTCCAAAATTAGGTTTAACTTTGTAGGAGGAGCTCCTTCGGAATCTTATGTTACCAAACCTCCTAGCAACCAAAGCTAGAGATTCATCTTCCAGCTGATCCAATTCTTCTAATGAGTAGAAGTCACCATCTTCCCAGTTATCTGAAGTATGTCCAAATTCTGGAACCACATACAACAGCCTTCATTTTCTTCTTCTCTGGTGCTTCCACTATCAGTGCTTTAGAAGAACTAAAAACATTACATTTTCCATACGTTTCTCTAGTCTGGATCTATTCCAATTCATAGGTCTTCAATACTCCGTAGAGTCTTTATAGGGTTACCTCTTTCATGTCCCTAGACTCCCGGATATCTGCGATCCTATGTTCTAGATGCTCAGGTAAGGTTAGTAAAAACTTCTTGTTGACCTCCTGGTTCTTGTAATATTTCCCATTGAGGTTGAGCTCATTTATCAGTTTATTCAATCTCTGAAACACCTCAGAGATACCCTCACTAGGGTTGGAACTAAACTGCTCATATTGGGAGGTCAAGATCTCCAGTCTATTCTCTTTGACTTCTTCAGTCCCCTCATTGATTATCTCAATGGTATCCCAGATTTGTTTGACATTTTTACAATTGACAACGTGGTTGTACATAACATAATCTAGGGATTCTACCGGTATGACTTTGAGACTGTTATCTAGGGCATATTTTCCTTTTCGTCCTCCGTATAATCAGTCGGATCTTTAGGGAACTGTCTATGGGGAATTACGACCCCATCTACCTCATGTTCGAGAATAACTGTAATTGGGGGTTCAATACCATTGGTCAAAATCCTTGCATATTTAATATTGGCATTCCCCATAAATAATAGCATCTTATGCTTTCACAAGTTGTAGTGATCTTTATCAGACGATGAAATTTCAATATTCGTCACTGTTAGGAATTTATTCATTTGATGATGTACAAAATACTAGAACAGGGTCTAGCTTAGTTTATTTGTAACAAGTCTTTCTAGTCTCTGAAATGTATAATCAGAGTCTAGATAGTCAACATTCATGTTACTTGTACTTAGAAGAATTTCTGTAGAAAGTGAAACCAGAGTCTGCATGAAGATCAGAGTCTGGAAGGTGATCGGAGTCTATAGACTATCAGAGTCTATGATCTATCAGAGTCTACATATGATCAGAGTCTGAAGATCATCAGAGTCTGAAGGTTTCAGAGTCTATAAAGTTAAAGTTAAATTTGGAAGAAGATCACATGAATGGAAAGTCTTCGAAGATCAAGATAAATATATTGCAGATATGCTATGGGAAGGAAAGAGAATTTCAGAAGGAAACTGTCAACTAATAATTAGGAATTATGTTCCTATTATAATTTATCTTTCAGTTATTAGTTGATAGGCAGCTCTCTATATAAACTCTATGTAACCTAATTGTAAAAGTGTGGAAGTCGAAGCATAATTTGTCTGTGTGATATTTTTGTGAGAGCATAGAGATAGAGAGAGTTGTTGTGATAAACACAGAGAAGCTGCTAGGGTTTGTGTACACCCTAGGAGAGTTTTGTATTTACAAATCAATAATACAAACAGTACTTATTCATATCTTTGTGTTTGAGCTTTGTTTTTACTTTGATTTTAAATCAGGCAGAAAAGACACACAAGTATTCACCCCCCCTTAAGGAGGCAAAAGTAAAAAACATTCTCTTTAACAGTTTGGATTCTGTTCTAACTAACTGTGTCATATCATGCAAGACTGCTAAGGAGATGTGGACCAAACTTGAAGTGCACTGTCAAGGGACTAAAGATGTCAAGAAGAATGCAAGGTCTTTGTTAATTCAAGAGTATGAGTATTTTGAAGCAAAATCTGGAGAATCTATCACTGATATGTATGATAGGTTTACAAAACTCTTGAATGAGATGGCTATGCTTGGTAAGGTTTATGATTCTAAAGATACAAACACCAAGTTTCTGAGAGCACTTCCTGAAGAGTGGGACAATAAGACTACAGCCATAAGGGAAGCTAGAGATTTGGATGAACTAACTCTAGAAGAATTGTATGGCAGACTCAAGACATATGATTTGGAGATGCAACAGAGGAAGAATAAGAAGTCTGTGAAGACAAAATCTATGGCACTCTTGATGGAGTCTGAGAAAGAACAACATGAACAACCCACAGAAGCAAGAATCAAGGATTCAAGAAAGAAGGGTAAAGCTGTTGTGGAGTCAGAGTCTACTGACACAGACTCTGATTCTGATGAAGAGATTGACCTAAGTCAAATGATGGCTATGTTTGCTAAAAATTTCAAAAGAATGAAATTTAACAAAAGAACTGGCAAATTTAGCAAGAGGCCATCATTCAAGAAGGAAGATGAGAAGGTTGAGAAGAGCAAGAGTACTATAATCAAACTTGACAAAGCAAAGGTCAAATGTTTCAACTGTGGAATATTGGGGCACTTTGCCAGTGAATGCAGAAAGTCAAAAAGTCAAGGAAAAGGAAAAGCACTTCTATCAACAGGAAAGAATTGGGCAGATTCAAGCTCAGAGGATGAAATTGATTATGAAAATCTAGCATTGATGACATCTCCTCAAGAAAATCACAATCTCCCAAAGAACCCTCATCTCCCAAAACTCAGGTATCAATCTTTACTCCTGAATCCTTAATTAATTTAGACTCTGATGGTATAAAAATTGTGCAAAGTGAGGTTAATAAAATAATGACAACATGTAGATCTCTCACTAATGAAAGTGAAAGGTTGAGAGAAGAAAATTTAACCTTGACTAAAAGGAATGATCATTTAGAGTCTGAGTTAATATTAATGGAACAATACAAAAAGGATTCTGAGAAACATAGTCATAACTACACTGAAGTCTTGAAGGCCTATGACTATGTTAAGAAAGAACTAGAAGAAGAAAGACTCAAGTTTAGAGTCTGGACAGACTCTGGTAGAAAAGTTCAATAAATTCTCAATAATCAAAATGTGTGTCAAATTACTGGTCTAGGCTATGACAAGAGTCAAGACAAAAGACCTATTGTTGAGAATGATAACAATGAATAATCTAGCCAAGTTAATAAGACTAAAGACAAAAGTACATTTGTTCCTGTTAAGTTTGTGACCCCTAAAGAAAAATCTGAAACCACAAACTCATATGTCAATAGTCCCCCTGTTGTTGACCAAAAGACAGATGAAACATGAGTAAATAACTCAAAGAAAAATATTAATATAGGGTACTTGTCTAAGTCAAAGTTAAAAGAAAGGCTAGGGAACTTATCAGAGTCTACCAAAACTAGGAGAAATAGGAATGGTAAGGAAGACATTAATAAGGCAAACAATTATCAAAAGGATCCTAATGCTCCTAGAAAGAAGTGTTATAGATGTGGCAACCACAACCATTTAGCTATAGACTGTAAAATAAAAATTGAGAAGAAATCAGAGTCTAGCCCTTCACAGACTCTGAAAAGTCACTACATACCACAGAAACCTTGTTATCACTGTGGTAGCATATTTCACTCTATTTATATGTGTAGGGACTATCATGATTTGTATTACAATTTTTATGAGCTAAAATCTTCTATTGATAAGAGTTGTTATGACACTGTTAAGACTCCATCAGAGTCTAAGGTAACAAAAGAAACAGGTAAGCCAAAAGAGAAAAATATTAAGCCTGTTTCTCCTAAAGTTAGTAGAAAAGGATCCAAAACTGTTTGGGTCCTCAAAACATCTAACTAGTTGCTTTATGTATGCAGGGAACCAGGGTAAAGAAAGTAACCCTAATCCTGGACAGTGGATGCTCAGGACACATGACTGGAAAGAAATCCCTGCTTACAGACTTTGTGGAGATGGTTGGCCCAGAAGTATCCTTTGGAGATGGCAACAAAGGACAAACACTGGGATATGGCAAAATTATACTTGGAAATGTCATCATTGAACAAGTAGCTCTAGTTGATGGCTTAAGGCACAATTTGATAAGCATAAGTCAACTTGGAGATAAAGGTTACCATACTGGCTTTGACAACAAAGAGTGTCTTGTGACTCACAAAGAAACAGGCATTTTGGTTTTCAAAGGACACAAACATGGTAACATTTGTGAAGCCAGCTTGGAGGATTGCATACACAGTGAAGTCACATGTCTATACAGCAAGGCCTCATATGAAGAAAGCTGGAAATGGCACAAGAAACTGTCACACATCAACTTCAAAACACTCAACAAGTTGGTTAAACAGAATCTTGTAAGAGGATTACCACAGGTTGATTTTGTGCAAGATGGACTTTGTGAAGCATGTCAACTTGGAAAGCAAAAGAAATCATCCTTCAAGAGCAAGACAATTAACACCATTTCTGAACCCTTTTATTTATTGCATCTTGATTTATTTGGTCTAGTAAATGTTATGTCAATTAATAAAAAGAAATATACTCTTGTTATTGTAGATGATTTTATAAGGTTCACATGGGTGTTCTTTCTACATTCAAAGGATGAAGCTCCATAACACATAATAGACCATATCACTTTTCTAGAAAGAAATTCAAAGAAAACAGTTAGAGTTCTAAGGAGTGACAATGGTACTGAATTCAAGAATTCAATCATGGAGGACTACTATGCATCAAAGGGAATTACTCAACAATTTTATGCACCAGGAACTCCTCAACAAAACGGAGTTGTGGAGAGAAAGAATAGAACACTCATAGAAGCTGCCAAAACAATGTTGGTAGAGTCTAAGCTAGCAGTATATTTTTGGGCTGAGGCAGTCAATACAGCATGTTTCACTCAAAATTGTACTTTAATAAACATGCATAGAAAGACTCCCTATGAAATGATCAAGGACAAGAACCCAAGTGTGAAACACTTTCACATATTTGGATGCAAGTGTTATGTACTGAAAGTACATCCTGAAAATCTAAGCAAATTTGAAGCCAAGACAGATGAATCAATTTTTCTTGGATATGCTTCAAACACTAAAGCATTCAGAGTGTTTAATCTCATAACCAAAATTGTTATAGAATCTATTCATGTTGCATTTGATGACAAAAAGTTTACAGGATTGCAGGATGAGACAGAGTCTACTACACTGGAATTTGAAAATCTAAAAAGTTCTGAGATGAATGAAGAAGAAGAGGATGAAGACCCTCAAATAAATCCTGAACCAACACAGGAACATGCACACTCTGAGGGGGAGCCAGAAAATTCAACTCTAAATAATTCAGAGTCTAACAAGTCAGGGTCTATCCAGACAGAGTCTAACTCATCAAGGTCTGGATCAAGCAACTCTGAATCCTTGTCATAGTCAATAAATTTAGGGGGAGCCTCTTCATTTAAATTTCACTCAAATACAGAAGATGTAAATGACTTAAGGGGAGCTTCAAGTTCAAGAACCAATCTTCCACCAGCCAGAAAATGGACAAGGGATCACACTCCTGACATAATAATTGGTGACCCTGAGAGTGGTGTACAAACAAGAACAACCACTCAAAATGAATGCCTCTATAGATGTTTTCTCTCAAAGAATGAACCCAAGAAAATTGAGGAAGCCTTGCAAGACCCTGATTGAATTATTGCAATGCAAGAAGAATTAAATGAATTTGAGAGAAATAAAGTGTGGAAACTTGTACCAAGACCTAGAAATAGATCAGTTGTTGGTGCAAAATGGGTGTACAGAAATAAACTTGATGAGAATGGAACTGTAGTAAGAAACAAAGCAAGGCTAGTCGTAAAAGGATACTCACATGAGGAAGGAATCGACTATGATGAAACTTTTGCACCAGTAGCAAGATTAGAAGCTATCAGAATGTTTCTTGCTTTTGCAGCTCATTCAAAATTCAAGGTGTATCAGATGGATGTAAAAAGTGTCTTCTTAAATGGAGAATTGGAAGAAGAAGTCTATGTTGAACAACCACCAGGATTTGTTGATTCAAAGTTTCCTGATCATGTTTACAAGTTAGACAAGGCACTATATGGATTGAAGCAAGCACCTAGAGCATGGTATGAAACTCTTTCAAAATTTCTACTTGAAAATGGATTCATAAGAGGTACCATTGACAAAACTCTATTTATTAGAAAATATAAAGGTGATATCTTGCTTGTCCAAATTTATGTTGATGATATTATATTTGGATCTACTAATGACAAACTCTGTGAAAAATTTAGTCAACTAATGCAGTCAAATTATGAAATGAGCATGATGGGAGAGTTAAACTTCTTTTTGGGACTTCAAGTCAAACAGAATGATGATAGAATTTTTATCAATCAAATAAAGTATGTGAAATAACTATTAAAGAAGTTTGATATGCAAGACTCTGCAACTGCTAAAACTCCCATGTCTACAAGCACTAAGCTAGACACAGACCCAAAGGGTAAGAAAGTTGTCAACACCAGCTACAGAGGTATGATTAGCTCATTATTATATCTAACTGCTAGTAGACCAGATATAATGTTTACAACTTGTCTGTGTGCTAGATTTCAAGCTGACCCTAGAGAATCACATTTAATAGTTGTGAAAAGAATTTTTAGGTATCTCAAGGGAGCACAAACTCTTGGACTTTGGTATCCTAGAGAGTCAGATTTTTCACTAATTGGCTATTCAGATTCTGACTATGCAGGATGCAAAGTAGACAGGAAAAGCACAATAGGACAGTGTCAGTTTCTTGGCAACAGATTAATTTCTTGGTTTAGCAAGAAACAACAAACTGTATCCACCTTAACAGCTGAGGCTGAATACATTGCAGCTGGAAGTTGCTGTGCTCAAATTCTGTGGATGAGAAATCAATTACTTGATTATGGACTAACATTCTCAAATATTCCTATGTATTGTGATAATACTAGTGCTATTAAAATTGCAGAGAATCCAGTCCAACACTCCAGAACAAAGCACATTGATGTCAAGTATCACTTTATTAGAGAACATGTTGAAAATGGTACTGTGACACTTCATTATGTTCCAACTGATAGACAGATTGCAGACATTTTGACAAAACCACTTGATGAGTCTACCTTTCTCAGACTGGTAGGTGAATTAGGTATGTTAAATATGTAAGTGATCAAGAATTCCAAGAAGCAAGGTATGTACTTTAATTATAGTCCCTGTCTTAACACACTGTGATTAATTATTATTGCAAAGTTTTGTTTGGTACTTTACCTTGACAGAGTCTAGCGTTTAGACTCTGACGAGTCTGTAGACTCTGACGAATCTGTAGACTCTGAGACAAATATCGCCTAGACTCTGAATCGGTTAAAATTCGCGTCTGCAGACTCTGATTACGTTTAAACTGTTCAAATGACTTGAAATAGGCGGTAACAGTTATCTTTTGACCGGAGACAGGCTGTAGACTTGTGTGTATTGTATGCAACCTGAACAAAATAGAATTTTTCATACAATTTACTCACTTGTTTCTTGCAATTATTTTCTACGGCAAAAATATTCACAAAGCTTTTTACGAATCCTAGCTAAATTCTTCAAGCTTTTCCATCACTTTCAACTCAACAACTTCAATGGCTGCCATTTCTACTGTCATGAGGGGAACCAAGACAATTGCTTTCATATTTGGGGATTTCGAGTTCATGACCACAAATCATGTTGTCGCCCTTGGAGAAAAGAAAGGGGTAGACGCTGACTACTACCCTGTGATGGATTTCTTGGAGCAATCCGAGCTCCACTACATTCTCAAGGCATCACCAGTCATTCACATGGATGCTGTGTCACAAGCCTGGAGCTCTGCAAAGGTAGTTGATCCTTCTCAGGATCAACCAGGTAAAATAATGTTTACCTTTGGTGATTTTACATTTGATGTTACTGCTGATGTTATTAATTCTGTGTTTAAATTACCCGTTAAACAACCTTTTGATGAAACTGTTTCTGATGCTGAAATTAAAGATATGTTTAAATCACTAGGTTATTCTGGTAGTTTAGAAAACATGAGTAAGTTAACTAGGCCCTATTTGAGAAAAGAATGGTCCTTTTTCTTTGATCAAATTGCTAAGTGTTTTACTGGTAAGTGTAGTGGATTTGATGCTATTACTGCTATTACTTATCAAATTGGTCACAGTCTCCTATTTGATAGAGTAATCAACATTGGTGATATGTTGCTCACTCAAATGGGAGCAAAATTAAATAATGTGCATGAGGGGAGGAAGAAAGTCTACTATTATAGATTTCTTATGATTTTCTCCTTAACCACTTCATTCCTGACATGTCAACCAAGTTGGCAGATGATTGTTGTGTGCAGGCATACAAACAACAAAGAAGAATATTACCTGACATCAAGAGAATTGATGACAAGAAGAAGAGTCAATCTGCCATGACTTATACACAGGTAATGCAGGTAAAACTCTCAACCTACAAACCTTCTATCTACAATGCTTCATTTTTTGGTGGTGAAATGGTGCAGGAACAAGTAATGGAGAGTCCCCCTGCACCTACCCAAGTCACCCAATCCCCTTCAAAGACACAATCTTTCAAACCAAAATCCAAAAAGAAACCAACCTCTGGTGTCTCTCAACAGGCACCAGTTGTAAAGAGGAGAAAATTGATTCAAACTAGGCTTATAGATGAGCACGGTGATGAAGAGCTCAACCCTCTAGAGAAACAAGTTGTTGAAGGTCTTTCTTTGTTAAAAGAAGGTCATGATACACTTAATTCTAACCTTCAAGCCAAGTCTGTAGACTCTCGAAAGCCTACAGACTCTGAAAAACCTAGGAATGCACCTCAGGATTCTCAAATTGAATCTCCTAAAAAATCTTTTGCTCAGCAGTACAGAAGGTTAAAGAAGGCTTATTCTGCACACACACACAAGCCTATTACTGTTACTGACCCTGTTTTGCAGGAAATAGATGCTCTCAAGGCTCCTGCAGAGCCAAACTCTGAAAGCAAGAAAACACCTGAACCAGAGTCTAATGTTGAGTCAGAGTCTAGACTGCCTTTAGACTCTGATCATGACACATTTTGGGAAGGAATGTCATTGGATGTAGCCTCAAGTCTATTTGATGAGATCATTACTCCAAGTGATGAGGCACTGCTATTCTTATATCCTTTGGTGGAATCAGTTGAAGATCCAGAGCAACATCAGACTAAATCTCAAGTCTTGGATTTTCTTTCAACCTATGAAGCCCTAAGGAAGAGAATGGAATAGGAGCTACAAATGTATGCACAGGATGTGGTCAAAACTCTATACAGCTACCTATTCAACTCTTCATTCCAAGCCAAAGCAGCAGGGCTCATAGAAGGCAGAACATCTGAAGTTCTCAAAGCACTAGGTGTGCTAGACTCTGAACAGCAAGTCAAAAAGAAGCCTAAAAAGCTTCAGATCTACAAAAGGAGAGAATCAGAGTCTGTTGCTGAGTTGGAGACTGAGATTGGGCAACCAGTTTTTGACTATGAAGCAATTTGGGATCAAGGGATTACCTACAGGACAGCTATTGATTGGATTTCTACTATTCAGCCTCTTTCAAGGAAGGTGGTTGATTTTCTTATCCAAAATGTAGGAAAGGTGGCCAACAAATACATTTATCCGACCTATAAAAGTAGATTGGATCAACTCAAGGGCTCACATTATCACAAGATTGCAAGGGAACTGCAGGATTCCTTTCACTTGACTTTTGCCCAGGCCATCAATGCACTCCATGCCAGGATCTTTTTCAATGGACACTTGGATGCATTAACTTTGGTAGAACCACGGGAGGTAGCAGGTGATGCAAGGCAGTTGGAGGTTGGGACTAGTGCACCAGTGGTGACTAGTGATAAAGATGTTCAGTCTGCCTCACCCACACAAGAACCACCTAGTCAGAGGTTGGGTGATAGTGGGGCAGAGGAGTATGCTGTTGGGCCCTCCTTGGCAACTCACCATAGAACTGATGAGAACCCCAGTGATATGGAAGGATAGACTCTGATCGATGCTCATGAAGAAATTTTCCAATCTATTCTATCAGAGTCTATCCACCTTGAGGGGGAGTCTCATACACAAACAGTCAAAGATGGCAACACTCAGACTCTGGCTTCTAATGAAGTCATACTGAAGCAGTCGGAGTCTAGAGTAGACCCTGAGACTGGAATACTGGAGCCAACAGTAAGAAGATGTTAGTAAGGGTTCAGAATCTGTTGCTGCTCACCCCTTGGTGGAAACCCCTAGCCTTCAGACATATGAAGGGGTTCCCCTCCATCAAGGTGGTTCAGGTATTGAAGCACAATCATTCTCTCTCAACCCCTCTTCTGTAGGATTCTTGAGTGCACCCTCCAAAATGAGTAAAAAAATATCTGAGAGGCTGGTACTGGTCCAGGCAAAAGGAGAGGTAGAAAAGGCTGTAGAGAGCCTGGGTGAGCTTGAGAAAGTGGGTGTCCAACCCCACTGTGAGAATGAGAGATTAGGGTATCCTGAACCTAGCTTTACTTATTGGGATCAAGTTTTTCCAAAGAGTTGGTCCAATGAGTTGGAGCAGGGGATGGATGAAATGTCACTTTTCTTGATTGTGCAGATTGGTAAATAGGATGAGGCTCTTGCTATTCAGAAGTCATTTGCACAGAGACCACAACTTCATCTGGTGGATTCTCTAGCAAGGAGAGCAGATAGAGTCATGGAGGCTTTGGTGGATAACCCTGTCATTTTACCTGAGGCTGCAACATTGATGTCAGAAGAACCACTTTTAATCATGCCTATAAGGGCTAGACTTCCAGAGTCTACAGTCTCTGATAACTCTCAGGAGGAGTCAGGGTCTATAGTCTCGGTTGCAGTTTCAGAGTCTACACCACCAGAGTCTACACCTTCAATTCCAAAGCTTGAGCCTGTTGCTGAGGAGTGCACTTCTGATGATGATGATGCAGTTCACCCTTCTTTTGTCTATTTTGATCAGGTGTTTCCTCAGTCTTGGGAGTCTGCACAGCAAAGAGGCATACATGATAAAGATTTTTTTGCCTGTATTTTGAAAATTCATCAGTCTGAGAGACTGAAAGCTTTTCAGAAAAAATCATTTCAACAGGAACATGGTCACTATCCTGGTGAAGAGGATCAAGCTCTAGATGGAAATGTTGAGGTTGAGACAGAGAATGTTGCTGCACAATTGGCTGCTGTGGTCAAGGATATTTCTCATATTAACATCAAACTCACTGGTGCTGATAATACAACTTCTCTGCTTAATACAAGATTTGACAGAATTCACTCCCTTCAATTATCCAAAGAGGTGGCTTTCAAGGATGCTCTTGCTGCTATCAGTACAACTCAAGCCTCTCTCCAAACTACAGTCTCTGATTTGACCTCCAAGGTTGATTCAGTCATTGCAGCACAGGCCAATATCTCCACAGTTCTTGAACAGATTCTTTTGGCTGTCACCAGTAATGATGATGTCAAAAAGGGGGAGAAGAAAGGTGAATCCTCCAGGAGACATAAGGATGATGGTTGCAAAGATAAATCAAAGGGAGTTAAAAGGAGGAGAGATGGTGATGATGATGAAACTGGTGATAGTTCTCATGGTCCTAGGGGTCTTGATGATGTGCAATAAAAGCAATCTGGAGTAGCAAAAACTCAAACACATCAGTCAGGGACTAGACATGGGAAATCAGAGTCTAAGTCAGACTCTGATAAGCAAAGAAAGAAGTCAGACTCTTATCAAACTCAAGAACCTTCATACTGGAAATGCAATCAATCAAATCTGCAACTTAGAGCTAAAAAGAAGACAGGACTTGGAGGTTTTGAAGAATCTGACATTGACAGAACATCTACTCTAACCAGGGATCCTTAATCCTTGACAGATAGGCAGTTTGAGAAGATCACACAGAAGCATCTAAACAAAGTGGTGTCTGCTCAAATTGTTTATAATACTTTTGAAAGGAAGATGCAAGGAGGACAGGGAGGCACAGAAAAGGTGCAAAATGAGATGCTGGTTTACTTCTTATAAGGTGGATCAGTAAGATGGATAAGTCAATCAAACTTTATCTTTTTTCAAGCAGGCTGAGGAATTACAGTACATTAGATTTCTCTTACAGATTGCATATAAAGTAAATAAGAGTAAAGAGGCTATCACACACAAATGGTTCAAGGAGATTGATAGGAAGCTGACTTTGCACAGACAAACAAATCGACAAATGGGCAAATTTTCTTTAAAATATGTTGATACTGAAGGAAATGATCAAGCCATGCCATTAGAAAAAAAACAAGTCAAATTTCAAGAAGGTGTGGGTCATTACTTTGGGTTTCAGCCTATGAGTGGGAAAGTTAGTGTTCTAATGTTGAAGGACTTAAAAGATCAAGAAAGCAGTGCAAATGATCTGAGAGCAGCTTACTGTCAAATCAAATGCTCAAATGAAGAAATTGAAGAAATTTGTTGGTGAAGCTCTGGCAATTGTGAAGGAAAATATGTTGATAGATTGATAGTTTTATTCTTTAGTTTTGACATCATCAAACCTGGATTTATGCTTACATTTTATAAAGCATAAATAGGGGGAGATTGTTAGGAATTTATTCATTTGATGATGTACAAAATACTAGAACAGGGTCTAGCTTAGTTTATTTGTAATAAGTCTTTCTAGTCTCTGAAATGTATAATCAGAGTCTAGATAGTCAACATTCATGTTACTTGTACTTAGAAGAATTTCTGTAGAAAGTGAAACCAGAGTCTGCATGAAGATCAGAGTCTGGAAGGTGATCGGAGTCTATAGACTATCAGAGTCTATGATCTATCAGAGTCTGAAGGTTTCAGGGTCTATAAAGTTAAAGTTAAATTTGGAAGAAGATCACATGAATGGAAAGTCTTCGAATATCAAGATAAATATATTGCAGATATGCTATGGGAAGGAAAGAGAATTTCAGAAGGAAACTGTCAACTAATAATTAGGAATTATGTTCCTATTATAATTTATCTTTCTGTTATTAGTTGATAGGCAGCTCTCTATATAAACTCTATGTAACCTAATTGTAAAAGTGTGGAAGTCGAAGCATAATTTGTCTGTGTGATATTTTTGTGAGAGCATAGAGATAGAGAGAGTTGCTGTGATAAACACAGAGAAGCTGCTAGGGTTTGTGTACACCCTAGGAGAGTTTTGTATTTACAAATCAATCATACAAACAGTACTTATTCATATCTTTGTGTTTGAGCTTTGTTTTTAATTTGATTTTAAATCAGGCAGAAAAGACACACAAGTATTCAACCCCCCCCCCCTTCTACTTGTGTAACTGGGAAAACAGTCACTTTTTGTGTACTCGTCTTTAATAAGATTAAAAAATTATATATTTTAAAAAATAATTTTTGACTTAAAATAATTTCTGATCAAAAATAATTTTTGGGTAAAAATTATTTCGAATAAAAATAATTTTGAATTAAAAATTATTTTTGAATTTTTTTGAGTTGCGAAATATTTGGTTCGATTCTGATATTAATAATATCAACCAGCTCTGATGCCAATTGTTGGTCCCTGATATTGTAGAAGAGGGGTTGAATACAATATCTATATTTAATCGCGGAATTTCAGATTTAAAATAATATTTTAATTAATTACAAAATATTTAATTTTAATGAAATATTGTTCAAGTAGAAAATATGATTTTTAACTTGAAAAATATTACAAAATTTATATGATGAAAGTGTATATAACTGATAAAGTATTCTAGAATGATTTCGACATGAATTATTCTAATTTAACAATTATATTTCAAACCAGCACATAAAGTCTGTGAATATTACAATGAGACAAATTAATGAATTGGAATGTTTTCAACAACTGAAATAATGAAGCCATTGGCCTCATATTTATAGAGGTGTAAGCTAGCATGACTTTTCTAACAAGATTTTTAAAAGACAATTAAATAACCATTCAGACTTTTCTAAAATCAGTGGACAAGACTTTTTAACCTCGGTAAGACTTTCCAAAAACTCGGTAAGACTTTTCTAAGGCTATAGCAAGACTTTCTTTAAAGCAGAATTCGGTAAGACCTTTTTATCATAGCTTGCAAGACCTTTCCTTAGATCAATTCGGTAAGACTTTTCTAATAGTCTTAAAGAAAATGTTGTAGGACTTTTCTAATAGTCTTAAAGAAAATTCTGTAAGACTTTTCTAATTAGTGTAGCAAGACTTATTTTATTTGTTAAATAAAATATTTTTTTTAACTTAATTAATTCCATAAATTTTAATTAATTAATTTGTAAATTAAATCAATTCAAGATGAATTAATTTAAGTAGATAAATTAAATAATTATTTAACTTTTGATAGAAGAATTAATTGGTTTCTTCATTGCACAATCATTGTTAATTTGACTTGAGTCTTTCCGTCTTCACCGTATCGTCTGTCTAAAAATCACTTGTACTTGATGTCGAACCTTCAACTATATAGTTGACTCACAATGTACTGTCTGATTCATTTGAGTTATACTAGAATACATGTTCTTCACCCTTTAACATTAAATTTGTGATCTTCTGTCTTGTTCTTGCTTCTAGCTTTATCTCTATAATTTTCTTTTCTTGGAATCTTTCTGTAGTAGCTACTTGAAATCTTCTGTATCTTCTGAACTCTTCTGAAATACTACTATATTATTTTACACTGACGCTTGAACATATTAATGAAATTCTTCTAGTGTAGAGTAGCAACCTATTCAGAATCTTTCTGATAATTTAATTTTTCGTGTCTAGTTGACTTTCTTCGTCTTGATTCATGTTATCATATTTATTATTTACTTCTCTTTCTTAACTGAGTTGAATTGTCATATAATTATTACAAATATGCCTAGTCATATGTCTTTCACAGACAATTTGTTAGGAACATTTGTAGCATGATGCCCAAGTCTGGTATGCCAAAGTTGAGCTTCCAAAGAGGGTGTTGTGTGTACCTTGGTGCACTGATGCTTGGATATGATAGGACCAGAAGATGGAGAATGTTGAAGGTTATAGAGACCAACATCTGCTTTACCAATCTCGACCGTCTGCATCAGGGAAAGGTCCTGCAACATACAGTTGTGTTTGGAAAAGATAATAGAGATAGAGGAATTTGCAGTTAGTTTTGAAATTGAGCGGAGATTACAGTGAAATGATGGAACACATAACACCTCAGATAACACTAAGGAGGGAGACAAATTAATTTCACCAGTGTGAGTAATTGAGGCAGTGGTACCATTGGGTAAATGCAAAGCAGCATTCAAAGGTCTCGAATTAATGAGTAACTGAGGACTGGAAACTATATGATCAGTTGCTCCAGAGTATCCATATAATACTAGACTTATTTTGCACATTATCGACTCTGTAGGTGGAGACACTGTGAATTTTACCTGCAATGTGAGAAGTGGATGCAGCAGCATTCCAAGTACCAATGTTCTTCATGCTATTTTGAATCATCCGAGCAATCTGATCACACTGTGCCTCGGAGAAAACGTCTTTGGCAATCATGTCACTACCTACCTTATCACTATTGTCTGAATGGTTGACAGTGACATGAGCAGCGTTTTTGTGATATGAACCACCAGAGGCACGCAGCTTAGGTTTGGTTTACCATAAAGACGATGCCACTCAGGGTATCCATGTAGAAAGAAGTACTTATCCTGAGTGTGGGCAGTATTAGTCCTGATCTTGGTGAAATAAGAAGTGATTGACATAGAGCCCTGATTTAGGGATGTAAGATCCTTTTTCAATTGAAAAATTTGTGGCACATTGCCTTGAGAGAATCGTACCAATAGATCATCCCAAATTTTTTGAGCAGTGCTAAAATACACAACAATGTCTCTAATATCATTAGAAATGGAGTTTAACAGCCAAGAAACGACCATGTCATTACAGCGACTCCAGAATCCAAATAACGGAGATGTAGAAGATGGTGAAGATAACGAACCATCAATTAAACCTATTTTGTTCTTAGCAGATAGGGCAAGCTTAATAGATCTACTCCAGTGTTGATAATTTTGAGCAGTTAATGATTGAGTGACCAAAGCAATACCTGGATTATCAGAACTTTGTAGATAGTATGAATGAAACGCATCAATAACAGCTTTATTTGAAGAATTACCATTTGTTTGAGCAAAGCAATACATGGATGGATGTGAAGGAGATGCAACCACAGTGAAATATGACTGTCTAGGCATGGAAGAACCAGTAGAGACGTGAATGTTACGGTAGCGATGACAATTACAATCGCCCCTGTTAGCAATGAGAGAGATAGAGACGAATGAAGTAGTCAAACTCGTAGATCGTCGCCATGCTCTAATACCATGTTAGTTTCATAAACAAGAGAAATCTCAAGTATCACCATTAATGGAGCAGAAAACTATATACTAAAACTCTGTATCACGTAGTGTTTATGAGGAAGATGAAGATTAGACTAAAAGTTACTAAAATTACATTCTAATCATCTCACTATATCTATATTGATTGAGTCAACATCTCTAACAGAATTAAAACTGTCTAAATTCCAGCTATTATTTCATTAGAGGAGGCTGAAGCAAAAGGTCGGTTTGGTTCTTGGTATTAAAATTACTAGCTAAATGGATTGGATTGGTGTTGAGAGATTATGCTTGGAATCAGATTGCCTCGTTATAGATATGGCGGCAAGAAACAAAAAAAGTTTATATGAATATGGTGCTATATTGAATGATGTATATAGATTGTTGGAAGGTACTATGTTTGAAGGTTTTTCTCACGTATGCAGGGAAGAAAATTCTTCAACTCATTTATTAAGTTTGTAGAATGAGGAATGTTCTCTCAAGGGATATGGCAAAAAATACCAGTTTTAATAGAAAAATTAATGAAAATACGGGTTTTGAAAATTTATGTCAGAAATATTATTAAAATACATATTTAATAAATGGGTATCTTTAATACGCATTTGACAGATGAGTATTACATAAAAAATCAGAAAAAAATATTAAAAAAATAAAAAAGGTGAGATACGCATCTCAGAAATGCGTATCACCTGGTCAAAAGGGTGATACGCATTACTAAGATGTGTATCACACCCGATTTTAATTTTTTTTTTGAAATTTCAAAATATTTTTTAAAAAATAATAATAAATTGGGATACCCAAATGAGAAATGCATATCTCACTGGTATTTTTTGCCAAAATTTTCAGAACTAATATTTTTGTCGCTTAGTCCAAAAAAAATGATATTTTTGTCATTTTTTCTCCTCACACCTCTGTTTGTAATTGTTTCCTTGGTGTATGAATTATTGGCTTATATATATATATAAAAAAAAGATTCGGACGAAGAGGTTATTGGTCTAATTTTGTTCTTTTTTCTAAGGAGTCACATGGCAGAGATATACTTAAATCTCTTGTTCACGGTATGAGCTTGAAGGGAAAAATTAAGTTAACGGATACAACGAGAAGGTCAATTTTACGTAGAAACTTATTCAAAACTTGTTGGGAATGAAATTACAAACTCAAGGACAAATAAGTATCGAACATCATAATATAAACTAACACGAATATATATGTCATCCATAGGATTCGAACTCTCAATTACCTCCCTTGCGGAGAGGTTGAAATCACTGCGATAAATTAAAGGACACTTGGTTGCAAAGACCCTTATTACATACAAACAAAATTCAATATTAAAAAAAGCCATGAGTAGCTTTTGTAACCTTGACAAATAAGTCGAACTAGTTGGTTCTGGTGCAATCAGTTCTGATCTGACCATTAGAGCCAGTGAGAGGGCTAAGGTTTCCCATCTTCACCATAGCACTTGCAAAGTCGGACAGAAATGTAGCCGAATCTGAGCTGTAAGATGTGACTTGAGCATCGGTGGAACCACCATTGAACAGCTCCTGATCCGAGTGAAGAAGACCCTCTTGGGTTAGCAAATTCTTGTAGTAAGCATTGTCAAAAGACGTTGGGGTTGAGCGATCTAGAGGAGCTAGATTTCCCGGTGATCCAGTACCAGTAGGGCAGTTTGCCTGCAATGATGCTGCATAGGTTGCATTTATGTTGGCATCATTATAGATTCGATTTCTAAACACTGCGCACCTGGCTTGTCCTACTGTGTGAGCTCCTGCATTCAGAGAATATTTTAATCATGTTAAAATTACTCTGCTTAAAAAAATTGAACTAAATTCGATCAACTGTTGATGACTCTCACCTGATAGAGTGACCATCTCAGCAGTGGAGAAACCTTTATTTGAGAATAAAGATATGAGACCGGCAAGAGTAGCATTGCCAAGGGGAAGGTTATTATCAGCATCGCTACTGCTTGCAGTGGTCGAGTCTCTCCGCCCCAATTGAACTGTCCAACTGTCGCCACCAAGCTGCAAAATTAGCATGCACGTTATAAATTTAAGGAAAATTATAGTGATAAAATTAATCAAATTCATAAAATTTACTTATTTTAGAGATATTAATTAATTAAGATTTACATAGAGTAAAGGGGCAATTACCGCAACAACAGAGTCCCTGGCGACGACAGCTAAGATATCAGCACAAGACACCACACCCGGGCATGAACTTTCGAGTTGAGTTTTAATGTTATCAATTATACTGAATCCTCTCAATGATCCTCTATTTGAAAATGCATTTTGCTCCCCGACAAAACTTCCATTGTCGGCCAGTAAAACAGATGCATCACAACCCTGTTAAAGTTAGCCGGCCGGGTTAAAAAATAATTATGTCATATACACAAAGTTGTTAAGTTATCAATTCTCCTAGAACCTCAAAGTGTGTTAGGAGACTCACTTACCGGGATCATATTATTCAACAGAAGCAATATTAAATACTAAAATATTAGAACGTAGGGAAAATTAAAGCATGCAGTGAGGAGATACTTGCATTGACAAAACAGTCATGAAAGTGAAGGCGAAGCAAGGAAGCCCCCATGCGACTCTCTTGATTGACAGCAGAGGTCACGGCTGTGTTGATGGTTGAAAGAACACTAGGGCACGAAGTTGAGTAAAAAGAGGAGCTCAACTGTGCTGAGGCTATCCCAATCAACAAGCATAAACACAACCCACTTATTGTAACTGATGAAGAAGCCATTTGCTAAGTTTCTTCTTCGGAAAGAAAATGCTTAACAAAAAACCTTTGTTGGTTCTTACTTTTGTTGAATGTTGCTTAGGATATATGGTCTATTTATAGTCGAACACAAGAGTAGCAAATGAGCACGATTCTCAATGCAAATCAATACGTTAACAACTCGTATTTTCCTTCGTCTAATCATAATATGTGTCGATAAGTATGCATGTATTAAGTCTACTATAGCGGCATATAGAACAAGTCATGGCGAAATATCAAAGAGAATATATTATATTATTATGTTTAGTAAACACACGCATGTACCCCACACTCCACCCCCACTTGCTTATACTAGTAGAAAGGTCCACGAATTCTATATTTGCATGCAATAGTTTGTTAGCAGAAGCAGAATGTTCTTAATTAACCTGCAGGCATCTTGTATCGTTGTAGACCGTATGTATACGCCCTTCCATAGTAGTATCACGTGTGTACGTATATATGGTTGCGTTAAATATTCTTTGTTATAGTATTTCATAAATTTTGTACGAATCTTTTTTTTGAAACCATCAATTAAGACTTCTTCCTAAACTTTTACTATATTTAATACAATGTTTACACTAATTTCTTTTTGTTATTTAAACCATATTATAATAGTGATAATGTAAAATATTCATCGATTATATAATTATAAACGTTGACTTGTGTGTTTTTTTATAACATTTTTATGTGATACATACATACTATATTTTTCGGTGGTTGTCAGTAGATTTGACAATTCGGATAACTGGATCAGTTGCGGATTAAATTCATTCAGATCAATTTTCGGTTTTGATATATTTGGAGTATTGTTCGGATCAGATCAGGTCTAGTTTGGATTAAAATCGGTTAAATTTCAGATAAATATCAGATTAAATTCGGTTCAGATCATTTCGGATCGAAAAAATAAAGCTTGGATTAATTTTAAATTAGTTTTTAATTATAGTAAAACCAAAATAAAAGACGTTAAATACGTTTGTTGAAGTAATAACTTGTTCATTATCTTTCTACTTATGTTTTTTTATTTGTGAAACTCGCTCGCAAGGGTTGGGTCAGTTGATTAAAGAGAAGAATATCATCCTCTTGGTCACATGTTCGAATCACACAAGATCCGAAACCTGAAATTTTGGATTTACCGAATTTGATTTTTTGGATTTGGGTTTGAATTTAATTTTTAAACCCAAAATTTTTTGAATTTGGATTTGGATTTGAGGTATACCGATCCGAAACCCGATCCGATATATGAAATCCGATCCGAACCCGAAACCCGAAAAAAAATCCGATTAATATATATATATATATATATATTGAAATAATCTTATTATATTTTCTTCAATATTTCTTTTAAAATTTATTCAAGATAAAATTATTTTAATATTTATCTATTTGTTAATATATATATATATATATATATATATATATATAAGATTAATATTTATGAGGTTACCTCGAGTAACTTTCCTAAGGTTAAAAAAAAATCTCATATAAATACACGAGTGGGTGTTATTGTAATTACAGAGAATCATATACAATTATAAAAATACTCACACTAAAAAATACTAGTATCTTAGGTAATTTTCCTATGTTAATCTCTGGAACTTTATTCGCTGTCTGTATATATATAAATATATAATTTAAATATTCAAAATATGTAACAATTGTGATTCGATTTAAACAAAAAGAATTAATAAAGTAATGAATACGTTTTTGGTTAAATTTTTATTATATTTTATTTATATTAAGGTATTACTCGGTGAAATATGCATATAAATTATTATATAAATATAATGAATACTGAACAAATTTTCTATGTGCGCTATTGATAGTTAAATTAATTAAATTATTTTTCAATTTTTGGATATCCAAAAAAACCCGATCCGATCTGAAACCCGATGGATTTGGATTTGGATTTGGATTTGTATATTGATTTTTGGATTTGAATTTAATTTTAAAACCCGAAAATATTTGGATTTCACAAAACTAGCTCGAACCCGATCCATTGCCATCCCTAATCCTGGTCAAAATCTGTCGCACTTGTGCGGTTTACCTGGTCAAAATCTGTCGCACTTGTGCGGTTTACCTGGTTCACGTGGTTTGCAGGATATTGCGTGAACAACGTTAGCGTGAACAACGTTAGCGGTCGCAGGTTCCCACAAAAAAAAATTATGAAACTTTAAAAAATCATCTTATTATTAAATATATTAGTTATAATATAAAATAGTATAAAATTTTAAAATTTTGATTGTATAATAATTTTAATTTTTTGATATAAAATTACTTTAAATATAATTTTTTCTTAAGAAAAGATTAATTTAGTGAATAAAAAGTGGGTTAATACTATATACTATGGATCATTAAAATATAATGAAAAATTTAGATTAAAATTCAATTTATCTCTTTTCTAATTCGATTTAATTCGTATTTGTATTGAATCAGATCTCGTACTTCGAATCATATTTGGTTCAAATGATTATTTATTCGGTTCTAGTCGATTCCAAGTCATTATCGGGTCTAGTATTATTTCGGATTATTTTAGGTTAAATTTTCGGTTCAAGTATTTTTTTGATTCGGATCAAATCGATTTTTAGATATTTATCGAATTATGTAATTTTAGATATAAAATTGGATTCGGTTTCATAAATTTCGGTTCAGTTTTTCGGGTCCAGACCCATTTTGCGACTTATAGTCCTTATTATAATAAGTTATTTTTTGGTATAAAATAAGTTCTACAACTATAATTATTGATTTGGGTGTTCTAATTTGT
This sequence comes from Oenanthe sinensis, assembly GCA_028671895.1. Lineage (NCBI taxonomy): Eukaryota > Viridiplantae > Streptophyta > Magnoliopsida > Apiales > Apiaceae > Oenanthe > Oenanthe sinensis. The sequence continues at coordinate 29,271,229 of CM053803.1, read as the reverse complement.
GATTTTTAATTAAAATTTACAAAGTTAGTAAAATAGGATATTTCCTTGTTATAGTTAAAAATTTACACATATTAATAAGTTTTAAGTATTTTGTTTTCTTTTTATCTATAATTCTATACATAATTATTGTATTCACTCGATATGTATATAAAGAAAAATTAACATAATTAAAAACTAAATAACAGATAGTGGTATTACAAAAATATCCAAAAAAAGAAAAACAATGAGAGTTATTTAGAAGCATATATGTATATATCATACTTTTTGAAAAGGAGAGATCCAACGTATACATGTTAATTAATTTGTAGTTGCATTTTTATTTTTCGCAAGCGTTAAAAGAGTAATTTTATAAGAGTAACTAGTGAAAAAAGTCGCGCTTCGCGGCAAGTTCATAATAAATTTTAAATTTATTTAAAATTTTCTCATAAAGTTACATTAATAATGACTACATATGATAAAATTTGATATAACAAAATTATATTAAACCAAAATAGTAGTATTAAATTTATAAATATTATAAAATCAAATAATAATTTCAAAATATATGTGTATTATAATTCACAACTTACGAATTTGTTATGATTCTAATATCTCTTTTTTCCTCATCCGCCGCTAACAATATCAATGCCACCAATGTAGGTCAATCAGTCCACAACATCTAGATAAATATTAGTAACATTATCTAAATATTAAAAAATATAATTTAAAATTATATGTGTGTGTGACTTATAATATCTTATTTTAGTAAAATACCTGACAATATATTAATGTCATTAACACGTGATTCAATTATATCGGGACATATGAACTCAAATGCATGTAGTGGTATGTTGATGATTCCTTTTTCCAACTTTTTTGGGACCGTTGTACGTAGAAACATCATTTTAAACTCACATGATAGTGGTTTATATCGGCCGGTATTTGCAACTACTTTTAAGTTTTTAATGCTATATAAAGTCCCTTTTTCCAAAATATGTTTGAATCGAAAAAGTAAATGCTTTTGAATCGGTGTATGAATAAGATTTTCCTATCGTAAATTAAAGTATCAAAAAGTTAGTACGAATGCATAATTATAATAAATAAAAAAAAAATTAACCTTTTCATCAATTAAAATCATGTCAGGACTAAACTGATAGCATGTTTGTGTATTGATTGCATCTCACATCATACATACCCTCACTCTTATAATCCAATTGTCTCTATTATTATTAAAAACATTCAAGATAGTGTAATTCATGATACATTAGACTTTGAATGTAAATAGCTATGTGAAAAATTCGTTGTGATTTATTTTTTGATGCTTGATCTTTAATTTATATAAGTGAGGGTGTATTATTTTTATATGGAAACACATTCAATTTAGGTAAAAGAATAAATTAACTTTTATATTATAGATACTGTCTTTTTGAAAATTCAAAATAGTTTCGATTTTCAATAATTTAATGTTTTTTCTAAAATTTCTAATTATCTTACGTATAATAATGTCTTTTCTAAAATTTCGAAATTTATCTTATGGATAATAATAATTTACTTGATTTGAGGAAAAAGTTTAGAAGAATATAATGTAACTTATATTTTTCATAATTTGGAGTAAGTTTAGGAGAATATAAACTAATTTAGATTTTTTTTATAATTTATAATATTTACTAATTCAAAAATTTGAGAAAATTAAAAAAAATATTATGACGATTTGGGAGCACCACCTAACCGTCTCCGTTTCCCCCTTTATATATATATATATATATATATATATATATATATATATATATATATATATATATATATATATATTGATGATTAAATGATTTTATAGTTGTTAAAATATTTCTCAAATATAGGTAGTATGTTTTAATCATGTCATTTGATAATATTTATTCGAACTGAATTTAAAATCTGTAACATTTGGGAACATTTATAAAAATGTGAGAATCAGTTAGAAACACTACACGTACTGAATGATGCAATGTTTATCCATAATAATGTTTACCTAAAATTTTTATTGATACTTGTTATATTAATAATATATCAACTGGCTTATAAACCGTGCAAAACACGGACGATATTAATAAATTATAAATTAATTATTTTATATAATTTAAATTTTAATTTAATATGATAATTTATTATTAATTTCTTACTATATATTTTATACAATGTTATTTATATATTATTATTATATATTAATTATTTTTTTAAATTTTAATATTCATAAAATTTAATTATAAATTATAATTTTAAATAAATTAAAGATATTGAATGGTGATAAAATTGAGTTGAATGTGAGTGCAATTATATTAAATAAAAATTATAGTGTAAGTAGCATTCTTAAAATGGAAAATATATACTATAATTTACATATAATATAATATTAATTGTGAGCAGTTGTATAAAAGTAGGAATGAACGGTGATTAAATTTTACTTGCTTTTCCCGTGTGACTTTGCTATTGAAAACTCTAATAGGAGTATATATTTATATATAGTATACGTGCACAAGAATTGTCTTCTTTTATGATAATATTGGCAAATAACCAAATAGTCATAATTAAGAGATTCGATAAACCTAACTAATAAATTAAAGTATAAAAATTTGGACTTTGATAGGAGGAACAGTGTTGTCGGACGAAACTAGAAGGTAAGTACTCCGTTCGTTCTCTTTTACTTGATTCTTAAGAAAAAAAACATGTATTTAAAAAAATATTTAATTATATAATTTATTTCTATGTTTATTCCTAATAAATGTATTGAATAAGAAAACAAATTTAAAAATGAGTTGGAGTAATGGATAATTTTGGATAAAGAGGTAAAAAGATATATTAAAAGAAGTATAAGGGACTGAGGGAGTAATTAACAAGATATATATGCTGCTTCTGGAACAAAGATATACTAGTACTATAAGCTAGTTTAGTTAGTTCTACTGTCTTCTCCAAGATTATAAACTATATATAGTTAGAAACCCTTCTTTTGAACAAGTCAACCTGTAAACATAAAAAAAATACATAAACGTTAGAGATTTTTATAGTATATATGTACGTTTTGATATATAAAGTGTATACACACACATAGTTAAGATCATCTGAATTGACTGAAATTTTAAAAATAAAAAATATATGTATATAATAGTTTATAATATATGCAATAATAAATTATATATTAATTATTTTTTTAAATATTTAATTTAGTGTGATATTTTATTTTATTATTAATTTCTTTCAATATTACTCTATGCACTGTTGTTTACATGAAATAAGTTTATTATTAATCATATTTATATTTTATTTTGTGGAATAATTATTAGTATGAATCATCTCATTAATACACTATTTTATGTCCAAAAAAATATATTTCGAGGGAAAAAAGTTTTATGTTAAAGAGAAATATATGTTTCAAGTGAAAAATGTTATGTTTTAAAAATTTAAGCAAATATATCTAGCTAATAACGATTAAAAAAATTAGTAAAATATAAGTAGTTTAATCTTTCACTTATAATAATATAGTAATATAGTAAAAATATTTAAGTAATATAGATAAAATAATAATATTATTTTAATATTCATGATATTTAATCTATAACGTTAACTTGTTTAAATAATAATAAATTTATAATACTAAACTTTATGAATTTATATATATTGAATATTATAAAATTTTGAGTTCAGTGATATATTTTCCACTGGTCAATGTTTGTTAATTCTTGTTATGTTGTATTTTCTTTAATAGCGTGCATGGACTGCTTGACATTTGTTACAAGAAGTTAAATATTTCTCTGTCATTTACGGAGTAGTTTGTAATTTAGTTATGGGTGTAACAAGATATATGGGAGCTAATATTCGAAACATATACGATAATATATAAAAGTCGCTCGTTTTAGTAGTTAAATCTAGTGATTGTTGGAGCAAAAATATGTCAAATGAATGTGTCTCTGACAAATTTAAATTATGCATTGTTTTGACCTATCAATATATCACAAAATATTATGTTCAAATATAATTGGCCGATTCAGAAGATCAAAACACTAAGGTGCAAATGGAGTAATAGAACATCGAGCTTAACGTCCATTTCTGTATAAACATAATTTATGGGAAGATTTTAGTTTGGTTAATTTTTACATGACAAATTATTATTGTCAAAAATAAATAATATAATTCGCCCATTCTAGTATAATATATTCATACTTAGGGGTCATTTGGTCTGGGAGTTTGTGGGATGAAATATGAGTTTATAACGTGGATAAAACCCATACCTGTGTTTGTTTCAGTTTTTTAAAATTTCAACCACCATAGAATGGATAAAACCCAGGTATTTGTTTCAGTTTTTTATATTTTATATAAACAATTTCAATAATATTTTATAGTAAATAATTTCAATTCAGAACTAAACCAAACAGATGATATCAATAATAAAATTTTATCTCCCTACCACCTGATTCCTGATACGAAACTTATACACCCTCATGAACCAAATCACCCTTAAGGAGTTAAGATAGATGTTATGCTAACAATTTCCAGGCTTAAGGTAAATGTAAATATTATATTTATAATCACAAAGGGTACCCTATTTAATATTATAAATGTACAGTTAAATTGAAAAAATTAAGCATCTTGAAAACAACTCATATGAATAAATTTTAAATTACTCACTAGGTCACATGCGGAGGTGTAAAATTTTATAAGATATTTTAAGTTGAAAAAATTAAAAGATCGAAAAGATAGATGTATACATGTATCATATATTTATATAAAAGATTAGATGGGAAAAACGTCACTCAGTTTTTGACTTTAAGGTATGTCGTCAATTACCTGCATAAGTTAAAAGTAAAAACTCTTAGGCCCCGTTTGGCTGCACTTAAATTTAAAATAAGTAATTTATTTTAATTTTTTTATACATATTTTCAAAAAAAAAAATTAGATAAATATTTATTTTAAAATTTTAAAACCAAATATGATTTTTAAAATTGAAAATAAGTTACTTATTTTCAGAAAAAGTACATACATACTAACTTTTTTTGGAAATAAGCACTTATTTCCAGCTTATAAGTCCAGCCAAACGGGCACTTATTCTTATAATAGAATATCAGATTTAATCGGCGTAAAGTACGGTTCTCATTTATAGTTATTAACATTTGATTTTTAAAATTTTAATAAAACATTAATAAAATCTATTTTTATAAATATTAAATTTAAATATTTTGTGTATCGAACATTTAACCTTTATCTTTAATAATATTTGAATAAAATCCCTTTTATTCTTATCATATAAAAAATATATTATTTGTATTAAGCATAGAAATGTGTTAATTTTGCTTTATTAATCTTTTGTGCTAAAAAGTAAAAAAATACATATCTTTTATTTAATTTAGTTATATAAAATACGTTTAAGTGAAAGTCAGAACCCCAACTTATATTCATGGATAAAAAATTACTCGATTACAAATTTAAGAAAAAAATATTAATATAAAATATAACGAAAATAAATAAAAGACATTTATGATTTTTTAAAGTTAAAAAAACATGAATAATATATACTCCCTCCGTCCCAAATTAATTGTCTTATTTGATTTTTCTATGATTAAATTGACTCATATTTGACTGAAAATTACATATAGTATATAATTGAAAAAAATTATAAAAATTATATTATTGAAAAATATATCTAATCTACTTTAAAATATATTTTTAGTTTTTTAAAATTATAAAAAAATAAATTTTAATTCTCAATTAAAGTTAAGTTAAATTGACCACAAAAAATCAAATAAGACCGTTAATTTGGGATGGAAGGAGTATAAGATAAATTTATTTATTGGAGGAGCATTTGTAATAATATCTGAAAATAATTAAAATATAACATATATAGAGGGAAATTTTATATGGAGACACCATTTTTGTTCAAGATTCATGTATGTATAACATATTTTATAGAACAATATATTTTACGGTATTCTCCTCCAATACATATATGGTTTTGTATACCACGTCTGCAACAAAAACGGGCTTCGCATATACGACAATAATAAGCACTTATTTTTCAATAATAAATTTAACCGTGTATGCTTGCCTATACACGACAATTCAATGGATATAGTTAGGTCGATCGGTGACAATGACATGATTGACAGCCATAATGAGGGGGCTGCTTATGTTATATTATGTATTTATGTTGGCGTTCGGCTAAATTTATTATTGAAAGATAAGTGCTTATTTTTTTAAAAATAATGTGGGTGTTTGGGGTTCCATAAACTTAAAATAAGTAGCTTATTTTTTATTTATTTTTAGATATTTTCATATTTTTTTTAAAGATAAATATTTGTTTTAGAATTTTAAAACCAAATATGAACTTACTTTTTTCTGGAAATAAGAGCTTATTTCTGAAAAGTACATACATCCCTACTTTTTTCCGGAAATAAGCCCTTATTTCCTTAAGGTCTGTTTTGCCAAACAGCCCCAATGTAAAGTTATTTATTTTTTTCTGTAAATAAGTATTTAATTTTTAAAAATAAATTAAAAACTAAATTTAATTTTAAAAAATAAGCATTTATTTAAAAAATAAACACTTATACCTATTTCTCCCCAGAAATAAACTCTTATTTTCGAAGAATAATGGTGGCCAAAAATATATATACCTCGAGTTGTTATGACAAGTCTTCTCTACTTATGATTATGATTATATATTGATTAATATAGATCGAGTGTATTATATACATTCATTTATTCAAAACTCAACTATATTACTATACTAGCTTTTTCAAATCTGCTTTCTTAGACGAAGGGCCCTCTAAATATCACCGTCGTATAATAATCACAATATTAATCATAGCAATAATAACTATGTATTTTAATTAATTAGTCCTTGTAGAAGATTTGTAGAAAGATAACTAAAACATGCGTGAAAGAATAGTAGTTACTTGAAAGAATCATATTTCCATTGACTATTTCACATACGTAACCCAAATCACGTATATAATAGTACTATAAAAAATTGTTCCACCCGAATCGAATGACAATCGACTCCCTTTTTTCCCTTTCTCTCCTTTCCTCCTCCCCTCACTTCTTTACCCTAATTTCGTGGCTCCCTTTTCAATTGACCTTTTGTCTTCCCTCTCTCTTCGTCGTGGTCCGCTCATCCTCACGATGTCTATCATCTCCATTTCTTCTAATGATTCCTATAACTCGAAATCTCGCGACAACCCTTTCGTTTCTATGAATGACTATTGTAGGACTATTCAAGAACCGAGCTGAGTCGAGTTTTTCCCTAAACGAGCCGAGCTTATTTTTCCTAACGAACCGCGACGAGCTTTCTTATCACACAAAAAATGTGTTCGAGCTCGTTAATGAATCGAGATGCACTCGAGATGTGCAACTGAAAATAGATGCAAAGTGGGACACTGCCAGAAGATCATAGACAAAATTCAGAAGGGTCCATTTCAAGACAACCTACTAAAGTCAATTATCAATGGCTTGGAAAGGTCAAATAACAGCATTGATAATTTCATGAAGGCCCTAAAAGAAGAAGCTGATTATATCACTGTGATCGTTGATCACATTCTTGAAGATTGGCAGATCCTAGTTTACACCCACAAAAATGGCTTCTTCAGAATCTCAATGGAATTCTTCATAGCAAGATCTTTATCTGTGTTGTGGACATTGATGAATAAAGTTAAAAGGAGTTCAGAAGAAAATGAGCTTCTTAGAGACAGACTCAGAGACTTTGCAAAAGTTGTTAGTCCTCAAATCATTCATGATCCTCATGAGGTAAGGTTTTTCACTAACAATTTCTATCATATCCTAAAGTTAGATGAAGAATCCTTACAGAAATGCACAGTCAAGTACATGATTGAGGTTGAGACTATGCTGAGATCTAAAGGGTTCAAAACTCAAGAAAAGATAGATGCTGCTGAAAAGATCTGGAAATACTGCTTGTCAAATGGTATCAAATCTTACATCCGAAAAATGTCAAAAATAGATTCAAGTCAGCCGTATGATTTACAAAAAGAGGAAGAAGATTCAGTTGAGCAGGAAGTGCAATGACAATTAGTACGTGCTGAACAAAGAAGGTTATATGGAGAATCCATTCAACCACAACAATCAGTCACTGAAGATGTACCAAGGAAACCTGTGCATAAGAGTTCAACTCTAGAAGAAAGTGGAGTTGATAATTCGAAAGATGGTGAAGATTGAAAACATAGATATGTCAAGATAGAAATTTGTAATACATGTTCAGTCTAGTGAAACATCTATCTTGTATTTATCTTTCAAGTATGGATCTGGAAAATTGTTAAATATAATACCAACTTTTTGTTATTTACAGTTTTCAAATGTTTTTTGTTATTTTCTTAGTTATTAGTGAAGTTATCCTCTAGAAATTTGTGTGTTAAATGTTTAACAACAAATAGGGGGAGATTGAAAGGCATATGACTAGACTTATTTGTAATAATTAGATGACAACTCAATTCAAATAAGAAAGAAAAGTAAATAATAAATATGATAACATGAATCAAGACGAAGAAAGTCAACTAAACACGAAAAATCAGATTATCATAAATATTTTGATGAGGTTTCTACTCAACACTGGAAAAAGTTCATTAATATGTTCAAGCATAAGTGCAAAATAAAAAAGTAGTATTTCAGAAAAATTCAGAAGATACAGAAGATTTCAAGTGGCTACTACAGAAAGATTCCAAAAGAAAAAAACAAAATAGAAAAGACAGTAAAGTAGAAGAAGGACAAAAGACCACAATATAAAAGTTAAAAGGTGAAGAATATTTATTATAGTATGACACAAATAAACAAGACAATACATTTGTGTGCCAACTAAATTAATAAATATTCATCATCTATCATAAGTGGTTTTATGACAGAATACAGAGCAAAGACGAAAAGATTTCGGAGCTCACAACAAGGTTATACAAGTCAAGATAGTATTTTAATTCTACTATCAAAAGTAAATTAATTATTTAATTTATTTAATTAAATTAATTAAAGTTGAATTTAATTTAATTTATAAATTATTTAATTAAATTAAGTAGAATTAATTTATTATAAAAGAAATGACTTTGTTTGACATTTAATAAGTCTCTTAAGACTCTATTAAAAGTCATACCGAATTAAAAGGATGAAAGGTCATACAAGGATCAAAAGTCACACCGATCTCAAGATCCAAAAGTCATACCGAGTCTTAAAGCAAAGGTCATACCGAATTATTCAAAAGTCATACCGAGAATTTCAAAAGTCATACAAGTACTTTTTGAAAGCCATACAAGCTTAAATAAAGTCTGAAAAATGTCATGATCTGAAAAGTCATACAAGTTTTAGGAATCCTCTATAAATATGAGGCAAGTACTTCATATTTTATGTTCGTTGAAAAACATTCAAATTCAATAATTTGTCTACATTGTAATATTCACAGATTTTTCTGTGCTGGTTTGAAATATAATTGTTAAATTAGAACAATTAATATACAAATTGTTCTATAATACTTTATCAGTTATATACACTTTCATCATATTAATTTAATAATACTTTTCAAGTTAAAAATTATATCTTCTACTAGAACAATATTTCATTAAAATTAATATTTCGTGATTAATTAAAATAATATTTTAAATTTAAAATTCCGTGATTAAATATAGATATTGTATTCAACTCCCCTTCTACAATATCAGGGACCAACGCTAACTCTCATTCTCACACTTTACAAGCTCGGTTTGATCGATTTCTTGTTAAGAACAAGCCCTATCTTGCTCGAATCGTTCATCTCTTTGCTCGATTTGCTTCATTTATTCTTCAATTAGTAAGTAATGTTTGTTCTCTCTAATACATGTGTTTATTCGATTTTTTAATTTTAATTATAACCGAGTTATGTGTTTGTATATGTTTATAAACTTCTTAATTTGTATGTGTTTGTGAACTTATTTAATTATTATGGGTTCGATTTTTTAATTTTAATTTTAACTAGGTTCGTTTATGAACTTGTTTAACTAGGTTATGTGTTTGTATATGTTTATGAACTCTCTCTGCAATATATAAATATTCTCTGCAATATATGTTTGTAATCGTTTTGTATGTTTGTGAACTGTAGTTTGTATATGTGTTCAAAAAATTTTAGTTTGTCACATAGGCTAGTAATGAGTATGTGTTTGTGAGATTTACTTTGTATATGTTTATTTGAATCAACTGATAATATGGATGGTAACATAGTTGTACCTAGTCTATTTCAATTAATATGGCTTAAGTCAATCAATAATATTCTCATCAATAGACACTAGAGTCGATTGATATAAGTCATCAACGTATGTATAACTTAGACTGTCAAATTGTAATTATTTGAAGACATAAAAATTATACAAGTGAAGGGTGATCAATTGTATGGAAGCATCAATGGATGAAGGATCAATTGATTACAAGTCAAGTCAAAGATTAAAGACCATCAACTGATATAAAGACCCATTGATTGATATATCGATTGATAACATCTATCAATCGATAAGTCAACAGTTATTATCAATCGATGGATATCAAGATCAATCGAAGAAGAACATCAGTTGATGGATGCAAGGAAGAATCAATTGATGTGCTTAACAGTAAATTATCAATTGATAGAGACTATACAAAGAGACAAAATGTCAAGAATCTACAGACTAAAGTACTGCTATGGAAGACAATCTACTGTGATTGTGAAGACTCAAATGAAGCTGTCTTTCCTAGGTTAAAGAACTTACTCAAAATAACAAAAGGAAAATAGAAAAGATAGTTTAGTAACATTCCAAGAATAGATACTTTTGTTTTAATCTATTCTCGAGATTGTAAACACACTTGTAGTATATCAACAAGTGTAGTAGCATTGTTAGAAAAATAACCAAGTTAGAATATTTCTGTGAATCAACTGTTCAAAACCTTAGATCATTTTGTAAGAAAAATTGGTTTATTTTTCTAACTTTGTAAAAAGAAGATAGGTTTTTACAAACCTAGATTATTTAAGCAAAATATATACTGATGAAAAAACTAATCCATCAATAATTTTTAATATCTTGTTCAATTGATGTTTTAGTTTCTACTGTTCATATAAACACTTGTCAAAATATCCAGTTTATAAAATAACAAATACTAAGAAATCAAAAAAATTTAGTATTTGTATTCAACCCCCTTCTACAAATATATATCGATATTATTCTGGAAATAACAATTGATATCAGAGCGTAGGTTTTTAACATACAAAAAGTTTTAAGAACAAGAGTTAGTCAATATAGGCCCAAAGGATTCAGGTGTGAAGATTCCAGTGTTGGAAAAAGATGAATATTTTGCATGGAAAGTAAAAATGCACCTGCATCTACTTTCTCTTGACCCTTCCAATGTTAACTACATAAAGAAAGGTCTTCATGTTCCCATAAAGCTGGTCACATGTGTAAACCCTGATGGGACTCCTGCATTTGACAAACATGTTCCAAAACTCATCATTGAGTTTACAGAAGAGGATGAAAAATGAGGGCTGAAGCATAAAAAGGCCATGAATATACTATTCAATGGTTTGGATAAAGATATGTTTGACAATGTTATCAACTGCACAACATCCAAGGAAGTATGAGATACTCTTCAAACTCTATGTGAAGGAACTGAACAAGTCAGGAAACACAAGATGCAACTCCTAATTCAGAAATATGAATCCTTTCATTTTAAGAGTGGTGAGTCCATCAATGATACCTATAATAGGTTTCAAAAGTTTTTGAATGGACTAAAACTATATGGTAAGGTTTATGCAACTGAGGATAAAACCTGAAATTTCTTAGATCTCTTCTAAAAGAATTGATATCAATGATTATCTCCATTAGACAATCTCAGGACTTTAAAGATTATACTCTTGAGAAGATTTATGGTATTCTCAGGACATATGAGTTGGAAATACAACAAGATGAAGAGATTGAGAAGAATCAAAGAAAGGAAAAGACTGTGGCTTTGATGGTCAAGGGAAATGAAGACAAGAAGGGTAACAGTGAAAGTGGTTGTGTAGAAGGTATTATCATGGTGGTTAATGATGCTGTTGAAGAGTGTTTTCGCAGTTACACAAGTAGAACGGGGGGTTGAATACTTGTGTGCTCTTTCTGCCTGATTAAAATCAACTCAATATGAATTAAAGCTTTGAATTAAAAACAAAGATCAAACACAAAGATATGAATGAATACTATTTGTATTATTGACGAGTAAATACAAACTCTCCTAGGGTGTACACAAACCTGTTAGTATTGGTGTCCTAGAGACAATACTTTTAATGTTTTATTGAAAACAATTATGTTATGTGATTATTTAATTAATATTTATTATGTCTTTATTTACCGTGTCATAAATTGAAAGAATAATAAATGTCCTTGGAATATTAATACATAATATATATCTTTAAGTATGTGACTTAAAAATGAGATAAGACTAGTCAAGTATTATTATTTAAGGACATTAATAATGCAATAAGACTAGTATGTTTGTTGACAGATGACCACATCTCATTGGTCATAGGTATGGTGATACTAAAGTCAAGAACATAAGTGTATGTATCAATACATGACACTGGAAAGACCCGCCGTGAGATTCTACATGTTAATAAGTGTCATAAGAAATCTCACAGTGATAATGATGTAATAATCCTCTGACTTGAAATCATTATATTTATATACGAGAATTAATATACTTTGATTACACTCAAAGTTACCTTTAACCGGGTAATGATAAAGGTGGACATTGGGTATGCTATGAATTGTATGAGGAATATGAATGATAGATATAGGATTTAACTCTCCAATTTTAGGAGTGATATTATTGGCCTCTTGATTGAGTGAGACTATGAAATGCATGGTCATGCTCAAATATTGATTTGTTTAAATAGTCTACTCATTGATCAAGGAAACCGATATTAAACGTTGAAGAGGATGACACTATACATGCCTCGAGTTTGATCTATAATATAAGGTTAAAGGGATTATATTACATGAAACATTATTCACGAAAGGGTTAATTGAATCACCAATTATTATTGTTACTTGGGTAGCAATAATGTATTATTAGACGCCGCTCATTGTTTATAAGTTTATTATTAGATAATAAAATTATTACCAACGTAATAATAACCTAAAGGGTCACACACAAAGAACGTTAAAACGGAGGTTTTTTTAAATTATGAATTTAAATATATTATTGTTTATTCGAATTTAATTATTGAATTAATTAAGTGGGATTTAATTAATTATATTAGAATTCGGATTTAATAAGTATTATTATTATTCGAATTTAATTATTGAATTAATTAAGTGAGACTTGATTAATTATATTAGAATACAGATTTAATAATAATAATAACCCAAAGTCATAATGGATTTTAGAAACCACATGGATTAGGGTTATGCCCAAAATCTCTCTCTCCCCTATATATACATAATGATGTATAATATTAGGGTTTAATGATCAAATTTCATTTTTAGAGAAAAACCCTAGCTGCTCAACATCAAGAGAGGCTAGAGAAAGAAAGAGAGAGAGAGAGAGACAAACAATTTGGCTAGTACCGACTCCGGAGATCGTAGGACGATCGGGCGTTCGTGTGGACTTCTTTGGAGAGCAGATCTTTGCAACAAAGGACTGCTATGATTCATTTTTTCTGGACCTCCATTGTAACACCCCCTTCCCAAAATGAGACGAGGGGTTACTTATCAAATCACAAACCTGCATATGAAATACTAAAATCCACCAATTTAATAATTAAATAGGACCAACTAATCTCCAAACTAATATTAAAACCTCCAAAATAATTCAAAAACTCTAATAATAAATGATGTCTAAATATTACGGAAAGCTCAAACGCCATAATAAGTGGAATAAGGGTAGCTCTCCATCACACAGCCCGAGATTACCCTAAGTACCTGCCAGAAGAAAGAATACGGCATGAGCCAAATGCCCAGTACGGATTGGAATAAAATTTATAAAACAGAAACAAGATATATAGTTTGACCGTTATAAATAAATATTTTTTTAAAAAAAACAAGGCTGAAACAAAGAGGGGTTATGATATTTCATACCGATACAGAACAGATAACAAATACACACATCATAGGGTACCTAATGCGTGCAACAAACTGGACAACGTGTACGACATATACAACGTCACCGTCAAATATCAAATCACAAATCAAATCAAATCTGGGTGCACCCACGTATCCTCAAACAAATATTAAATGCGCAAAGCTCACCACCTGAGCTATCAGAAGGATACGCCGTGACTAATCACACTGCCACGAAAGTGTCATGCCGCTGGTGCCGCAATGACATGGCTGTAGTACCCCTACAGCTGGTTAACTCGGTATACCCTATATCACTCTAAGGGTTCAAATAAAATAATTTTCACAAATTTAAAATCACCTGAACAGATATTTCAAATATTCTACGCATATATGTACCATACATAATTTTCGAAAATCGCAGAGACAAATATTTACATATTTCGAAACAGACTTTAAAATAACTTTCAGAGAATCAAAACAGTTAAAACGAATAATAACGGAATGACTAGATTTACGAACAGAACGAATTAAATATAACTAATCCTAAAAAGAGTAGCACTGAAGAGAAAAAAGATGAAATCCGTACCTCGAAATAGCAATCTCAGACACTAACGAAAACTCGAACTAGCAATTTCAGACACTAACGAAAACTGCATAGACCCACAAAATTTCTGGTTCACAATCTGTTCTTCTTGATCAAGACAATTCAATACATCCAAGGTACCAAATAGCGCGTCTGTATTTTTTTCTTACGCGAACTCCACTTTAAAGTTTAATAAAACTCACGGTTGTGTATACATGGGTCTTGTATATATACTGAATAAAATAATCCTTAACACTCAATCGAAAATATCACATCTCAAACGTCTCAAACGTCGAACTTCTTCATAACTCCAATTCTGTCCAGATCTGTATTTTACATTTTTGACCCTCTAAACGATGTTTTCTGGAAAAACTTAAAACACAACAATCGTAGAGAACGAAAAGATCTTTGTAAAAAGTCCAGAATCAATGAATTCCGACTTACGATGAATTTATTACGAATTTTACAAGACAGCTGATTTGTGTATAAATAATCCTACGAATTTTACAAACAAAGATAAAGAAAAAGAATAAGGATTTGTGTATCGAGAGAGATTTACATCTGTTTAGTCTTGGTGGCTAAAAAAGAATATGAAAGAATGATGGGATCTTAATCTATATATAGAGTTTTAAAACCCTATAACAAAACCTATTATGATTCAAATACCAATATTCGAAAGCCCGTTATTCTAATCCAATTTTAATTCTTAATCTCTATCTAATTTTAATCATTTATTATTATTATTAATATATTTTATTACAAATTCTATTTCTAATCAAATTCAATATAATAAATATTATGGTTAAAGAAAATAATCTTTACAAATTCTAATTATTATTACTAATATCTAAATAAATAAATTATGGATATTACATCCATTAAACATCGTACAGAAAGCTTTGTTAAGGTACAAACTTCTTCACCATAATCATCCAACGTTATACATGGATCCTGCGATTGAGTTTCGATTTTTATTATTTTTATGTTAATTCCGCTACGTAGTCTTGCACGAAACCCTTCAATGACATCAGAGCTATGTGCATAATGAGATGATTTGGTTATGTGTTTAACAGTTTTTCGATGTATGTAAACATATATATGATATGCCATGACTATATATTGATATATATGTTTTATATGATTTTGAATATATGATATTCATGTGTTGTATAATCATGGGATGATTGTGTGTATTGCTGTATATATATGATACATGTTTGTTTTTGTTATGAAAATCGTATTCGATACGAATTCTGAAACGGATTCGGTAGATTTTCTGAAATCTGTGTCCAGTGTCCGATTTTCGCAAACTATATGTGTTTTCTGACTAGAATCATGTCAATGAGAAATACTAACATAGTTAGATTCTCATCTGTAAGCAGTTTGACGACGTTACTGGCCCCGAAACGGCGATTTGTTATTTTCTGAAATTTATTTGATTTTCTGAAATTTTGAAATTTATTATATATGATTATATGATATGTTTATATAATCTGAGATATATTAAATGTGTTATGTGATAACATGGTGGATGGTTATGGCCTAAAGACCCATATGATAGTGATTTTGTTTTATGGTTTTGGTTTCTAAATACGACTTGCATGTCGTTTATTCATTGCAATTGTTAATCTCGAATGTAACTCGAGTTCTTCTTGTAATTTCATTAGAATAGATTTATTTATTATTCAATGTAATTGTTCAATGAAGACTTGGAAGCAAGAAAACTAGGAGGCAATCCATATGATGGAGCAATGAAGAAGATAAAGACATGTAATAGTGTAGTATTTGAAACCATCATAGATTGACCTTGATAATTCCATTAGCTTGGAAATATCACATAGGATGGGGCCATAACCAAACACGTTTAATTTACACACAATACATATATGTATATGAATGCATGTGTAGATATGTATGTGTTAGAATGATGTATATATTAGATACGACACCCATGCCATGCCTGCTTAAGAAAGATAAAATTTGTAACGATTCAAGATTTTAAAATTAAACAAACGATCATGAGATTCTTGTGTTTATGAAACACGATATTGAATATGAATTTTCTTTTTCTGATATGGGGAGATTTTGTCAAAAGTGAATTATTATTCGTAAGAAAGTTGGGTTTTAAATGTGACCGCTTGTGACTTCTCCGACAAGCTGGAAATCGAACCATTGATGAATATTGAAATGGATTATTTGATCAAGGAAAAATTGAGAATCTCTTTATGATGGGATCATGATCGTTTAACAATAAATCTCTAAATAAATATTAAGTTAATATAGATGCCTTCCAATGTTTTAAACACATCAAGATCTAGATTGAGAAGGAGTGAGTTTGTCAAAGCAAGGTGCTTTTATCAATCATGGGAAGACGTGATAAGAAAGTGACTTAGTTTGTTGAAACATTGGGTCTAACTTAACTAAATCATCACAATAGGATTGTGGGTTTAGAGGCATAGAGTATGGTGAGATTTATTGGATAAATGTGTACAAAGTTTTGTTCCACCAAACTATCCAAGAGTTATATTTGATATAATTGACTAATGTTGTCTACCTAAATAGTCATGTTTTGGGTGTATTGGCCAACGCTATCTTAAAACATGGATGAAATATGGATCTTGGCTCACTAGAAAGATTTAATGAAATGCTTTCCGAATTAATAGTTAGGGCTATTGATTTGATAAAAATAGTGAGAGATATATATTATGAATGTATATGATAATCACTTGAACATAATTAAACTTCTATAACTAACTAATATGCATTTTAAACAATGTAGATATTTAATGGCAAGAAAAACACAAATAACTTCTCTGTGAGAGCAACCCTTGCGAAGGACAAGCTGATAGGAACTAACTTCCTTGATTGTTATAGAAATTTGAGGATTGTCCTCAGGCAGGAGTGAAAGCTTCACGCCATTGAAATTCTTTCACCTGCTCCTTCTGCTGAGAATGCAAATCGTGTTCAGCAAAATGCCTATCAGAAACATATAAATGATGCGAATGATGTTGCATGTCTCATGCTGGCAACCATGAGTGTTGAGCTTCAAAACAACATGAACATATGAATGCTTATGAGATGATTGAACACCTTCAAAGAATGTTTGAGGGACATGTTCGTCAAGAAAGGTTCGACACGAGCAAAGCACTGTATACTTGCAAACAGGGAGAACATGAACCTGTTCAACCACATGTTCTGAAGATGATAGGTTATATTGAGTATCTTGATACTTTGGGTTTCCTGATTGGTCCGGAAGCTCAGATTGACTTGATCTTGCAATCTTTGAACTACAATTATACTCATTTTGTTATGAACTACAATATGAATGAGATAGACAAAACACTACTGAATTGTTGGCTATGTTACGAACTGCTGAAACCAACATGAAAAAGGCTGAACCTGCTGCCATGTTGATGGTAGATAACAAAGGTAAGACTAATAGGAAAGGCAAATGGAAGGGAAAGAAGAAGATTAGATCTACTTCTGGTCCCAAGCCAAAGGCTAATCCCAAACAGTCTTTAAAGCCTAAGGGTTCTGTTGCAAAGGGTGATTGTCACTATTGTGGTAAACTAGGTCATTTGAAGAGAAACTGTCATGCTTATTTGGAGGATCTGAAGAAGAAGAAGGTTGGTCAAGCTTCTGATTCAGGAACTACAAATGAGTAGGACTTTGGCTAAAGGAGAGGTCGACCTACGAGTTGGCAATGGAGCAAAGGTTGTTGCTTTAGCTGTAGGGACTTATTATTTATCATTGCCCACTGGGCTTATTTTAGAACTTGAGAACTGTTTTTACGTGCCTGCAATTTGCAGAAACATTATTTCAGTTTCTTGTTTGGACAAGAAAGATTTTGCATTTTTAATTCAGAACAATAATTGTTCCTTTTCTTTGAATAATGTTACCTATGGGGTTGCACGTTTATTTAACGGTTTATATGTTCTTGATTTAGACACTCATATCTATAATGTAAATAACAAACGTCTTAAAACTAATGACTCAAATCAAACATTCCTCTGGCACTGTCGTTTAGGCCATATAAATGAGAAGCGCATTTCCAAGTTACATAAAGATGGATACTTGGATAAGTTTGACTTTGAATCATACGAAGCATGCGAACCTTGTCTCATTGTAAAAATGACTAAAGCTCCTTTTACTGGACAAGGTGAAAGGGCCACTGAATGATTTGAACTTATACATAGTGATGTATGTGGCCCTATGCGTACTATGGCAATAGGTGGCTTTTACTACTTTATCACGTTTATTGATGATTTTAGTAGATATGGATATGTGTATCTTATGAAGAATAAATCCGATTCTTTTGAAAAGTTCAAAGAATACAAAGCTGAAGTAAAAAAGCAAACTGGCGGAAGTATTAAGACTCTACGATCTGATTGTGGAGGTGAATACTTAAGCCATGAATTTAAAAGTTTATTAAAAGAGTGCGGTATTGTATCACAACTCACTCCTCCCGAAACCCCACAATGGAATGGAGTTTCTGAGAGGAGTAATCGTACTTTATTGGACATGGTGCTATCGATGATGAGTCATGCAAATCTTCCAATTAGTTTGTGGGGCAACGCCTTGGAGACGGCTGTTTATACACTTAACCGAGTTTCTACTAAAACGGTTCAAAAGACTCCGTATGAGATATGGGCTGAGAAACGTCATAACATGTCATTTATGAAAATTTGGGGATGTGAGGCGTTTGTGAAACGTCTAACTTCTGACAAGCTATGACCTAAATCAGAAAAATGTAATTTGTGGGATACCCAATTGAAACAAAGGGTTATTCTTTCTATAATCCTTCAGAGAACAAAGTGTTTGTTGCTAGAACTGCAGTATACTCTGTTTACACTTATTAACTATCTATACTTTGATTATAGAAAAGTTCATAGACTAGAAAGACTTGATACAGATAAACTATACTAGACCCTATTCTAGTATTTTGTACATCATCAAATGAATATCTTCTTAACAATCTCCCCTATTTATTCTTTATAAAATGTAATCATAAATCAAGGTTTGATGATGTCAAAACTGAAGAATAAACAATTAATCTAGAACATTATAAAATTTACAAGGAATAAAGAATCATTTATCAATTTATCTTCTCAAAAGCTGTGTTGTTCCTCAAAAATGATTTCAGCATATTCTCCTCAACAATAGCTAGAGCTTCACCAACAAATTTCTTCAATTTGATCATCTCTTCATTTTCACAGTTGATTTGACAGTAAGCTACTCGTAGATCATTTGTACTGCATTCTTGTTCTTTTAAGTCTTTAAGCATCAAAACATTAATCTTCCCTTCCATAGGTTGAAACCCAAAGTAGTGACCCACAACTTCTTGCCATTTAATTTCTTTTACTTCTAGAGGCATGTCTTGATCCTTTCCTTCAATATGAACATATTTCAGAAAAAACTTGCCCATCTGCTTATTTGCCTATCTGTACAGAGTCAGCTTCCTATCAATCTCTATGAACCATTTGTTGGTTACTTCTCTCCTACTTTTATTCACTTCAGTTGCTATTGATAGAAGAAATCTTATATATTGCAACTCATCAGCCTGTTTAAAGAATATGAAATTTTTCTGACTAATCTACCTTACAGTTCCTCTATTCAAAAAGTATACTAACATTTAAGTTTTCACCTTTTTGGTTCCACCCTCTCCTCTTGACACCTTTCTTTCAAAAATATTGTAGACAATTTGAGCAGACACCACTTTGTTCAAGTATTTTTTAGTGATCTTTTCAAACTGACTATCTATAAGAGACTGTGGATCAGCAACTAGAGTTGTAGTCTTGTCAATATCAAACTTTGAAAAGCCATCAAGCCCTTTGGTTCTCCTAGCCCTTAATTGGGTATTTGATTAGCTAAACTTTCAATAGCTTGGCTCCTTCACTTCCTCTTTTTTCTTCTCATCAGAGTCTGTACTCTATTTTTTCTTTTTAGAGTCTAGTTTAGACTCTGATTTTCCATATCCAGTCCCTGACTGGTGTGTCTGAGATTGTGTTTTAACAAACACTCCATACTTCTTTTATTGCACACCACCAGGAACCCTAGGACCATGAAAACTATCACCAGCTTCATCATCATCACCATATCTCCTCCTTTTAACTCCCTTTTATTTATCATCCTTGCATACATCATTCTTATTTCTCCTGAATGAATCACTAACTTTCTTCTCTTCCTTTTTGACATCTTCACCACCTGTGACAGCCAAAAGAATCTGTTCAAGGACTGAGGAGATGTAGGCCTGAGCAGCAATCAGAGAATCAACCTTTGCAGTAAGAGAATTGACATCATTTTGAAGAATTATTTGTTTTGTCTTAAAATCAGCTAAGGAATCCTTGACTGCAGCATCTTTAGAAAGTTGAAGAGAGTACAAAGATTCAAACCGTGTCTTCAGCATAAATGTGGTATTGTCAACACTGATCAATTTTGTGTTGATATGAGAGATATTATTGACCACATCAGCCAATTGATCAACTGCATTTTCCCTAGCTACCTTTTTATCAGTTGCTATAGCCTCACTTTCTTGAATTAGAAAAACATCTGGTTCCTCATTATGATAATGACCATGCTCTTGAAGAAAAGACTTCTTTTGAAAATCTTTAAGTCTTTCAGACCGATGAATAGTCAAAATGTTCTTAAAAGTGTCAAAATCAGTGAAACCCTTAGTCTGCGCTGTTTCCCATGATTGAGGAAAAACTTGATCGAAATAGGTGAAAGATGGATTCATCTCCCCTTCATCTTCAGAGACTTAATCATCAACAGCTTCAACAGGCTCAATCTTTGTAACATGAGTTGTAGACTCTGGTGGTGGAGTAGACTCTGAAACTACAAAAGGGACTATAGACCCTGACTCCTCTTTAGAGTGATCAAACTATGTAGAGTCTGGAAGCCTAGCCTGGAGAGGCATGATAAGAATTGGTTCTCCTGACTTCAGTATTGTAGTCTCAGGTTGAATATGTTGTTCAGCCACCAAAGCCTCCATAACTCTATCTGCTCTCCTAGCTAGAGAATCCACTAAATGAAGTTGTGGTCTCTGTGTGAATGAAATTTGAGCAGCCAAAGCTTTTTCCTTCTTGCCAATCTGCATAATTAACATAAATGAGCTTTCATTCATCCCCTGCCCAACTCATTGGACAAACTCTTGGGAAAATCTTGATCCCAATAAGTGAAGCTAGGTACAGGATACCCTAATCTCTCATGCTCACAGTGGGGTTGGGCACCCACTTTCTCATCCTCACTCTAGCTCTCTACAGCCTTTTCTACCTCTCATTTTGCCTGGACCAGTGCCAGCCTCTCATTTATATTTTTCACTCATTTGGGAGGGCGGAATCAGAAAACCTACAGAAGAGGGTGTGGGAGAAGTAATATAAACTTCAATACCTGAAACACCTTGATGGAAGGGAACCCCTTCAACTATCTGAAGGCTAGGGATTTCTACCAAGGGGTGAGCAACAACAGACTCTGAACCCTTACTAGCTTTTTCTTTCTTACCAGAATTTGTTGGCTCCAGTATTCCAGTCTCAGGGTCTACTCTAGACTCTGACTACTTCAGTATGACCTCATTAGAAGCCAGAGTCTGAGTGTCACCATCTTTGATTGTTAGTGCATGAGACTCCCCTCAAAGTGGATAGACTCTGATAGAATAGATTGTGGAATTTTTTCATGAGCATCCATTAGAGTCTGTCCTCCCATATCATTGGGGTTCTCATCATCATTTTGGTGAGTTGGCAAAAAGGGACTCTCATCATGCTCCCCTGTCCCACTAGAACCCAACCTCTGACTAAGTGGTTCTTGTGTGGGTGAGATAGATTGAACACCTATTTCACTAGTCTCCATTGGTGAACTAGTCCCATCTTCCAATGTCCTTTCAACACCTTCTTCCTCATGTAGTTCTTCAAGAATAAATGCATCCAAATTGTGATGAAAGTCCCTTCTATGGATTGCATTGATTACCTGGGCATCTGTGAGATTGAAGAGTTCCTGCAGTTCCCATCTCACTTTTTGAAAGTATATGCCCTTGAATTGATCCAATCTACTCTGATAGGTCGGATAGATGTATTTATTGGCAATGGTACCTATATTATGGACAAGATAATTAAGTACCTGTCTTGACAGAGGTTGGAAGTGAGAAATACATTGAATGGTTGTCCTGTAGGTAACTCCATTATCCCAAATTGCTTCATAATCAAAGACTGGTTGCTCAATCTTATTCTCTAATTTTCTCCTTTTGAGGCCTAGAATTTTCTTAATCTTTTTAGAATTTGTCTTTTCAGAGTGTGGCACACCAAGTGCTTTGAGAACTTCAATTGTCCTGCCTTCTATGATCCTAGCTGCTTGATCTTGAAGTGAAGAGTGAAAGAGGTAACTATATAGAGTTGTGACCACATCCTGTGCAGACATTTGTAGCTCCATCTCCATTCTCTTCCTTAGGGCTTTATAGATTGTAAGAAGATCCAAGACATGAGATTGAGTCTGATATTGCTATGGATCTTTAACTGGTTCCAGCAAAGGATATAAGAATAACAGTACCTCATCACTTTGAGTAATGATTTGATCAATGAGACATGAGGCTGCATCCAATGTCATTCCTTAGTAAAATATTTCATGATCAGAGTCTAAAGGCAGTCTAGACTCTGACTCAACATTAGACTCTGGTTCATGAGTTTTCTTGCTGTCAGAGTCTGGCTCTGCAGGAGCCTTGGGAGCATCTGTTTCCTGCAAAATAGGATTAGTGGTAATTATAGGCTTGTATGTGTATGCAGAAGAAGCTTTCATTAACCTCTTATACTTTTGTGCAAAAGATTTTTTAAGAGACTCAATTTGAGAGTCCTGAGGTGCATCCCTAGGTTTTTCAGAGACTGTAGCCTTTGGAGAGTCTGCAGTCTTGGCTTGAAGGGTAGAATCAAGTGTATCATGACCCTCTTTTAGAAAAGAAAGTCCTTCAATAACTTGTTTCACTAGGAGATTGAGCTCCTCATCACTTTGCTCATCTACCAGCCTGGTTTGGATCAATCTCCTCATCTTCACAACTGGTGTCTTTTGAGAGACAACAAAGGTTGGTTTCTTTGTAGAATTGGGTTTTGGAGATTGTGTGTTGGGAGAGGATTTGGATACTTGAGTAGGTGCAGGGGGACTCTCCATATTTTGTTCCTGCATCATTTCACCTCTAAAGAAAGAAGAATTATAGATAGAAGGTTTGTAGGTAGATAGTTTTGCCTGCATTACCTATGGATACACCATGACAGGCAAGTTGGTTCTCTTCTTCTCATCAATTCTCTTGATGTCAGAGAAAATTCTTCTCTGTTGCTTGTATGCCTGCACACAACAATCATGTGCAAGATTAGCAGACATGTTAGGAACAAAGTGGTTCAAGAGAAGTATCAAAGATCTATGATAATAGACTTTCTTTCTTCCCTCTTGCACATTGTTCAATTTTTCTCCCATTTGAGTGAGCAACATGTCACCAATTTGATAAGTAATGAAAGTAATAGCATCAAAACCACTACATTTACCAGTAAAGCACTCAACAATTTGATCAAAAAATAAGGACCATTCCTTCCTCAAATAAGGCCTAGTAAATTTACTCATGTTGTCTAAACTAGCAGAATAACCTAGTGATTTAAACATATTTTTAATATCATTATCAAAAATTGTTTCATCAAAAGGTGTTTAAACAGGTAGCTTAAACATAAAGTTTATCACATCAGCAGTTACATCAAAAATAGTGGAGTCAAAGGTGAACATGATTTTACCTGGTTGATCCTGAGACGGATCAACTACCTTAGCTGTGTTCCATGCCTGAGAAACAGCATCCATGTGAATGACAAGAGATTCTTTGAGAATGTAACTGAGTTCACCCTGCTCCAAAAAATCCATCACAGGGTAGTAGTCAGCGTCTACCCCTTTCTTGTCTCCTAGGGCAGCCACGTGATTCGTTGTCATGAACTCAAAGTCCCTAAATGTGAATGAAATTGCCTTGGGTCCCCTCATGATGGTAGATACATTAGCCATTGAAGTAATTCAAGTGAAAGTGATGAAAATTCTTGAGAAAATAACTCAGGGTTCTTGAAAAGCTCTGTAAGTAATTTTTCCCTTGGAAAATAGATTGCAATAAACACGTGAGTTAATTGTATGTTAAAATTTATATTTTATTAAACTTGCATACAATACATACGAATCTACAGCCTGTAACTAGTAAAAAGTAAATGTTACCGCCTATTTCAAGTCATTTGATCGATTTAAATGTAATCAGAGTCTGCATGCGCGAATTCTAACCATTTCAGAGTCTAAGTGTCTAAACCTTCAGAGTCTATAGACCCGTCAGAGTCTAGAAGTTAGACTCTGTCAAGATAAAGTACCTTAAAAATTTTGCAATAACAAATTATAGTTTGATAAATCAGGGACTATAATTAAAGTACATACCTTGCTTCTTGTTATGATTGATCACTTACATATTTAACATACCTAATTCACCTACCAGTCTGAGAAAGGTAGACTCATCAAGTGGTTTTGTTAAAATGTATGCAATCTATTTGTCAGTTGGAATATATTGAAGAGCCACAATACCAGCTGCTATGTATTCAGCCTCAGCTGTTGAGGTTGATATTGTATGTTGTTTCTTACTGAACCAAGAAATTAATCTGTTGCTAAGAAATTTGCATTGACCCATTGTGCTTTTCCTGTCCACTTTGCATCCTGCATAGTTATAGTTTGAATAACCAATTAGTGAAAAATCTGACTCTCTAGGATACCAAAGTCAAAGAGTTTGTTCACCCTTGAGATATCTGAAATTCTTTTCACAGCTATCAAATGTGATTTTCTAGGGTCAGCCTGAAATCTAGCACCCATGCATTTTGTAAAAACTATATCTGGTCTACTAGTATTTAAATATAACAATGAGCCAATCATACCTCTATAGCTAGTGTTGTCAACTTTCTTACCCTTTGGGTCATAGTCTAGCTTATTGGCTGTTGACATGAGAGTTTTGGCAGTTATACAATCTTGCATATCAAACTTCTTCAATAGTTCTTTCATATACTTTGATTGATTTATGAAAATTCCATCATTAGTCTATTTGACTTGAAGTCCCAAAAAGAAGTTTAACTCTCCCATCATGCTCATTTCATAATTTGACTACATTAATTTGCTAAACTTTTCACAGAGTTTTTCATTAGTAGAACCAAATATAATATCATCAACATAAATTTGGACAAGCATGATATCACCTTTATGTTATCTAATAAAGAGAGTTTTGTCAATGGTACCTCTAATGATTCCATTTTCAAGAAGAAATTTAGATAGAGTTTCATAACATACTCTAGGTACTTGCTTCAATCCATATAGTGTCTTGTCTAACATGTAAACATGATCAGGAAACTTTGGATCAACAAATCCTGGTGGTTGCTCCACATAGACTTCTTCTTCCAATTTTCCATTCAAGAAGACACTTTACACATCCATATGATACATCTTAAATTTTGAATGAGCTGCAAATGCAAGAAACATTCTGATAGCTTCCAATCTTGCTACTGGTGCAAAAGTTTCAACATAGTCAATTCCTTCCTCTTGAGAGTATCCTTTTGCAACTAGCCTTGCTTTGTTTCTAATCACAGTTCCATTCTCAACAAGTTTGTTTTTGAACACCCATTTTGCACCAACAATTGATCTATTTCTAGGTCTTGGTACAAGTTTCCATAATTTATTTCTCTCAAATTCATTCAATTCCTATTGCATTACAATAATCCAATCAGGGTCTTGCAAAGCTTTCTCAATTTTCTTGGGTTCATTCTTTGAGAGAAAATAACTATAAAGACATTCATTTTGAGTGGCTATTCTAGTTTGTACACCACTCTCAGGATCACCAATTATCAAATCAGGAGTGTGATCCCTTGCCCATTTTCTAACTTGTGGAAGATTGGTTCTTGAACTTGAAGCTCCCCCTAAATCAGTGGCATTTCCTGTATGTGAGTGAAATTCAAATAAAGAGGCTCCTCCTGAATTATTTACTCTGAAAAGGATTCAGAGTTGCCTGATCCAGATCCTGCTGAGTTAGAATCTGAAAAACTTAATTATGTCTATCTAGACTCTGTCTGGATAGACCCTTAACTGTTAGACTCTGAGTTGATTGGAGTTGAATTTCCTGGCTTCCCCTCAGAGTGTACAAGTTCCTGTGTTGTTTCAGGAGAGATTTGAGACTCTTCATCCTCATCACCTTCATCTATCTCAGAACTCTTAAGATTTTCAAATTCCAGTGTCGTAGACTATGACTCATCCTGTAATCTTGTAATATTTTTGTCATCAAATGCAACATGAATAGATACCATAAAAACTCTGGTTCTGAGATTAAACCCCTCTAGGTTTATATATGAAAGATATATTCCCCGAAACTTGTCTCGTTTATTTACTTGATTTTTGAGATCCTAACTGTTTATTCATAAAAAGAGAAAATTAATAAGCCATCCTCCTAAACACTATAAAACTCGAACCCTCAACAAAAGCAATAATTTAATTGTCCGCAAATTCCGCAAATAATATTAAATTATTGTGAGTATCATATTCAACCCTCCTTCTACCATACTTCCGGGACCTAACACATCGAAGTCTTGAATTGTTGAAGTATAAAACCCAGCTCCCTAGAAGCCATGGAAGACATCTGGTAGAGATCAATTGTAACAGTTTTACCCTTTGGATTCTTACTTGATAGCCGATGGATCTTTCAACACCATCGACTCAGTCTCCCTTATAACATCAAAATATTGGGAGACTATCGGAAAATTTGGCCTTTCTTCATAGGTGAACACTTCTCATGGCCTTGTGAGTTCAAAATCTTTCTTCACCAAAAACCATTTTCGATCCCAATCTTTCTCTTTTCTTGTTGAAATTAGCAATTTGCGTTGTGTTCCATTGGATAGATTTACTCTTCTGACTCTGGAAACATCTTTACCTTTAGATGATAGTACATTCAGCTTATAGGCATAGATTCGCTCTGTAACTTTCCATTTCTCTTATGTTCTAAGTCTTTTGCTTCTTAACAGCCCTTCTACATAAGTAAGATGCTTCAAAGGATATAGACCTAATCTCTCATCTTCCAAACACAATGTCTATACCAACCGATCTTTGAATAAAATCACTATGTAGGGATTATTGGGAACCACAATGTCTACTTCAGCCATTGGATCTTCAATCATATCAATTAGAAGCTCGTTCACATTAGATCCTTTCATCACTCTAATCTTCAACACATACAACTCGGTGAGTGACCTCTTTTTGAAAAACTTTGAAGAAATAGTCTTTGTAGCCATATTTCGAAACATAATCTGAATTTGCCACCCTTTGTCACCAATTGAGATGAATACTAATTTGATTGTCTGTTTAAGTGCATAGAAAAATTGATTAATTGAAAGATGACTGTTGTGAGGTTTTTACAATGTTTCCTTGATTTTCATGTCCTCATTCTGAATTAAACCCACTTTAGTCCTTTGCAGAATACTCCTTACCATATCTCAGTATCCTCCCATCCTTGACATCTTCAACGGTTTTTTTTTCTCTGTATATAGTGAGCAAAGTGTTCCCTTCTTATTTTTTCTTGTGCGACCCTTTCATTCTCATACTCAATTACCATGAACTCATTTTCCTTTAATAGATAAAAAACTTCTACATAGTCCATTTCTGTAAATTGGTATGCAACATTGTTCACAAACTCATCAAACACTTCCACATCTTTTTGAGCTTCTTCCGGATCATATGGTTCATATTGTTACCATATTTCACCTTCTTCTAAACCTTGCTTCACCTCTAAAGGTATATTTTGCTCCGCCTGAAATGATGGAATGTTTTCTTTGTAATATATTCATTTGCTGATGTACAAAATACTAGAACAGAGTCTAACATAGTTTCTCTGTAACAAGTCTTTCTAGTCTCTGAACTTTTATATAATCAGAGTCTAGATAATCAACATTCATTTATAGATGTCATTTGTACTTAGAAGGTTTTTAGAAGAAAATGAAACCAGATTCTGGATGCAAATCAGAGTCTGGAATTCAATCGGGGTCTATAGACTATCAGAGATTGAAGATCATCAGAGTCTGAAGTTTTTCAGAGTCTACAGAGATGAAGCTGAATTTGGAAGGTGATCACAGTAATGAAAAGTCTTCGAAGATAAGGACAATTATATTATAGATATGCTATGGGAAAGAAAGAGAATTTTGGAAAGAAACTGTCAACTAATAATTAGGAATTCTATTCCTATTATAATTTGATTTTTTGTTATTAGTTGATAGGCAGCTCTATATATAAACACTCTATGTAACGTAATTTATGTGTCCAAGTTTTATGAGAACATAGAGATAGATAGAGTTGTGATAAACACAAAGAAGCTGCTAGAGTTTGTGTACATCATAGGAGAGTTTGTATTCATACATCAATAATACAAACAGTTCGTATTCATATCTTTTTGTTTGTTCCTTGTCTTTAATTCAAACTTTAAATTTATTTTGAGTTAATTTTAATCAGGTAAAAAGAGCACACAAGTATTCAACCCCCCTTCTACTTGTGTAACTGGAAAAACAATTGGTATTAGAGCCTAACGTTTAAAATCGATCAAAGATGTCTGGAAATAAAGATGGCAATTCTAAGATTCCTATGCTTAAGAGAAATGAGTACACCCATTGGAAGGTTAAGATGTTACATCATCTGGAAGCTACAGACCCTGACTATCTTGACAGAATCCATGATGGTCCTTACATACCTTCAAAACTTGTTCCTCAAATCATGGAAGATGGAAAAATTGTGGAAGATCATTTGTTGATAAACCAAAGGATGAGTGGACTAAGGAGGACAAGGAGAATGTACTCAAGGAAGCTAAAGTCGAAAACAACATCTTTAACAGTTTGGACTCCGTTCTTACAAACTGTGTTATATCTTGTAAAACTTAAAAAGATATGTGGACAAAACTTAAGTGCACTGTGAAGGAACCAATGATGTCAAGAAGAATGCAAGATCTCTGCTAATTTGAAAGTATGAGTACTTAGAGGCAAAATCTGGAGAGTCTATCACTGAGATGTATGATAGGTTCATAAAACTCCTGAATGAGATGGTTATACCTGGTAAGGTCTATGATTCTGAAGATACAAACACTAAGTTTCTGAGAGCCATTCCTGAAGAATGGGACAACAAAACAACTGCTATAAGGGAAGCAAGGGATTTGGATGAAATATCTCTGGAAGAATTGTATGGCAGACTCAAAACATATGATCTATAGATGCAACAGAGAAAGAAAAAGAAGTCTCTGAAGGCAAAATCTGCGGCACTCTTAATGGAGTTTGAGAAAAAACAACAGGAAGAGCTCACAAAAGCAAGAATCAAGGATTCAAGGAAGAAGGGTAACACTATTATTGAATCAGAGTCTACTGACACAGACTCTGATTCTGATGATGAGATTGATCTGATTCAAATGATGGCTATGTTTGCTAAGAATTTCAAAAGAATGAAATTCAACAAAAGAACTGGAAAACTTAGCAAGAGGCCAACATTCAAAAAGGAGGATGAAAAAGCTGAGAAGAGCAAGAGCTTGACAAGGCAAAAGTCAAGTGCTTTAACTGTGGAATATTGGTGCATTTTGCTAGTGAGTGTAGAAAGGCTACAAATCAAGGCAAGGGTAAGGCACTCATCTCAAAAGGAAAGTACTAGGCAGACTCAAGCTTAGAGGATGAGATAGATTATGAAAATCTAGCATTGATGGCTTCTCCTCTAAAAATTCAGAGTCTCATGTTGGAACCTAATCTCCTAAAACTCAGGTATCAATCTTTTCTCCTGAATCTTTACATGATTTAGATTGTGATGGTATAAGAATTGTGCAAAGTGAGATTAAGAAAATAATGACAAATTATAGGTCTATCACTAATGACAATTAAAGGTTAATAGAAGAAAACTTGACCTTAACAAAAAGAAACAACCATCTAGAATCGGAGTTAGTACTTATGGAAGAATACAAGAGAGATTTTGAGAGAAACAAACATAATCAGGATGAAATACTGAAAGCCTATGATTATGTCTAAAATGAACTAGAAGTAGAGAGGCTTAAGTTCAAGGCTTGGACAGATTCTAGTAGAAAAGTACATGAACTTCTCAATGATCAAAACATGTGTTAAACTGCTGGTCTAGACTATGGCAAGAGTCAAGGCAAAAGACCTATTGTTGATAATGATGACAATAAGGAAGCTAGTCAATCCACTGAGCCTAAAAATAGAAAAATCTTTGTTCATGTTAAATTTGTTTCATCAGAATCAACATCCAACACCTCTAATGACTCTAATTCTGCTAGGTTCAATAGAAACATCAATAAGATTCTTGACCAAGAAAAACATAAATCCATGAAAAATATTAACAAAGGTTTTCTATCTTAGTCTAAGTTGAAGGAAAGACTAGATAGTCTGTCAGAGTCTAACAAATCTAGGAGAAATAGAAATGGCAAGTAGGGCATTAACAAGACCAATAACTATCAGAAAGACCCTAATGCTCCTAGAAAGAAATGCAATAGATGTGGAAACCACAATCACCTAGCTCTAGACTGTAAAACAAAGATTGAGAAGAAATCAGAGTTTAATCCTTCTCAGCCTTTGAAAAGTCACTACTGTAAAGCAAAATGTAACTTAGTATGTAATAGTGATAATGATAACTCAACTAAGAAACAAAGACAGATAAATACTACTAATATGCAGCACAGGAATCTAGAAGGATATGCAAACAGAAATCATACATTCATCACTGCAGAACATTCAAGATGTAAAGTTTACTGAACGACAGCGAGAGAAGTTCATTAATATGTTCAGGCCTCAATAACAAATAAGTGTTCAGTAGATTTCAGACTAAAGGCAGTGCAATGATTCAGGTATAGTCGTCAAAGGGTTTCAGTGATCAGAAACAACGAAACAGTCCAAAGTTAGTCAACTGAAACAGAACAGAAGTCAAGAGAATTTAATTCAGTGTTAGTCGTTTGTAAATCAGACCAGTGCACTAAGCATCAACACAACAAGAAAAGAATTTTCTTGGTTAATCAGAAGAAAATCAGTTGATCAAGCCAGAAGAGTGAAAAACAAGCAGTAATTATTCAAGCACTTCAAGAAATATGATAAGGCAAGTAATAGTGCATTTAGTGGCTCCTACACTCTTGAAGCACTCTAGAGGCGCCACTAACATTGTAAAGCCACATCAAACCAAGTTAAAAGCTAAGGCAAAGCAGAAGTGAAGGTTTGTGGCGCCTGCACAAGGGAATGGGTGTGCAGGCGCAACAAAACATGTTAATGGCATCACAAAGTAAAAGAGGAATGTTAATGGCGCCTACACACTGCAAATCATGTGTAGGCGCAACAAAACATCTCACAAGCGCAACAATTCACATAGAATTGTTCTCAAGTAGTTTGTGGCGCCTGTACAAGGGATTGAGAGTGTAGGCGCAACAAAAGCTTGAGGCGCAATAAAGATCACAAGGCGCAACAAAAGTTTACAAGGCGCAACAAACTACCAAGTGGCGCCTACACACCACTCCCACTCTTCAGGCGCAACAAAGGACTTGAACAATTGTGGAATTCAATTTTCCAAAAGTCTACAAATTATATATGGGTAAATCAATATGGACAGTAGCAATTCATTCAACTTCAACAAAAAGAGATACAGACGGGAGCACCATTAAAGCTTGACATTAATATCACCCAACTGTATTTCTATTGTAATCTTGATTGAACCCATTGAAGCTAATCATTTGATTAGAAGTGTAGCACCTCAGGGATTTAATAATACATTGTTATTTCCCCGAATCGTTGTGTTTCATTAATTGCCATTTTTATATCTTAAGAACACAAACACTTAATCCGCAATTAAATGAAAAATCTACCATATCATATTCAACCCCCCTTCTATGATGATTTTGGACCTAACAATTGGTATCAGAGCTTGTTGATTGAAGTTACAAATCTAGATCCAAAAATAGTTTTTCGAAAAAGTGCATTTTTAGATCTAGAAAAATTTATATTGAAATTTCTTTATTTTTAAAGAAAATTCAATTTTGAATTTTTCAAAGTTTTTTAAGTTCACTAATTTTAAGAAGACTATCAATCATCAAGAATTCGTATTAAAATTTATTTCTAGAAATTTAATTTTTATTCGAATTGATTTTAATTTTTAAGAAATTAATTATTACTTAAGATTTAAAATTCTTATAACCATGAGTACCTAAAAACTCAGCAGCATTAAAATCCTAGCCTTTGACAAAAATGAATACATCTTATGGAAGAAGAAGATGTCCATTTTCATTAAAACATCAAATTATCAATATCTGGGAATTTTGGAAAATGGACCCTATGTTCCTCATAAGCTTACACTAGAAACAGTTTCAGAAGACGGCGAACGGATTCTGCAAGGATTTACCCCAAAGGAACCTTCAGTACTGACACTGATAAAGAGAGAGTTACATGGGACAATCATCTTCAATGCATCCTGATGGATTCTTTGGACACTACAATGCTAAATCAAGTGATTAACTGCACAAGTGCCAAACAGATGTGGGATACAATTGATCTGTTGATGGAAGGTACAACAGAAGTGAAGGAGAACAGGCTTGATATTCTTACTTCCCAATATTAAGCTTTCAAGT
Source organism: Oenanthe sinensis (assembly GCA_028671895.1). NCBI lineage: Eukaryota > Viridiplantae > Streptophyta > Magnoliopsida > Apiales > Apiaceae > Oenanthe > Oenanthe sinensis. The sequence continues at coordinate 29,237,958 of CM053803.1, read as the reverse complement.
CACTGCCAGGAGAAAGTATCACTCAAGTCTTTGAGAGATACAACAAATTGTTAAATGACTTGTCACTGCATGGGAAGGCCTATTCACGTAGGGAGATCAACATGAAATTCATGTTGACACTGCCAGCACACCTGGAACACAAAATCTCTGCCATCAGAGAAAGGAGTGACATAAATGACATGTCCATTGAAATTTTATATGGGAAGCTCAAGACTCACGAAATGGAGCAAGAGCGAAGACAAATCATTTATGGTACAAGTACAGTGGACAGTAAGAATACCGCACTGTTGAAGACTACAACTCTTGTAGCCAAGGATTTTGCTGTCACAGAGACCAGCACAGTAAAACCTAATGTTGAGAAAGAAGAAATTCTGGAGGCTGAATTTACAGATAACACTCAACCAGGTAATGAAGACGACTTCTACTCAATGGAAGAACTTGAACAATTGGAAAATAAATCAATGGCCTATATGGCAGGGAAGTTCAAGAACCTTAGGTTTAGGAGGAACCCTAAGTACAAATTCAAGAGTAACTCCAGTTACAGTGGTTCCAGTTTCAGAAACAGCAACCAAGGAGGATCATCTTCAGGGTCTTACAGCAAAGGAGGTTATAAGAAGGGAATGGTAGATCGCAGTAAGTTCAAGTGCTACAACTGTGATGAACCCGGGAATTTTGCAACAGAATGCCGGAAGCCGAAGCAAGTGAAAGAAAGAAAGGAGTCATATGATGAACTCAAGCAGAAATATGATGCACTGGTGAATAAGCATCAGAGAAGAGCTTATATAGCTGAAGGAAAGAGCTGGGATGATTCAGACAACGATGAAGAAGAAACTTATGGAAATATTGCTTTAATGGCAGACTCTTCAGAGGCATCCCCTCAATCATCGAAGGTATCATTTCTCTCCTCCATTGACATGTCCAAATCTGAATATAAGAAAACTGTAGAAGATTTCAGTATAGAAATGTTTAACATACATACAAGCATGCTTGTATCTGAAGAAGAAAATGCTAAACTAGTTCTAAAGAATAAAATGCTAGAAGCTAGAAATGAAGAACTAGAGCTTGCATGTGTCAATCTAGAAGATCTGAAACAGAAAATAGAATATCTTCAGAATAGAGACAAGTGCAACTAGGAAGTAGAAACTACTCTTAGGAATAAAATTTCTAAGTTAGAGTTAAAACTTCAAGCATATAAGAAATCTGCTAATCTTGTCAAGGAGGCAATAGATAAACAGGTCATAGGTCAGAAAACTGGAATAGTTTTGACTATGATAAAAAGGCAAGAAAGATGCATGTAGAATCAATTGCTGAGGGAAGTCCTGTGAAGCAAGCCATTCCACATGTGTTGAAAAATGTCACCAAGCCCCTATATAAGAAGTTTGTCATGAAACCCTTAAATGAAGAGGAGATCTTAATGAAAGAAGAAATCATTGCTGAGGATCAAAAGAAGAAAGAGGAAGAAAGTAAAAAGGAATTGCCTAAAAAATCTGTAAAAATTGTAAACCCTAAAGAACAGATTAAAAGTGATTTAGGTAACAAGAATGAAAAATTGAAAGCTAACAGAAATGGCAAAGTAGGTGTTAACAAGAAAAGTGATTATGCCTACTCTCCCAAAGCTATTAGAAAAGTTTGTAATAATTGTAATTCTACTGGTCATCTTACGCATGCATGCAAAAAGATAAAAGTAGTAAAAAAAGAAACTTCTAATATGCCTGCCATGTATTTCCCTCATCAACCATGTGGTAAATTAGAATGCATGCCATGTGCTTTCAACATCATGTCTGCATACATAAACTTAATGAATAATTCATCTAGTACATACATGAATACAGATGTGAACATGAATAGAAAACATGTTAGGGCTAAGACTGCTAGTCCTTCTAAGACTAGGAAGGAAGCCCCTGTCCCTAAGCCTAAAGACACCCCTGTCAAGGCTAAACCAAAGGACAAGGGCACAGTCGATGAGAAAGACAAGGACCAGAAAGTTTCTACAGCTAAATTTGTTTATTCAACTAAGCCTCTTGGACCCAATCAAGTTTGGGTACCAAAGAAAAAGTAATCAATCTGTGGATGCAGGGTATAGCAAAGAACAAGCGTGTCATGTGGATTCTCGACAGCGGTTGTTCTAGGCATATGACTGGTGATAGAGCCCTACTATCAGATGTGATTGAAAAAGCTGGCCCAAGAGTGACCTTTGGAGATAACAACAAGGGATTCATAACGGGATATGGAAATCTGGAAATTGGAAATGTTATCATAGAAAATATCTCTCTTGTGGATGGATTAAAGCACAACCTTCTAAGTATCAGTCAGTTCACTGACAAGGGCTTCAAAGTAACTTTTGAGAAAGAAAGATGTGCAATCCAAAATAGGAAAGATACGAAGCTTGCTCTTCAAGGAGTGAGAAAGGGGAATCTCTTTGTAGCTGACTTATTCTCTGCAAGCAAAGGCGAAGCTCAATGTTTTTACAGCAAAGCTTCAACAGAGGATAGTTGGTTATGGCACAAGAAACTTTCACACCTAAACTTCAAGGCAATGAACTCTTTAGTTAAGAGGGAATTGGTAAGAGGTTTACCTGAGATGGAATTATGTCAAGAAGGTTTATGTGAAGCATGTGAAAAAGGGAAGTCAAAGAAAGCATCTCACCGAAGCAAAGACTCTACAGACATTACTGAACCACTGCAACTTTTACATATGGATTTCTTTGGCCCAGTAAATGTCATGTCAATATCAAGGAAGAGATATACCTTGGTAATTGTAGATGACTACTCTAAGTACACGTGGGTGTTATTTCTAGCCTCAAAGGATGAAGCCCCTCAAATAATCATTGATCATATAAAGAAGATAGAGGTAGAAGCTAGTTTGCCTGTCAGAAAAATCAGGTCTGACAATGGAACAGAATTCAGGAATGTAACCCTAAATGAATTCTGTGTTGAAAAAGGTATCTCAAGACAATACTCAGCGCCCAGAACTCCTCAACAAAATGGAGTAGTAGAAATGAAGAACAAGACTTTGGTTGAAGCAGCAAGAACAATGCTGAATGAAGCTAAGTTACCTTTATACTTTTGGGCTGAAGCAGTCAACACAGCTTGCTACACTCAGAATCGTACCCTGATCAACAAAGAACATAACAAGACTCCTTACAAGATAATGGCAAATAAGAAACCAACACGGAAATACTTTCATGTGTTTGGAGCAAAGTGCTTTGTATTGAAAGATGATGAGCATCTAGGAAAATTCGAATCCAAGGCTCATGAAGGCATATTTCTTGGCTACTCTCTGGAATCTAAGGCGTACAGGGTTTATGTGATTGAACACAAAAAGGTCATTGAAAGCATGAATGTAACTTTCGATGATCTCAAGCTCCCAAGTCTACAAAGAACAGATGACACTGAAACTCTGCAGTTTGAAAATATGAACTCAGATGAAAGTGAAATAGAAACTGAAGCTACAATAGGAAATCAGACCCCAAATGAGAATAACAACAATGATGATTCTGACCCTAGTAGTGGAAACAGTGGAAGATTCACAGAAACTACTAGTAGTGGCAAAGAATCTCATTCTCAACCAAGCAGCAGCTCAGGGGGAGCAACTGAAGGATCAACTAGCAGGACCCAGCACTACAATAATAATCAAGCTGAATCTTCAAGGGCAAATCTGCCTAGACATAGGGTGTAGAATAGAGATCACCCATATGAGTTGATTCTAGGAGATCTAGATGCTGGAGTTCAAACTAGACGTACTTCTCGAAATGAATGTTTATTCTCTAGTTTTCTCTCTGAGATAGAGCCAAAGAAAGTAGAAGAAGCACTAGAAGATCCAGATTGGGTCATTGCTATGCAAGAAGAACTCAATCAATTTGACAGATAAAAAGTCTGGAAGCTGGTACCCAGGCCAAAGAACAAGTCTATAATTGGCACAAAATGGGTATTCAGAAATAAACTGGATGAAGATGGCATAGTTACGAGGAACAAAGCCAGAATGGTTGCTAAAGGTTATTCCCAAGAAGAAGGAATAGATTATGATGAAACATATGCACCAGTGGCAAGACTTGAAGCTATCAGGATGTTTCTGGCATTCGCAGCACACTCTCATTTCAAAGTATATCAAATGGATGTGAAGAGTGCATTTCTGAATGGAGAGCTTGAAGAAGAAGTGTATGTAGAACAACCCCCAGGGTTTGAAGATCCAGAATTTGCAGATTTTGTATACTTTCTCTTCAAGGCACTCTATGACTTAAAACAGGCACCTCGGACATGGTATGACACTCTATCTATATTCCTACTAGAAAATGGTTTCACTAGAGGTGTCATAGATAAGACTCTGTTTCATAAAATGCATAAAAATGACATGATATTAGTACAGGTATATGTGGATGACATTATATTTGGTTCTACTAACGATCAGTTGTGTAGTAGATTTGCTAAGCTAATGCAGAGTAGGTATGAAATGAGCATGATGGGAGAGCTGAATTACTTCCTTGGACTCCAAGTAAGTCAAAGGAAAGATGGAATCTTCATTTGCCAGACCAAGTACATCAAAGATCTTTTGAAGAAGTATGGTCTTGAAGATGCATCGACAGCTAAAACCCCTATGGCAACATCCACTAAGCTTGATCAAGATGAACCTGGGAAAAAGGTAGACATCACAAGCTACAGAGGTATGATTGGCTCATTACTCTACTTAACTGCAAGTAGGCCAGATATTATGTTTTCTACATGCTTGTGTGCTAGGTTCCAGTCTAACCCTAAAGAATCACATCTTATAGCTGTTAAACGGATTTTTAGGTATCCTAAGGGAAGTCTGAATCTTGGAATTTGGTACCCAAAAGATACAGGTTTTGACCTTATTGGCTATACAGATTCTGATTATGCAGGTTGTAGGATTGATAGAAAAAGTACATCAGGGAGTTGTCAATTCCTTGGTAGAATATTGGTGTCCTGGTATAGCAAGAAGCAGCACTCAGTTGCAATGTCAACAGCTGAAGCTGAATATATTGCTGCTGGAAGTTGCTGTGCACAAATACTGTGGATAAGGAACCAACTTCAAGACTATGGACTGTTGCTGAACAAAATTCCAATATTCTGTGACAACACAAGTGCCACAGCCATCACAAACAATCCTGTTCAACATTCAAGGACCAAGCACATTGATATCATGTATCATTTCATTAGGGAGCATGTCATGAATAGTACTGTAGAGTTACATTTTATACTTACAGAGCAGCAAATTGCAGACATCTTCACTAAACCACTGGATGAAATCACTTTCACTAGACTGGTTTGTGAACTTGGGATGTTAAATTCTTCTAACTAATAAGTTAGTAATCAAAAAACTGCAATTTGAAGCTGATAAATTCACTAGTTGATTAATTTCAATATTTTTAGGACTTGTGAATTTATCTACCAAATTCATTTACCAGTAATTAGGATTTTAAAATTAGATAAATATTTTGTGCATACATGTTAATTATATTGTTATTTATTTAATTTTGATCTTGGACAATATTTAAGTGCTTGTATTTAATTGATAAATTCTTGGCACTTAGATACTTTAAATATTATTTGAAATTATTTTAAATCATTTAAAATAAAAGTAAAATAATAAGAAGCATAATTTATTTATGATAATAATTTTAACAATTAATGTTATTATTGTTATTAATAAATATTTTGTGATATAATATTTATGGGTAATTAATTATTATTGATTAATTATTCAAATTATTCATAAATGTTATTTATTTTACTTCTAGCAAAATCTAGGATCACTTGATATTTTACCAAGTACTTTGTGGCGCTAAAAGAGCTTAGTGGCGCCTATACAGTGTGTTAACTGTATAGGCGCAACAAAAATAATCTCAGTAAGTATATGTTTTTTTTTCAAGTGGCGCCTATAGACTTTGTTGCGCCTACACAGTGCTTCCACTGTAAAGGCGCAACAAAGTACTTGATATGATTTTGTTGATTAAGTGGCGCTAGAGATCTTTGTGGCGCCTTCACAGTGTGGCGCCTACACAGTGCATTCACTGTGAAGGCGCAACAAAACAACATTTCAAGTTAGTTGCGCTAAGATAGTTTGTGGCGCCTACACAGTGCAAGCACTGTGCATGCGCAACAAACGTATTTAGGCATATTTTATCTCTGTTTTGAGGCGCCTATAATTACAAAGGGTTTTGTTGCGCCTCATTTTATACTTACACAATATACACACTCTTGAAGGCGCAAGAAAACTCCATAGATCCACTATTTTTAATCGATAAAAACCAAGCAATTTCTTGTCCATTTTTTAATCCAAGACCAGTTTTGTGAGACCCACATTCAGTACTTTCATTTGCAACTGGTTTCATTGAATTTGGTTAAAGTTTTAAAAATTCTCAAGTTTACAAAATTCGAACAATTTGGCTAGGGTTTATCACTGTTAAAAAAATCGATTAAAAATTGTGTAATAATTAAAGTGTGCTTAAAATTACTAGGAGTTCTTTAATTCTTATTCAATCCAAGTAATTTTAGTTTTAAGGTTTTAGTTCATTATTATTGATTAATTCAATTTTAATTCGTAAAAATTATCTTTTTTTTAAACAAATGGCAGATCATTTTGAGATTTTTGTATCTCCTTCGTTATATATCGGATTGTTACGATCTTATTGTGCCTAGAAAGGTATTTCAATTGTCTACAATTTTCGTTCTTTGTTTTTTCTGAAATTCCGCATGCAAGTATGTCAAAATCTATTTTTTGTGTAATCTGATTGGTTATTTGGAGTTGTTATGTTGTACCTTCAAAAATATCTAGTAAATTAAAATTATATTCAATTATTGTGAGTAATATCATTCCAGAAAAATCTTTTTGAGCTCTTCGTTCTTTGTTTACATTACGCTGACAAATTCTGTGATTTCGATATCTAAAATATCGAAATACTACTGTGATCATAGCCTAATTCTGTTATGGCAGTCCACATTTTAATTATAACCATCTCCAACAATCATGTACAACACTCTCGAATCAAGCACATTGACATAAGGTATCATTCATCAGAGAGCATGTCATGAACGAGACTGTGGTGTTACATTTTATACCCATAGAAGATCAAATAGCCGACATCTTCATGAAATCACTTGATGAATCCACTTTGTCTAAGTTGGTTAATGAGTTAGGGATCTGTCATAGTAGATAATTGGACTGAAGCAGGGGAGTTAGGTAACTGGGCTAGGTTTTTAAATAAAAATTCTATAGTCCGTTATGCACTAACTACTGATGTTCCTTTAAATAGAAATCTTCTGAGACAGGTGTACAGGTCTTCTAAAGACACATCTGCAGATGGAATATCATCTTTCACTTGCACAATCAAGCGGCAAAATGTGCGAATAATAGAGAATGACATAAATCAAGCACTTCACTTGCCAACTGAAGATTTTGCAGATGATCCATCTCAAGCAGATCTAAACAATTTCTTCATGTTCCTACACTGCACCAGAGTGAACAATAATCTTCCAAAGAAGATTTACAAAAATCACCTACCCAAAGAATGGAACTTGTTTTTCAACATCCTGTCTCATGGCTTTGCACCAAAGACAGGTGGCTTCCATGGAATTACAAACTTCAATAAGGTGATTGGATATGCAGTGGCTTCTAGATCAAGAATCAATTTTGGGAAGATGATCATGAAGGAGATCCTATATAATCAGGCAAAAATGGAGAATTTCTGCATGTATCCAAGATTTCTACAGCTGGTGCTGAACCATGTACCGACTACTGATCAACTCCAATCCTTTCAGAACAGTGAGTTGGAAGAGTCACCCTCTCTTCAGCTAAAGACAATCTTAAGGCTACGGAATGAGGCTGACTATCCAAACAGGTATACTCCCACTCCACTGACTGATCCTATTAGAGATTACCTTGATCTTCTTAGACAGGTTGTGAAGAAAAAGCTGCATCTGAGGCAGAAAGAGAGACAACCTCTGAAGAAGATCACGTATCTGAAACTGATGAATTAGCACATGCAAATTCAGAATAACAATCATCTCAAAAGGAGAATGAAGCTGAAACATCAATTGATTCAGAAAGCAAAAAAGCATCTGAGGAAGAACCAGGCTCTGAAAAAGAAGATGAACGTTTGGAAGAAGCTGGTTCTGAACATGAGGAAGAACCAATTCCAGAAGAAGAAGAAAACAATCACCCTGAAAATCTAACAGAGGAGGACAATATTGAGGACATAGTGGAAAAAGATCAAACCACAGAGGTGTACATCCCTATCATTGATGATGAACAGAGGGATGAAGGTACCCTTCTTGTCTTTGACTTTTATGCTTTTCTAACAGAAAATTTTGTCACACTATCTCCTACTGAGCCTGAAACAACAATGCACACACAAGAGCCCTCAGTGGCCATAGAAGCTGGCAATGAACTTGGTCAAGACCAACCAGTTCTAACCAATGCCAGAGATCAACAAACACTCCCTTCATCTCCCAACACAAGAAAAAGAACCATTGATGTAGATGATAGGGAGTCCCTACCAAATCAGGAAATTATTGAAATATCCCCTACAGCTCTGCCCTTTAGAAAACGTCGTAAAATGAATTTTAAACCTAGGGTAACTGTGAGCCAGGAACCTGATTCTCCAATCTCTGAAACTTTTCTTTTCCTTCGCAATCTGAATTCTGAAATTGACAAAATCCTGAAAGTTAAAGGAACATAAACAGAGTTAACAACAATTTCCGCTACTTCAGTAGCTAATACTATTTTGGTTGATCCAATTCAGAACCTGTCTTCACAGACAGAAGGGGGCATCACTGACTCTCACGAGCCATTCATTACATTGTCAAATGTGGTGACCCCCCTGGACTTAACATCTCCAGATCCTAATCAGGATGTTTTCCCTACCCAAGTGGGTGAAGTGGAAAGGCAACTCTCCCATAGAAGGGAAAAGGTCTCCATTCAAGGAGTAGCTGTGTCAACAGCATCACCACTTCAAGTGGAAGTGCCTTTACAGGCGACGCGGGGCATCACAGGCTCTAATTTGTCATTCACTACATTGCCTGTGGTGGTGACCCCCCTGGAGATTCAAATTCCATCTCCTACTCAGGAGGTCCTCCCCATCTTTACAGGTCAGGTGGAGGGACAACACACCCATAGAAGGGATGTTGACTCTATTAATAGAGCATCTGCTGCTTCGGTAGTAGAACCTGTTCAGGGTGTCTCTGAGCAGGTAAGGCCTTCAATGGCTTCAACTGGCATCACGGATTCTACAACTAAGCCAATCATTACAGAATCCATAGTGGTGACCACACTGGGTCTCAAACCCCCAGTTCCTGAAAAAGGAGTTCTCCCCACCCAAAGTGGTCCGGCGGAGAGGCAACCTACCCATAGAAGGGATAGGGATTTTAATGCAGGTACAGAAGATCGCAGTGCTTTTATGGAATTGAGTGAAACACTTAACCTTGGTGATCTTATGTTCCCTGACCCTGATTTCCCGAGTATGAGTGTTGAAGGTCGTACAAACACAGAAACAGTGAGAAGTGAGACACCCACTACCCAGATAAACACCCCACACATTGCACACACTGCACATAGCCAAAGGATTCTAAATCTGGAGGCCCAGGTAACTGAAATTCACTACTCAATAAGAAATATCTTGGAGGTGCAGGAGCAGCAGAGAATGGAAATGACAGAAATCAAAGATTTGGTTAAACAACTGCTAGCTCAGAAAGTTCCTATTTCTACTCGATCAACTTCAACAACTCAAATTACTCCGGTCAGAAGGGAGGATAACCCAACTGAGGGGGAGAGAATAGAACAAGAAAAAGAAGTTGGAGCTGAAGTGATCATGGAATATACAGCTCAGGAGGAGAAAGATATCTTTTACAGGCCTGGAGCAAGGCATCTTGAAGAAAGAGAATTTTTTGAACCTTATGTGCCAATGGATATTCCAACTGAGAGTGAAATAGAGGAAACTGCAAAAGCAGCTGGAATAGATATTAAAGAGGAGTTTGCTGAAGAATATGCCTTTGATAATGACTGTCTTCTAGTTGGTGTAGATGAAGTTGTGGCTCAAGGTATAGATCAAGCTCAAGAACTGATGAAGAGAAAATGGAAAAGAGTACAACACGCAATAGAAAGAAGAAATAGAATCAAGGACATTGAAGCAAAGGTTGGTCCTGATTGGGATGAATCAAGGAGTCTTCTAAAGAAGAAAGAGTTAACTCTTACTCAAAAGAAAGACAAAGAAGTCCTTGATCCATTCAGGACCATGAGAGAAAGATTTGAAGATGTTCATGAATTCTATGCAATGCTATCAGAAGAAATAACAAGCGTGTCGGTAAGTGCATTCAAACAAGGATGGAAAATGTTCTTACACTCAAAATCACCGGGGTCAAAGATTTTGTCGACAAAGAGTTTTGAAAAGATGAACATTGTAAAGTTGTATGTGCTGAAGAGGAAAGTTATCTTTGGAGGGCACAAAACAAATGAGATACTGAGAGATCTGATTGAGAAGAAGATAATAGAGATCGGTATTGAAGCGTTTGAGAAGCCTCCAGTAGACAAATACTACAAAGCAACAACTCTCCATAATCTAACTTTGTCTGACGAATGTCTGGATTCAAGCCACGCAATGTTCATGCAATATGTAGAAGGGAAACTCAGAAGCAAGAAGAATAGAACAGAAGAAGATCTGAAGGCTGCAGAGTTGATCTATGCATTCAGACTGAACAAAGCAATTAAAACATCAGGGAGATACCTAATGGAAACGACCAGATACTATCAAGAACCAGTGTTTGTGAGAAGAGAGGATGGCACAGAAGTACTTGAAACCATAAAAGATTCTGAACCTTGCATTCAGACGGAGCCAAATGGAACAAAACACTTCCTATTCAAGAAGAATGGAGTGGATAAGAAGAAGGATCTATCAAAACTAAGGAGAAATAATTCTTAAACAATCCTAAAAGTCTTTTCAAGGGTAAAGAGATCCACTGTCAAATCAGACAAGAAGGCTTTGAGGATGATTGAAGATGTTCTAAGGGAGAAACTGGCAGAAGAGTCGATGCATGACACTGACAGAGTTAAAGGCTTTCCAAATAGAATAACAGTGTTCGTGTTTTCAAAGAGACAATCTCTGGCCTTTGAGTCAATCTCTAAGGTAAATTCAACAGCCTTTCTCACTGAAGTTTTGAAGAAATTAGAAGATCCAACTCCAGTCAATACTCTTGAAGTGGAAGCTAGGGATTTAGTGAAGGCAAGGTTGGAGGAAAAGGAAGAAGAGCTAAGAAAGCATTACTCTGAAACAAGATCTAAACACAGGCAAGACTCTGTTCAAAGAAGAAGAAGATCATAGAATTATCTATTCAGACTAGAGGAACAAACTTCTATTGTACACAAGAAATCTGGAAATGTAAAATCTAATCCAGAATGTATTTAATATTATTTACTGTCTTTCTTCACTTTACTTTTTCTTATAAGTATCAGTTGAGTTATCCTCTCATAGGATTTGCTTGTCGAACTCTAACAAACAAATAGGGGGAGATTGTAAAGCAAAATGTAACGTAGTATGTAATAGTGATAACGATAACTCAACTAAGAAACAAAGACAGATAAATACTACTAATATGCAGCACAGGAATCCAGAAGGACATGCAAACATAAATCATACATTCATCACTGCAGAACATTCAAGATGTAAAGTTTACTGAACGACAGTGAGAGAAGTTCATTAATATGTTCAGGCCTCAGCAACAAATAAGTGTTTAGTAGGTTTCAAACTAAAGGCAGTGCAATGATTCAGGTATAGTCGTCAAAGGGTTTCAGTGATCAGAAGCAACGAAACAGTCCAAAGTTAGTCAACTGAAACAGAATAGAAGTCAAGAGAATTTAATTCAGTGTTAGTCGTTTGTGAACCAGACCAGTGCACTAAGCGTCAGCACAACAAGAAAAAAATTATCTTGGTTAATCAGAAGAAAATCAGGTGATCAAGCCAGAAGAGTGAAAAACAAGCAGTAATTACTTTAAGCACTTCAAGAAATATGATAAGGCAAGTAATAGTGCATTTAGTGGCTCCTACACTCTTGAAGCACTCTAGAGGCGCCACTAACATTGTAAAGCCACATCAAACCAAGTTAAAAGCTAAGGCAAAGCAGAAGTGAAGGTTTGTGGTGCTTGCCCTAAGCCTAAAGACACTCCTGTCAAGGCTAAACCAAATGGAAAGGGCACAGTCGATGAGAAAGCAATGATAAGGAAATATTTGCAGCTAAATCTGTTAAATTATTTAAGCCTCTTGGACCCAATCAAATTTGGGTGCCAAAGAAGAAGTAATCAATCTGTGGTTGCAGGTTATAGCAAAGAACAAGCATGTCATGTGGATTGTCGACAACGGCTGTTTTAGGCATATGACTGGTGATAAAGCCCTGTTATGAGATATGATTGAGAAAGTTGGCCCAATAGTGACCTTTGGAGATAACAAAAAGGGATTCACAACGGGATATGGCAATTTAGAAATTGACAATGTTATCATTGAGAATATCTCTCTTGTAGATGGATTAAAGCACAACCTCCTAAGTGTCAGTCAGTTCACTTACAAGGGCTTCAAAGTAACTTTTGAAAAGGAAATGTGTGCAATCCAAAGCACGAAAGATGTGAAGCTTGCTCTTCAAGGTGTGAGAAAGGGGAATCTTTTTGTGGCTAACTTATTCTCTGCAAGCAAAGACGAAGTTCAATGTTTTTATAGAAAATCTTCAACAGAGAACAGTTGGTTATAGCATAAGAAACTTTCACACCTGAACTTCAAGTCAATGAACTCTTTAGTTAAGAGGAAATTAGTTAGAGGTTTACCTGTGATGAAATTCTGTCAAGAAGGTTTGTGTGAAGCATGTGAAAAAGTGAAGTCAAAGAAAGCATCTCACTGAAGCGAAGACTCATCAGACATTAATGGACCACTGTAACTTCTGCATATTGATTTATTTGGTCTAGTCAATGTTATGTCTATGTCAAGGAAAAGATATGCACTAGTAATTGTTGATGACTACTCCAAGTACACGTGGGTTTTGTTTTTAGCCTCAAAAGATGAATCCCCTCAGACAATTATTGATCACATAAAGAAGATAGAGTTAGAAGTTGATTTACCTATCAGGAAAATAAGGTCTAACAATGGAACAGAATTCAGAAATCTAACCTTGAATGACTTCTGTATTGAGAAAGGGATCATAAGGCAGTATTCAGTGCCTAGAACTACACAACAAAATGGAGTAGCAGAAAGGAAAAATAGAAATTTAGTTGAAGCAGCAAGAACAATGCTGAATGAAGCCAAGTTACCTCTATACTTTTGGGCTGAAGCAGTCAATACAACTTGATATACTCAGAACCGTACCCTTATTAACAAAGATCATGACAAGACTCCATACGAATTGATGGTAAACAAGAAACCAACACTGAAATACTTTCATGTGTTTGGAGCAAAGTGCTTTGTACTGAAAGATGATGAACATCTTGGAAAGTTTGAACCCAAAGCTCATGAAGGCATATTTATTGGCTACTATCTAGAATCTAAAGCATACAGGGTTTATGTGATTGAACACAAGAAGGTCATTGAAAACATGGATGTAACTTTTAATGATCTCAAGATCCCAAGTCTACAAAGAACAGATGACATTGAAATTCTGCAGTTTGAAAATTTGAACTCAGATGAAGGTGAAGAAGAACCTGAAGCTGCAATAGAAAATCAAGAACCAATTTAGAATAACAAAAATGATTATTCTGACCCTAGTACTGGAAACAGTGAAAGATTTACAGAAACTACTAGTAGTGGTAGAGAATCTCATTCTCAACCCAGTAACATCTCATGGGGAGCAATTGAAGGATTCTCTAATAGAACTCAGCACAATAATGACAATCATGCTGAATCATCTAGAGAAAATATGCCTAGACATAGGGTGTGGAGTAGAGATCACCCCTTTGAGTTGATTCTAGGAGATCCAGATGCTAGAGTTCAAATAGACATGTTTCGCAGAATGAATGTTTATTATCTGGTTTTCTCTCTGAGATAGAGCCAAAGAAAGTTGAAAAAGCACTGAAAGATCCAGATTGGGTTATTTCAATGCAAGAAGAACTCAATCAATTCGAAAGACAGAAAGTCTTAAAGTTGGTATCTAGGCCAAAGAACAAGTTTGTAATTGGCACAAAATGGGTATTCAAAAATAAACTGGATGAAGATGGCATTGTTACGAGGAAAAAAATTAGACTGGTAGCAAAGCTTGAAGCTATCAGGATGTTTCTGACATTCACAGCACATTCCAATTTCAAAGTATATCAAATGGATGTGAAGAGTGCATTCCTGAATGGAGAGCTAGAAGAAGAAGTGTATGTGGAACAACCCCTAGGGTTTGAAGATCCAGAATATGCTGATTTTGCATACTTTCTCTTCAAAGCACTCTATGGCCTAAAGCAAACACCTCGGACATGGTATGACACTCTATCAGTATTCTTACTTGAAAATGGTTTCACTAGAGGTGTCATAGATAAAACTATGTTTCATAAAATGCATAAAAATGACATGATATTAGTGCAAGTATATGTCGATGACATTATATTTGGTTCTACTAACGATCAGTTGTGTAGTAGATTTACTAAGTTAATGCAGAGTAAGTATGAAATGAGCATTATGGATGAGTTGAACTACTTCTGTAACGACCGGGAAAATTACGTTTATTTTATAATATTTAAATATGTTTTTAATATAATTTTAGTGTGTCAGATTATTTTTAATGCATTTATTTGTGTTAGGATTTTTAATAAATAGGAAAATTGCATGTTATGTGTGATGTGACTTCGGTGTAGTATAAAGTATTTTATTATATTTTTCTGTAATTTTTGTTGCTTTAGAATAAGGCTATTTCAATTCATGATTATCGGGCCCAGTCTTTGTAGAAGACTAGAGACCTTATTTTTTGTGCTTTTATTTTTGTGGAAATGATAAAATTCTCAAAATAAATTTATTTTATTATTTTTGAACCATTCATAAATTTTGGGGAGTTTTGACATATATATTGTATTTATTTCAAAAATATTTATTTTTATATTTTAGCCCATAAAAATGATTTTTGGCCTTTTTATTTTGATTATGGGGTAAATTATCTTTTAATCAAATTTAAGGCCCTAATTTCTCTAAAAATATAAATAGATTTTTTAGTTAATAAAAATTCAGTTTATTACTAAAAATAGAAGGCGGACATGTTTAGAATTGGGGAAGAACAAGGGTAATTAGGTTGGGGAAGAACAAGGGTAATTAGGTTAGGAGTTCGTGGATTAATTCAAGCGAAGAAAGGTGATTCTTGAGTCTGATTTCGACGTTCGAGTAATCAAATCAAAGCTTGGAGCGTGTACTCTTCGATTATAGTACCAATTTCATTGCATAGTTTCTTGATTTCAAATTCGTTTCTAACTGATCTTCTTGATGAATTATAAGTTGCTACCTATTGATTATATGTTTGTGTTGAGGTCATGAATGGTTAGAGCGTCATCTTGTGAGTCTGTACATAAGTTTTTCATAGATTATAGTGTCCAGTTTATGTTGATCGGAATTTGGCCGAAGCCACGGTCGATTTGGCTAGCTTTTGAGCCTTGTAGTTTTATTCTTGTTTCGGTGGCCACGAGTAGCTTGTGCTAAAGTCGATTAACATGTGTATATCATTTGTGACTTGAGTTTGTAGTAAACACTGTATGTACCACAGTGGTGGTATGAACTCTAGGCCCTTGTAATTCACTCTGTCTGCTAATTTAACTGATATATGCTTACTTGTTTTGATTAATATTGAATCTTCAGGGCAAGTTGAGCATAACTAAGTAGATGAATTGATTGCTTGTGCATTTGAGTCTGTTAGCCTTACATGTGTGTGGTGAATATATTTGATATGTCTCCCTTATTAAATGTATGACTACTGTTACAAATGATGGTATCTCTATAACAATTGTTTTCAGTAATTGCTATTTTGAGTTGGAATTGGGAAATTAAGATGTGTTTGGCAGTCTGTATAGTTGTGACTTGATGTTGTATTTGACTTAAGTATGACTTGTGTTGATACACTCTGCTCAATAATGTGATTAAATGCTCTAGTTTGACATTCATGTTGCATGTATCATACCATTGCTTGTGATTTCTTACCTGTCTTAACTTTAAGTGTACATCATAATCTCTGTACTTATAAAAATAAGCATGCTTCATCTGATCCTCATGTTTTACATATGAATCACTGCTGTGCTTAATGTTTATCTAATGTTATGATTATTGCTTTATTAACATGGCATCTGTGACTTGCCCTGATAACTTGGCTGATTAGTTTTTTTTTTAAATATTGCAAACTTGTGGACCACTCTTGCTATACCATGCCTAAAATCTTAGACTGATTTGAACCTCTTAGCTATAATATTTGGACATGATGTGATTACCCTACTTCTGATTATGACAAGTAAATATGCTACTTGCTTGGTATTTGTTCTAAGTTATATAATTACTTGATCTAAATATAAGTAAAAGTATTTGTACTTATCTTGATTCTTCGTTTGCTACCATACCTGCTTACCATGTTAATATCATGCCTAACATAATCCTACCTGCATAAAACTTGCTGATTATGGGTTTGCCATGATATAGATGCACATACTTGCCAACTGATTGCACATATCAGCTTAATACAACTTGATTCTTATATGGTTATCTAATATTTAGAACATGTAGTCTGCCTTGATCTACTAATTGCTATGTGATATTGCTTGGCCTTGTCTACTTGAGTAAAGGGTATTCTGTTTCACTATGCTGTCAAATATGCTTAAACTAATTCTGACAAGCATTGTTCTTGTACATTTTAAGAAATAATTTGAAATGCCCTGTTGTGTTCTTCTATTCTGTATCTGTTAGCAACAGTTCTGGCACTAAAATTATAATGGAATCGTTCTAATTGGTTTCTAGGTGGTGCACGCTCTGACCTTGCGTCATTTGAGTTTACGAGTAAAATGTTATGAAAGTTTTAGTGAAAGCCGCGCAGCACAGAATTTCTGGTGCTCAGCCGCGAGTTTATTCAATTTATTTTATACATTAATGGATTGTTTTTGACTTAATATTTTTATGGTGGATTGACCTGATTTTCAGAAGTACCTCAGTAAAATTTGGTATGAAAAAGATTATTTTTCAATTTAACAAAAATGTTAGAGCATGGCATGCGCAGCAACGTTTTAATTTTCTGGTTACGTGTGCTGTTTTGGAGAATTATTTTGAGAAAGTTAGAAGTCTTATTTTATGTTGGTCAAAGGATACAACTTGTATGGTTATGTGTTAAGAATATTTCTGTAAAATATCTTGTACATCAGATTTGTATATTTCTTCTTATAGGTGAATTATTATAGGTATCTCATGTTTTTTTTCTGAAGATGCTGCAGTGCCAACTTTAAAATTCTGCTGTAAATTGAAAATTACATATTATGCAGTGAATTTTGGATATGTCATAGTTATAAATGTCTAGTTTACTCAGGAAAAAGAATTGAATAAATTGAATAATTACAACAGAAGTTACAGGCTCTGGAGTGGGGCCGATTTCATTAGTTGTGTTGCAAAAAACATAGTTATTTCCGGTTATTATTTCCGATCGTGTGGGTTTGTGTATGTGCTATATGTGAACCTGGTTAATACATATAGATGCCTGCTAGCTATGTCTTTGTTTCGTTCATGTTTTGGTTAAGTTTTGTATATGTATTGTTGTGTTCTGATGGGCATCAGAATCTATGATTGTGCTGCGTTCCTGGCCGGAATATAATTTATGTGTTGTTTCTTAGTCCAGGTTACAGTAGCTTTGTGTAGTGGTTAAGTTTGATTGTCGTGCTAGCTTCGCTCTGTTTTCCGATGGCTTTCTTTGTTCGTTTTCTTTTGATTTCGTGAGTGATTGTGTTGGGTATTGTCTGTTAACTGTTATGTATATATCTTAGAAACTGTAGTATCGTTTTAATATGGATTTGGTCTGGTTCTGGTTCATCTCTGGTTGCTCGAGTTTTAACTTACCGGAATAATTTCTGGTTAAACCGGATTGTCTGAATTGTAGCTTCTTTGTGTGTATCTTATTAAGTAGTATTTGACCGGTGATGTTCTGATTAAAAACCCCATTTCACTCTAGTTTTAGATTTTCAA
The DNA here is from genome assembly GCA_028671895.1 of Oenanthe sinensis. Lineage (NCBI taxonomy): Eukaryota > Viridiplantae > Streptophyta > Magnoliopsida > Apiales > Apiaceae > Oenanthe > Oenanthe sinensis. The sequence continues at coordinate 29,219,801 of CM053803.1, read as the reverse complement.
AGTGTTTTTGTGATTGATTTCAAAAATTGAAATTAATTATTTTAATTTTGAAATTAATTTTTATTTAATTATTTTAATTTATTTAGATAATAATTTAATTGATTAAAATTGGTTGATTAATTTATTTTAATTAATTAATTTAATTAATTAAATATTATTTAAATATAATTAAAAATAATTAGATTTAATTACTTTGAGAAATAAAAATGATTTATTTATTTTTAGCTATTTATTATTTACTTAATTAATTGTTCTTTTACCCGTTTTAAATGTAACAAATTGGTTTAAGACCCTAAAAATAATCCAGAAATTCTAAAAATAGTTCCAATTCTCTAGTTTATTTATAAACCTAGATTAATATTTTATTAAATATTTTGGGATCCAATTATTATCTGGAGTGGATAATAATGATTCACTTTGACTCAAATAATATTTTAGAGTCTACTATTAATTATTTGTCTGATCTGTAATTAGTGAGTCTTACCTGTTATATGATCTACGTGCCTATTTGCCTACTAATTGATGCTACTTGTTTATTAATTATTATATTGTCTTCATTATTAATAGAATGCATGGGTAGACACTAGAATCTAAATTAGAATATTGTATCTGTAGATACGAGCGAGGTGGTAGATAGACGGTTAGATGAGTCGTCCTATTTCCAGCTTTAGGATAATGTCTATATCAGGAAGTATTTCTTCTTTGATCCTCTTAAACACTTTTGTTTTACTGTTTTCAGTTATTCTTATCATGATAAATAGTTATTGTTCAGAACTATTTATGATTTATGTTTTATTCTATGCATTAGAGTTACTTGTTATTCGTACTCTGTTTTATTGTGCAAATAAAGTTACTTGTTATTGCAAGTATTTTCTCCTTGATCATTCTAAACACTTTTATTTTACTGTTTCGATTATTTATATCATGATAAATAGTTATTGTTCAGAACTATTTATGATTCATGTTTTATTCAGTGCATCAGAGTTACTTGTTATTCGTACTCTGAGTATTGGAAGTTGATTATAATAAACACGTCATATCTGGTGTTATCATAGTAAATAATGGGGATATGACCTGTATTTAAAATTAAGCATACCTTTATTTTGTTTGGGATGCTCTATTGGATTGGAGAAGTTTGCATATAAGGCCACCTAGTTGGTCCAGCATTTATTGAGGAGGATGTGGTAACAATTCCATCTTTCTATAGGCTAACATTACTTGCCTATTTGGTACCCACTTTGAGAATCCTTGTTATAACTACGGGTATATAAATGTACCGGTAGGGTATAAAGAGGTCATATTGCTTTTAGACTGATCAGGGAGCAATAGTGTTTATTTATGTTGTATCCAATCCATATTTCCTGTGTGGCTATTATATATTGATTTTGAGCAGTTGATTCATTTTGATGACATACTGCATTGTTTCAAGTGAGACAAAATGTGATTTATTTACTGTTCAGTTTTTATAATAAACTGTTTTATATTCCGTTCTCTACACAGATCTCATATCTTGATTTAATTTCAATTATTCATATACTTGCTGAGCATTTCTTCGGCTCACTCTTGCTTCTTATTAAATACTGCCAGATATCCAGTATGAGTCATAGTGGTAGCTCTAGCGGGCATAGAGACCCTCAAGTGTTAGGGTGGCTCGCTTCTCGGGCTTCCCATGTATTTAATTATTTACAGTTTTGCTGTAGATAGACTGTGTAATAAAATGAAGTTAGACTTAAAACCTATCTAAAGCTATGGATTTGAGTTTTGGATTTAGTTTCTGGTTTGTAATAAAGTGATTTGGTTTACTTTTAGTGTCAACTGCTTAATTTCATACTATAATATGTTAGCGATCTTTGGTTTGGCAAGGTCAGTGCGCCTCTGATCTATTATTTGGCCATTGCGCACCTAATTTATTTTATTTTATTGCGCCTCTGTTTTATATTATTTTATTATTGTTATTATTGGTTGGCGACCTCCAGAACTAGACCCCGGGTTTGGAGGGTGTCACAACTTCCTTGGACTCCAAGTGAGCCAAAGGAAAGATGGAATCTTCATTTGCTAGACCAAGTACATCAGAGATCTTTTAAAAAAGTATGGTCTTGAAGATGTATCTCCGGCTAAAACTCCAATGGCAACTGTCACTAAGCTTGATAAAAATGAACCTGGTAAGAGGGTAGATATCACAAGCTATAGAGGTATGATTGACTCACTACTTTACTAAACTGCAAGTATACCGGATATTATGTTTTCCATATGCTTGTGTGCTAGGTTTCAGGCTGAGCCTAAGGAATCACATCTTATAGCTGCTAAACGAATTTTTAGGTATCTTAAGGGAAGTCCGAATCTTGAAATTTGGTACCCTAAAGATACAGGTTTTGACCTTTGTTAGGTCCAAATGTGTTGTAGAGAGGGGGGGGGGTGAATACAACTTTTCAAATTAATGAAGCAATAAATACTTTGTAATAAATGAACACAATGATTCAAGGAATATATGTTTTATATATAACTTGAAGGGGTTGCTACAACATTCATTACAATAGTACAACAGATGTAAAGAGGGTAGTAAATGATACTAACCTCTGTGAATACTCTCTCTCTCTTTTACAAGTGTTTCTTTCAATATTGCTCACTCTCTAATATGTTACACGAGTAATTCTATTTATACTACTTGTAATCTATGACTTGTAGTCTTCAACAGATAAGATATGAGTGCTCCATTGTTGTCCACGTAAATCTTATCTTGTCTTGAAAGCTTGGAAATAGCCAACCAGATGATGCCATGTGTCATGTTGAAACTGTCCTCTATATAGAACTTCTACTTAGGAATTTCTACTTGTCATCTCGAACATTTAAGTAGAACTTCTACATAGGAATTTTCTACTTGTCATCTAGAACATTTAAGTAGAACTTCTACATAGGAATTTCTACATAGGCTCTATCTCGAATATTCTAAGTAGAACTTCTACATAGAAATTTCGAGATAGAAATGTTCTACTTGCAGAATTTCTACTTAGCTCTAAGTAGAAACTTATCTAGAATTTCTAGATAGAAATTTCTACTTAGGTTCCCTTGTAAGTACTTAGAGAAATTCTGGGCTTCAACTAGAAACTTCAATGCAACATCTTGAACTTGTGATTTCTTCTTGTCTTCTATATTCTTCAACAAGCTCTTGAACATGGATCTCTATTTCTGACATAAACTTGCTATCAATGTCCTGACACTTGATGCAATGGTCTGGTTCATAAGTGACTAGTCTTGATAGGGTTCTTGTTTCTGAATAGATTACCATATTCAATTAGTAATTAGGCTTTCCAATTGTCGCTTTCCTGCTTCTTCATTTGAAATCAATTAGTCTTATTGATACTGATTGTTATGATCTTGATTCTTTTAATTTACACATCACTGAGGCATGAACAACTTTGACTTGAACTTCTTCCAGTGATTTCATCTTTGATTGATCATAATTAACCATGTTAAATTGTATCAATTACCTTGTCTTCAATTTGTATTGATTTCTTTGTGACTTCTTGTTCTTGATTGTCTTCCGGTTAAGTATCTTTTCTTCAATTGAGTTACATTAGATATAGTATTACAAGTTTAGACACTCTGCCTTTCAACCTTGTTGGCTATACAGATTCTGATTATGCAGATTGTAGGATTGATCGGAAGAGTACATTAGGGAGTTGTCAATTCCTTGGTAGATGATTGATTTCATGGTATAGTTAGAAGTAGCACTCAGTTGCAATGTCAACAGCTGAAGCTGAATATGTTGCTGTTGGAAGATGCTGTGCTTAAATTTTATGGATAAGGAACCAACTTCAAGACTATGGATTATTGCTGAGTAAAATTCTTATATTCTATGACAACACAAGCTCCATAGCAATCACAAACAATCATGTTCAACACTCGAGAACCAAGCACATTGATATCATGTATCATTTCATTAGAGAGCATGTCATGAATGGTACTGTAGAGTTATATTTTGTACCTACAGAACAACAAATTGCAGACATTTTCACTAAACCACTGGATAAAGTCACCTTTACTAGACTGGTCTGTGAACTTGGGATGTTAAATATTTAGATCTTATCTACAATTTGGTATAAATAAATTCACAGATATTTAATCTCCAATATTAAAAGGATTTGTGAATTTATTTGAACATCCAGAAAATAGCATCTTAATTAACAATTGATTAATTATCCAGATTATATCTTGATATATTTATTTGGTAATTAGTTAAGTGTGAATTATAAATTATTTAAATACTTGATTCTATTTTTAATAGATTTTGATTATTTATTTAATTGTATTTTTGTTAATTTATTTAAGTTATGAATATAACAATTAAATGGATTATTTGCTTCATAATTTAAATTTATTAATAAAAATAGAAACATAATTATTTAAAATATTTTATTTGATTAATATCAGTCAATGATATTTTAATTAAATAATTTATTATAATAATTGTTATATTATCAAATTGGTAATATTTTATTTAGAATTTATTCTAAATAAGTTTTTAGTATAATTATTCGAATGTTATCAATTGATAATAGAGTGTATTTTTTTCAAGTACAAAATATACATGGTTAGTAAAATCGATACATACAATTTTATTAATTAATAATATTCTGTTCTATGTGTTGACTTAGTCAACCCAAGGTAGCAAAAATTGACACTTAGATAATTACATAGAATTATTTAAGTGTGTGCCGATTTTTTGGCTATACAGGATAACAAAAATTTCGACACTTGTACTTTTACTGTGTTTTTATTTTTTGTGTGTGTCGAAATTTGAGTAACCTGTGTTGACAAGTCAACACAGGGGGAGAAAACTCGACAGGTATGGTTTTACTTGGATTATTTCTTTCTCTCTTCTATGTTGATGTTTTCTATGAGTAATTAGTTATACTTATAATTTTTTTTCTTTCTTCTCTTTTTTATGTGTCGAATTGGAATATAGCATAGAGGGTATAATGGTAATTAGTGCAGGTGTCGAATTTTGTCTATGATGTACCTGTTATATATATATATATATGTCCTACTTAGACAATTTTCTTTCATTCTCACCTGTGCAAATCGATACATACACATACATACATTTCATTTTGCTCTCAAACACCATTGTTAAAATACTCGACACACTATCTCAAAATCAATTTTTACTCACTCGTTTTTAAATCTAAAACTAGTTTTGTGGGCCATTTTCATAGATCTATAACATATCATAATATCACATTAGTTGGTATAGATTTCGAAAAGCCCAGTTTATCGTGTAAACCATTCGAGTTTTTCAGATCTAGTTTATTTTTTATGATTAAAAATTAATTAAAAGTTATATTTGCGTAGCAAATTACCCCAGTTGCATCATAGAATTTTCTCTTAATTTTCTTAGGTGATTTAAATTTGATATTTTTTTTACTCGAATTAAAATATTAATTATTAAAATCGGTGTTATAAAATATTTGTCTTAATTGAACAATAAATTATTTACTCATTTTTAATTAATTAAAAATGGTTGGAAGGGTTATTGTACTTAAAATAAATAGTGCACTCACACTAGAACCGGAATCTGTTGCCGAACCCTATAGCAATTGGATTCAGTTTCTACGTGAACATTTAAATGTGTGATATGCTTTAACTGCAAGCCCATAATTAAATTTTGATATACTGCTTGCATGTTATTATTCAGCTGTCAACACATCAGATGCTGAAAATTTGGCTTTCACTTTTTCTATTGAAGACAGGGATATTCGAGTAACGGATTAGGACTTGAACCGTATCTTGTAGTTTAACACTGAAGATTTTGACCTTTACCTGATAATGCTGATCGTTTCAACTTCTTCGAATCTATTACACACTATGGACCACTGAGCCTCACAAATATTTATAAGCACAATCTTCCACGTGAATGAAATTTTTTCTTTCATATAGTGTACCATGTTTTTGCCAAAAAGAAGGGCAGATGGAGTGGTATTTCCAAAATCACTCATTGTATTGGGTATGCTATCTCCAACAATCTCAATATAAACTATGGTAAACTAATAATTAAGAGCATTCTTCAGATTATGGCATCTAGTGCCAAAGGGACATCAACAGAGTCAATGTTGAATATTTTTACCCTAGATTTCTACAATTAGTGCTTAATGATCTACTCACTAATGACGAAATGCTTGCCTTCTCTGCAAGTCAGTTCGAACAAAGTACTACAATTTATGGTAGGTCGTTGCACTAATAGTAAACAAGGATAATTACCCATATGGGAACGTAGCATGACTAACAGAATATATGTAAAGTATTATAATTCCAGTGACAGGTAATGAATAGCAAGATGAGGTTCGTGAACAAGAAGATCCAATGCATATGGACCCTGAAGCTAAACTTGAGCCTGAAACTGAAAAAGAACAAGAAGAAGAAGAAGAAGAAGAAGAAGAAGAAGAAAAATAGATACCAATGGAGAATGAACCATTAGCAAGTGATATAGAAATGGCTGATGAATATGAGATTGAGGATGATGCAGAATCTTATCACTCTGGAACTCCAAGGGTAAGTCCTACACAGGTAATTTTCCTCAATTTGATCTTTCACTAGTACTTAATGAAGATTATCTCGTTTGTTGGATGCATCACAGCCCACTCTAGACACTCTCACACCAATGCCCCCAGTGGCAATAGAAAATAACAATGAGCCTGAAAACCAATAGGTTCTAACCCCTGTCAAAGAACAACAAACACCTATCCCAACTCTTTCAGTTATTATTGTTGAAACCCTGAGTGAGGATGAGGGAATCAGTGCCTCTAGTGCACCAAATAAGGAGGATGTTGAAACCCCTGAAGCAGATCTGCCTCTTACTAAAAGAAGGAGAATATATTTTGAACCAGAGGTAACTGCTAGCCAAAACCCCAGTTCACCTGAGGTTTCAAATGTACAGAGGATGGAGCAATTAAAAGCACAAATCCGCTTTTCTTTGTTTGGAAATGAAAAAGAAAATTAATTGATGGTTAAACAAGCTACTTCAGTAGTAGAGCCTTCACAGGTAGATCCTGTGTTAGACAGGCCTTTATAGCCTTCGTAAGGCATCACAGACTCTTATTTGCCACGCCTTACATTGTTTGAGGTGGTGACCCCCTGGATAGAACATCTCCAGTTCCATTATCGGAGGTTTTCCCATCCAATTATGGAATAGGTAAGAGGCAACTCCTCCATAGTGGGAGTAAGGGTTCCATTTAAGAAACAGCTACATAAGTAGCGGAGCCTACTTAGGTAGAGCCTGAGCAGGACATGCCTTCATAGGCTTTAGTTGGCACCACGGACTCTCAACTGCCATACATTACGGTGTCCAAGGTGGTGACCACACTGGAACCAAAACTTCCAGTTCCTGAAATAGGAGGTCTCCCTACCATTCGTGGTCAAGAGGAGAAGCAACTCGTCCATAGAAGGAAGTGGGGATCCCAGAATTCTATTTCTAGGGACAGCCAATCTCAAAGAGATGTGGCTCCACTCGGCAATGAAGTAATAACTAAGTCTTGTGATGAGATAGTGCTTTAGCACGAAATAGTTCCAAATCCTCCTAGAGGTAATTCTCCACTTGGTAATGATTCTTCGGAAGAACCAGGTGCGAGGAATTCCCCATCTTCACAACAACCTCAGCACACACAAGCAACAAATCAAAGAATTATCAATCTTGAAGCATAAGTTCGAATACTGAGACACTCAATGTCCAAAATTGTGAAAGTTCAAGAAAAGCTTCAGCAGGATAAAAAAGAAATCAAACATTTACTCAAGCAGCGGTTAGCACAGAGATCAACTACCTTGCCTCTTCAGTCAACCCCCGCTCCTGAGGATAACACAACTAAGGGGGAGAAAGAAAGACATGTACAAAAAAAAGCTATATCTGATAAAGGAAAGGAAATTGTTGGTGTTTCTTCTGATCAAGGAAAAGAAATTATTGACGCATACGTTGAGGGGGATGAATTAGAAGAATGAGAGATTCCAAATGATGATCCGTTTAATGAGATGGACTTGTATGTCAATGAAGTTGCATATCCTAGAACATTCTCCAACTATATTTATAAGCACAAAATGAAGAAAGTCAACGAGGCTGACTACAAGACATATGAAGATTTTCATTCAACTCAAGAGCAAATAAGACAATCAAATTGGGTAACATATCAGAAGAAGAAAAAGAAGAAGAATAAGAAGAAAAAGCTCTTTATTTCAAAAATAGGAACAAAGTGGGAGACAACAAGAGCTAACTTAAGAAGACCTGACATTGGTGCCTTAAACAATAATGATGAAGAAGTTCTTAGGCTTTTCCCAATCTTCAGAGAAAGAAACAAAAGCATGAGCAACTACTACTTTAAGTTGAAAAGAGAAATATCTTATCTGATGGTTTCTTTGGCACCAAGGTCAGAAGGTTGGAGATTAACCTTGTCTTTCAATAACTATGGGTTAAAGACTATATCAAATGAATTTCTAAAGAAAAGGTCTTTAACTGAGTTGTTTGCACTAAAGCAGAAAATCAGAATCCATGATTTCTCTGAAAAATGAATTGATGGTAGAAATGATTAAAAAGCTAATGGGAAAAGTAGAACCAGAAATTCAACAGAATTTGTATCAAGTCAGATATTTCAAAGACAAATTTCTTCAAATACTAAGACTGGATCATAAAGCATTATCGTACTACTCACTCAGACGATTGAAGTGCGTTGAGGGCTTGTTAAGAGGAAAAGGGTTCAGAAATCCTGAAAAGTGAAAAGCGGTAAAAAGAATATTTGCTTACAGGTTAAACATCGTAGAAGCTCTAGGAAGAGATATCGAGAACATAAAAAGATTTGATCCATCAAAAGGCACTCAACCTAGAGAACCTTTCAGAGCTGATCTGAGTGATGAACACATGTTTGATATAACAAAAGAAGTGCCAGAAGAAGAAGCAACAAAACCCAGTGTTAAATCTATAGAAGAAAGAAAACCAATGGTCATCACCAATCCACTAAGAGTGATTTACTCAAAAATAAATGAAAGTGAAAGGGAAATCGAAATGATTAGAATCATAAATGAAAATTCCAAAGTGATTGGAAGAATTTTGAAAAAACTCAGGAACTCCACAAATCCTGAAGACAAGATCATGCTACGAGAAATAGAAGAAGCCTACATGGACAAAGTGTTACAAGAAGATCAAATGATTATAAATCGGGTGGATGTTAATCCAAATAGAGTTATGATGCAAGGGTGGACTCAACAACTAAGTATCAAATTCAGTGAATTGAAAAGATTCAACAGTATGCCACTGCTAAAACTTATCTTTGATCAACTGCAATATCCAAAACCAAGAAATCTTCTAGAATGGGAGGCTCACGACATTGTCAGAAGGAGAATAACAAAGGTTCAAGAATGAAGAATCAAATGGAAACATTAGTTCAGGCTAGAAGAACAAACTCATTCTTGTAACTTAGCTATAATGAAATTTGGAATTGTAATATTTAATCCAGAATGCAATTAATTTTATTTACAGTCTTTCCGCACTTTACGTTTTCTTGTATTGTTAGTTGAGTTATCCTCTTTCCTTTAGAATTTTCTTGTCGAACTCTAACAATCAAATGGGAGAGATTGTAAAGCATAATGTAACATTCAATGTAACCGAGGAACTGTAACTCAACTAAAAGTAAAGGACTAGTAAATAATATTAGAGTAATCACATGAATCTACAATGAAGATCAGGTAATTACATGTATCAAGGTATTTGATGGAATATTGAAGATCACTGAAAGAAGTTCATTACTATGTTCAAGCTTCAGTGAAGAATAAGTGACTCAGTATTTCAGAAAGTATTAAAGATCAAGCCATCAGTGCCAGAAGATTTCAGTGAAGACAAGAAGCAATAAAGGAATACAACAATCATGTCAATTGGTTTGATTGAGAATATGAATATCAATACAGTGTTAGTCACTTGTGAACCAAACCAGTGCACTAAGTGTCAACATAAAGAATTTGATTAACATGTTCATCGTAAAACAAGAATTGACAGAAGCCAATTGAGCAAGGATTTTATAGCAGTTAAATTTACTCAAAGTCATTGTACATGGTGAAGAAATCCACACCAAGCCTTACATGGTGAAGAAATCAACACCTAACCTTTCTATGCTTTAAAAGAATATAAGTGTAACCATGTGTATAGAATTCGATACATAGGAATGTGAAATATTCCAAGGCAAGAATAATGAAGTGAATTCGACACCTAGATACTACATGGCATAGAATTCGACACCTAAGTTGTTGAATTGTCTAAGGCATATACATGGAAGTGAAAATTGACTCCTAGCTGTACATGGGAGAAGAATTCGACACCTACCTATTTTTTGACTAAGGAAATAATAGTTGGACTAAGGAATTTGACACCAAGGATTATTTTCTAAGTTCAAGTACATAGAAATAATATTCGATACCTAGAAAATATCCACGGATTTCTCAATGTCAACTCAAGTCAACATACAGGGGAGAAGAATTCGACACTCACAATTGTATTTCATTTTATTGTAAAGTCTACATATAACAAAATCTATTTCATTTTGAATGTAATCAGAACACAAAACACACAAATAGATACAGCTGAGAGAGAGACAAAGAGAATACATATTGCCATTAAAGCTCGCATTTATTACTTGTTGTGAGATTCAGTATAGCTCATACATCTATGTGAGAGTGTAGCACATTGGATTTATATAATACAAGTATATTCTAAAGATTGTTCTTATTGTTTAGATTCATAACTGCTATATTTATTGCTCACCAAGAATAGATCTATAAATACGAACCAAATCGAAAAAATACCCATATAATATTCAACCCCCCTTCTACGATAGTTTGGACCTAACAGAATTAAAACTTAAAAATCGATGTGTCTAGAGATAACAATCGGAATGGAAATAAAATGAATTATGTTAATTCATTTAATCTCATTCATAACAATCGGAGTAAGTCTTTTTAGTGGGATAAAAATCATCTTGAGAATTGTAGAGTCATAACAATCAGTTGCATAAAGCTTGAAATATCTTTGAGTAGTGTCATAACAATCGGCTAAAGCTTTACTTGTTAAATCAATAACAATCGGCTTAAGTAAAGCCATAACAATCGCCTCATTTCACTTCCATGTGCTATAACAATCGGCTGTATATTTAAAGAAATTAATTCTTTAAATAACCTCATTTAATCTACCCCATAAAAGAAAATTTGAAGATGATGGAGATAGTGCCTTAGCAGCACCACATAAGGAGGGTGAAGGATCACAAACAACTCTACCTCAAACTAGAAGGAGATTAGTTGAGCCTGAGGTATCTGTTCAGCCTATTCTGCCACGAGTAGTAGATTCTTACATAGAGTCTTGAACCATTGATAGTGTTGCACATCCAGTAGCACACACCGAGGAGGAATTAACGGAATTAGTTACTTTAGTAGCTAAACCTTCATAGGTAGATCCTATGTCGGTCATGCCTTCACCGGCTATTGGGGGCATCAAAGACTCTTATCAGCCACTCATTACATTATCTGAGGTGGTGAACCCCAGGACTTAACTCATCTAGTTCCTTCAAAGGAAGTTCTCCCGTCTACTTATGGATTAGGTGAGAGGCAACCCCTCCATAGAGGAAGGCGTGGTTCTATTCAAGGAGCAGCTACATCAGTAACGGAGCCATCTCAGGTAGATACTGGGGTGGACATGTGTTCACAGGCTTTAGCTGGCATCACTGATTCTCAACAACCAATCATTACGGAATCATATGTGGTGACCACACTGGAACCAACACTTCCAGTTTCTGAAAAAGGAGTTCTCCCTACCACTTATAGTCAAGTGGAGAGGCAACCCCTCCTTAGAGGGAGGCGGGGATCCCAAAAGAATCTCAATTCTTGGGATGACCTATGTCCAAGAGATATGGCCCCACTAGACGATGAAATAGTTCCAACTACTGAATCTGGTTCTAAGTTAGTGCCAAGGCATGAACTTTCACAATGTACTTCTCTACTTGGTAATGATTCAATTGATGAATCAGATGCGAGAAATATCACAGATCTGGCACACAATGCCCCAACAGATATTCAAACAATGCAGACACCTTCTCTAACTCAAAGGGTTATCAACCTGGAGACTAATGCATCATTAGTGAGGCAAGACATTGAGGGTCTCAAAACCATCCAGCTGGGTCAACACTTGGAATTTCTACAATTCAAACAATCAATTGAGCTAGCTCTGGCAAATCTGACTATCACTTTGGCAACTCGTTCTGTCCTGGCTTCAGAGGATAACACAACTAAGGGGGAGAAAATGGGGAGTCAAGAAAAAGCAATAGTGGTATCTGAAGCTGATAAAGGAAAAGGGATTTTAGTAGAAGAAAATCTTCCACCATCTCAGGGGGAGAGAAACATACCGTTAGAGGTATTACATGGACTTGAAGAAGGTTAAGTATGGCAACCATATGAGCCATATGATCCAGACACTCAAAGAGGTGGTAAAGTATTTGATGAATTTGTGAATGATTCATCTTATCAATTCAATGAAATGGACTACGCAGAAGCTTTTGATATCATAAATGCAAACGAGTCCAGAGTTTAAGAGTATGAAGAAGCAAGGGCAAATCAGGAATATATAAGAAGAGAAAACTATAGACACTACATTCAGAAAAGAGAAAGGCCAGTAAAAACATCTAGAATAGGTCCAGATTGGGACATGGCAAGAAGCTTTCTAGAAAGGACAGAAGTTGGGTTAACAGATAATAAAGATAAAAAGGTCAAGAAGACTTTGAGAAAAGCTCACAATAGTTACCCTTCAATCAATCAGTTCTTTCATGCACTCATGAAATCTATCAAGGCAGTGTTCATCATAACTAGCGACAAAGGATGAAGAATTCAAATCAGTTTTCACAATGAGAAAACAAAGAACATTTCCTCAATCATCATCAAGAAGAGATCACTGACAAAGCTATATGTGTCGAAAATTCGAGTAGTAAAGGGATCCTATGTGAATGAGCTGGTAATGGACAAGATTGAAGAACAAATGGAAGAAGCAGACATTGAAGTTCATGATAATCCACACATAGTAATTTTCTTCAAAGACAGAATAGTACAGACACTAAGTTTGGAAGATGAAAGTTTGGGTCTACATCCTTTGAAGTGTCTATCTTTTGTTGAAGGGCTTTTAATAAGCAAAGGGTTTAGAACTGAAAAGAAATGGAAAGCGGCCGAGTGAATCTATGCCTACAAGTTGAATGTATTATCTTCTAAAGGCATAGACGTCTCAAGAGTTGAAAGAGTGGATCCATCAAATGGAACTCAAGCTAAAGTGCCAATTCCAACTCCTGAAGAAGAAGAATGGTACAAAATTTTATACAAAGCAAAGAAAGAATTTGAAAACTCAAGGCCTGGTGAAGTGTTTGTTTGTAAAGAAAAGGCACCTGATTTTCCTATAGTCTATCCTACATTCAATGAGATAAGGGAAACTGAATCAATGGCACTCAATGATCCTCTAGCAATCAGGTATAAAAGTCCAAAGAGAAATTCAGTGACAATTGATATTCACAAGTTGTCTTATATGACATCAAAGGAATTAGGCTTTATACTTGATTAAATCAAGACTTCTACAAATCACAAGGACAAAGATGCATTGGCTGAAGTTTCAAAGTTGTACTATGATAAGTTAGAGTTAGAATTACTCCACAACATTGATCGTGTTCAAGAAGTTCCGAAAAGGCTGAAGGTGCAAGGAAGGACCATAATTCTGGAATTCACTTTCAAGCAAATTAAAGAGATCAGAAAAGTGACTGTACTGAAGACTGTCATCAGATTTGAAGCCAAGAAACATGCTAGAAGAGGAAGCTTGAGATTTGGTTAGGGAAAAACTGCTGGTTAGGAATAATTTAGAATGAATCATTGTAATATTTGTTCAGTCTAGAGGAACAACCATTCTACTGTGTAATGTTCTCAATATGAAATCCAGAAATGTATGATATAATCCAGAATGTACTTTAATATTAGTTCACTGTTCTTCATTTACTTTTTCTTGAAAGTTAGTTGAGTTATCCTGTTAAAGGATTTACTTATCAAACTCTAACAATCAAATATGGGGAGATTGTAAAGCATAATGTAATGTAACTCAATACATAACCGAGGATACTAACTCAACACCTGAAGACAAATAACTAATATTACATGAAGCACAAGAATCGACTACGAATTAGTTCTAATTTGAAAAAGCACTACCCTAAGTATTAGTGGAAGCTTTGAAGACATTGAAGATTGCTCAAATAAGTTCATTAAAATGTTCAAACCTCAACACTAAATAAAGTTTAAGTGGTTTAGAGATTCTATTTCTATTAAAGGATATACAGTAGTGAAGTCAGAAGATTCCAGTGAATTATAGAAGCATTCAATCAACAACGGCGAATAAAACCAATTGCATAGTCAAGAACATATGATGATCAAGATCGTGTTAGTCATTTGTGAACCAGACCAGTTGCACTAAACGTCAACACAAATGATATTGAGAACTATACCTAAGAATCAAAAGAATTGGTTAAAGAATGTCAAGCAAAGAAACAAGTTGGATAAACAAAGGTAAATTTATTTCAACATGTCTTTAAGGTAGTAGTCAATTTGTTAAACACTGGAAAATATTCTAAGTAAAAAAATGGCTACAAGGATTGGCTGATTGTTAAAAGATGCCATCATTGCCGATTTTAAGACTGGGCCTGAGATGCATGACTTGATAAGAGAATCCGTGGAGAAATATAAGTCAAGTGTTGAGTTTGGCCAGGAATATGCCGTTGCTGTATCTGCATTCAAGTCTGGGCCAGAGTATGAACAGACTATCCAAAGTGTCATTGCGGCCTTTTCCCGTGGCCTTAAATTCAAGAAGGTTATTGCTGAGAAGACTGTTGTAGTGACCTAGTATATTGTCGACTATTGGCGTGAGTTCTTCTAAGATGACCTATAAAAAAGCCAGGAGGAATTTAAAGATTTCTTCAAAGCTTGGCAAGCAAGAGTTGCTGCTCAAAAGGCTAACGATCAAGCCCGCATTGCTGTTCTTAGTAGTTCTTCAAAAAATGCTCATGCGTGAGCTTGTTGCGCATTACCAAGCTTTTTCCCAAACTGAACATGTGACATAACTTATTCTGTATATTATTGATGGTGTTCTCGTTGTGTCGGGCTTATGTTTATTATGATGATGTCGTACAACATGACTTGTTTTTATATTATGACTTTTATTTGTCTGCTTTTATTACTCATTGCTTTTGTCTATTTGAACTATGCCATTTGTGTTTGAGTGAATATTTGTTATGACATATACAGGTGTGACTATTTTCTTTTATTTCTGTTGTAATATCTTGTGAGAGAGATTGTTTCGTGCTTTGTGTCTCATTTTGTTGCTTTTTGTGTCTGATATTCCGAAAACACTTTGTGTGTTTGTATTCTATGGCCATGCTATTGTGTTGAATTTATAAGACATGTCCTTTGTAATTGGACGACGTTCACTTCTTAAAATTTGATGGTTTGCAAAAGAGAATCATTTATTGATTTTAAAAAAATACATGGCATGCAGATTTGACTTATCCTGCTACCATTACAATCCGCTGCTTTTTGTTCAAACAACATACTTCTTTAGTTTGTCGGCATGCCAGGTTTTGTCGACTTCAACTCCATTCAGCTTCTCTAACTTGTAAGACCCCAGACGCAATACTTGTTTAACCCAGTACGGGCGTTCCCACTTCGGCATTAGCTTGCCTGTGTCTCGGGGGTCCGAAGCTTCCGTTGCTCACAGCACAAAGTCTCCCTCTTCAAATTCTCTAATCTTGGTCTTGCGGGCGAAGTAGTCTCTTATTTTTTGTTTGTATTTTTCCATGACCAGCACTGCCTCATCCCGGGCTTCATCAATCAATTCGAGGTTGGTTTGAAGCCTTTGATTGTTGGCTTCCTCTTCAAAATTAGGGACCCTGAATGATGGTGATCCCACTTCTACTAGCAAGAGTGCTTCTGTGTCTAAAGTTAGCTTGAAAGGTGTTCATTTAGTTCCCACGTGCGAGGATGTTCGGTATACCCAAAGCACATTTGGGAGTTCTTCTGACCACTTCTTCTTGAAGGTTTGAAGCCTTTTTTCCAAACCTCTCATAATTATTCGATTTGTTACTTGGACCTGACCGTTACTTTGTGGGTGGCACACAAATGCTTTCTTATATCTAATATGATTACCCGTGGTATCCCAAAGCAAGTAACAATGTGCTCATCAACAAATTTGATAGCATCTTCCTGGGTAATGTTTCAGAGGCTTTTACATCTTTCCACTTTGTCATATAATCAATGGCCACCATGATGTACTATAACTCATTCTTAGGTTGGGGGAATGGTCCCATAATGTCGATTGCCCATACCGTGAAAGGTATTGGAACCAAGAGAGAAGTGGGTAGAGAAGGTGCCTATCGGGGAACATTCCCAAAGAGTTGGTATTGTGTGCACTTCTTTGCGAACTCTTTACAATCTTGCGCGTGTATGTCAAAAATACCTTTGCCTTAAGATTTTATGAGCTAAGGCCTTTCCACTCATTTTATCGCCATAAATACCTTCATGCACTTCTCTCATGCAGTAGAGGGCCTCGTCAATATCGATGCTCTTGAGTACTGGGGAGTCGAAAGTTTTTTTTTATAAAGGGTGTTGTCTTGAATGAAGAATTTTGCCGCCTCTGCCCGGAGCTATTTGGCTTTCACCGGGTAATCTAAAAGGACTTCGTCTTTCAAATAGTTGATGATTGGAGTTATCCCGGTGGGATCCTCTATTATGATTTCCAAGATATGATTCCCTTCGATGGCTGGTGTTAGTCCCAAATTTCGTAGAAGGGGGTTGAATACGATATTGTCCAATTTTAATTTAATTCGCGGAATGGTTCTTTATGGACTTTATACAGTTCGAACAGTTATATAATCAAACAGGTGATAAGCAATAACATAACAGTTCGGGGAATATATCTTTTGATTTATATAAACCCTGAGGTGCTCCACAAATCTAATCCTTAGATTAGTTACAGTGATCCACTAGTATAGTTACAGTTACAGTTACAAGCTTTAATAAGAACAATCAAAGTAACAACAGCTGAGTACAAACTTAATGGCTTCTGTGTTTACTTCTCTTGAATGCTCTCTGTGTTTCTCTCTTCAATGCTCTATGTATTTCTCTATCTGTAAACTGAATGAATGAATGCCAAAGACGATGCTTTGTTTCCTTTTTGTGTAGACTTTATCAACTAAGGATACGTGGCTCATTTAGGACCAAGTAAACTAGTTGCTTCTTCACTTCTTCTTATCCTTAAGTATCAGGAAAAATTTACTGAGTAATTGTTTAACCCTCGATGAGTCTGTAGAATAAGTATCGGAGGATTAAAACAATTCCTGAAATAAACTCAATTATACCAAGCTTTAGTAACCATCGGGAAGTGGTGTCTTTTGCTTTTGCATGACCCGATAATTAACATGTATCGGTGAATAAAACTCTCCACCATGCTTGCTAACTATCGATGAAGTGGCACTTATTTTTTCCTTTTCCGATAGTTAATAACTATCGGCTAATAGGACAAAATAGGTCCTTGAATATTCACCATTTCTTTTATTTCACCCGATGGTTGTTAACCATCTGTGAATAAGACAAAATAGCTTGATTAACCATTGGTGAATAAGACGAAACAACTTGACTAGGTTGACTTCTGGATACAGCTTCTGTAGTCTTCTTTTCTTAGCCAATTTCGAATCTTTTAAGCCTTTAATATATTTTCTTCCACTGCAACCAAGTCTAATAAATATTTCCTTGATTATTCGAACTTGATTTATTCTAAGCTTCATCATATACCACTTCACTTGTTACCCATTTCAGTAAATAGTCAATTCTTCTCATCCATAGATGCAATTCTCAATCTCTTTTGTGCTGACGTTTGGTGTAACTGGTCTGGTTTACAAATGACTAACACGATCTTGATCTTCACATCTTCTTTACAATACAATTGACTTTGTTCTTTGTTGATTAGAAGTGCTTCTAAACTTCACTAGAATCTTCTGTTTTCTCTGTAGTAAAACCTTCTTCATCTTCAGAACCTTTGAACCACTTCAACTTTATTCTTCACTAAGGCTTGAACATGTTAATGAACTTCTTTCAGTGATCTTCAATGTCTTCAAAGCTTCCTCTAATAATTTGGTCTTTTGTATTCAACTTATAAATGATTCGCAGTCGATTCCGTGCTTCATTTTAATATAAGTTACCGACTTGTTGTGTTGAGTTAGTTACCTCGGTTACATGTTACTTTAACGTTACATTTTGCTTTACAGTTGGGTCCTTGACTTCTTCGAAATAGACTGGCCCTTCCAGACTTTCTCTTTCCATTTCGATAAGCATAGATAAGCTGTCTGCAAATGAGTTATCTTCTCCGTCTATCTGGATCAACGAATTCCTGCTGAAGTTTAATAGTCATTTGTCTTACCATAATTTGGGAGTCACTAGAAATTGTGATATCTTTCACTTGGAGACTTTTTGCCAAATGTTTTCCTGCGATAAGCGCTTCACACTCAACTTGGTTGTTAGTCGCTTTGAAAGCAAACCTTAATACCTGCATCACCTTAAATCCTTCTAGGCTAATCATTATTAGCCTGACCTCGCTCTACGTAGTTGTTGATGATCCATCCATAAATAGTTTCCATATGTGTGATGAAGTTGCTTTTGGTTCAGGAATCGACCCCTTTTCACCTACGAACAGTCCTTGCAAGTCACCAAAAGAACACTCAACTATAAAATTGGAGAATGTTTGTGCTTTGATGGCTTTCCTTTATTCTAATATCATAGAAACTGGCTCAATTCTATCATCCAGTTGATCAATCGTCTTGACCTATCTGACTTATGTAAGATTCTCTTTAACATCTGATTGGTTATAACTTTCATGTCCCTACCTTGAAAGTA
This sequence comes from Oenanthe sinensis, assembly GCA_028671895.1. Classification (NCBI taxonomy): domain Eukaryota; kingdom Viridiplantae; phylum Streptophyta; class Magnoliopsida; order Apiales; family Apiaceae; genus Oenanthe; species Oenanthe sinensis. The sequence goes on along the minus strand of CM053803.1, from coordinate 29,200,823 downwards.
GTGTTGAAGCTTCCTCATGTTGAGTCCCGAAGTATCGTAGAAGGGGGGGGGGTGAATACGATACTCATTAAATTCTTGAATTCTTTCAAATATTTTACGGATAAATAATTTAGAGTTCGGTTAGTGAGTTGGAGTTCATGAGGTGAATAGTGTTTAGAAGGCTGGCTTATTAATTTTCTATATTTATGAATAATTTTTAATGTTCTAGAAAATTAGCAAGTAATTTAACGAGATAAGTTTTGGGGAATATATCTTTCGTATATAAACCCTGAGGTTGCTACACCCAGTTAAAAATATAACTGGTTTCCAAAGAACAAATTAGTTTTTTACTACTAACACAAAAATATAAGGCTCAGTTTCTATACAAATATATCTAAATTAGTACAAGGAAAAACTGAGTCCGTAGGGAGTGATATCTAGGAGCCCTGAACATTTTTCATTAAAGAACTGGGTCCTAATATCTGACCGGGAGCAAAGTATGTGTGTGTATAAATTGTATCTTCTTGCTCCGGCCATTACAGTAACTCTCTACATATTATTTGTGTTGAAGAAGATGACCCCTTTGAATGAGTGGCTTGCTTTTTTATCTGTGTAGACTTTAAATCAATAAAGTAGGCTGCTGTAATTTGATTGGCTGAGGGTTAAGTGGGGCCAAAAAATATTTTGTTGCGCCTACTACTTTTGTTGCACCATGGAGTAAATTTTGTTGCGCCTTACTATTTTTGTGGCGCTTGAATTTATGTTGCGCCTGTATCATTTAGTTGCGCTTGATTTATTTTTCTTAGTCAAAGTGCAATTTGATCACTGCACTTTGACCCTCTTTTCATTCCTTGACTAAAGTTCGCTAACTTTCATTTCTTATACCAAAGTCTTGTCACATTATACCCTGTACCCTAAGCTATTTCCGTTCTTCGACTGTAGTTCAGAAACTTTCACTTTTCGTACCAAGGTTGTGATACTTTGCACCCTACACCCTTTGAGTTATTTAGCTGTTTAGCTGTTTGGCTGTAGCCTCTACAAATCACTTTACGTACCTTAACAAATAATCGTTCTTTCCAAGTACGTTCTTCAACTTAACAATTCTTCGATAGTTAATACTCAGATTCCTTTCACAAACTACTGACGCCTAATGCAACTGGTCTGGTTCACAAACGTCTAACTTTGATCCAGATCTTCGTATTATAGCCTTACATACATTGTTAAGTTTGCAGCAACTTCATTACTTCGAACACTGAATGTCAATAAACACTGTAACTTCATTGGAATCTTTTCTAGTACTTAGACAACGTCTCCATTACTACCACAATCTTGAATACTTCATTCTCTGTTCTTTACGGGCGCTTAAACATATAACTGAACTTCTTTCAGTGAGTATTTCTTCAAGACTGCAGTTGTCTTCTTTAACCTTTGTCTTTACCTTGTCTTCAATCCTTCTAGATTCTTATACTTCGAACACTGTCTATCTTCAATCAATGCCTTTACACTGAAATCTTCTAGTGGCACTTCTATACTGAATCTTCAACACTTCTGAAACCATGAAAGTCTTCAACCATTATTCTTCACTGAGGCATGAACATATTAATGTACTTATCTCAATGACCTGTAGTAGACTTCAAAACTTCTTCTAATGTCTTGATTCACTATATCTGCCTTGTCTTCATTTCTTCTTGATTTCTGTGTAGGCGTAATATTATTTACTTGTCATGTTCTAGTGTTGAGTTATCAATATTACTATTCATGAAGCTTCGTAATCTCACCAACACCTTCTTGCTGTAATCAAAGTGAAAATGAATTTTTCTACTAGTGGGTAATGTGCTTCCGAATCTTTTAGAATTTTGCTCATATAATATACAGGCTTTTATCCGTCTTCATCTTACATAACCAACACCGCTCGTACGGCTACATTCGACGCAGATAGATATAGTGATAACGGTTCTGTTGGCTTAGCTATTGTTAACAATGATGGGGTAGAAACCTAAGAAATTTCCCGCTTCTACCCCAAACAAGCACTTTTCGGGGTTAAGTTTCATGTTATGCGCCCTCAGGTTATCGAAACACTATTTCAGGTCTTCTAGATGAGAGTTGTGGAACATTGACTTGTCATTTATATCATCGACATATACTTCCTTATTACTCCCCAAATGTTCATCGAATATCTTATTCATCATTCTCTGATATGTCGCACCCGCATTGATGAGGCCGAAGGGCATGACCTTGTAATAGTATACTCTCATGTGTGTGATGAAAGAGGTTTTTTCTCTATCTTTCGGGGCCAACTTTATTTGGTTGTATCCTTAGATAATGGGCATCCCCACAATCCCCGCGATAGGTGTTGTGTTGTGCCCAAAACCGTATAAGGGTGCTTCTTCCGGGTATTCTTCTATCCTGACATCTTCTACCTTCAGGCGTTCCCAACAGTGCATGAACAATATATCCACCAAGGATCTATTGTCAATTAACACTTTCTTTATCACATTTTTTCTAGTTTCTACACTACCCATCAAAACGTCATTGTGGTTGGGATCGACTCTTTCTAGAGCTTCGTCAGTGAAGGAGATGGCGTTGTCTTTTTTTTTTTTGTCGGCTGATCAATAGTCATGACTTCTTTTTGCGGTGAGGTACTTGGTCGGGATCATGTGCCTTCTATGACACCATTGATAACATTTTTCCCTTGTCACCTGATGAGCAAGCATGTTGCCCGCTTCCCTGAGCGTTGTTCCCACTAGTGATTTGTCGCTGCAAGTACTGATTTAGTAAGCCTTGGTAAGTGAGTTGTTCCAGGAAGTGTTTCAGTTATAAACAACTGTCTGTGGTGTGCCCATGGGTCTCATTGTAATCACAGTCCACATTGGAGCTGGTTCTTGATAGAAGGGCTTGTTCTTGATTTCTTTTAATATGTTTGCCTACGGCATTCTAAAAATGGTCCACTCAGGCTCTGGCCTCTTGCGAGGTCTGGGTGCATTTCCCAGCCTTGATTTATCGAAGTTGCCGGGTTATTTCCCTGAAGCCGAGTCGTGTGTGGTTTCCACTTAATGCATCTTTACGTGTGTCCTCTTGGTATGCTAGAATGTAAATCGTTCCTTCTCAAAGTATGGGCACTGGTTATTGTCACTAGGAGGTAGGTTTTGGGTCCACTTCATAACTTTCATCGCCTCAGTCTCGGTGATGAAGTAAGAGGCGGGCTCATACGCCTTAGCCAATGTTGTGGGCTTATGTTTTATGAGTTTGAAGATGTATCTGTCACAGTTGTAGGGGTCAAGCCCTCGTCTAAGATAAACAAGGGCCTCCGTTTCATTGATAGACACTACTTTATTGAACGCCTCTTTGAATTGATTGAGGTAACTTTCCAGGGATTCTCCGTTTCTCTGTATTATGGTTTCCAAATACACAGTGTGTACGTTATGTGGTTGGTTATCTTTGAATTTGTTAAGGAATGCCCTTTTGAAATCGTCCCATGTATCTATCCGACGCGGGGTTATACGGCAAAACCATCGATGGGCATTTCCTCGGAGCGTGAATGCAAAGAAGCAGCTTAGGTCTTTATATTAGTAGAAAAACTCTAGTTGATCAAAATAACTTAGATGTTCTTCCGGGTCTCTGAGTCAATCATAAGATTTAAGATTTGGGTGCTTGAGGTGTCTTTATTTACTTTCATTTTCCAGCCTTTTGATGAAAGGGGATTCTCTTGCTTCAACGGTGACGCCACCTTCCACCTTTCTCTTAAAGTCCAATTTATGCTTCAGGTCTCTCTTTCTTCTATTCTCCCTCCATGTCCCTAGGCGGCGGTGGTCTTTCTCATACCAAGGATTGCTTGTGTCTTGTGAGGAGCGTAGACGAAAGAATACAGAATGTGTTGATTTTTCCCATTTGGGGTGATGATCGGCTTTACTGTGGGCCTCATCTTCATTTTCCTGTTGCTTTCATCCGTTCTAAGGAGTCGGGTCATCCACCTTTTGCTGCATGTTGGTTGCCATGTTTAAAAACATAAGGTCCACCTGGTCTGGGGCAATCTGCGTTAGATCGAGTTGAAGGATTTCTTCTCGATTGTGGTTGACATCTCGGCTTCTTTGTGGGTGTTCACTTTGTTCACTTTCTTTTTGGGATTCCTCTAGGTCTCGAGAAGTTTCGTTCTCCCGGTTTCTTTGTGGGTGTTCACTTTGTTCACTTTCTTGTCATCATCGATGGTGTCATGGGATCCCGGGGTTCTGAAGTGTAGACGGGGCTTCTTCAAGTGTGTGGGTGGGGGTTGTCCTTTTTGACAGGATAACCACAACCAAAACACAAAGACTAGATTGTGCACACTTCTGCTGGGTTGTAACGGGAAGGGTCTTCTCTTGAAAAAACCTTCATAGCGCCAAATGATAATAGTCTCGATCCTCTGATGGTCGTAAATACCCTCCGCTGATGGTTTCCGGCCTGGATTGTGGTGTGCTGCCGGGTGTAGGTCCTGCAAAATAATGCCTGACCGGGGGTGTGGGGTCGTTAAGCACCTCCGGCGTGAGAATAAGTACGGTTTCTTGGGAGGAGATAGCTGAAGCAAGTATCAGAATTAATGCTCTGTCATTGAGTTTAATGATACTTTAATGTCAAAGTCTATGTATGTGTGTGGAGATGGTGAATGTATTGAATGCTATGTTGTTAGTTTTCTTCTTCTTTTTTTCTGCACTAGTGGCTACTATATGTACCTATTCAGGTGAATGTTGTTTATCCTCTGGGTAAGAGTGCTTCCTGGCTTTAAGACAATCATTCTCCTTTTTACCCGGGCGTCTACTGAAGTATCTAGGATACAAAAGTCATCTTCTACTATGTGGCAACTTTTGGATCGCTGGGTTAGAGCATCTACAATGCATGAACCCATTTTTCACTTTTTTTGACCCATTTTATGTCACCTCATTGTAAAGTGGCCATAACTAAAAAGTGGTCAAACTCATCCAATGCTAAGCCCATTTGTCACATTTTCTTGGACCCACTTTATTCTTATTGTATTATAACTATAATTATGTGATATTTTATAATTCAATTTTAATTTAATTTAATTTAATAATATTTAAATTTTAATAATTTAAATTAAAATGATTAAATTTTTTAAAATATTATTAAAATAAAAGAAATATCTCATAATAAAATGCATCATATTATTTAAAAAAATACATGAGAAAATATTACATTAAAATTGATAGGGAGAATTTTGAGGATATGAAAATAGAAATTGAGAATTCTGAGAATGTGAAAATTGGTATTGAGAATTCGGAATTTGAGAATTAAAATTAAAATTTTTTATGTTTGAAAAATAGAAATTTGGATACGGATATGGAAATTGAGGCTTTGAATTCTGAGAATTTAAATAGGGGGATTATTTGGATTCATTTTTTGAAAAGAGAAAAATTAAAAATTTTAAAATGTAAGGTTATAAATAATAAAGTCTAAAGATCATGGGAGTAGAATATTACCGTTAATAGTATTAACGTTGTGAATATATACGTTATAATGCTACCGTTTTAATTTTTAAAAAAGCTGAACACACAGTTTTCAAGTTGATTGTAAAAAGTAATAATAAAAAATAATAAAGTGTATGGAGTGTGAAGAAATGGCTGTGACCACTTCCCTGGCCGTGGTCACTTTTTCAATTTGCATGCAATGCAAGACCATTGTGCTTTATCTGCCCATTTTCATATTCCATGTCCCAATATATCAATTGGCCATGCATCGCAGATGCTCTTACTCCATGTTGTCCTGTCGGATATGCATGTGCCCTTTCTTTTGGCGACTGACTATTTTTAATCCTTTATACAATAGGGTTGTCAGCGGGGTTACAGTCCTAGCGACTGATGGGTATTATCACCAACCAATACACTTTTACTACGGGCGTGTCCCTGCAAAATGTTGCCCATGTGAGCGTATCACTTTTGTTCACAAAAACATTAAACCCATACGCTCTAGGCATTAACGTAATTAAGGTGACACGACTCCTTTATGGGCGTATCTGGTCACCCAATACGCTGCAGCTGCAAACGTGTCCATCTTACATGCGGCCGTGGTGGGTGTATCACTTTTGTTGCTCTCCCTGTACGCTTTTATATGAATTGTAAGAAAGCACTTCTGCCAAAGGTATCCCTGGTTATTTAGGGCTGGACCTTCCGCCAAAAGGTATTTAGGTCTATTATTATTTAATAATAAATATTTGGGGCTTTCACCCTATTTCTTGTGTTTCAGTTTAAAATTGAACCAGCTATTATAAATTTTATAAAATAGTTATAATATAAAATAATTCAAGTACTATAACTTATAAAGAAAAAATATTACGAGTACATTTATAAAAACAATATATATAATTGAAATAAATTATTTATAAATTTAACTGAAATAAATCATTTATAAATATAAAGGTATAATAGTTTTATAAATTAATTTTAAAAATTTTAATATGACATTTAAGAAAACTATCATATAATTCATAATTTATATTCTATTTTTCTAAATAAATATGAATATCTTATATGCGTAGAACATACAATATGAACATATTTATTGTACCAATTTTAGTTATTTCACAATTTGATTCGTCAATTTTAAAATTAAAATTAAAAATATTTAATGATAATTTTTTTGAAATTGATAATTTATTATTACAATTGAAATTATAAAGTGTCGTATCCGTAGCACGTGTTAAAAACTAGTATAATCTATAAATGCCAAATCTATATAATTAATAAAAATTTACCAAACCTGTATAAAAAAATGACTTCAGGATACTGAATATAAGTAAAAAAAAATGATATCTCAGTACCGAACCTATGTTATCAACGAAAAATAAAAAATTTGTATTAATAATCAGATTCAAAAATAATAATTAAATTGAACACAATAAACCTGAGAATTGTTTATTTAACTATTATATATATAATTTTAAAGAGAATAAGGTCTTTAAGTTATATTTCATTTTTTTTTTAGTGGTAGTGATTTGACTTAAGTGTATTATATTAATTATTTAATTTTTTATTTTCCTAATTTATAAATAAATAAATAATAAATTAATATTTATTCATATATGATGAAATTTATTTAGGGTATTTACTAAAAATACTACTTCTTTTAAGTTTTTTTGCGATTTTACCATCTTCTGATTATTCTTTTACAAAAATACGGTCTGCAACCAAAAGTAACTGAGTTATTAGCAAAAAAACCCAACGAAATTTCTATTTTTTTTACAATTTAACCTATGAACTTTTAAAAAAAAATAAAAGTACTTGCTTTTATTCAATTGAATTGATGATCAATGCATCAAGAATACAATGAGGAGGGGTATCAACCCACTTATGAACGCCTGCTAACAAATGAGACACTACATTTGCAGACCTAGGACATACTTAACTAGCACTTCATCATAGTGCTTAAGTAATTATATACAATCTAACGCAATGGAATGAAAATATGTATTTTCTTGAGCATTTCAAGCTCTTTCGCATCCGTTTCAAACACACACCGTTTGTAGCCTAAGTCTAACTCATGATAAAGCTTCCTTAAGGCCAAGTGCTTCGACTTCTCTGGGACTGTATAGCACCTGCATTTTCTGATTATGCGCCCGTATAAATTCGCCACGATCATCTCTAATCACCCCCCAACACCAGTACTGTCCCACTCCATAAACACAGCAGCATCCGTGTTTACTTTGATCCATCCCTGCTGTGGTCAATGCCATCTTGTCGAGCTCCCAATTGTCGCTACCATGTGATTCTTGCCTTCTACACACCTCTGTCGCCATTCGTGCAACATACTCATTGCATTTGATTGAACACCAAACTCCGATACACTTACTTTATCCCATACCCACCTATTTCTGCGACTCCAGAGGTTCCAACATACCATTAAAATCAAAGCAAAAGTATCCCGTGGACAATTCTTCGCAAGCTGGTGAATTATTTCTGTAATATTTCCCTCATCCCCATCGTACTAACTTCATTCAGACCCACATTAGTCTATACCGTCCATGCAAATGCAAAAGAGCAATAAAAAAGGACATGAGTTGCATCTTCGTTCTTTACTAAGCACCATGGGCACTTAATATTAATCTGGACACGCTTCATAACCAAAGCTACAACAGTTGGCAAACAACCACGACAAACTCGCCAAATAAAATTAATCACCTTGCCTGGTAATTCCAATTTCCAGATTTTTTTCGAGAAAGATGCATGTGTTAGAAAGTTGAAAGTTTAAGATATATTTTATATATGTTCTTGATATAATTTCCGGAAACTAACTAATAAAAGTTGTTTCTTACTATGAGGACTTAAACTTTATAGGACATTTTTTTAGTGAAATTCATAAAGAAATTGAGTTGATGTTTCTTGTTTGAAATGGGTTGAATTTGTAAAGCTAAAATAATAAGTTTATATAGCATCTTGTGTTAGAGTTGTTTACAACTACTAGTGTAAGTAGAATGCTTATGTCACATGATGCTATTGAGTACTTTATATCTTTTAATTGCAAATTTATTTGATTTATTTATATTGATTATTTAATATTAATATTAAATATATTTAGTAAGGATTATTTTAATAATCAGACTCTATATATATATTGCAATATTAATATTACTTAATCTGAATAATATAAGTAACAAATAAAACTCATCTTGCAAAACTCTATTTTCTTTGTAAAACTCTACATCCCAAATCGAGTAGAATAAGAAAAGAGCAGCTCAAGATGCCTATATATTGAGGCGTGCATATCTAGTTGTAGTGTGCCTCTTGCTTGTACCTTGCATAGTTAAAAAAATTGCATAGGTTGTCGGGCAATTTGAGGTGTGTCTCTTTCTCGTACCTCGCATATATAAAGTGCATAGGTTTTTAGGCGAACTGAGGTGTCAGTCGTTGTTGAGTGCTACATATTAGTGGATGAAGTACTCTGTGTTGTTTTATCCTGGAAGTGATATTGCTGCAACCTAACACAGCATAGTGGGGCAATAATCTCTTCAAGAATAGTCAAGACTTCTTGCAAGGCTTGACAACTCAGCAGTTATATTGGTTCTACCAGTGTATGCATAAAGCTTCGGTTAGAGCTAAATTTTCTATCTTTTCTCTTGTCTTTACAGTTACTAATTTATATATCTTGTTTTGACCTTCATGCTTTGTTTTGTTTTGTTAATTGGTTTAATCTGTCTGTTCTTGTTAATTGTTTATATAACTGTCCTATTGTTGTTGTGTAGTTATTAATTATACCCGACAATCTTGAAGAGATTAATTTTTATTGTTAATTAATAAGATGGTTAACGAAACTGAAACTCCTATTGTTGGTGTTACTGGTTCCGGGTCTGGGGTTATTATATCCACCATTGATTGGACCACGTACCATTTCCCACGTACCATTTGTCGGGCATGCTTGATAAATTCGGTGGGGGTGTTGGTTTTTCTCGTTAGCGGAAAAAAATGAAATTGTGGCTAACGATAAAGGGTCTATGGCCGGTGGTACAGTATGCTTCACCAGTTGTTGATCAAGATAAGGCTGACTCTATTAAGGCTTATGCTATGTGGGAAGAAAATGATGGGGTGGCTAGGGCTGCAATTTTGGCAGCTTTAGCGAACATTATGTTAGATGTTTACTTATCGGATTCCTACACTGCTAAGCTCTTATAGGAAAAGCTGGACCAGACACACAATACTGACTCTCAGGGTCTGAAAAAGTATAGTGTGGCAAGGTTCCTTGATTTCAAGCTGGTGTATACAAAATCCATGACTGAGCAGGTGCACGAATTTGAGATGTTAGTTCATGCTTTGAAGGAGTCCGGAATGGACCTTCCTGAGAAGTTTTAAGTCATGCCGGTGATTGAAAAGCTCCCGAAGTATTGGGAAGAGTTTGAACTCTCCCTGAAAAGATAGAAATGAGAGATCACCTGGACTAACTTGATGTTAGACATCTCTGTGCAGGAGCAACACAAGTCCAAACAGGGACATGTGATGCTTGCTGAACATGGGAGTTTGAAGGTAAACATAGTGACTGTTGGACAGAAAAGAAAGTCTATCACTAAGAAGGAAAATAACAAGCCTAAAAATGACAAGAACAAGGCTAAGAAACCAAAGACAAATAAACCATGTTGGTCTTGTGGACATGTTGGTCACTGGAGCAAGGACTATCCTGCAAAGAAAGTAAAAAAACCTAATGTGGTAGCACAAGCTAATACTGTGCTTGGAACCACTGGTGGGTCTGTGGTTAACATGGTTATTGGTGAGGCTATTGCTTCTGAAATAAATGACGGGTATGTTACCTACAACCCTGCACTACTTTCCACTTATCTGTCAAATGAATGATTGATTGATACTGGAGCTAATGTATATATTTATAGTGATATTACTCTATTTGTATCTTATCAACAGATTCAAGGCATGACAGTGACGATGGGGAATGCTAATGCTACTCAAGTACTTGGAGTAGGAAACGTGGACCTGAAGTTTGCTTCCAGGCGTGTTCTATCCCTTACTAGAGTGCATCATGTTCCTGACATTCGTAGAAACATAATAAGTGGAAGTTGTTTAGTTAGAAATGGTTTCGAACTTTCTTTGAAGTGTAATAAAGTAGTCATTACATATACTTGTGTATTTTTTTGGCAAATATTACATGGCTGATGGATTATTTTTAATAAATGTGGAGACTATTTTGGGTAGTTTTATTAATAATAATGTTGTTCCTTCTGTAAATTGTGTTGAATCATCCGATTTATGGCACTCATGTCTTGGTCATCTAAATTTTAGTGCTCTAAAAAATATGATGAATTTAGAGTTAATTCCAAAGCATGCCATTGAAAAGAAATTTAAATGTCAAGTATGTGTAACTGCTAAACTAACTAGGAAACCATTTCATAAGGTTGTTAGGGATTCAGAAGTATTAGATTTAGTACACACAGACATATGTGAATTCAGTTGTATTTTGACTAAGGATAATAAAAGATATTTCAGCACCTTTATTGATGATTGTAGTAGATATTGCCAGGTTTATTTGATTAAACATAAAGATGAAGCACTTGATAAATTCATTATGTATAAAAATGAAGCTGAAACACAAACTGACAAAGTACTTAAACATTTGAGGTCTGATAGAGATGGAGAGTATAGGGTACCTCATTTAATGAATTTTGCAAAAGAAATGATATAGTTCATGAGGTGACTCCATCATACACTCTTGAATCTAATGGGGTGGCAGAGCGAAAGACTAGAACATTTAAAGATATGATTAACAGTATGTTAATTAATTCTGGGTTGCCTAAGTATATGTGGGGAGAGGCTCTGAATACGGCTTGCCATATTCTGAACAGAGTCCCTCTTAAACATATGGACAAGACACCTTATGAGTTATGGAAAAGCAAAAAGACTAGTTTAAAGTATCTTCGTGTGTGGGGTTGCCTTGCAAAGGTACTTATCCCTGAACACAAGAGAAAGAAACTGGGGCCGAAAATTGTTGATTGCATCTTTCTGGGCTATATTAAAACCACTACTGCTATGAGATTTTTAGTGTTAAAATCTAACATAGATGGTATAGTGACAAACACTATAGTTGAGTTCCGTGATTCAACATTCTTTGAGAATGTGTTCCTTATGAAGACCGGTATACCTCAGGGTATTTCTGATGATGATCCCACTCGCACATCGAGTTCCATTCCTGATCATGTGGAAAAGATGACAAATGTGGGGGTGGATCCTGCTAGTAGCTCTACTCCTAATGAAGTAGAGTAACCTAGAAGAAGTAAGCGTGCAAAGGTGGTTAAGGACTTTGGAAGTGATTTTATCACTTACAATGTCGAGAATGAACCTTTAACATTTCGACAGGCCATGGATTCTGCGGAGTCAAGGCACTAGAAAGGCGCTGTAAAGAGTGAGATCGACTCTATTGTTTCTAATGGAACATGGGAGTTGGTTGACCTCCCTCCTAGGTGTACTACTATAGGATGTAAGTGGATCTTCAAAAGAAAAATGAACCCGAATGGCTCAATAGATAAGAATAAGGCTAGGCTGGTAGCTAAAGGTTTTAGGCAAATGGAAGGTATTGACTATTTTGATACATACTCTTATGTTGCAAGAATGACAACAATTCGAATGCTTATAGCATTGGCTTCCATACATGGTCTTATCATCCATCAAATGGATGTAAAGACAACTTTTCTTCACGGTGATCTTGAAGAAGAGATTTATATGGATCATCCAGAGGGATTTGTTGCTTCTGGCAATGAAAAGAAAGTTTGTAAGTTATTCAAGTCTATCTATGGCTTGAAACAAGCTTCTAGAGACTGACACAAAAAGTTTGATGAGACTGTTTTGACTTTAGATTTTTTGGTTAATGAAAGTGACAAGTGTGTCTACTATAAGGTTAAAGGAAATGATAAAGTGATTTTGTGTCTGTATGTGGATGACATACTATTGTTTGGAAACAATATTGAGATTATTAACGAGGCAAAAAGTTTCTTGAAAAGGCACTTTGAAATGAAAGATATGGGTCAGCTAACGTGATTCTTGGTATCAAGCTGACTCAGTCAGCTGATGGAATAACCTTGTCACAATCTCATTATATAGAGAAATCTATACTTGATAAATATGGTTATTCAAATTGTAGAATCGCAAGCACACCATATGATTCAAAAGTTGCACTTGTTAAGAATAAGTCAGGAGTTCCTGTGCCTCAGTTAAGATATTCTCAGATTATTGGGAGTTTGCAACATCTTGCTAATGGTACTAGACCAGATATTTCATTTTCTGTGTCTAAGTTAGCTAGATATACAAGTTGTCCAAACAAGACTCATTGGCATGCTCTTGATAGAGTGCATAGATATCTAAAAGGCACCATCTATCTTGGTTTGCATTACAGGAGGTTTCCCAGAGTGCTAGAGGGATATAGTGATGCAAGTTGGATAGCTAAGAAATCTGGTTCCAATGGAGTGACTGAATACGTATTTACCCTTGCGGGTGGAGCTATATCCTGGAAGTCTGCTAGACAGACTATTGTAATTCGGTCTACCTTTGAGGCTGAGTTGTGTGCATTAGATGCCACGGAAACGAAGGTTGAATGGTTGCATGGACTTATGTCTATGATTCATATAGTAAGCCAACCGCTTCTTACTCTTGCTGTTCATTGTGATAGTCGTACAACTATCGACAAGATAAATAGTAAGAAGTATAATGTGAAAATAAAGATACACATCCAAGTTAGACTAAAGTTTATAAGGGGTTTGGTGTCTGACATGATCATTGCTATTAAGTTTATTGGAACTCAAGAAAACCTTGACTAAGGGACTTGAGCATGCTGTTGTCCTTAAGTCGAGGATGGGGATGGGACTGACAACCTATTTTGAGTCATCAACAGCGGGAACCCAATACACCTGAGAAGAGATCCCTCGAAGTGTATTCAATGTGGTAATAACAAGTTGTGAGGATGATTCATTAGTACCTCTACTACATATATCTGGATACTCATGTATCTAAGTCTTTTCCATATAAACCTCAAGATGTAGTGTAACTGCTAGTTAGTAAGAGTTTTAAGAACTCTGAATGGGGTCAAGTCGTGAGACGAGATGTTGGCAGTACATCTTTGGAGATTCCCAACTAAGTGAATGTTATTGTGAGGTCGCAATTAGAGAATATGGTTATTCCTCGAAGCATTCGATGAACAGGATCGAGACATGAGCATTAACGTCTCAAAGCCGTAGATTAGCACCACAGCCTTCGATTTGTCGTCGTCTATAGAGTGTGGTTACACAAAATGGATAAAGATTCAAGGTGAAATATTCCATCTATATCCGGTAGCCATCGAAGTAGAGGACTTCGGAGGGTTCAAACCTTGACGGATATCGACTTTGAAAAGCAAGTCATGAGTAGAACCTGATATGCATTTCTGTATGGATTTGTGGGGGATTGCTAGAAAATGGAAAGTTTAAGACATATGTTATATATGTTCTTGATGTAATTTCTGGAAACTAACTAATGAAAGTTGTTCCTTGCTATGAGGACTTAAACTTTCATGTTTGAATCTAGGACATTTTCTTAGTGGAGTCTATAAAGAAATTGAGTTGAAATTGCTTGTTTGAAATGGGTTATGTGGGGTTTATCCCACATTGAATTTGTAAAGGAAAGATAATAAGTTTATATAGCGTCTTGTGTTAGTGTTGTTTACAACTACTAGTGTAAGTAGAATGCTTATGTCACATGATGTTATTGAGTACTTTATATCTTTTAATTGCAAATTTATTGGATTTATTTATATTGATTATTTAATATTAATATTAAATATATTGAGTAAGGATTATTTCAATAATCAGACTCTCTATATATATTATAATATTAATATTACTTAATTTGAATAATATAAGTAACAAATAAAACTCATCTTGCAAAACTCTATTTTCTTTGTAAAACTCTACATCTCACATCGAGTAGAATTAGAGAAGAGCAACTCAAGATGTCTCTATATTGACGCGTGCAAATCTAGTTGTAGTGTGCCTCTTTCTTGTACCTTGCATAGTTAAATAAAAAAAATTGTATAGGTTGTCAGGCAAATTGAGGTGTGCCTCTTTCTCCTATCTCGCATATATAAAGTGCATAGGTTTTTGGGCAAACTGAGGTGCTAGTCATTGTTGAGTGCTACGTATCTGTGGATGAAGTACTCTGTGATGTTTTATCCTGGAAGTGATATTGTTGCAACCCAACACAGCTTAGTGGGGCAATAATATCTTCAAGAATAGTCAAGACTTCTTGCAAGGCTTGGCGACTCAGCAGTTCCATTGGTTCTGTCAGTATATGCATAAAACTTCTGTTAGAGCTAAGTTTTCTATCTTTTCTATTGTCCTTGCAGTTACTGATTTATATATCTTGTTTCGACCTTCATGCTTTGTTTTGTTTTATTAATTGATTAATCTGTCTGTTCTTGTTAATTATTTATATAACTGCTCTATTGTTGCTGTGTAGTTATTAATTATACCCGACAACATGTACCCATTGTCGCACACACTGCAATTCTCGATAACAACTTTTTACAGAGAAGATACCTGATTTCTTCAAGTTCCAGAACCACGATTCCTTCTTGTTCTGAGTTGGAATAGGTATACTCTTGATCAACTGCACATCATTTTCATTACAAATACCCTTCAGTACCTCTTCGTCCCATCGTTTGTTACCAATCTCGATTAAATTAACCACCCATATATGTTCTAGATCATGAGGAATTTCAGTAGTCAAAAATCCACTATTATCTCTTGGCAGCCATGGAACATGCCACACACTAGTCTATTCTCCATCTCCTATCTTTCTCCTACTTCCTTGTTTAACAATCTCTTGTGCTAAAATGATACTTCGCCACATATATGATGGATTTGCTCCTAGCTTAACCTGCAAAAAATCACATCCAGGGAAGTATTTTGCTTTCATAAGGCTTGTAACTAATGGATTCTGATTATTTAGCAACCTACATCCTTGTTTTGCTAACATAGCAATGTTAAATTTATTTAGATCTCTAAAACCCAATCCCCATCTCTCTTTAGCATTACACATTTTTTCCCAGGACAACCACTTAATTCCCTTGCTCGATCCTTCATTCCCCCACCAGAAAGAATCATCTACTTCTGAATTCGATTACATATCTCCTGTGGAATTAGAAATAGACTCATCCACAAGTTTGGTATTGTTTGTGCTGCAGTTTTTAAGAGCACCACTTTACCTCCTCTTGAGATTGATTTATTAATCCATCTTAGTAACTTAGAGCTGATACGGTCAGTCAGGAATTTAAACGCATTATTCTTCCTTCATCCACTGTACACTGGCAATCCCAAATAATTTCCAGGTGCTGAAACTTCATCTACCTGCAATATTTCACACACCTCACTTCTGTTCATGCTCGTAGTATTTGGACTAAACACCACATTTGATTTTCTAAAATTTATTGCTTGTCCAGATAATCTTTCATATCTCAGTAATATGTTCTTCATAATCAACGCATCAAACTTTATATCTCTAAATAAGAAATATGAATCATCCGCAAATAATAAGTGTGACACTAGAGGTGCCCCTCGAGTAATAGAACATCCATGCAGCAGTCTCATCTCTTCATGCCTATGAAGCATAGAACTTAACCCTTCCGCACATAGTATATATAGATAAGGGGATATAAGATCCCCTTGTCTAATGTCCCGTTATGGTTGCACATTGCCAAAGATTTCCCCCTCCTTAATAAAACTATACGATACTATTGTGGCAAAATTGATGTCTTCATACACCATTACACCCTAATTTCTTCATCATAGCCTCAAGAAAATGTCATTCCAACCTATCATAAGCTTTAGAGACATCAATTTTGAACCCCACTACTCCATTCTCCCCATGTCTCTTTCTCTTGATATAGTGATTTAATTCAAATGCAACTAGTGCATTGTCCGTGAGTAGACAACCTCTACAAACGCACTCTACTTATCTGATATTAACATAGGTAAACAGTCTTTCAAACTATTTGCCACAACCTTTGACACAATTCTGATCAGCACATTACATAGTGAAATCGGTCTGGAAAAAAGCATACAACTATTTCATTAATAGCATATGGCAGCTCCCCTATAAGCATGAAAGTCTAACAGCATCTAACCACATCCTCACCTACAACATTCCAGTACGTCTGGAAAAAATACGGGTTTAAACCATCAATACTTGGTGATTTATCTGGGTGCATCTAGAATGTAGCAAGCTTTACCTCTTCCCTTGTAATTGGCTTAATTAATTTCTCATTCTGCTCGACTGAAACATGTTGCACTACTTCGCGGTCAGAAAGCATTTCAGACATGCCTGAGCTCTTAAATAATTCAGAAAAATAATCCAAAATTATCTTTCGAATCCCCTCTTTACTCTTCTGTCATTCTCCATTTGAGTCCTGCAATTTTGTGAGTTGGTTTTGTTTTTTTCTTCCAGTTGCATATTTGTGAAAAATTTAGTATTTTGATCTCCTTCTCGGAGCCAAAACTGCTTTGAACGTTGCTTCCAATACACCTCATGCTTTTCTAGTAACTTTAAATATCTATCTCGAGCCTCATCATATTTCTGAATTCCATACCCATCTCTTCTTGATCTGAATTTATGCATATCGGTTCTACACTTTTTAATTTGTACATGTAACTTTTGCATTAAGCCTCCTACCCATTCTTCTAGTTTCAAGCTCATATACGCCATTTTATCCATGATATTCCTCCCAGTAGCCTCAAAACAACTGTCCTGCATAATTTTAGAACATTGATCCTTTCTAATCCAACAATTCTCAAAACGAAATCATTTTATTCTTGGAACATATTCCTTCTTATTAAATTCCAAAAATAGAGGGAGATGATCAGAGGTAGAAACCTCTAACACTTTTAATTCTGCCCGTGGGAACATAGTTCGCCATTCATTATTCATCAACCCCTTATCTAGGCGTTCCTAGATCCAGTTGGGAGTACCCCTCAATCGTTCCCATGTAAATTCGTTTCCAGTGAGCCCTAAATCAATTAGGGCACATTCATTCACCACATTTTTAAACCCCTCCATCAGCATACGAGGTTGTGGCCTACCACCAAGTTTTTCATGATCGAACATAATATCATTAAAAATCACCCAGTATGCACCACAGTAACGTAGACTCACCAGCAAACTTCCTCAATAATTCCCACAATTCCTTCCTTCTTTGTCATTCTCGACACCCATAAAACCCTATGTATCTCCATTGTCCTACTTGTTCACATACTACTTCATAGTCTATATAATGATTGCAGCTACCCTTTATTTCGATTTCTCCTTTATTTTCCAGATAAGAGTCAACCCTTCTCCATCTACTACAAAGAAGCCTGCATAATTTATTTCCTTACATAAAGCTTCAATTTTATTTTTCATAACTAATGTCTATGACAGGAAAATTAAATTTGGCCTAAGCTGTTTGACGATTTCTTTAAGAAATCGAAATGCTCGTGGTTTGGCCATACCACGACAGTAGTGGTGCCCGCGGGTCGGTTTGGGCGGGTTACAAGCAATAACCTAACCCAACCAATTTAATTCGGGTTTATAAAATTTTAACACATTATAAAAAAATTATCTTATAACCCAACCTTACTAACTATGCTAAGGGTCGGGTTGGGTTGGTTCAGGTTGATTGGGTTAAATATAAAATAAAAGTATTTAAAAATAAAAATTGAAACATGATAATAAAACTCCGATAGTTCAATAGTTTGCATTTCATAACCAAAATGTTACAATCTTAAATAAAGTAAAAAGTAAACAATATTAGAAAGTTATAATTAACAAAAAAATAAAAAACAATCTTAGTAAGTAGATATGCATAATGTTAGTAAATTATACGAATTAACCATTTTAGCAAGTGAGAAACAAAATAGAGAGAGAAAAGTACACAATAATCCATTATATATACATATATGAACATAAAAACATAAATATAATACTTAAATTAAGAAGAAACCTATTTGTATGTTTGGTTAGGTTGGGTTGAGTTAAAATTATTAAAACCCTAATTCAACCCATTTAATTCGATTTTAATAATTTTTAACCCAATCAAAGTTTAGTTTAAATAAATTCGGGTTGGGTCGGCTAAAAATAGGGTCTGTTTGGGTCGGTTTAATCGGGTTATGCACACCCATACACGACAGTTCCACGATAAGTAACTCATAACCCTCGGCAGGCCTGGATTCCAAGACTCACCCCATACAAATTTTTTGGATCAATTACTTCCGTTGATTTATTTTTTTTCCTCATGCTTTGGCCCATCTGTTTGCATTAGTATTGGCCTAGAGTCCAGTTGGGTGTGATCCAACTTAATCCTCTTTCTTTTTTACTCAAAGATTGTATTAACGGTCTCATGATTTCCACTTAAATTCAAATTATTTCCTTCCTTATCCAAGATCCCCTGATATGAACTTATTTATTCTCATATAAACCCAACGAACTTTATAAAATTTTGAAAATAAGATAATCATGGTTAACTATTATTTATCTTTGGACCAAATCAAGCCTACTATAATGTATTTACTTGTCATATTATAATACTCTAGTACTTCTTGTATAATGTGGTGACTTAGCTTATTTTATTATGTATTTGTAGTCAGAAACATATTTCTACTGTAACTCCAAATATAATTTAGTGATATCATAAATAATTGTACTTGTAGAAGATTCATGAGTTAATGGATCATGCATCAAGAGAATAAAGATCACATCAAAATAAGGAGTTCAGAAAAAAAATAGTTTATAAGGCAAATGATCATTCGAGAAGTCATCCTGATAGAGAAGTCAATGATGTGCACTGGTAGAGAAGTCTCAGAATTCTCATATGGCTCAGTATTCGATCGAGAAGTCAAGGATTTGGAGTCATTCGAGAAGTATAAAAAAGGATTCATTCGAGAAGTCTAGTAAACAAATCGAGAAGTCAGTCATTGAAGCAATCGAGAAGTCTAAGGAAGAGACTGATCGAGAAGTCTAGACTAATCGAGAAGTCATCAAAGCTATATCCAATCGAGAAGTCTAAGGCATTCGAGAAGTAACAATTCAAAGACCAATCGAGAAGTCTCAAAAGTAGTTGATCGAGAAGTATGTCATTACTTCTCGAAGTGCAATGTAGTTGAGTATTCGAATGTTTCAAGAAGCTGGTTTCAAGAAAATTTGCAGAATAATAAGACAAGTAATTTGAAACTCTGTCATGATCAGGATTAGTCAAACCTGTGAAGATAGAGACAAGTCTACAATGAAACTTGAAAGAAGAACAAGACAAAGACAAAAGATAAGAATGCAGATGTAATAAACTGTCATTTGAAAAACTTAGCTAGAAATGGATTGTGTACAATGTAAAGTTTAAGTTGTCTATTTCTACTTTTAGTAACTATTCTACAAAAGCATGTGCTAATGAGACATGTTGTCTATATAGTAGAGTGCACTACTTTTCA
The DNA here is from genome assembly GCA_028671895.1 of Oenanthe sinensis. NCBI lineage: Eukaryota > Viridiplantae > Streptophyta > Magnoliopsida > Apiales > Apiaceae > Oenanthe > Oenanthe sinensis. The sequence continues at coordinate 29,180,887 of CM053803.1, read as the reverse complement.
GATTAGTAAGTTGAATATTTCATTTGTATTCACTCCTTGTATCTTTCAAGAATAAGAAGCTGAGATGCACATCAAGAATCTCAGATTGTAGCAAATTCAATTCTAATACAAATTAGATTGAAAGTTAAATTTGTGTTTTTGTTTTATTCTATTACGCAAATCCTTGATAAACACTACACATATTAACTTAATCTACAAATAGATTCAACAATCACAGTTTCTATAGCAAAGCCAAAAAGAATCAATTATACATTCACCCCCTGTATAAGTTTCTATTACTCATTCCTAACATTATCAATATCTATTTTTGTCAACTCATATAAAAAATGTCATGTAAGATTAAATACATAATAAATTCTTTTGAATTAGTTACTAATGGATATTGAAAATATAAGGAAACTCATAGTTAATTTATTAACAAAAAATATAACAATTTTTTTCTTTCATATTTCGTTTATCAAATAGACTATATATTTATATATTATATTTTAAACTATCAATTATATATATATATATTAAAATTATATATTAAATTATTTACATTATAAATTTAAGAATTTCACAGAAAAAGTAAAAAAAAATTGATTTCAAAGTACTTAATATTTATTTTATAAAATATTCTAATTAACTATAATTAATTATTTTTTTCAACTTAAATCTAAAATAAGTTATTCAACATATATTCATTAGTATTTTATGTACTTATGCTCTAATTTATTAATTGAAAAGAGTAACCTAATATATAATAAAGTGTTTAACCATTTTTTTTGTTAAGCAAATGTGCACCACTAAATTATAAAAATAATATAATACATATAATAAAAAATAATAATTTAAAAAATTATAAATGAGATTATATTATTTTAATATAATTTATAATTAATAAAATTATTACTATTTTAGCAACAAAGAAAATAATATGAATTACAAAAGAATATAATAATTACTTCAAAAAAAGAATATAATAATATTTAATAAATAATTTAATGAATAATTTATTATGTATCTAGTCTAACATAACATTTTTATATGGGTTAACAAAAATAGATTGATAAATAATAGTAGTTAACCATGGTTATTTTATTTTCACAATTTTACAAAGTTTGTTGGGTTTATATGAGAAAAAATAAGTTCATTGGTTCAATTGCAAAAAATTAGAAAGTTCATTGGATTTTTTGGTTAATAACTCAAAAGTAACTAGATGCAACTTGTTTTTCAAAATGCAATAGGCAAAAAATAATTATTCTCACCAAATTTTAAATTTGTATTTGTTGTTGATTTCGATTGATTACAGCTGCAAATATGGTTGTTATTTTTGAATTTTTTTTAAAAAAATTGGTTTTTTGCTAAATATTTAAAAAAGTCAGTATTTTTACGAAAATAATTATCCTTAGATATTTTTCAAAAAACCCCATTTATTTATTTAAATGTATTTAATGTGATTTCAAAAAAAGTATTATGCATTAATTTTCAATTAAAATTAACATAACATATATTCAAATAGTAACAGAAGATAAGACAAATTTTTTTATTATTTATTTATTTTTGAAGGGAAGACAAGATAAATGGTGTTAATTTGAAATGAGACGCTTATTAGTTTGTGTGAAACCCATCTTCCCAACTCAAATCGCCACCCATCTCCGGCGCGCCATGTCTACTACCATCACCACCACCACCACCGAGCCCCGCAGTCCATCCAATACCCGTCTGGGCTGGATCGGTACTGGCGTAATGGGCCTTTCCATGTGTACCCACTTACTCAAAGCCGGCTACACTCTCACTATCTTCACTCGAACCCAATCCAAAGCCCAACCCCTCCTCCACCTAGGCGCCAACTGGGCCCCATCTCCCGCATCCGTCGCTTCTCAATCCGACGTCGTTTTCTCCATCGTCGGTTACCCTTCCGACGTCCGCCATGTCATCCTTGACCCCACTTCCGGCGCTCTCTCCGGCTTGAATTCTGGCGGGATTCTCGTCGACATGACCACCTCCGACCCGTCTCTCGCCGTCGAAATCTCCGCCGCCGCCGCCGGAAAGGGATGCTTCTCCGTCGACGCTCCGGTCTCCGGCGGCGACCGTGGGGCCCGCAATGGGACTCTATCGATATTCGCAGGAGGTGATGAGAAGGTTATAGATACACTCTCTCCTATATTTAATCTTCTTGGTAAAGTTAATTATATGGGTTTTTCGGGTAAGGGTCAGTTTGCGAAATTAGCTAATCAAATTACAATTGCATCAACTATGGTTGGATTAATTGAAGGAATGATATATGCACATAAGGCTGGTTTGGACTTGCCTTTGTTTTTAGATGCGATTTCGACTGGTGCTGCTGGTTCGAAATCGCTTGACTTGTATGGGACTAGGATTTTGAAAAGGGATTTCGAGGCCGGGTTTTATGTAAATCATTTTGTTAAAGATTTAGGGATTTGTTTGAGGGAGTGTCAGAATATGGGGATTGCTTTGCCGGGATTAGCCTTGGCTCAACAGCTTTATGTTTCGCTTCAAGCTCACGGGGAAGGAGATTTGGGTACTCAAGCTTTGGTTTTGGCCATGGAGAGGCTTAACAATGTTTCGTTGAGGCCAGTGACTGATTCTACGGAAATGGCTTAAATGGGTAAAAATCTTATCCCGATAATGAAACTAAGGTGTTGTATTATGTTGCTATGTAGATGCGGTTTTGCTGATGTTGGATTTAATTGGCAATATTATTAGTTCTACATTTTTAAACCGACTACTTTGTGCTATACAATACTGTGATTTTATCTATTGGTAATCAATAAGATGTTGGTGGTGTGCATCGTATCTTTGTTATATTAGCATTTAAAGTTGCGCATTTGCTGGGCTCATTAATCTGATATCTGTGTAGTGTTGTACTATCGTGGGGTAATAATAGCATTGTGACTTGCTGATTTGAAGTTCTTGATGTGTTGACCATAGTTGTTGAAATTGGACTAGTCCATTTACAGGGAATCACAGACTAAAGAGCTTGCAAAATGTTGGTAGGGCTTACCATTGAAAATAGTTTTTCAGCTTTGGTGATGGTCTCACAACTTGACATTGGAAGCAACTTCTATCCGTATATCAGTTGAATAAAGCAACAAGACAGAATGTAATTTGACTGAGTAAACAAGTCAAACACCTCAATACACATGCTAAAGCCCAACATAATTTACTGTCACAGTGTTACATTTCTACGTTCCCACCTTTCAAGGATATATAATCTATTCATTAGCGTTCGTAAGAAGATAATCTATCATTAGTGTTCGTAAGAATATAATCTACTCAATAGTGTTCATAGTTAGCTTAATATTACATGATATCGAATTCAAATTTGCATTTGCTCATTAATTTTGGTGACTTTCAGTAGTAATAAAGAACTCCTAGCAGTAGTCATTCCTGAAGCGCAGGTGTCAGCCGGTTTGCAGGACGGGTCCTTGCACTTATGCTGTGCCTTCATCGCTTCTGCCTCTCGTAGATTTCTCAATCAGATGCTCTTAATCTTCCCACCTAGATGTCCCCATAAAACTGATTCTGATGTGAAATTCATGCCTTCCTACTGTCTACTAGGCACTAGCTTGTCTTTTTTCTCTTAGCCATCTTCTTTTCGAATGGAAATTTTCGAATAAGTATGATGTTTTTTCTTAAATATGAAAAGTCTGTGCATACAAGTGGGAGTAGATGAAGGATTTTAACAGAGCCTGGTGGATTTCTCAACTTAAAGAGAACTCTGTATTTTATTATTCTCACGTATATATGAGTACAATACGATTATATATACTCAGTTACCCAAACCCATTTATAGACGTTTATGTATGTACACAACACTGGTGCAAGTATTCTTCTTAAACTTCCAAACTTCCTATGGGGTTCGGTACTAAATTATAATAATGTTCTGAATTAGACATATTAATATGTTTTAATTTTTAAGTTGTTCCTTATAATAAATTAATTTCGTTATTTTATAAAACTACAATGTGTTATAATATTTGCAAATATATTTGTTTCATTGTTATTATTCTAATTTGTTTATTAAATTTTAAAATATTATTGAAAAAAATGTCATACTTGACATTGTAATTATAAATTCTCAGAAAAGACAACACATCATATGATATAGTTTACAACTTGGATTGAGATATTATTATGATATTTTTTTAGTTTACAACTTAGATTGAGAATTAAAGTTATATTAAATGAATGTTGATATTATAGAAGTTATGGAAAAAATAGAAATACAAAGTAAATTTGATTTATTATTAGATTTAATTTTAATTTTTTTAAAAATATAAATCAATAACATTTAATTTATAGTGAAAATAAAATAGATTTAATTTTAAAAATTAAGGTACGGCAGTTTTTGTGAGACACATGGAATATAAAATAGAGGAATATTTAAATGTTATTATTGTTTTTTATTTTTCTAATTTGTTTGTCCCAAAAAATTTACCACTTTATTTAGCAAAAAAAGAAAAAATTTACCACTTTAAGTTAATATAGTTTTAAATATTAGTTATCTTAATTTTTATAAAAGTAATAGAAATATATAAGAATTATTATTTTATTTATTATGATTATATAAAATGTGAAATTTTATTTTGAACAATGGACCTGGGGTACGTTTTTGCAGAAGGTTATCATTTGGCCGAATATTACTTTAAGCTATCTTCGGCCATTTTTGTTTGAGAATATTTGGCCACCGAAAGTTAAATACCCCAACAAGAACCCATTGTTGAAGAATAGCATAAAGGTGCAAAAAGGCAGGAATCAATGCCATCAAAACTTCCTGTCATCCATTTTATTTATTCATGTTGGCATGTTGCAATCTATACCTCTTGTAATACATTCATACAAAGATTACAAACAAAACAGAAACAATAAGCCAGAAAATGAACTGTTTCAAGTCCAAAAAATCTTCCAATTCTTTTTCTCCTAGTAAATCATCTTCACCTATTGTTCTAAACCCATCAATGCAGAACACCCCAGAACTCAAAAATGTTAAGCATGAAGTTTTGTTGCGTATACCGGGCTGCAAAGTCCACCTTATGGATGAAGGAGAAGCTTTAGAACTCTCAGACGGTGACTTCACTCTGTTTCGTATATCAGATGGAAATGTTTCAATTGCTACTACTATCAAAGTTGGTGAGGATCTCCAATGGCCTTTGACTAAAGATGAACCAGTAGTGAAGCTTGATGCTTTTCACTACTTGTTTTCGTTGCCTATGAAAAATAGTAATCCTTTGAGCTATGGAGTGACTTTTTCGGAACAGAATGGTGAGAGTTTGAAATTGTTGGACACATTTTTGAGTGAACATTCTTGCTTCTCGACCTCAAAATTATCTACTAGTCGAAACAAAGATGTTGACTGGAAAGAATTCGCTCCAAGAATAAACGACTACAACAGTGTTTTGGCCAAGGCGATTGCTGGAGGAACTGGTCAAATTGTCAGGGGAATTTTTATGCTCAGCAATGCTTATACTAACCAGGTTTTTTCTAATCTTCTATAAAAAAAAAACAGTTACTAAGTAATCTATCAGTTAATATCAGATAAATTTTTCTGATAACTACTAAGAAGCATCGAAGTTTAACATATTTATTTGTAACTTCATTTTATACAAACTAAACTGGTTATGTGCTGAGAATTACAATTTAATGGAAGGTTTTAATCAATGGAATTTAAATTTGGTCGGACTAATAACAGGTGCAAAAGGGAGGTGAAATGATCCAAACACGAGCGGTGGAGGGCACAAATGGTGGTACGATCACTGAAAGTAAAGGCAACAAAAGTAGTGCAGCAACCAAAAAGAGCAATGTTAATAAAAGCATCAAACGGTATCCTACAACAATTATGTTCGCAGTGTATTAGTAACAAAAATAAATAAATAATTATTTTTGCAGTAGATTGTATTGAGAAGTTCGAAAATTTGCATAATTGAGCTCAGCTGCCTTTTTATTGTTGAATTTTTTTAACAATTTTTATGTAGTGTAAGAAAATTATCGAAGATGACAGAGAAGATGAGCAAAGCTTTACTAGACGGTGTCGGACTTGCTACTGGATCTGTAATGGGACCCGTGATGCGATCTCAAGCAGGGAAAGGATTCCTTAACATGGTTCCAGGAGAAGTCCTCTTGGCTTCCCTTGATGCAGTCAGTAAGTGATCATATACCGTTAAATATAATACATGATCAAATTAAGACGTCTGATCCAATCTTGAGATTTCATCAGAGTTGGTACATAAACATGGTAGTTGGGAAATTCTTCATATTTGTTTCAACGCTAGATTTATATTGCTCCAAAGATGATCCACTCGTCCCAAAATGGGCTTTTGAGTGAGGGAAAATATTATTCGATATATATTTTCGATTGTGTGGGAGTGTTGTATGATCTAATTACTACTACAACTTCAGGTTTCATAAGAGCTGGTAAATCGTGTATTAAGACTCAGCTCTGTTATTAAACACAAATCCATGATGTTTTACATATACAATAGCGGCACTGTTCTTATACAAGTAATCTTGACATGTTGTTCCATAGTCAACATGATTATGTATTTTACTTTAAATGTTAATGCAGATAAAGTGTTAGATGCAGTAGAAGTTGCTGAAAGGCAAACCATGTCCGCCACTTCAGGTGCTGCAACTAGGATGGTTAGTAACAGGTAAACACATTCATCGAACCATATTCGCAAGCTTAAGTGAAAACTAGTTTATCCTACAAACTATACGCTACAAATCACCCGCCACAATATTACAACTCATCCTATAAGTAATAAAAATCATCGACCTATATTTGTGTTGTTTTTAAAGCCTTTTTGCAGTCACTTGACTTGAATAACAATATTACTGGAGTGATGGTATTTAACATTAGATTCAATTTAAGTGCGGTGAGCTAGTCTCCCAAATTTTGAGTTCGATTCTCGTTCACCCGAAAATTATTAGAAAATGGATACTACTCTATAAGCTTAATAGCCCACTCAAAAAAAGAATTTGCATATTGTACACTCATTAACATAACTTTTGTAACTTTTATATAATAGTTTCTTTATATGGTGTTGCTGCTAAATAGTTAGAAACTTGCATAGATTCGGAGAGAGTGCAGGGGAGGCTACAGGAGATGTGCTGGCCACAGCAGGACATTGTGCAGGCACAGCTTGGAATATATTCAAGATAAGGAAGGCCATTAATCCTGCTTCCTCGGTCAGCTCTGGAATTCTCAAAAATGCACCTAGAAAGTAGAAGCCTAAAAATTATATCTTGCTATATAATTGATATGTATATATTTATATAATCATCTAGCTAAATCAGAAGAGGAGATTCAATATTTTCGAATTGTGATTGGAGCAAGCACAATCATAAACATTCAATATTTTCGAATTGTGATTGGAGAAAGCAAAATCATAAACATCTTTTATGCTTCTTCTTTGGGTTTCAACCACGCATAACCATCACATCCTCCACTCCTCATTCCTCAATATGTTGCCTCGTTGCATTATAACTACAATCAATATTATGTAACTTGCATTAGGGAACTCCCAATCTATTGTAGTTACTACATATATTTTGTAACTTCCAATTACTAATTAATTATTTAAATACATTACTTGTGTATTTGCTTCTTTCATATTATTTGACAAAGTAAGTCCAATATTACATTTCCTGCTTAATTTTTGTCAAATATTCTTCGTGACTTTCACATTTTCTAGAATATATCAATTTTCAATATTTATCGCAATGACATTCCATACACAAGACTAACTCAATATGTCAAGTCAAGCTATTATACATCATAAAGTAACTTAAAATCCAGATTATTGCCACATATGATATATCTGGGGGTTCTTTTTCCGCATTATTCATTTTCCCACTATCAGTGGGATTGATGTTGAACTACAATTCTACACCCTTAAACTATTAAACATTTTTCATAGTTCAAACCAAACATTCTAATATTTTTATCACATAACTCAATTCTTTAAACATATAAGATATCACCCATATTTTTCATCTCACACTTACTATTAAATTCCAACTTAGTTTTGTTCAATATATCTTTATTGTTTCTTACTAAAAATATATGATCCACATATACCGATCACGTAGTAAAGGAGCTCCCACTTTTCAAACCGTGGACACAATTATCTATATTTATTCTTGACAAAATCATGAATTACAATTATATGAAACTTGAGATTAAGATTTTTTTTACATCCATTTGGTAAATATCTAACTCAAGACAAGGCACAAAGATCAATATAATTCTTATTGATGCATACTTTGCCACCGAAACACACGTCTCTTGATTATATATTCCTGATTTCTGCGTAAAAACTTTTACAACTAAGTTGGTTTTTAATTTAACGATAAATCAATTAACCTTGTATTTTTTATTTCAAAATCCATTTACAACTAATGGATTTTCTATCTGCGGTTAGATCACACATCTCCCACACTTGGGTTTTTCAAAATTCTTGTGATCTCATCACTCTTGAGTAAGTAGTGAAATTTATTTAATCTTTAACATTCATACTACATAGAAACAAGATACATCACTATTAGGGATGACAGTTTTATCCGACCCGTTTGGATTTTACTGAAACTGATTTTTCGGATCTGGATCTTTTTTTAGATCCGAATGAGTTTGGATCTGGATTTTATGTATCCCGAACCGATACCCATAACCCGATTCAAACCTGATCCAGACACGAAACCATATATATATATATATATATATATATATATATATATATATATATATATATATATATATATATATATATATATATATATATATATATATATATATATATATATATATATATATAATTCTATGGGAAAATCCTCCCACATGGAGTACTCGGTGAAACATATAACAAATAATATTTTTTATAATACAAACATGTTTTACAATATGTTCTATATACTATACTATTCAATATATGTTCTGTAATTTATTTTTTAATATGTTTTTAAACATATTTTTAATATATTCGCTCTTATATTCAGTACTACTATAATTTTACTTAACATGCTTCCAATATTTTTAAATTTTTTTAACATATATTAGCATTCAACTAAACTAGTAATTTATATAATTAAACCTTAATAATTAATTGTATCGGGTCAAATTAAAAAAAATAAAAAGTTTTGATAATAGTTTCGGGTCCAGATCCGGGTCCGATCCAAACTTTTGGATTTCGGGTTTTACCCGATCCGATTCGAAAACCGTTGGATGGGGTTTGAGTCTTAATTTTCGGATATTTTTCGGGTCCGGGCAAAATTCAAATTATGTTAAAAAAAATCAAATTTGAATCTGGATATTGAAAAACCCGGCTCAATCCGACCCGTTCCCCTCCTATTCACCATCATGCACATAATAGTTTTTTTTTTAAAAAAATGCACATAATAGTTTTTTTTGAAAAAATGCACATAATAGTTATTCGTCCACTATCTCTTATATTAAACCATATATAATTGTTAATTATCAATATTCAGACACATTTCATTTGTTCTAACCAGATTTAGGGGTGTTTGGGGGAACTTTTTTCCAGAATAAGTCAACTTATTTTAAGACAAAGTTAGAGATTCCTAACTTTTTTCTGAAAAAAGTTAATTTTTTTTTACAATTTATAGAATCTCAAATATACATTAAATACTTGTATAAAAAACATTTATCTAAATATGAAATTTTTACCCGAAAATAAGTCCAAAAGAACTTATTTTAAGATAGACCAAACAGGCCATTATTTCAACACATAAATATTATCAATGACATTCATAGGTTAAGTACCCTATACTCTATTTTTTTTTCAAAAAAACTTATATAAAAATAATATTATTACTTTCAATTCTTTTTCCATTTATTTGTCTTTGCTATGTGGTCAATTCACCACCTATCTATGTCTACAGTTGTATAAGTAAGAACAACTCCAACGCTATGTATTTGTTAGGCAAAATCATCTTCAAAACTGAGATGGCAACACATTTTAGTTAACTGGCCTATGAAACTGTTCTCCAACGCAAGCAACTGTTAGGAATATTTTTAGCTTGTGCAAAAGGGATGCGCTATATTTATTGAATGACAAAGCATCTGTTAGCAATAATATATGTTTAATAATGATAAAACACATCATCTCCCTCTAAATTTTTATTGATATTTTAGACTTATTGTATGTACACCTCATCTCCCTACAATAATTATAATGATAGAATATTATTTTTAAAATATACCTAACAATTATAGCTAATACCATTGGAACAAAACAACTTTTTGATTCTCTATAATTTACATAACCATTATTTTATATTATTTTAACTAAACATTTTAGCTAGTACCATCGGAGATGCTCTGATATCACACTTTACTATATCAACAAACTGTTTTTTCATGTGCTCTTTATTCTGAGCATCATTGGAATATTTTGTTTTTTTAACGTACTACCGTACGTCCTCCTCAATTCTTATTTCTAAAATTTTTTCAACCGATATATTTCTTATTTTTCAACTAATAAATAATAATTAGTATCATTTAATTTAACATTCTCCAAATCACACCAAACAAGATAACAAGACATATATGATCAGAAAAAAAACTAAAACTCATATACAATATAGAGAATATATTTTTTATAAACAATTCTAGTGAAAAGTTACGGAATATAAAAAATGAGATTGCAACCTAGTACAAACAGTCTAATTATATTTTAAAATAGAGTTGAAAGCCCCTGAGAGGGGACCTACCTGAGGCAATTTAATGAAACGCTGCTGTTTAAGTTTCATTCAATTTTTATATTGGGGTGCACTCTGACTCACTCCGAGATTTGTTCTATAACATATACTCATTTATAAGGTTATAAGTCAATTTAGTCAAAAAAAATAAAAGCTCACCTAAGGCAATTTAATGAAACGCTGCCGTTCAAGTTTCATTCAATTTTTATACTATTTTATTAATATCAAAAAATATAATAACTTATTTTCTTACGTGAAAGAACTGGTTAGGGTGGTTAGGGTTTAAATGGTTAACATATCCGCATGAATACTCCTGAGTTCTAAATCCTAAATTCTCATCTTCTTCACTCTTCAGTGTGAGATAATATTCTTCAAAGGCAATCTATATTTAAGTTAAAAATTTTATCTATACACTCTTCGATTATTATTATACAACACTTGTACCTTATGTAGGTATAGTTTTAAAGTATAAAGAAAGTATATATATAATGGAGGCCAATTTTGAAAGAGAAACAAGTGTCAAGTACTGGAGTATATCTTCTGTTTCTTTCACGTGCAATACTCATTCTATCACCTTCTTTTGTGTAAAACTTAAATGGCAGCGTTTCATTAAATTGTCTCAGGTAGGTCCCCTGAGGTAATCTCAGGGGCTTTAAACTCATTAAACATTATAATAAACATATGGGAATAAGAAGGTTAGGCATAACAAAAATTTTAAATAAAGTTTTTTGGTTTAAAAAGCAAGCCAGACTAAACAATAGTAAACAAACTAGAAATATATGGATATTAGATCAAGCACACCAACTAGATTTTAGATAAGAATTGAATCTAAAGAAAAACACAAGACACTTTATAATAAATATAAAATATTAAAGCAAATATACAAGTTACAAGAGGCATATGAAATTAATAGTACTGGTTAGGCCTAAAATAAAAGAAATAAGATAAAACCAAACCAATACAAAAAAATATGATATTATAGACCAAAAAAAGTACAAGCAATGGAAACAAAACTTGCATCTGAATGTTAATGTTAGGAGATGACAAGCACAAAAATAAGGCAGGTGAACATATAAATATGAATGACAAAAAAAACCTTGATGCCAAACATGTAAGACATGATTAATTAAAAAATTACAGATATAATCTATATGTTATCAATAAATCTACCCAATGTGAAATATGAGGTGAAGCACATAAAACACACACGAAATAAAAATGAGGTTACTCATATAGAGGCAAGAGAAAAGTGGATAACTAATATATACGAAAAACATTATTTACCCTGGGAATAGCTGCTGCAAAAATTGAGCAGTGACGAACGAGTGAAATGGTAGACCGATCGACAACATAGCTCTGATGCCAATATTATGTAATTTATATGTATATATTTATATAGTTATCTAGCTAAAAAACAGATGATTGAATATTGAGGGGGCTTCAAATTGGGATTGGAGCAAGCAAAACCATAAACTTTTTGTATGCTTCCTTTTTGGGTTTCACCCATTATTTAGAGACCGGTAAAATATCAAAATTCTCATTTTTTAAGTTAAAATGTATCAATATCATCATTAAACTTTGCTCTTAAATAATTAAAAATGGAGTTAAATGGCTTATTCATAATCAAACTCGCACTCACCTTGCGAGTGGGTTACTGAAATAAAAAAACTTAGCACTTGAAAAAATGAACTAATATAAACTTGCAATCGACTATCTGAACTAATTAAAACTTGAAATCGATTAACTAAACTTATTCTCAACTTACAATTGGGTAATCGAAGTCAATAAGTTATAAAATATCACATATTTTCATTTATAGAGTGTTGTAGGGAGAAACTGATACAACAATAATTTCGGAGGGTGCTGCAATCAACGAATATATGATGGTATTAATTAACTATCACTAATTAAATACACTAAATTAATATATTAAAAATCTAGGGCAATCAGGTCCACAGTGCTTACACAATAACTGACTTCTAAGCTAAAGTTATAAAATTGGTCATGCAAATAAAGTTTGTTAATCTCTCTCAAGCATTAACACTCTCGAAACATGTTTACACAATTAAAAACTTTCAGTAATTCAATTAGTCAAGTAACTAGAACAGTGTTAATCTCTCTCGAGTATCAACGATTTCAGAAATCCAATGATGCTCTCGAACTCAAATTTAATTCTGTTAATTGTATGTGTGCCTCTAGTAAGTAAATGAATCTTATTAGTGTGCTTGCTTTTTTCGTTACAGTTTTACTAGAAATGTGAAAGGAAAGAAGTTTGATTTGATATTGTTTGTGACAATGTTGATATTAGAACAAGTATTATAGGGTTTGTGATAGTATTGATGTTAGACTTAGACTTTTAGTTGTAGGTTGTAATTCTCCTTGATAACTTTTGTATATTAAATCATAGTTTCAATTGTTAAACACTTGTCTATTTCAATTTTTTTGAGACAATAATATTAAACACTTGTCTATTTAAATTTCTTTTTGAGTCAATAATATAAAACACTTGTCTATTTAAAAAATGAACCATTATCACATTGATATCTTACAACAGATATTGAGTTACAAACCATTGTAACAATTAGGTATAGCCAACAAATTCTTATTTAGGAACCGTTGTATTCATTATCTTCAGATATTACATTCTTATCCAGGAACCATTGTCATAATACGATCACAACAATGGACTTTGTTTTAGAACTGGTTGACTATAGGAAAGAAGACCAACACTTTCTTTTATAGAAATTATTGTGTTAAAGAAACTATTGTGTTATAGAAACAAATGCTTGATTAACTCCAAGTCTTACAATACTCTATTTACTAAAATCATTGTTTATACCAACTTTCTAACAATATTTTTTCATGATCTTGTTGTTGTCTTTCTTAAAGACAGACAACGATCGCGTACCGTTGTGTGATCCGTGTATCAGACGACGGCTCAATATTCAACGGCTTTTCAGGGTATCAGACAACGGGCAAAAACGCTTGTATAAAGCTGTTTTTCTTGTAGTCGGGGGGGGGGGGGGGGCAGGATTCAAGCTCCAACAAGTTTCACATCAATGGCACCTCCTACACCATTGATGCCACTCACATCAATTATGCTCTCCATATAGAAGCTGAAGAAGGTTCGCTTTTTCAAGAGCCTGTAAGTGACTCTCAACTTGCTAAGTTCTTCAAAATGATTAGGTACATAGAACCCAAGATAAACTCAAACTCTGTTGACTGGTATCCATCTGGTGGAATGGATATGAAGTACCTGGTGAAATAGTGGAGCATGATTCTGGATGCTGTCACTAGGGCCATGTCAAGCAAGGTTAGTGGCTGGAATGAGGTCTCAGCCTACATCAGGAAGATTGTGCACTCCATGGTGCATAATTACAGAATTGATATTGGAAAGCTATTGATGGCTCTGTTCAAATTGGTGCTTGGTAAGAAGGATAGCAGGAAGCCGATAATCTACTATCCTATATTCTTTATGCTTATTATTAATTCTGTAGTAGGCATAATTAATCTTGATGGGGTACAATGTATGAAGTCCCCCACACTAAAGAAAAACACCCACTCTATGTTAACTAGCAAGCCTTAAAATTCATAATTAGGGTTGTTAATTTCATAATACATGAATTCAACAATTAATTCACTCAATTTATCAACTGTTGGTGATTTTCATGTTTTCTCTTTGAGTGACGAGAATGGTGTCGACCTCACCATTCCTAACCCAAACTCCAAACCATTTCAAGGTGTAAGGGTATCTAGAGTCTCCAAATCAGTTAGCCAAGAGCCTGATTGCTCTAAAAAGGATCAGGCTTCTAAAAGGAAGATAACCAATACACCTAGGCTAGAAACTATTCCACAGGTAGGTGGTGAAACTGCACTAGATGCAGCAAATAAGGGTGGTAGTCAGACTATAGAGGACCCTGGTGAGCCTAGGAGAAAGAAGGTAAGGGTATCAACCTCTGTAAGCCAGACTGTGTTCTCTCAAAAGAGCACATATCTTAATAGAGAAAATAGCTCAACTCTAGATGTCTCCTATCAAAAGGAGGAATCTATTGAAATTGGTCAGTCTCTAATGGCAACCTGTATAGATTCTGCACAACATGCTGAACATACTCAGTATGAGCCTACACTTGAAGAAATTCACAATGTTAGGTTAGAAAATGTGGAACAAAGCACCTTCAACTATGGAGCTTCTCATTTTGCAACAGTGGAGTAGCCAATAATTAACTCTTTATTTCAATCCATGGATGAACATCCAACAAGTGATCCACAAGAACCTTCTACTCAAAGTGTAAAAGACATCACATATCCAATGGAAGTTGTCACTCACTTCAAAGTTGTTGTCACAGCCTATGTAGCTGTTAAAGATAAAGTTGATGTCACTCCTCCTGACAGTAACTTAGATGCTCAAGCTTCTGTCAACAATCAAAATCTAGACAGTACCTCTCAGATGGATGATACACTTCTTATCTCCACACTTCTAAAGGTACATTCTAAATCTACTATGCAAGGTGTAGTTGCTCAGTCCCTTGCACCTAGGTTGAGTGAGGGAGAGAAAAAGAAGAGAAAAAGAAAAGAGAGAAGGAGTCTAAAAAATTAGAGAGGCAGGGAAAGACCCTGGCAAAAGGAGAGGGCCTTGATCATGGCCAAGGAAAATCAAAAGAGGGCACCAAATCTTCTAAGGCACTAGGCCTTGAGAGTGAGAATGTGAGGGATGATGAGTTCATCCATAAAAAACTAGAGGGTGTGAGAACCACAACAGCCCCAAAATCATCCAAATAAACTGCTGAAAGGTTGAAATCCCTTTCTCATAAAGTTTCAAAAGTCTCAAAGAACTTGGATACAGTTGGGAGAAATCAGTTTAAGCTGGTGAAAAAATGATAATTTTGGAGAAGATAATGAATGATGGTTTCAAGGCTATGTTTGACAAGTTTCAAGAATTTAATGCTAAGTTTTCATTCCCTATAGTTGCTACCTCATCTAAGGGGGACAAAAATACAGAAGATGAAGTGTTTGTTGAAAGGAGTGATAAGGCTAATGCTGATGAAATAAGGAGTAAAAAGGAGACACAAGCTGCATCTTAGGGGGAGAATCAATTAGCTTTATTGTCTAATGTGGTTACTGAGATTGCTACAAAGCTTGGTGGAAATAAGGAGAATAATGATGGAAGGCCTAAGGAGAAAAACATTGTAATCAGGGAGGGAGTAGTGAAGAATCCTTGTTCATGTAGCTGGAAAAGGTAAAGACAAAGTAGTTCCTCAAAATCCAGATAATTATTCCCTAGAAGAGAAGGAAGATTTGACTGAAGAGGAAGCTACAATGCTTATGATTTATAAGAATGAAAACAGTGAAGTATTCCAGGATGCAGATTTCAACAAGAGAATAAATGTTTTGAGAAGAAAATTCAACAAAGATCCCAAAGTATTCTATGATTCTATGAGACAATCAAGAACTGGAGTAGTTGTGTTGGTCTCTAAAAGTAACAAATGGGTGATCACTATGAGAATAGAAGGTGGACTGAGTTGGTATATTAGTTTGGGTTACTTGAGCAGACAGAAAATTTCTGTAATAGAAGCCATAAGACTCAAGATCAAAGTTGAGAAGTCCTTCTTAAATGAAAATTTCAAGAAGACTTTGCAGAAATTGGTAAGGGAGAAGCTACCAGAAATCACCTACAACCCTCTAAGCATCAGATACTGTTTTTCTAATGATGGCAAGTACAGATTCATAAATCTTGAGAAAATTAGTCAATACAAGCCTAAGTTGGTAAAAGATGCATATGATTGCTTCTATCAACTAGATCAGAATGAGGAAGTGATGGAAGTAGTGAGAATCTTGAAGAAGGAGTTGGAAAGAATAGAAAGAATGAGGGCTAGGAGGTTGGGAAGAAAATTTGGTGGAAATTATGATAATGATGATGCAAAGCCTGATGATGGTGCAGGTAGTTCTAAGTCCAACAATAACAATGGTGATGCAGAGACCTCTGGAACTGGAAATAATGATGGTGAAGATGATGAAGATGATAAGAAATTTAAAGATGGTGTTGAAGGAAGGGTGATGAAGTAAGTGGTTCTTGGTTTTGATGCTGACAAGGAAGATGTTGTCATACAAGATATTGTCAGGAGTGATAAGGTTGAACATACTGTCACAGAACCAGAACCTACTATCAAGAAACCTGAATATGCTGTCACAACAAAATTGACAGACACTTCCAAAGATACTGTCAGGAGTTATAAGAGGAATGTGCTGTCAAGAAAAGAAAATTCAGAATAAGAGCCAAAGCATTTCTTGGTTCTAGAGGGCATTTTCACTTCAAAGAAGTTGGCACAAAACAGAAGTGGATAGTGAGTAAGACTTGTGGAAAGAAAATGCCTAGCAGCTCAAAATGGATTCTCAAGCCTATAAAGATTCAAGAAGAATGCATTGATGTCAGGACACCAACACTCAACAATATAGCAGAATTCAAATCAGAATTGATCTCTAGAGTCGAAGCTGAGTGGTCTGAATTTAATTCTTTGAGTAAAGTGATCATTTTCTACTCAGATGGATTAGTTGAGGAGATGGGTTATGAACTGAAGGAGACAAACTATTTTATGAACAAGAAGATGTTATTACTCATTCGAGGATCAGACATCAAGACACGAGTCTTCAGGGGGATTTTAATCAGAAATTTTTTGGAGTTAATGAACTCATTCAAGCCCCATCCTCTAGATGGTGTTGAAGCTGAAGTGCCTGAGGCAGTCATCTATTCTGATGGACTCATGTTTTGAGAATGAGGAAGGAGTCAAAGAATTTTGGAATATGAATTATTTGCATGATAAGAATTTTGACTTACTAATAAAGTTGGAGGAACAATTGTCTAAGTATCCTTACCCTGAAGAACAAAAACTCATTCCCACAGTCTAAAAATTAATACAGTCAAATAAGAAAGAGGGAATATGAGAAGAAAGTGGAATATGAGAGAACTCAACAATCTCTTCTAAGAAACCCAGAAAGAATTCTATTCTACAATACAGGTGGATCAGTTGAAGAGATCACCTTTGAGCATCTAAAGACATTGGCTGAGAAGGAGCCTCAAATCATAGAACTCATTAAGATACAATTTCTCAACACCATCAACTTTGAGATATTTGATCTTAAAAACAAAGCTCTGGCGATATATGATTTCAAGAAGAAGGAAGTCAGGGAGAAGAAGAGAAGTTTGATTCTAATGTTGAAGCTACTTAGAGGGAGATAGACAGAATCAATAAGTAGATTAAAGAATCAGAGATCGATTTGAAGTATGCAAAGCTGAATGACCAATTCTCAAGAAAGCCTAATTATGTGTCTCATGTATTATTTGATCCTTTAAGGATCATCATTGACAACATTGAAGTGAAGGCTGTAGATTTCAAGTCTTTCAACACTGAAAATCTAAGAAGAATCTACAAAATCACCACAGGATCTTTTCTGGAAACTAAAAGAAACTTGAGTACTCTGGTTGAAAAAATCATTATGTCAAGATCTCAGGAGGATGCTGAAATAGATAGGATGAGGGTGAAAAAAATTTCTCATCTTCAAAGGATAAATTCATTGCAGATGAATTTGGAATTAAGTATATATGCATTTCCAAAGGACCTATGGAGAACTACTACACTTACAAAGACTTGAGAGATCTATCCTACAGACTGGTGAAGTTAGTTTTTGACTATGTCTCTAGTTATACCAACTCTGATGATGAAAAGAAGGCCCTGAAAGCTCTTAAAGATCTACTTGAAATGATGACTCCCAAGAAGAGATAAGGAAGGAAGTTCAAGCTGAAATTGAAGAATTGATCAGTCTAGATGAGCTAGTAGTTTGAGAAAAATTATACATATAATTTTCTGCATATTTTTTTCTATACAAACACTTCAATTATGTTAGTTAAGTTAGCATCTGTAATTTAATTTGAATTTGTCTTTATTTAACATAAAAACAAATTGGGAGAGATTGTAGGGATTATGGTATTAACAATGTAATCAACTAAAAGTTACTTAGTTTTTTTTTGCCAAAAAAGTTACTTAGTTTAATTGTAAGCTAAGTAAAATGTACTTTCATATGTATATTGACAGTATGTTTAGCAGTCACTTGAAACAATATGTTTACCATAGCATAAGTAGGTGATGGTAAGTTCAATAGATATTGTCTTGTATAAATGTAATAACATGATCCATGAAGTAGAAGTTTACAAAGTGTTCATGCACAGCATGGGTCATACTCATGACAATAACATTCAACACTCAAGCTTATGACAACATATTCAAGTGACAACACAAAAGAACAAGCGACATCAACTATTCCCTCGATAGTAAACTTGGCGGAGAATGAAGACTTGAAGACAACAAGTATTACTGACAGCATTATTGGCGGGGATAGTTGACAGCAGCTTTGGAGAGAGTATGTTTTAACGAATTATCAAGGCTTGACAGCAAAGTATGCGGATCCAAAGATACTGTCACCACAGAGAAGCTAGAAGTTGACAGTACACTTTTAGTGAAGTTGACAGTCTGTCACAAGGAGTCAAAGATTTCTGTACATCTCAGAGCATATTTATCTACAAAGGGAATGAAGCCAAGATTGAATAGAAAAGCAAAGTTTCTATTTCAATCTTCATTCTAGGACAAATGAAAAGTTCACCTGTAAGTGAGATATGTGTTTCAGTATAAATACACATATCTCACAAGGACTTTGAAGAATGCAAATGAGCTAGATTTTCTCTCAAGTATAGAAACATTAGCAAACTCATTGTTATTATTTTTATCGAAGCTGGAATCATTTTCCAGTCAGTTGTAGCAAACCAAAAATAATAAAATTATTTTTGAAAGTTTTAAACACTATCTTTTTTATCTACTTCGATTGTTTGCATTACTTACTCGGTTAATTATAAATCTTGTTTGTTGTTAGCAAGAAACTGGTATAATTAATTAAGTTGCTATCTACCCCCCTTCTGCAACACTTATCTTACTTAACAATATACTATATATAGTGAGCAAGAATCATAAAAAGTAAAATGGAGACCAAGATTCCTGAAATCAGCCTAATATTTACGCAGAACTTGAATTGAAGACGTCATCGACAAGTATTTGCGGCATGCAAACGTACACCATCGTATGGTCGTCCCAACTACCAAGCTTCGAACCTGAATCGATTGGGTCGAATCCGAGAATCTGACCTAGAACAAAAAATTCATCTGTCGCGTCTCTCCTGATTTCATCTCCGGTGATACTTCTGACGTCTCCGTCGCTATCTACGCCATCGGTTGCATCAAAGAATTTCAAAAAGATATATGAGTCAGAAGTGAATTTTGATTTGACTCAGTTTATGAAATCAACTGAGAAGATGAATGGGAGTGGGAGACAACATGGGGAGGAAATGTTTTAGTGGGAATTTTGGCATAGAAAATGGGACCAAGGTGACTTAATTGAGTTATAGTTTGGTTGTTGGGTTTGAAGTTGACGAGCTGAACCTGGAAAACTTGTTGGTCGGGATCATGGACCACATTCCCTTGAATTTGAGAAGGTGGGCTTGTTTGGGGTGTAATGGATTTTGAAATTAGGGTTTATTAGCTTTTATAATAAAATTGAGATGGATTCTGTGTTTATAAAGATAAAAATACTGAATTACCCTGTTAAATATTAACAGAGTTATAGTGAATTGACGGAGATACACAAGTTGTAAAAAAAACGAATATTAGTATAGTAAATGGTAGTTTTTAAAAGTTGGTATCCCAAGTGATCTGACACACAAAGTGTAAGTACACAAAGTGCACTTTACTCTAAAATAAAACATAAGTTCCAAACAATTATTATATATATACATTAGTATGATTTTTAAATTTATATATAATTTTGATTTTAATATCATTAATAATATAATTTTTAATCTTTAATTAAAAACTAAATTTAATATTCCATAATTCAAAATAAAAACTGTACTACCACCGTCCCCTTTTAGTTATCCGTTTTGGAAAAAAATTGGTGCCTAGTTACTTGTCCTACTCTTTTTTCAAGAATAATTTTATAAAAGTTTTTTCAAATAATACCCTTATATTATCGTTTCCAATGTTTGATTAATACAAATATACAAACAATTGAACTGAATTTAATGTAATTATAAGGGGTAACAAAGAAAATAAATTATCCAACTAACAATTTTTTAAGATGTGTGATTTTCTCAAAAAGAATAATTAAAAGGGGACATATGAAGTATTTTCTAAGGTGAAGGCATCATAATCATACGTTAAAACTTGTTATGTTTACAACTTGATATGGAATACTAACGTGAGACTGTAAATCGTTTACAACTTGATATGGAATACTTACGTGAGACTATAGATCGGGTGAATTATATTAGATAAATCATTATTTTGTAATATAACAATCACTAATTTTTTTTAAATAAATGCAACGTGACAGTGGGACGTCAGCAAGTGATGACATGGTATTGAGACCACTGACACGTCATCACTTGCTGATGTGGCAGTGACACATCATCAATGTTCTAAAATTAATATTAACATTCGCTACTAGATGGAAATGCAATCACAAATTTATATTAGATAAATCACTATTTTGTACTATAACAATTATTAATTTATATTATATGAATCACCAAAATCACCAGTTTTGTTAAATAAATATATAAAGAGATTATCGAAAAAATTAAAATCGTCGAAATATAACACATATGATATGGAAACTAATCGTTGTGAGATGGCGAAAAATATGGTGAAATTAGATTTGAAAAAAGTTTACCCATTAACTGAAAAAATTAAATTAAAACGGACGAAATTAAATGGAATTGTGTGTGTGAGAGTGCATTTAATTAATGTGAGTTTGTATTGGGTTGGGCCTTTATTTGACCTACTTTTTATTTTCTATTCTAATTTACTTTCTATTATATTAGGACTATATATATATATATATATATATATATATATATATATATATATATATATATTGGTTGTAATCCTATATTAGTTTCTAAATTTGAATCGAGTCTGGTTTTGATTGGAGTAGTTAGGTGTGTTCTGTCCTCCAATTCTCGTAGTTATTGCGCTCTAATTCCTCCTAATCTTTGTATTGGAGTTATATTTACATAACTAATATACGTCGGCAAAAAGTATATCAATATGCCTCTTCTGTTTAACCAGCGTAACAAATTCGTACGTATTGCGTCCTCTTTATACCTCGCCTAACAACCGACGCAAATAAGTTAAATTCACGGACGCAAAAAGTCATGTAGTCTGTACTTGTGCTTACAGCTTAATGAGAAAACATTAAAAAATATTTTTTAAAGAAAATATATAATTATTGAAGGATACTTATTTATTTATACAATGAACTATATATAATTTTTTTCAAAATGAACAATATATATATATATATATATATATATATATATATATATATATATATATTCTAAATGAACAATATATAAATTAATATACTTAATATAGATATATATTAAAATCAACAATAAAGATAATAGATTAATGACCTTAAGTTTCCACAAATATAAAAAATCACTAAAAATTATATTTATCGTCAAAAGTATATAAAAAATAAAACTTATTAAATAGGCATATATATCATAAGGAAAATAAAAATAAAAATATTATATTTCATGAAATATAATCTAGTAATATATAATTTAATTAATATAAATTTCTTAAAAACAATTTTATAGTATAACAATATTACAATATGTAATGCATGGGACAGAAAAGTCTATATCTACTATCTAGCACCCACTGCTGAACTCCAAACAGTGATCAAAAGATGGTTCTTACTTTGCAACCATCTTATTATTAAAATTATTTCCATTCTTTAACAATCATATCCTATCAGTTGCTTGGTGTCTTTTACACATTGTAGTGAACTAGTAGTAGTTGTGACTTTTAATGGGGTCAGTTTTCTACGTTTGTCGCTAAAGTTTATCAAACTATGCGTTCGAAAAGTGCATGTAAACTTTGTTTCTAATTGATCCAAATTAAAATTGCTCAAAACCAACACTTTTGATGTTCAACCATAGTTGGTGGATGGCTTGTGGAGATCATGTATGTGTCTCTTTCTCCGGTATCGAAATCGAATTATTGAACGGTACGGTAGAATCGATAAAGTTAACTAGTTGATGATTTATGATTCTGTTTAATTTTTAAATATTAATTTTCTTTTGTTAAAGTATATTTCTAAATAATATATAAGTATGAATTTTATTCTTTTGAATATAAATTTAAATAATATATATGAAAAATTATATAAAAATATTTTATATATTATATTAAATAAAATTTAATCATTATTATAAAATACTCTCTATGTCACATCCAATTCTTTACACTTTCATTTTTTTTATTTCACATCCAATTTTTTACATTTCAAAACATTTTAAAAATAGTAAAATTTTATATTGTAAAATTTTATATTATAAAATTTAAACACACCTACTACTTTTCTCCACATTTTCCGATCTATCGATTGACCCCGCCATTTTACCCACTTTTCATTTTCTTTTACACTACTTTATACAATTTTTTTAACTTCCTTACTCAATCCAAATGTAAACAAATGAGTGAAAGGGTGGAGTAAAAAATAAACAAAAATTATATTATAAAATTAATATACGGGATACAACTATTATATATATACACACACATATATCTTTCAAACTCATGGGTATGTATAATTATAATTAATTAGTAGCTCACTTTTTGCTATATATTATCCAAATAAAAAAGTTAATAATAAAAATTTATATTGAATTAAATATAAAAAAAAATAATTTTAAATCTAAAACTATAGTTTAAACTAAAATACTAATCAAGAATATTAAAAATATATATTATTAAAACATAAATGATTTGAATCATCAACTCGTAATATTATATAAAATGTTTAATAATATAAAAATCTAAATTAAGTTTAAAAACTCATGTACAATACACTCATTTCCAATAATTAATAAAAATGATAAAATTTAATCATTTAATTTGCATAAAAATAATTTTAGTAAAACATCAAACATATAAAAATTTCAGTGTTAAATTTAATAATAATATATTATAAATTGAAATATCATACATAAGTAATTAAGTATTAATAAAATATATATTATGAAAATTTAATAAATTTTAATTATTAAATTACAATTACAATTCAGTATTATAGAAATCGGCTGATTTTTCAAAAATCACCGATAAATCCACGAATAATACTTATAAAATATTTGACCGATACGATTTATAAAATCTAATTTATGTTTATAAAATATTTTTAAATAATATGTTCTATAGTAAATTAGATAATTAAATTAAATTTTATTATAATAATATAATAAATTCGATAATTCCCGATTAGCCGATTAATCACAAATCAGTATCTTAACTGTTATGCCCATATTTTGATTGAAATCAACCTCCTCCTGATATTGGGCTTCTCCTGGAATCGGGATCTTCCTGGTATCAGGCTTCTCCTGGAACCGGTCTCCTCCTGGTATCGGGATTCTCTTGGAATCAGCTCTCCCTGAGGAAGAGGGCGCGCCCTAGTTCAAAGATGAGGAAGATGGAGATGACGACTCTCCCTGAAGTTGGCTCACCCTAGTGAGGAAGAGGGAGATGGGGGCTCTCCTTGAGGAAGAGGGCGCTCCCTAGTTCAAAGATTAGGAAGATGAAGATGACAACTCTCCCTGAAGTTGGCTCACCCTAGTGAGGAAGAGGGAGATGGGGGCTCTCCATAAGGAAGAGGACGCGCCCTGGTATGAAGATGAGGAAGAGGGAGATGACGACTCTCCCTGAAGTTGGCTCACCCTAGTGAGGAAGAAGAGGATGAGGGCTCCCCCTATAGTTTGTTAGTAATTGTGCTCTAGAGACAATACTTTTTATATTTTAGGGAAAATATTTATTATTAAGGATTATGTTTTATTGATTATTATTTATTTATTATGTTTTATTTACTGCGTAATAAATTGAAAGCATAATAAATATCCTTGGAATTTTGATACGTATTATATATCTTTAAGTATGTGACTTAAAAAATGAGATTATATGAATAGTATCTTATTCCTAAAATTCCCTAGTCGAGTATTATTATTTAAGGACAATAATAATGCACAAAGACTAGTATGTTTCTTGACAGATGACCACATCTCATTGGTCATAGGTATGGGGATACTAAAGTCAAGAACATAAGTGCATGTATCAATGCATGGCACTAGAATGACCCGCCGTGAGATTCTACATGTTAAGTAAGTGTCATAAGTAATTCTCACTGTGATAGTGGTGTAATGATCCTTAGACCTGAAATCATTATATTTCTATACGAGAATTAATATACTTTGATTACATTAAAAGTTACCTTTGACCGGGTGATGATAAAAGTGGACATTGGGTATATTATGAATCGTATGAGAAATATGAATGATCTAGATGGGATTTAATCATCCTAATTTTAGGAGTGATATTATTGGCCTCTTGTTTGAGTGAGACTATGAAATGCACGGCCGTGCTCAAATGTTGATTTGATTTTAATAGTCTACTCATCGATCAAGAAAATAAAGATTAAATTATGAAGAGGATGACACGAGACATGCCTTGAGTTTAATCTATAATATCAAGATTAAAGGGATTATATTACATGAAACATTATTCACGAAAGGCTTAATCGAATCACCGATTTATTATTATTACTTAGGTAGCAATGATGTATTACTAGATGCCGCTCATTGTTTATAATTTTAATTAGATATTAAAATTGTTGTCAACGTAATAATAACCTACAGGGTCACACACAAAGAACGCTTGAAGGAGAAATAATTTAAATTATGAATTTAAATTAAATAAGTAATTTATTTTATTTATGATATTAATTAAGTATGACTTAATTAATTATATAAATAGAATAAATGAATTACCTAAACTAATTCCAAAATTAATAATTAATTAATTAAGTGAGACTTAATTAAATAATTTAGAATTTTGGATTAGTATTAATTATAATTGGATTATAATTAGAAAACTTATTCCTCTCTCTATATAATCTCTTTATGGGCTGATTTAATAGATATAGAGATTTTACAAAAACCCTAGCCGCTCTGAGAGAGGAGGAAGATAGAGAGAGAAGAAGTTTTCGGGTGCAAGTACACATCAATCCTTTATGAAAAGTGTACGTGTGGATACCGTAGAGCGTAGATCGCGAGAGTGGGATACGTGGTGATTAAACAAGCTTTGGACCTCCATTAATCTTCCATTAATGAACTGTTAAAACTTCTAAAGGTATTTATTCTTTATCTCCGAATTAAATCTTTTGTTTTTCGCATGGATCCTGCGGAGGGTTTCACTATTTTGATTTATTTTTCACGTTTATTCCGCTGCGTTTGTGTCACGAAACCCTACAATGGCATCAGAGCTACTTGCGAAATGTTTTAATTCGGTTATGTGCTTAACAGTTTTTGATATATAAGCATGTATGCGATCTATCATGATTTTATATTGATACAATATGTATATGTTTATATATATTATGAATATATGATATTTTATGATATATAATCATGTGATGATTATGTGTGTTGATGTATGTATATAATACATGTTTGTTCTTATTATGGGAATCGTATTCGATACGAATTCTGAAACGGCTGCCGTTGATTTTCTGAAATCTGTGTCCGTTGTCCGATTTTCGCAAACGATATGTGTTTTCTGACTGTAATCGGGTCACTGAGCAATACTGCTAAGTCAGCTCTGCGTCTGTAAGCCATTAGATGTCGTTACAGCCTCCAAAACGGTGATTTATGATTTTCTGAAAATTATTTGATTTTCTAAAATTTTGAGCATATGTATGTATATATTATGAATATATGATATTCATGTAATGTATAATCATATGATGATTGTATGTATCTCTGTGTATGTATATATGATATATGCTTGTTCTTGTTATGAGAATTGTATATGATACGATTTCTGAAACACCGTCAGATTTGGAGAAATCTGACTGCTGTATCCGATTTTCGTAAACGATATGTGTTTTCTGACTGGAATCGGGCCAATGAACAAAACTAATAGCTATGCTATTACCGACGGGTCTGTAAGGCGTTTGACGTCGTTAAGGGCCTCGAAATAGCGATTTATTGTCTTCAGAAATCTGTTTTTAATTTTCTAAAATTTTGAAATTTGTTATATATGATTATATGATATGATTATATAATATGAGATATATTATATGTGTTATATGATAGCATGGTGGATGGTTATGGCCTAAAGTCTCATAGGATAGTGATTTTGATTTATGGTTTTGGTTTCTAAATACGACTTGCATGTCGTTTATTCATTGTAATTTAATTATCTCGAATGTAACTCGAGTTCTTCTTGTAATTTCATTAGAATAGTTTTATTTTTTATTATTCAATGTAATTATCAATGAAGACTTGCAAGTAAGGAGGCGATCCAAAAGGGGATGATGGAGCAATGAAGAAAGAAAACATGTAATATATAGTATTTTTAAAACCACCATAGACTGACCTTGATATTTCCATTAGCTTGGAAATATCATATAGGATGGGGCCATAACCAAACATGTTTAATTTACGCACATTACATATATGTATATGATTGCATGTATTGGTATGTATGCGTAGATATAATTGAGATGCATGCTTAATATTGATTAATCATGTATGTATTAGATACGACACCCATGCCATGTTTGCTTAAACAAGATAAAATCTATAACGATTCAAGATTTTAAAATTAACAAACGATCATGAGATTCTTGTGTTTATGAAATATGGATTTTTAAAACACGGAATTAAATATGGATTTTTGATATCTATAATTGGGATTTTCTGACAAAAGCGGATATGCGTATTCGTAAGGCTGATGGGTTTTAAGTGTGACCATTGGTATCCTCCATCTACCTGGGAAATGAACAATTTAAGATGTCGATTTGAAATATTTGGTTCAAGGAAAAATTGAGGATCTCTTTATGATGTGATCATGATCGTTATAAATTTTCTAAAACCCCTTAACAAAATATTAAGTTTTACTCGGATGCATTCCAATGAATGAACACTCATCGAATCCTAGATCGATAAGGGGAAGGACTGTCAGTGGCAGGGGACTCCTATCTATCGTGCTGAGATGCGACGAATATAAACGGTTATATTCGGCCGTTGTATCATTGGGTCTAACTTAACTGAGTCGTCATAATAAGTGAAAATAAATGGTTATATTCAACTATTATGAACTTAGAAGCATAGAGTTTGGTTAAAAGTCTATTAGATAGATACGATCAATCGTTGTTCACCAAACTATCCAAGAATTATATATGATATAATTGACAACTGTTGTCTACCTAAATAATCATTTTCTAAGGACTTCCAGTGGTTGACTTAGGACATGACGAAATATGGATCTTGGCTCACTAGAAAGAATTATGGGATATACTTTCCAAATTAATAGTAAGGGCTATTAGTTTGATAAAAATAGTGGGAGGTATATGATGATATACCATAATCACTTAAACATAATTAATATTAAATTTGCAATCTAGTTTATTTTATGCATTTTAATATTGTAGATATCAAATGATAAACACAAACAACTTCTCTATGCGATCAGTTCTTGAGAAGGACAAGTTGACGAGAATATATTTCCTTGTCTGACATAGGAGCTTGAGGATCGTCCTCGGGCACCACGATATTAGTCAAATCTCTTCCCCTGCTCTTAAAGTTGAGAATGTAACATGTGCAAATCATAGTGCTTATTGGAAGCAAATTGATGTTGCGACTGATGTTTCATGTCTCATGCTCGCAAATATATGTGCTGAGCTTAAGAAGCAATACAAGCATATAGATGCTTATGAAACGATTGAGCACAAGATATATTTGAAAGGGTACTATACACTTACAAGTAGGGAGAGTGAGACCCGGTTACACCACATGTTCTAAAGATTATAGGGTATAATGAATACCATTGATATTTTGGGTTTCCATATTGGTCTGGAGACAGTTAGATTTGATCTTACAATCTTCGGACAAATATTATTCTTATTTTGTTATGAACAATAAAGTGAATAAGATTGGTAAAACACCCATTGAGTTGCTAAGCATGTTGAGAACTACTGAAAGTAATATGATAAATGCATGAACTACTACTATATTGATGGTAAACATAGGGAATGCAAAAGGGAAAGGAAAATGGAAAGGCAAGGAGAAGATTTGATCTAGTTCCGTTGTCAAACCAAAGTCCAATCCCTAAAGCAGACTCTAAAGTCTGAATGAGGTGTTGATAAAGAAGACGATTGTCACTTCTGTGGAAAGTTGGGAGACTGGAAATTAAACTGTCATGCTTAATTGGAAGATCGGAAGATGATGATCAATAAGGGTCAAGCTTAAGGTATCGGGTTGGAATTGGAGTAAAGATAGTTGCTCTGGTTCGAGGAACTCGTTACTTAATTTTTGGCTTATAAGGAAAATTTAGAACTTAATAATTGTTATAGCGTGCTTGCAATTGGCAGAGACATTATTTCAGTTTCTTGTTTGGACAAGAAAGGCTTTTTCATTTTATAACAATAGTTGTTTATTCTATTTTGATGATGAGCCTTATAATGTTGCACATCTAATTAACAATTTATATGTTCTAAAGTGACTCAAATCAAATATTACCTTTGGCACTGTCGCTGAGGCCATATTAATGAGAAACGCATTTCCAGAATACATAAGGATGCATTCATGGATAAGTTTGATTATGAATCATACCAAAGGATACGAATCTTGGTTTATTTGGTAAAATGACTAAAGCTCCTTTTACTGGACATGGTGAAGAGATCATTGAATGGGTATGACTTATTCATAGTGATGTATGTGGTCATATGTGTACGATGACAAAAGGTAGATTTTATTAACTTCATAAAATTTACTAATTATTTTAGTAGATACGGATATATGTATCTTTTGAATAACTAATCCGAATCATTTGAAAAGTTCAAAGACTATAAAGATGAAGTAGGAAATATCAAAGAAAAGTTTTTTTGATAGGAGAAATCACACCTTGTTGGACATGGTGCGATCAATGTTGAGTCAATGAATCTTCCAATTAGTTTCTGGGGTTGCACCCTGGAAACGGCTCCACATACACTTAACTGTGTTCCTACTAAATTGGTTCAAAAGACTCCTTATGAGATATGGACTGAGCAACGTCACAGCATGTCATTTATAAAATTTTGGGGATGTGAAGCGTTTGTGAAACGTCTAATCTCTGACAAGCTAGGACCAAAATCAGACAAATGTAATTTTGTGGAATACCCAACTGAAACAAGGGGTTATTCTTTCTATAATCCTTCCGAGAACAAAGTGTTTGTTGCTCGAACTGCTGAGAGACAGTGGGAGGATAATAGATCTCAATGAAGTTTGAGACCCACATGATAACGTTGAACCAGTGGAGGAACCTGAGTAGAATGTACAAGAAAAATAATACTGCTCAAGAAACACAGGTGTTCGTAGGTTTAGTAGGATTCGCCATGAGCCCGAGAGATAATATGGATTTCTCTTAACTCAAGATGGTGATGTGATGCTTGTGGATGAAGATGAGCCTCTCACCTACCTAGATACTATAAACACTCCAGATTCTAAGAGATGGCTGGATGCCATTAAATCTGAGATGAAATCCATGTATACTAATCAAGTATGGACTTTGGTTGATCCACCTGAAGGGGTAAAACCTATAGGGTGCAAGTGGGTTTTCAAGAAGAAGACCGACATGGATGCTAATGTACAGACCTATAAGGCACGATTGGTGGCAAAAGGTTTCAAGAAAATTCATGTTATTGACTATGATGAGACCTTTTCACCAGTTATTATGGTCATGTCCATCAGGATTTTGCTTGCTATAGCTGCTTACTATGACTATGAAATCTGGCAAATGGATGTCAAAACCGCTTTCTTAAATGAGAGCCTTGAAGAAGATATGGATGTGTACATGACACACCCTAAGGGTTTTGTTGATCTAAAGGATGCTGGAAATGTATGTAAGTTGCGTCGATCCATTTATGGATTAAAGCAGGCCTCGAGGAGATGGAACATTTGTTTTCATGAAATAGTCAAAAAGAGTTTGACTTTATTCAGAATGAAGATGAAACTTGTGTTTACAAGAAGTTTAGTGGGAGTCATGTGGCATTCCTAGTATTATATGTTGATGATATATTACTAATAGGGAATGACATTCCTTCTCTACAGACTGTGAAGACTTGGTTGAGAAATAATTTCTCAATGAAAGACTTAGGCGATGTGACATATATATTAGGGATCGAGATCTATAGAGATAGATCAAGGTGATTGATCGGCCTAATTTAGAGTACATACATTGACAAAGTTTTGCATCGATTTCAAATGCAAAGAGACTAAAATGGATATGTCCCAATGTCTCATGGGATAGTGATCTCAAAATAAAATTTGTCCTAAATCATTGGATGATAGGGACTGCATGAGTAAAATTCCATATGCGTCAGCAATTGGTTTTATAATGTATGCAATGATATGTACTTGTCCTGATGTCTCGTATGCTTTAACCATGATGAGTAGATACCGATCTAATCCAGGTGAAGGTCACTGTACGACAGTTAAGAATATTCTTAAGTACTTAAAGAGGACTAAAGATTCATTCTTGTTACATGGAGGAGATGTGAAGCTAGTTGTAAGAGGTTTCAGTGATACTGGTTTCTAGACAGATAACGATAATTTAATGTTTCTGTCTGGCTTTGTGTTTTATTGAGATGTTGTATGCTGGAATGGTTCGCAGCAAAGACAATTGTTGATTTTACAATAGAACCTGAGTATATTGATGCTTGTGAAGCAGCCAAGGAGGCTGTTTGGGCATGTACTTAGGAGATATCACCTAATTAATGAGATTAATGATCAAGGAGATATACATATATGTAATTGTGCTCTAGAGACAATACTTTTTATATTTTAAGGATAATATTTATTATTAAGGATTATGTTTTATTGATTATTATTTATTTATTATGTTTTATTTACTGCGTAATAAATTGAAAGCATAATAAATGTCCTTGGAATTTTGATACGTATTATATATCTTTAAGTATGTGACTTAAAAAATGAGATTATATGAATAGTATCTTATTCTTAAAATTCCCTAGTCGAGTATTATTATTTAAGGACAATAATAATGCACAAAGACTAGTATGTTTCTTGACAGATGACCACATCTCATTGGTCATAGGTATGGGGATACTAAAGTCAAGAACATAAGTGCATGTATCAATGCATGGCACTGGAATGACCCGCCGTGAGATTCTACATGTTGAGTAAGTGTCATAAGTAATTCTCACTGTGATAATGGTGTAATGATCCTTAGACTTGAAATCATTATATTTCTATACGAGAATTAATATACTTTGATTACATTAAAAGTTACCTTTGACCGGGTGATGATAAAAGTGGACATTGGGTATATTATGAATCGTATGAGAAATATGAATGATCTAGATGGGATTTAATCTTTCTAATTTTAGGAGTGATATTATTGGCCTCTTGTTTGAGTGAGACTATGAAATGCACGGCCGTGCTCAAATGTTGATTTGATTTTAATAGTCTACTCATCGATCAAGAAAATAAAGGTTAAATTATGAAGAGGATGACACGAGACATGCCTTGAGTTTAATCTATAATATCAAGA
The DNA here is from genome assembly GCA_028671895.1 of Oenanthe sinensis. Classification (NCBI taxonomy): domain Eukaryota; kingdom Viridiplantae; phylum Streptophyta; class Magnoliopsida; order Apiales; family Apiaceae; genus Oenanthe; species Oenanthe sinensis. The sequence goes on along the minus strand of CM053803.1, from coordinate 29,148,456 downwards.
TTAAAGGGATTATATTACATGGAACATTATTCACGAAAGGCTTAATCGAATCACCGATTTATTATTATTACTTGGGTAGCAATGATGTATTACTAGATGTCGCTCATTGTTTACAATTTTAATTAGATATTAAAATTGTTGCCAACGTAATAATAACCTACAGGGTCACACACAAAGAACGCTTGAAGGAGAAATAATTTAAATTATAAATTTAAATTAAATAAGTAATTTATTTTATTTATGATATTAATTAAGTATGACTTAATTAATTATATAAATAGAATAAATGAATTACCTAAACTAATTCCAAAATTAATAATTAATTAATTAAATGAGACTTAATTAAATAATTTAGAATTTTGGATTAGTATTAATTATAATTGGATTATAATTAGAAAACTTATTCCTCTCTCTATATAATCTCTTTATGGGCTGATTTAATAGATATAGAGATTTTACAAAAACCCTAGCCGCTCTGAGAGAGGAGGAAGATAGAGAGAGAAGAAGTTTTCGGGTGCAAGTACACATCAATCCTTCATGAAAAGTGTTCGTGTGGATACCGTAGAGCGTAGATCGCGAGAGCAGGATACGTGGTGATTAAACAAGCTTTGGACCTCCATTAATCTTCCATTAATGAACTGTTAAAGCTTCTAAAGGTATTTATTCTTTATCTCCGAATTAAATCTTTTGTTTTCGCATGGATCCTGCGGAGGGTTTCGCTATTTTGATTTATTTTTCGCGTTTATTCCGCTGCGTTTGTGTCACGAAACCCTACATAGTTGAGGGCTCTCCCGGAGGAAGAGGGTGCTCCCTGATCTTGCATTGCAGATACTGTTTGGGCCATATCTCAAGTTCCAGAAGTCAGAATTGGACGATCTTACAGTCCAACAAGGAGGCGCGCCTTCGTTCTTCCTGGAAAAGTCAACCTATTTCCCTGCATTCACTTACTTATAGTAATAATCGAAGGCCATAGCTTCATATTCCTCGGGTTGCCCTCGTAGGGGAGTTATGAAGACACATTTGGACTTATCTTGGAAGATCCTTTCCCTGTACTCAGGTGGTTTGCCCTCGATTGGGGACTTAGGACGTGACCTATGATTTGTGGTGGATCTAGTGCTGGCCTCAAGTCAAGGTATTCTTGGAAATAGCTGTAGTGGACAGGCTAGAGCCCATGGTTTTTGGGTCGACGTCGGATCCATGAAGTCCTAGGACCTTATACTGAGTTTTGAACTATCCGAACAAGCCTGAATGTAGAGTCCTTTTCCAGGAAGGTTTCACTTGCCTTTTCTGCATTCGATTCGAAGAAGGAAACTTCGGTTTCCTAACGGGCCTCTACTTCACCAAGAACTACGTGGGCTTGATCCTCTATTTTTCCTATAAATAGAGGTACGTAGGCACATTGTGAGGGGTCAGAATTATTAGAGCTCGCAGCCGCCAGAGAAGACAAATCTCTAGTTATTCTGAAACCTAGCAATCTCAGCCCCCAATCTCATATAAACAACTTCGCTCCACCGCATCCCATCCTCGTCAAATCTTTATCCGGCAAAGAACCTCAATCTTTGTTGCTTACCAGATTTCTCCATCAACAAATTGGCGCTAGAAGGAGAGCATGTTTGCATCTAAGGAGAAAAGATGTCCCTATAACAAAATCTGAATAACATATCTGGTGGGATATGATTTTGAACACGATTCAGAGATAGAAGTGAGTTATGAATACTTTGGCTATGGGAAGAGGATGGAGTCAAAGAAACAACATAACTATAATCAAGCAGTTATGGGATTAATGATCCGCACACGCCTACCAGGTAAACCTTGCTTGCCGATATTTTCTATTGTGAATTGGGTTTTACGCAGGTAGGAAATTCTAGGGGACGACACGTCCTCATCCCTCGAATTTGTTAGGGCGCACCCTCTTTCTCTCACCAGCCTCTCTGGAAGGATGGTGTAATTTTGTTGTTTCGACACCTCCCCTCGTCAGCTTCATCTCGAAGGCGAGGGTCGACGCTTATGCCTCCTTCGTGAGTCGACGCCTCCCCTCGTCAGCTTCATCTCGAAGGCGAAGGTCGACATCTATTCCTCCTTCGTGAGTCGACGCCTCCCCTCGTCAGCTTCATCTCGAAGGCGAGGGTCGACACCTACTCCTCCTTCGTGAGTCGACGCTTCCCCTCGTCAGTTTCATCTTCAGGCGACGCCGATAGTTCAGGGTGCGCCATAGTTCAAAGTGAGGGTCGACGCCAAGGTCACTCCTCCTTCATGAATCGATGCCTAGGCCTTCCTCTCGTCAGCTTCATCTCGAAGGCGAGGGTCGACACCTATTCCTCATTCGTGAGTCGACGCCTCCCTTCGTCATCTTCATCTCAAAGGCGAGGGTCGACACCTACTCCTCCTTCGTGAGTCGAAGCTTCCCCTCGTCAACTTCATCTTCAGGCGACGCTGATAGTTCAGGGCGCGCCCTAGTTCAAAGTGAGGGTCGACGCCAAGGCCACTCCTCTTTCATGAGTCAACACAGAGGCCTTCCCTTCGTCAGCTTCATCTCCAAGGTGAGGGCCGACGCTTATTCCTCCTTCATGATTCGACGTCTCCCCTCATCACCTTCATCTCGAAGGCAAGGGTCGACGCCTCCCCTCGTCAGCTTTGTTTTCAGACGACACCGATAGTTCAGGGCGCGTCCCAGGAGAAGCCCACATCAACAGGTCTAATTACTCTACTAATGAGGTACATAATACTCAAGTAACTCCTGGAAACCTATAGATGATTTATATAGTAGAATTAGTAGATATGTTATGCAGGATAAGGACACGTCCTCAAATGGAAAAAGGTGTTAGAGCATCAGCCTCCTCTACTCAGTTAGGGCACGCCTCAGCCCTCCGTCATCGCTCAGGGAATGCCTTAGCCCTCCATAACTCCTCGAGTCACACCAACATCAAATACCCAAACCGCTCCCATGCCTCAGGGTGCGCCCTTACTCAATACAACTCTCAACATCTAAGGAGAAAAGATGTCACAACCACAAGATTAACGGATGAATGGCAGGAGGGAGGAAGAAGCACAGTCACCTGGCCAGAATCATGGTAAGAACAACTAGAACTACCATGATCATGAAGAGTATGTTCCTAAGCATGTAACTAATCCTCCCAATATTGGTCAGATCGTTGGAGGTCAGATCGTTGGAGGACCTCCCCCCATTATGATGACAAATTCAGAGATGATGGAGCAATTGTTTTTTTATTGAAGACACAGTCAGGAGTCTCCATACGAATTTCAATGGATTTGATGAACGCCTTCGCACTCTTGAACGTCGCTCCGGGAATGAGCCAATGATTCAGGGAGGGAGGCGCCCTCATGGTGATGAAGGAAGAATATTGGAAGATGCTCGTGATGGTAGGTTCCTTAGAGTCACCCCTAGAAGGCTGGAATTTGGGAGCGGTACTACTAACCAGAATCATCAAGAGAATACTGAGAGGAGGATGGTCCTTGTAGGATAAGTCATCCGTCCTCCACACCCACATCGCTCAGGTCATACTTCTGAAATGAGGCATAAAACTCAGGTAATCCCCGAACACCGTAGACCTTTTATTCGTGATAGAACTTGTATATTAGTTTTGCAGGGAGAGGAAAAAGAACGACCTCCTATGAGAAAGGATGGGGTAGGGGAAAGACCACCAATCCTTAACCCTCATACCTCTAAGGTCAAAGCACCCGGATGAACGTTTCCCATGAAATATTGATCCACATCGTGAGGCTCTTTCAAACCGACTTTGAAGAAGGGGTGGAAATTTTATGAATAATAGACCTCTTCATCATTGGAGGCGCCACAATGCCAAACCTATTAGCACCCCAGTCTACTCTGAAAACTCATTTGAGAGTGGGCTTCACACCTCTCAAAGGCAGAATGGCCAGAATAGTCAGCGCTCTCAGAACACCCAAAATCCTCCTCCTCCTCCGGAGAACCAACAGGGTGTGCCCTAACCTCCTCCAGTCATCTTGGGTACGCCTTAACCCATGGTCATCAATCATGTCACGCATGTTTCCAACTCAGGTAATAACTAGGTTGTGACCCACCTCAGGGCACGCCCTCCACTATGGCCTCCCAAGTAAGTCCCTTATCTCTGCTTTCAGGAATGAAAAATGTTCCAGGTGTGGGTAACATAAATGTTGATGAACTGAGGAAAATCATCACCATCCTTAATGGAGGAAGGCCCACAACCTTAGTACAGGCTCCATCTCCTTTCTCTCAAGTGGTAAGGAAAGTTTCGCTTCCACAAGGCAATCAAAGCATTTACTGATCTCCGCTATCATGAGAACTCTGATCTGGTGGCTAATGTCAGGCAAAGGGACAATGAATTCCTCCAAGCGTACTCCAAATGATTTAACTCTTAAGCTACAGGAGGTAGAGGGGCATGACGCTCACGAATGTCAACAACTGAAGGACGAAATTGAATCGTTGATAAATGAAGGGCATCTCACTGAATGGGTAAAGAAGTATAGCGTCGATCATCCCGCACCGAGAAGGGAGAGTAGACCAAGCTTTGGAGTTAACAATCAGGAGTCAGCCTTAGAACCTACGGAGGAATTTGTGGAAGGAATCGTGGAAGATGCCAGCGACGAAGAAACTGAAGAGTAAGCCTTAGCTAGAAAAATGAAGGGAAAAATAGTCATTCATAAATCTCTTCCCGGAGAGAGAGAGGGTGCGCCCCCTCTAATAGGAGGAAGGAAGAAGACGACTTTGACTTTTACCTGGATCCTTGAATTCCTCTTGTAGTGAAAAAGCATGGCCAACAGAAGAAACCTGTGATATTCCTGACAAAATTTTTGGAGGTGGGCACCCAGTTATGGCGCGCTTTAAGTTGGTAATTTACAAGGTGAAGGGGGGGTACCAAGATCGGGGCCCCAAGACGGAGATGTATTTCGAGTGTGCTTAGTAACTTGTGCAAAAATTCAAGGAGTTGTGCCTACAGCAGATGTCGTGGAAGAATGATAGTAGTGTCGATGCCTTGGCCAAATTAGGTTCTCAGAAGAATGCTCATATGTTGCGGGGTGTTCCCATTGGAAGTTCAGGAGAAGGCTAATGTTCCCGAGATAATGGTAATGCAGGTGGAGGAAGATGCTCAAGTCGCATGGATGACTCATATTCTAAAAAAAAATTGAAGGAAGGAAATCTCCATATCTTGAAGGAAGATGACAAATGGATAATTTGAAGGCAATCGTTAGAAAAATTTGAAGAAGAAGTAAATAGTTTTAGGAGGATGTTATGGACACACCAAAACTACAGGGCACACATTCTTTTGAAAAATGGAGGAGCATAGTGAATGAATAAATTCTCTCATATTTTAATATTTCGAGAATTTGGGGGTAGTTGTTATGCCCATATTTTGATTGAAATCGACCTCCTCCTGATATTGGGCCTCTCCTGGAATTGGCCTCTTCCTGGTATCAGGCTTCTCCTAGAATCAACTTCCTCCTGATATCGGACTTCTCCTGGAACCGGCCCCCTCCTGATATCGGGATTATCTTAGAATCAGCTCTCCCTGAGGAAGAGGGGGCACCCTAGTTCAAAGATGAGGAAGATAGAGATGACGACTCTCCCTGAAGTTGGCTCACCCTAGTGAGGAAGAGGGAGATGGGGGCTCTCCCTGAGGAAGAGGGCGCTCCCTAGTTCAAAGATGAGGAAGATGGAGATGACGACTCTCCCTGAAGTTGGCTCACCCTAGTGAGGAAGAGGGAGATGGGGGCTCTCCCTAAGGAAGAGGGCGCGCCCTGGTATGAAGATGAGGAAGATGGAGATTACGACTCTCCCTAAAGTTGGCTCACCCTACTGAGGAAGAAAAAGATGAGGGCTCCCCCTGAAGTTGAGGGCTCTCCCTGAGGAAGAGGGCGCACCCTGATCTTACACTGCAGATATTGTTTGGGTCATACCTTAAGTTCCAGAAGTCAGAATTGGACGATCTTACAGTCCACGCGAAGCTTATGGAATGATATTTAATTTAGAAGTGGTCCAACAAGGATGCGCGCCTTGGTTATTCCTGGAAGAGGACTCGCCCTCCTCCGTCAATTGTTGGAAAAGTCAGCCTATTTCCCTGCATTCACTTACTTGTAGTAATAATTGAAGGTCATAGCTCCATATTCCTCGGGTTGCCCTCGTAGGGGAGTTATGAAGGCATATTTGGCCTTATCTTGGAAGATCATTTTCCTGTACTCAGGCGGGTTGCCCTCATCTGGGTGCTTAGGACGTGACCTACAATTTGTGGTGGATCTAGTGCTGGCCTCCAGTCAAGGTATCCTTGGAAATAGCTGTAGTGGACCGGCTAGAGCCCACGGTTTCCGGGTCGAAGTCGGATCCATGAAGTCCTTGGACCTTATACTGAGCTTTGATATATCCGAACAAGCCCGAATGTAGAGTTCTCTTCTAGGAAGGTTCCACATGCCTTTTCTGCATTCGATTCGAAGAAGGAAACTTCGGTTTCCTAACGAGTCTCTACTTCACCAAGAACTACGTGGGCTTGATCCTCTATTTTTCCTATAAATAGAGGTACGTAGGCACATTGTAAGGAGTCAGGATTTTTAGAGTTCGCAGCCGCCAGAGAAGACAAATCTCTAGCTATTCTTAAACCTAGCAATCTCAGCCCCCAATCTCATGTAAACCACTACACTCCACCGCATCTCATCCTCGTCAGATCTTTTTTCGACAAAGAACCTCAATCTTTGTTGATTACCAGATTTCTCCATCAACATTAACCGATAAATTCCAATTCCCGATTTTTACAACCATGTTACAATTATATATATTTTTAAAAAAACTATTAAAATATTTATATAAATGATATTTTCAAAGCATTCTGTGGTGCACGGTTACGAAGCTAGAACTAGAATACATATAAAGCTTTCAACGGAGAAAGGAAGGTCATTTAAAAGTATAAAAAACGCGACACATATTTGCAGAGGTAGTTAAAAAAGCATAAACGCGATGCACATGTATAGATGGCTTATGGCTAAACCTTCCCCAGCTACATTTGGACTTCTTTTATCCATTAATTCTCTTTCACGTACTTTTTACTTTACTATTTAAAGAACCCTTTTACAAAATTATAGAAATGGCATCTCTCTAGTGTGCAAAGCTTTCCGGGACATCTTTTATTTTTTTTGCCGGAAGCTTTCCGAGACTTCTAAAAGACAAAAGAAAATAAATTTAAGGGCAAATAAGTCATCACAATATTATATGTCAAACTTTTATTTTGATCAAAAAAGTTTATAAATACATAATAAAAGGGACATTTTTCACTAATCATAACACTGCACTTTAATATTATTAAACGGTCGTTAAATATGAGTTGACTCTAAAAATATCCATTCGAGAGTCTTTAATATTCATCGTTCCCTCGTAGTTGATAACCAATTTGTTCCACATTTCTTATGTGGATCTGCAATTATTAACACGTTTGTATTGTTTTTCTGCAAGTGCACTAGTTAAGACCATTTCCGCTTTCGCGGCTATGTTCATTAATTCTTCTTCTTCACGGGTGCATTCATTGACTTTCTTTTCGATCACTATTTCGTCAACTACTTTAGTCGGAACAACAACACCGTCTTCGATAGCCATCGAAACTTTGACACCTTGAGATTTAGCATAAATTCTAAATCTTGTTTTCCAAGTAGTAAAGTTGGTGCCATCAACTAAGGGAGGTCTCGAACTCGAGAGACCTTCACCACAACCAATGGTATTCAAATATGCCATAAAAGATCTACTTTTTGTCGTGTTCGTAAGTACTGAAGAAGACCACGAAACATAGTCAAAAGCACTACTCTGATACCAACTATTAGGTCCTAAATAATGGGCGAGATTAGTTAGAGGGGGGTTGAATAACTTAATACCATTTTTAAAATTTAGAGTTTGGCATTTTTAAATTCCCTTTTCTCTTTTTAAATTTCGTTACTTTTCAACAAATAAAATCGAATGCGGCAAGTAAAGAGAAAAAAAACAGAGTACAACAAATTTATCCTAGTTCCCGAGTCCCTCCCTGAGCTCGAGATTTTGCACTATAAAAGATGTATTCTTATAGTAAGAGGAGAAGCCTTTATAACAGTATGTATTTTTTTCAGACCTTAACTACCATTTAACCGCTCAAAATACGATAGAAAAACCTACTTGATTTATCTTGGAGCGTAATTGCCCGCTACCTCTTCACAATCAAAGTAGAACCTGTACAAGATGATCTTAGAGTGTAACTCCCCGTTATCTCTTCACAAGCAAGTAGTAACCCTTATAAACTTATCTTGGAGCGTAATGTCCCGCTACCTCCTTAAAGATAGTAAAACCTTGTGTAGACTATGTTCCTCTACAATTTTATAGGTATTGGATCTTAGGTCTTAGGACTCGGGTCTTTTATTTTCCTAATAATGCAAAGACACCTAACTTCTAGTTTGCATGCCTAAGACTTGGGTCTTAGAACAAGGATCACATCACTTCACTTCACCTCACAAGAAAGTCTAGATAACAAGTACTATGACTTTTAGTCATTTCACCTCGGTGTGTGTAACTGTGTATGCAAGAAATTAAGTGTGTATGCTAAAGTAAAGTGCAGAAATTAAAAACGTATGAATGCAAACACTTAAAATAAATCTTTCTTTCTATTCTCTTATTTATTTTCCGATATATAAGGCCGGGGGTATATGAACTAAACTAATGGCCAAATGTATTGACTTGATTATATCAAGCTCGAAGTGTCTAGTTGTTTATAAAAGCATTGATCCTAAGAACAAAAATGAATCTATAAGGCTCTTTACAAACTAAATAAGGCAATCTAAGATTCTACGAGAAGAGTTCGTTTATGTCTATATACTGATTTATGTGAATTCTCGTAACTTGGAATCAAAGAATATATAACTTCTAGTACTCGAAAAGTAAAAGGCTAGTTTATATCTTAATATACAACTTATATGATTATCCTTTTCACTTTGAATTTGAAGCTACTTCAACTTCTAGATCTCTACGAGGAAGCCTTGTTTATATCTCTTACTATATATGAGACTTATAAAAGTATCTTCTAACTTGGAGTTCGAAGTCGGATAAAATCACAAATATTCTACGAGTGTGAGTTCATTTATATCTTTGTAGGAGACTTATACGAAACCTTATGACTCGGAATATGAGCTTGTTTTTTCAATTTATAACTCAACAATGAAACTTTCTATTTATATCGTAATATATTGACTTATACAAAAGTGCTTCGACTCGGAATAAAAAGTGAGACTAACTCACAAATATTCAATAAGTAATGTTTGCTTATATCTCTATATGAGAGTTATACAAATCACTTCTAACTCGGAATATAAGTTCGTTATAAAATTAACATTTTATATATATAAGGAAAGACAACAACAATTAAAGCTCGTGTATGTATAAACCCGTAAACAAGTGCAAGTATATATAAACTAAAAATCAAACCAAGAAAGAACAATATATATACTTATACACTATATATCCGAATATATATATATATATATAGGTAAACGTTCTATGAAGAACCTTATATGGAGTACTAATTGGAGAACATATATGTTCTGCATTATATTCTGCTTATTATATATTGCAGAATCTAATGCAGGACATATAGGTCTCTAATTTGTACTACATCTAAGAGTACTTCATTGAATTCATTCCTATATATATATATATATATATATATATATATATATATATATATATATATATATATATATATATATATATAAGAAAGAAAACTAATTAACTTATAACCCTTGTGCTCTATAGTGAGAGATAAACTATTTCTTTCGAAATCAAGGAATACAAGTTAGGTTTGGGAACGAGAGTTCGTGTAAATATAAAAAACAACCAGACAAGCAAGATATACACATTACTAAACTCGAACCAAGTTTATATATATATATATATATGTGTGTGTGTGTGTGTGTGTGTGTGTGTGTGTGTGTGTGTGTGTGTGTGTGTATTTATATAACTAACTTATAACCCTTGAGATCTAAGAAGAAATCAAGAGAAAAAGTTAGGACAAAGCCAAAACACACAAAAATTAGTTGTCAGAAAAAGTTGCCGAAAAATGATCGGAATCTCAACTTTTGATAAAACTTTAGGGGAAACTAAAAAGGTCTAGGGGTTGTTGAAATATGATATTTAGTTAGCCTAAACTACCTTGTGTGGTGGGTGTGTTATATGAGCAAGAAAGTGGATGAAACAAGCTTTAAAAGAGATGAAACTGAGAAGAATCAAAGCTTGTTTGCTAAAACTTCTGGGGATGTTATTTTGTGGGATATGGCTGATATGAGGATAGAAAAATGTGACAAGTCATTATATTAAGCATTTAAACACGAATAAACACGAAACTAAATGATACACTCAGTTTTGTGACATTTTTCAAATATGCTCCAAAAATTATGCAAATTTGGGAAACATTTGAAAATAATTCCCATAGGTTATGTTCAAAATCTACTAAATTTGGACTTGGCCTTCTATGATTTCTAAGTGACCGAACAATCAATTACGTATTGATATGCGGTCTAAATTAAAATAAAAGTTATCCCAAAAATTATGAACAAAATCCTAAAATTCATTTTCAATATTCTAGTGATATTCCCGAAGATTCAAGTCATTTAAATATGTGTAGCTATTTTTTGAAAAAAAGATCATTTCGTAGTTCCTAATGGCCGAAAAAATAATCGATAGTTATTTGTCAAAATTTGTCGACGTTTAGACTAAAATTTTGACTTGAAATATATTCCAACATAATATTCATAATTTAATAATGACTATGAGGTCCATGGAATATTTCTATTTGAATTAAAATACATGTTATCCATTTAAATAGGACAATTAGGGTCTATCGGGATAAAATATGTACTTTGTATATAGGCAGGACTTTTTTAAAGAGAAATTTAACAAATAAATTTAGAAAATATATTCTCTTGAAAACCTTTGAAACCAACACTTTTTTGATTTAATATTACATTTTTTGTCTCGTAAAATCAGTTTTAAAACTATTGTATTTGTTCAATTTTCTATGGGGCGTAGGCCTCCCAAAAGGTAACGGAGGTGTGCAAAGGTTTCCTCGGGCCGGACGGAGATTGGTCCTCGAGTGTAAAGGCAGAAGGGAGCTTGACTACAAGACCCACCCGTCGAGCACCCGTCGAGCAGGGACGAAAGTCGGCCTTAGTGATCCGACGGTGTCGAGTGGAAGGGTCGTCACTCAACGGAGTCTTCATTATTTACCTCAAAATATGACATATACTAATTAGATTTAGATTTGATTTTATCATCAATTTGATAAATCTTGTCTAATTATAAGTTGAGAGAAAATCGTTTTCGTTTGTTTATAAAACAAATTTGACTAGATTTGACTTTCAGTTCGCCTTTCACTTCGCTAAGGGAGGATTACTATATTATTTAGTAAATTCATATTTTTAATTAATAATTTACACTTATTATTTCGATAAAATAATCCAAAACCTAATAAAAAAATGTCCGCAAGGGTTGACTCAGTTAGTTAAAAAGAGGAATATCATCCTCTTGGTCACATGTTCGAATCTCACGGGAGGAGAATTTGTGATTATGCCATCTGGGTCAGAGTCTGTCGTACTTGTGCCGTTTACCTGGTTCACGTGGTTTGCAGGTTATTGCGTGAGCCCGTGAATTTACCCGGTGCACATCCAATTGGTAGCGGCTGCGGGTTCCCACAATAAAAAAAAACTAATAAAAAGGTTGTATCTCACAATTTTTACTTATATGGTTAAAAATTTAAATATTAATGAATAAATATTTTGATTTATTTAAATGAAAAATTTATTATCATTATTATGTCAATATCAAATGATTTATTAAAATACTACTTCATTTTAATATATTGGTTTTTTGACTGTTAGTTTATTGAAATTCTATGCCAAAAGTACCTAGGAAGAAACACGTTTTGATGAGTAATTAAAAAGTATTCCTCCGACAATTCTTTTAGCCAATTGTCAAAAGCAAACATAAAAAATCTTTTAAACCGAACCTATATTAAGCATGCCTATATAATTTATTATAAGTTAAAAATGTATAAATTTTTTAATTTAAAGCAGCTTGTTAGAAATTCAAACAGGATAAACATCTTACTACTTGCAAAGATGCAATTATGCAAACAAATATGATCAGACATGTCGGCACAAACACCTGAGGTAGTTGGCCACTTTGACCGCATATTCTCGTGCATATTTTCAGGCACCTGCTGGCTGCTATATCATCCAGTAGTTTAGTCTTTGTAAAGTTCGAATTGGCATGCAAATTATTGCTCCTGCTTTATTTCTAAATACTCATGTGACATGAATGTTATAAAATAAACAAATCATATAGCTAAAGTTAATATAAATTTTTTTATTTTTTTATTTAATAAAGGTTTAAATTTTATTTTTATTCAATATAAAATTTTAAGTAATAATAAATATGAAAAAAAGTATCTGTCAAAAGTTTAAACAATTATTATTTAAAAATGGTTGGAGTACCTACTAATTAACCTAGTTGATACTTGATAGCCACTTAGCAGCAACTCTGAGAATGAATAGACTATACTCGTTTTACACGTGATAAATAAATATATAGAATGGGAGAAACATTGGAGTACTATAATTCTATAGAATATATATTCTATTATTCTGGCGTGCCGCAATTTATTTTTCATGTTTTTTTTTGGTCATTTCTAAAATTGAGATTGTTTTTAACAAATATCACTTTAGTCACTTTATATAATTAAATATTTCTTACTCAGAATTATTTTTTCACATAGTTGAACCATTCTCGATTACTCTAGTTTGAACCGGTAAAATGAAAAGATATATGTGTTGGTCTTCGATTTTCATCCATGCGTTGTGAAATAGGCAAAATTTGATGTTTTAGTGGTCGTTCGGTTGTATTTATGAATTAACTTTCTACATGAAATATTAGTTACTTGGTATTTAAAATTAACAGTAAATGAGAAAAGTTGTTTAGTTGTTGATGTGAAATTTTAAATTTACATGAATTTTAAATAATCAAGAGTGGGGTGGGTAAGTAACTTCCTACATATCATGGTATTTCAAGTTCAAAAGAAGTTGCATTTCACTTATTTTAATCAACCAAACAATCTTACCAACTTATTTCTCTGAAAGTTCAAATACGTGAATATTAAGTGAGCAACAAAGGAGCACTTATCCTCTAAATAAATAGGTCAATAAATTAGATGGCGGTGCGGAGATTAGTTAAATAGGGGGAGGTATACGCTGTCCGATAGAAAAATCTTAACCGTATTAGTCGGTGGCAGTTTGATTGTGTTTAAAAGTAAGTTCAATACATTTTTTTTAAAACAAGTTCAATACATAATTATATTTATTTGTATATATATATATATATATAGTATAGAATTAAGGGCGAGTAAAACCGAATCGAAATTAAAAAATCAAAATGAATGGTTTAATTTTGACTTTGTTCGGTTTTATTTTTTATTCATTTTAAATCGAATTAAATTCCGGTTGGGTTCAGTTTTCAACCAAAAAAAATTGGTTTAAACCGAACCGACCAAATTATAAATATTATTTATTAATATTTTAATTATTTATTTATATGTTATATATATCTATGATTTAATTAATTCAACTAAAATTTAAATATTTAGATTGATGATTTTTATTATATTATATTATAATTATTACCTATTTTAATGAATTTATTAATAAAAATAATATTGAAACTCAAAAAATAATAATGTAATATAATTTTTTTTAATTTCATGTTTTTTTAAACCGAACCGAATTTCGGTTTAGTTCAGTTTATCAAAAAATTGAAATTTTGGTTTGCGGTTTTTTGGTTCAGTTTTTTCTGCTTCTTTCGTTTCAGTTCGGTTTGGTTTAAGACCCAACGACCGAATGTTCAGCACTATATAGAACTAAAATCATAAAAAACCTACTTTAATACAAAACTATTTCTGGTTGGATAAATATATAAATGGATACTTAATTTTATATTTAGAACCAAAGATGTATATAGCTATCCTTGCCACAATAACACACATCATTAGTTTATTAGAAATTGAGCGCAAATTAGTTCATTTTAATAAAATTTTAGTTAAATTATTGGAGTGCAAGTTTCATTTTATCGCTAAAAATTACTTTTTGATTTCAAATTATAATAATGATTATTACCATTTTGCATTTAAATTAAACTTACTCTAATACTGATGATGTAGAGTTTTTAATGACTAAGAGTGTTATAGCACTCTATTCCGTCATCCAAACTCATCAAAATCATCTATATGTCTCATGCAAAATACCTATATATTCTTTGTACAGGGATAAATCTTCATGTAGTTCAAAAATTTTGGGTTGAATTTTAATATGGATGAATCATGTATCAGGGCGTTTGATTATTATTTAAATATTGCGTCAATGATATTTAAGGTTTCGTAGGTGTCCTAACATACTGTTGGAGTTAGGCCTAGATCCATGATAACTCGACCCAGGACAAACATTGGACTGAGCTTCATAAGTGGGCCCGACCCAAGCCCAAGGGGTCAACCCTAACCAAGCCCATAAGTTGTGATCATTATGTGAATAGCGGGAAAATCGGACAACGTGGGGGCAACGGTCACGTCTTTAACATGCCTCCGCCTTATCCTCCACCATACATTTATTATAGATTTACGACATACATTTGCTATAGATTCACGGCATACATTTATTCTTGTGCATTCTTGTTACTCACAAAAAGGCCAGATTAACTTATTCTCACACCGAAGGTGAATCGAGGGACACAACCCTCGCATTCTTCTTCATTGTAGGAGGCCTACGAAGGATACCTTCACGGAGGCCGAACTCATATTCTTGGTTACGCATGACTCTTGCAGAAATCTGGTTCCAACATTTGGCGCCGTCTGTGTGAACGTACAAGAAAACCAATCAACTGTAAATCATGACGCAACCAATGAATACACTTGATGCTCCACCGGGGTTTTCAGAGCCCCAAAACTCCGGTGACGAAAATTTGCGGCAGCCGGAAAGCTCTATAGCGATGAATGTCACTCCTAGGCAATTGAATTTTGGGAGCTTGAATGAGGAGAATGGAGATCCACTCCCCACGCAGGAGGAGCAGCTACCCATGCTGAAAAGGTGGAGGGGGAGAAAAAAAGCTCAAGAGGAAAGGGATCGCGGACGCAACCGGTCAGAGACTTCCAAAAAATCCATTAGCCAGCAAAGAAAGGGCAAAGGCCCAGAAAAGATATTGAAAAATGCTCGTAACCAGGCATTGAGGAGGGAAGCCGATGAGTTGAGGTTGAAGTTTCTCCGTTTTCAAAGGGAAGAGTGGGAGTTGCAAGAGAAGCAGCATTGAGAGTCCCTCTAGCTACTGAGGAGGAAGATATACTCAAGACCGAGTCAGAATCCCGAACAAAGAAAAAAGCTAGAGATCAAGACGAGTCCTCAAACTTCGAATCTCACTCAATGAGGTCTAGGTCGAGGGTGCACGTTTCCTCGGACTCCTAAGATGATGATGAAGGATCACACTTAAAGGATCGTTTGAAGAGGATGGAAAAAGCCATGTTCAGAGACCTGCATAAGATTATTCATGAACTAACTGTGGTAGAGGCGATTGAGCAATACCAACCTCCTCCAGGTCGTCAGTTCCCTAAGATATTTGAGTTCAATGGTAGGGGGATCCCGAAGACCATAGTGAGAAGTATGAGAGCCTCATGACAGATATTTGACATTGTGGTATCATGTTATGTAAGATGTTCAAAACTTACTTGAGGGACTCAGCCTCAATGTGGTACCGATCTATGAGGCCTAGATAAATCAGTTCATACGATCAGTTGAAGATGAAGTTCTTGAGGCACTATTTATACCTGTGCCGAATAGAGAAGGATACTGAGGAGCTCATCCATTGTAGGTAGAAGCCCGATGAGAAGTTGGGAGATTATTTAGCCCGATTCAAGTAGGAGGCAAGTATGGTCACCAACCTCGATAAAGTTAAGGCAACAAGGTTCATAGCAGCAGGGATGAACCCGATCAAAAGAAAGAAGCTCATATCCTCATTGTACGATGTACCTCATCGGTCATTGAACAATATATACCTCTGTGGAGAAAGCATACCAAGGAAAATGGAGTCCATAGAGGGTTATGAAAAGAGGGATGATCGGAATAGAGGCAAGGGTCAAAACCGAAGTGACGGAGGAAAGAGCTCTAACCGATATTCTGAAGAGAAAAAGACTAACCAAGGAGATCTAAGGGACTGAATGGATAGAGGAGATGCCACAAGTATTCTGGCCCTACCGAACTACCCCTAGGTCCTCAACTAGAGAAACTCCATTCCGGTCGGCCTATGAAACTGATGCGCTGGTACCAGTGAAGGTCGGACTAGATTCCTACATACGAGAAGTGTTCGAGATTGAGGGAAATGAGCAAGGGCTCCGAGCAAATGTAGACCTTCTTGAAGAAGCGTTGGAAGAGGCATACATGAAGAATGTTAAGTATCAGCAGCATACAGCTCAATACTATGACTTAGGAGTCAGAAAACGCTTTTTCCAAGTTGGAGACATGGTCTTGCGAGAATTAGCCACTTCAATGCCGAGCAAACAAGGCAATCTTATGCCGAACTGGGAAGGTCCATACATAGGGATCGAGGTAATTCTTCCGAGGACATACAAGTTGACCGAACTAGACGGATCACCGACCAAAAACACGTGGCACCCTTCCCGTCTACAAAAATTCTATCAGTAAGGTCAAGTATTCATTTCAAGTTCAGTAGGATTTCCTATCTTGTGTTCATTTCCAATTCAGTAGGATTTTTTATATTACGATTGTTTCAAGTTTGATGTAACCTTCAGTCAATTTTTATATACCGAAGTATTCAAAGCATCATATCTATTCGATCAAATGTTCTATGATGACTACATTCCCAAACCAGGCCACGAACTCCTGGTTAGGCCCTTAAGACCGAAGTGGGCCTCAACCAACAATTCGTGATCTCGGGGCAGAATGTTTATTCTTCTCGTAGAAAAGAAAATAGATACTCAAAAATAAAAACATCCCGAGGACATTTTGAAAGTCCGAAGAGGGAGTTCAATCAAAAATATCCCGAGGACATTGTGAAAGTCTAAAGAAGGAGTTCAATCAAAAATATCGCGAGGACATTGTGAAAGTCCGAAGAGGGAGTTTAATCAAAAATATGCCGAGGACATTGTGAAAGTCCGAAGAGGGAGCTGAATCAAAAATATCACGAGGACATTGTGAAAATTTGAAGAGGGAATTCAATCAAAAATTGCCTGAGGACATTGTGAGAGTCCAAAGAGGGAACTCAATTTGAAACACCCCGAAGACATTGTGAAAGTCTGAAGATGGAGTTTAATCTAAAATATTCTGAGGACTTAATGAGAGTCCGAAGAGGGAGCTCAAAAAATGAAAAAATTTCCAAAGGCATGAAGGCCTGAAATGGAACTAAATATCCAGAGGGCATAATAAGAGTATGAAGAAGAAGTTCAAAAATAAAATTTTCCCAAGGCATAAAGCCCAAGATGGAACAAAAACATCTCGAGGACATTATGAGAGTCCGAAGGAGTTTAAAAATAAAATTTTTTTAAGGCATAAAGCCCATCATGGAACAAAAATTTCCCGAGAACATAATAAAAGTCCGAAGAAGGAGTGTAAAAAACAAAGATTTCCTAAGGCACAAAGCCCAATAGGGACCTAAAAGACCTCGAGGACCAAGTGAAATTCCGAAAAAGGAATTTAAATTAAAAAAGCTTCCTAAGTCATCAAGACATGAAAGGAACCGAACACTCCGAGAACAACAACATAGTCTGAAGGAGTCTAAAAATAAAAAAGTTGTTTGAGGCATCAAATAATCACCAATATCTGATACACAAGTCCAGAGCTTAGGCAAGGCTAAAGGAGTACCGAACTCAGGACTTCAGGACATTTAATCCTTAACACAACTCTTGTGGAAAAAATTCACACGCCTAGAGCTCGGGCCGAGATGAAGCATGACCGAACTCAGGACTTCAGGACAGTGAATACCGAGGACAAATCCTGTGATGAAAATATACAAGCCTAGAGTTCGAACTTCGGACAATAAAAATCTGACCGAATATAAAATACTCAACAAAGCCCGAACGAATGAGACATAAAAGCTACGAGCTATAAAAATATCCTGAGGATAATGTTAAAAGTCTGAAGAAGAAGATACTAAAATAAAAAATGCAAGGTAAAGATCTACGCTAACCAAGGCAACTGCACATAAGTCCAAAGTTCGTGCATAGCTTGGGCAAAGCCGAACCAAGGACTTCGGGGTAACCTATCCCGAATTAGCAAGCAATTTTCAAATAAGAAAGAATGACAAACACAAAAATAGAAAGATTAACATCAACTAGCAATTGATATTCATATCATAAGTGACCCGAAAATACACCCCGAAAGGGATCCCAAGATAATTGTGCAATGTAACAATATCATTACCCGAAGCTTGTGGAAGTCATCCCTCTTTTGGCCTAACCTGCTCGTCAAGTCCTCCTTCTCCCCGATCAAACCGGCGTTGGTCATTTCCAAGGAAGCATTCTTGGAATCCAGTTCACCAACCTACCTCTCCAATCCATCCTGAGCGACCTCCACCTACTTCAGTCGGGAGGCCATGTCCTCGGCTTTCTGGGACACTACAGCAGCCCAAGGAAAAACCTAGAAAAGTGGAAAGGTCATATCGAGAAATATAAGTATAATCCAAAATTCAAAGGATTAAGGCTTACCAAGCTTAAGTACCCCATCAGGTCACCACAAGCATCCACGAGTTACTATTTGCTATAGATACACGGCATACATTTATTCTTGTGCGTTCTAGTTACTCACCTAAAGGTCAGATTAACTTATTCTCACACCGGAGGTGAATCGGGGGATCTTTACCTGCACGGAGGACGAACTCATCTTCTTGCCTACGTAGGACTCTTGCAGAAATTTGGTTCCAACACTTACGTAGGCCTCTTATTTGATGTATAAAAACATAATTATATATATATATAGCTTAAATTATTATTAAATATTTTTAAGTGGGGTCGCTGTCTCGAAATCATAAATACCAAATTTTAATACGTTATGTGTTGAAATAATCTATAAATAATTCTTCTATCGAACGAACTTTTTGATAATTAAAGTGATATTCTAACTAGTTTACAGGAGAGAGTAGGGTAAAATAAAATAGGCACGTGTTAATCGTAATATTCTAAGAAAAAATTTGTTAAGCTCAATCAGTGCTCAAGAATCTGAGACTATTGTAACTTGGACATGTACATGTAGAGAGCCATCTGCTTTTTCCCATCACTTGTAGCTTTTCGCATCACTTTCTTCCATAACCATCACCCCGGCATCAAAATATATATATATATATATATATATATATATATATATATATATATATATATATATATATATATATATAACTTGCTTCAAGATATATCATACACATATATCTTATCATCGGAGCCCATATATAAAGCTAACGATAAGAAATTGTATTCATCAACATCAACTTAATGGCGTACCACCATTTCTCCAATCTATATGGTAATTCATTAGTTTGCTCTTTTAAAATTTTAAAATTTTACGAGAACCGATAACTTAATGATATATCTATATATATTTCCTTTTATTGGAGGTTAATTATTTAGTTGGTAGTTTACTTTTACATTTCAATATTACGTATTGAGTTGGCAACTTAGTGGCGTAACATGTTAGTAAATTACTTGCAGGAAGGTGGTTTGAAGAGCACTAGAAGTTTGGGTTGAAATCGGACTTTTCATGTTTTAAGTTTTAAGCATGCCTGATCAGCAACTAGCTTAGAACCCAATTACTTTCAGTAGGTAAGTTCAATTTTGATTTATTTCCTCCTCAAATTATAACGTATAATTGTTCTCACCTGCAATGCTTCCCTGTGCGTTTAATGGCCTGCCATTTTTTTTCTAAATATAATAATTATGTTATGTACATATGCATATCTAGAATCTCGCTCCAATTAGAATGATATAATGTGCAGTTTAAAAAAATGATTTGAAATCACATAGTTTTAACCTAAAACGACATAGGATAAATACTTATCACTTGGTTCAATCATGCTCATATATATATGTAGTTAAAGTTGATGATTTAGCTAGATAGAAAAAAAAAATTGTGTAATTTTTACAAATGATGATTTGAAAATATTGGTTAATGGTTAAAACTGATTTTTTTTCTTCCAAATTATCGGTATATAAATCACCCGTTTTCACTATTTTATTTTAAGCAAGTTATTTGAGCAGAGATTTATATATTTACCAAGCTGAAAATTTTATTTACATATATAATTTGTTTTGGGAAAGTCAAAATATACCTTAAAATCAGGAATAAAGTTCCTGTCGAAAGCATCATTCAAAAGTGGTTATTACTAAAAAAAGGCAATCACTTGGTGCAAGTGGTATATATATATGTTCCCTACGTAGCTAGGTTTTCGTCATTTTAGTTTTAATGGTAAAGTCAAATGAATAGGAAAATCTGATTCTATATATCGATAGTTTTACGCAAACACAGACCCGATATATATATATATATATATATATATATATATATATATATATATATATATATATATATATATATATATATATATATATATATAGCTATTATGGTTTAAGTAATTGTTTGTTAATTTATATTCATAAAGTTTTGATTTACTCCACTAAGAAAGCAACTAATCCCTCGCTCATAAAATAATACTCATTTTAATTATATTTTCGTATATATATAAGTTGAAAATAATAATTTATAATTAAATTTAAAATGTTATATTAAATATAAATATAAATTTTAAAATTTTATTCAATAAAAAAATTAAATTTTGTAATAAATTTAACTAGAGTGCCAAAAATACTACAGTTATTAATTTTAGGGTAGTAATGAATAATCTTACTAGCGTGTAGTATGAGGTACGGGTCACATGTCCCGCTTAAATAATTTTTGCAAATTTTCAGCAATAAATTTTACAAAAATAAAAAATATTTGTATATATTAAAATAAAAATTTATGAAAATGTTGTCCCAAGTATAATCTACCCCTTAAATATGTATATTGCACAGTGTGTATATATAATGTTCCTCTGTACGTATACATTTATGATAATGATGCCCCTGAAAAATTTTGTTGCCCAATGTTTTGTGATCCCTTTAAAATCATAAAACATATATTCCCATACTCACTGCTGGATTACCCTATATATATATATATATTCATTTAAAGCACTCGCAATCAGTTTTGAGATTTTCTAAGCTGTCATCATTGGTTGGCAAGTTATGTACCTTCCCTTCCCGTCCCCTCTCCACCTCCACCTAAAAGATATGGTTTTTTCTCCTAATTTCGATCTTATTTTTCATAAATATTATTCAAATTCACATAATCTGATAATTAACTGTTATTTATGGTAAATTAAATTTTAATTTCTTTCTTTTTTTGCCAGAAACTTTTAATTTCTTTAAATAATATGTATTTAGTAATTTTTAATTTATTTGGTATGATAGAATAAAATATAAACTTTTGTTGATAGATAATATGAATGGGATTGATGGAGTGAAACACACATATGATCTATTTGTAAAAACTAGAAATTTATACTAAGGTGCATGTTTGATTATATACAGGTATCAATTTCCTCGAAGTTGTAATGCGTAGTCCCTCCATCTCACTTATTTGTTTACATTTGGGTTAGGTACGGAGATTAAAAAAAATTGTATAAATTAGTATGAAAGATAAGAAAAGTGGAGGAAAGAGAAGGAAAATTGGATAAAGTTGTGGGGTCAATTGATATTTAATTGATAAATTTAAAAATGTGGAGAAAAGTAGCGGGTGAAAGTAAATTTTATAATATAAAATTTTACTATTTTTAAAACAAATTGATATGTAAAAAATTGGATGGAACAGAAGGAGTACATAATTTCTACATCAAATTCCTATCTATGCAATGCAAGTACAAGTAATTATCAGAGAAGTAAGTACAAGTAATTATCAGAGAGGTGGATAAATAATCTCAATACTTTATAATATTTTTTTTTACATTTTCCGACAACTTTATTTTTACATATTTTCTTCAAAATTAATAAGCGCGATCAAATTTTTTTCGAAAAAGGGGAATCAATTTAATAATGAAAAGTCATGCGACATGTACAAACATAATCGAAATTGAACAAACGCTTAAACATATGGTTGTTAAATCATTCTTTCTTGAATAGACAACTAAGCTATTTTTTGAAGATATAAATATAGCTCTGACCCAACTGTTTTGAGTAATCGGCCGTAGATGTGATTTCATAAAAACCTTTATCACATAATCACATAATTTTTATAATTTAAATTATAAAAATTATTATAATATTTATAATTTAAATTATAATTCATTTAGTTTTATATATTCAATACAAATGAAAATAATAATAATATTATAATATTTTCATAAATATGTACATATTATAAAGTAAATTATAAGCAAACAATTATTATATAAATATTGTTTTTATATAATATATATATATAACTAAAAATATTTATTATATTAATATTTTTTTATATATGCAATATATATTAGAACAACTATGCAAGTAATTAATAAATGTAGTTAACAATAAAATAATATTTATATATTTAATATTATAAAATATAAATATTTAAAAGGTGTTTCGTGCATTATTTAAGCTAGTATTTATTATAATTAGTAGAGATGTCTTTTTAGGCTGACCACAAAAGCATTTAAATTATTGATTAAAAACGGAAATGCGGGGTAACTTACGGGTTATATCAATATCTAAAAATAAAAAGGGAAAGTACTAAAAGCTAAAGAAACAAAAGGGGTAAGAACGTTGCAGCAGTAGGTCGTCCTTGCCATTTTGTATGTAAAAAGAAGCTTATATATATTGATTCAGTGGAATGCAAAGTAATCAACACCCATGATGAAAAGAAAAAAGCATATGCAAAGAACACAACACCATCTATAATAATAAACGATAAAGAGGGATGCTGAAACCAGGACCGCTATATAAAATCGTATGTCTGTGTATGCATGTACAAATGTATGTCGCTTATGAACTCATTTTATATTAATTAAGTTGTGGAGTTTCGCATTGTGATGTTTGGGCACTCGTGTCTTTGAAAAACTTGATTTAAATATTTGTGTCAATCTTTGATTCGATAAATATTTGCTGTAAAGTTTTGAAAATTACTTTTTTCGTATTTCAATTCAAAGACTTTGTTTAATTCATTAATACCTAATAATAATGATTGAGAATCTAAAAGGTGATGAGAAGTACTTAAGTACTAGCTAGCTCATTTACCTCTAATCATTTAAATTTATTGAGATTAAATATTGCTTTGATTTTATCCATTTTTACATGTTATTTCTGGGGGGAAAATGCTAATTAGATAAAAAGAAATATTATCATGGATGCACTTGATAATTATATTAAAAAATGAGAAACAATTAACTTTCAAAAGATCAAACTATGAAAATATGAAAATAGTAAATATAAATATATATTACAATAATATATGATCTGGTGAGTCAATATTTTAACGGTTTACAGTTTTATGAGAACAAGTAACTTAACAACATGCACAAGTTATGTAACAAATTTTATTATGAAAAGTGACCTGTAAAGGGGATGCGGAGGATGTATAAATGAGTTTGTATCATCATGCACCATATAAATTGGTCATCTCTTCACTTATAACCTGCAAGAGTTTTCCTCATTTATTCTCCTTTTAGCACTTAGCAGCCATTCTAACTGTCTTTATTTAACCTTGTACAGATTCTTGTCAGCAAACTCAAGATCATTAGAAGGAATATTAACGATGAGTAGTAGTTGTTTTTCAAGAAAGAAGGTTGAGTTAGATGAGAGTGGAGGAGAAGTGGAAGGGAAATCAGAAAGGAAGTATAACATTGCTCTCATCTTCAGATATGTAGAATGGAGTGATATTTGCCTTATGTTTTTGGGAACCATTGGAGCGATTGGAGATGGCATGTCCACAAACTGTTTGTTAGTGTATGTTAGTCATCTTTTTAACACTTTGGGTTATGGTAAGAATCCAGAAAACAATGCAAATTTCATGCATGAGATTGAAAAGGTTAGCTTTGATTTTCTTACCCTTAATTTATTCTTATCATTTTTTGGTTGATTTATATATTTTCTGTCACTCTCATGATCTTCTTGTGTCTTTTTTTATCGGATTTGCAGTGTAGTTTGTACTTTGTATACCTGGGGCTAGCAGTTATGGTTGCTGCTTTTTTAGGTAAATATTAGCTAGTTAAACTTAACTCTATTTGCATAACTTATCAAATATAGAATCCTGGCTCACTAGCTAAACATGAACTGCAATCCTAATTAGTTGGTCCATGCATAAAATCATGCAGATAGAAAAGGCACTATCGATCTAATATCGCGTAGAATGTTAATCAATACTTAATTACCTAAAAAAAATAAGAATCTCATGTTGATGGTTCATGATTAAATATATGCATGACTTGCTGAATTGAAACCAACACTTTTGGCCATATAATATTTTCAGAGGGCTACTGCTGGAGTAAAACCAGCGAAAGACAAGTGTTAAAGATTCGTTACAAATATTTGGAAGCTGTTCTGCGTCAAGAAGTTGGATTCTTTGATTCACAAGAAGCAACAACATCAGAAATTGTCAATAGCATTTCGAAAGATGCTTTTCTCTTGCAAGAAATTCTTAGTGAGAAGGTATGTTTTTTACTAGCTTTGTTATGAATAATGGATGCAACTCATATACTTTAGTCCCCATAATTTAAATTCAGTTTTCTTAACAAAGAATAACAATCATAGGAATCCTATATATATTAAAATACTGAACTCTTTAAATCATGTTCTATATGTATACAACAGCTGCCAAAGTTTTTGATGAACACTTCGGTTTTCATATCTGGACTTGCCTTTTCAATTTATTTCTCATGGAGATTGGCTTTAGTAGCCTTTCCGACACTTCTCCTCCTTATAATTCCGGGACTAATATATGGAAAGTACCTCATCTACTTATCAAAGAGGTCCTTCGAGGAATACAGCAAAGCAAATACGGTTCTAGAGCAAGCCTTTCTCTCCATCAAAACTATATTTTCATTTACTGCTGAGAGAAGCATCATCGACAAATATTCGGCAATTTTAGATAGAACAATGAAGTTAGGAATCATGCAAGGAATTGCAAAAGGCCTTGCAGTTGGAAGTACTGGCCTTTCCTTTGCAATATGGGGTTTAATAGCATGGTATGGGGGTCACTTGGTCATGTACAAAGGTGAAACTGGAGGAAGAATTTATGCAGCTGGCATTTCTTTCATTTTAGCTGGCTTGTATGTAGCTTTTTTCCATTAAAATTACCTTCAGTGTTATCATTATATAATATTGTTATACCAATATTTGAGCAAACTATTATTCAGTAGTCAACTGACTTCAATACTTCAATGCATGCAGATCACTTGGAGTGGCAATACCTGAGCTAAAGTACTTTACTGAAGCATCAGTTGCAGCATCCCGGATATTTCAAAGGATCGACAGGATTCCTAAAATTGACAGTGAAGAAAAAGATGGACTAGTGGTAGAGAAAATACGAGGGGAGGTTGAATTTAAGCACATAACATTCACTTACCCTTCGAGGCCTAATTGCATTGTTCTTAAAGATTTTAGCCTTAAGATTGTAGCAGGAGAAACTGTTGCTCTTGTTGGCGCTAGTGGAAGTGGGAAATCCACTGCAATTGCTTTGTTGCAGAGATTTTATGATCCAGATATTGGAGTTGTTAGTGTCGATGGTGTAGACATAAAGAAATTGCAGATGAAATGGTTGAGAGGGAATATGGGACTAGTAAGTCAAGATCATGCACTTTTTGGAACATCAATAAAAGAAAATATCTTGTTTGGGAAACATGATGCAACTATGGATGATGTTCTCGTTGCAGCAACAGCTGCTAATGCTCATAGTTTCATTAGCCGACTTCCACAAGGGTATGACACAAAGGTCAGTTCTGTAAACATTTACAGATATCTAGTCTGTCACAAAACTACACATAGGATATTATATGGAGTTGTAATGTGTAAAATTTTCAATATAGGTTGGAGAGAGGGGATCGCTTTTATCAGGTGGCCAGAAGCAGCGAATTGCAATTGCAAGAGCCATTATCAAGAATCCTGTAATGCTTTTACTTGATGAAGCAACAAGTGCACTTGATTCTGAATCAGAAAAACTTGTTCAAGCTGCCCTTGATCAAGCCTCCATGGGAAGGACCACTATGGTACAGATAACTCAATCCTCTAGTCTACTTGATTATATATTATTCATTTCTGATCTCAAAAATGCAACACTGCACAAGATAAATTGGGTATTATGATTGAACACTTTGCCTTAAAATGCAGTAAGGTCAATATACACAATCTGGTTTCTCACACTTATCATATATGATCAGGTTATTGCCCACAAACTGACAACAGTTAGAAATGCGGATGTCATCGCAGTCATGACTGCAGGTTGCATCACTGAACAAGGTACACACCATGATCTTATTAACAAACATAATGGCCATTATGCAAGATTGGCAAAACTTCAAAGACAGTTGACAATCGATGAGCAAGAACAAGTTGATCAATCTGCTAGATCTTCGGCTGCAATTAGCAGTGCCAGCAGGCTAAGTCCAGGTCTCTTTTCCTCGCCACTTCAAATTATTGATGATAAACCATGCCCCAAATTCAATAATCCTCCAGCATCAATCTATCGTTTACTTTCTTTAAATTCTCCTGAATGGAAAGAGGGCTTAATTGGAAGCTTGTCAGCAGCAGTCTTTGGAGCGGTGCAACCTGTGTATTCCCTAACAGTTGGTGGCATGATTTCAGCTTTCTTTTTAACAAATCACCATGAAATGAATGCTCGAATTAGAACATACTCTATAATATTTTGTTCACTCTCTTTGATTTCGATAGTTGTAAATCTCTTGCAACATTACAATTTTGCTTATATGGGTGAGAAGCTAACCCAAAGAATCAGAATAAGGATGCTTAAGAAAATTTTCACCTTCGAAGCAGCATGGTTTGATGAAGAACAGAACTCAAGTGGAGCCCTGTGTTCAAGATTGAGCAATGAAGCTTCCTTGGTCAAGTCCCTTATAGCAGACAGAGTTTCACTTTTAGTTCAAACCATTTCAGCTGTCATAATTGCAATGGTAATGGGACTGATTGTAGCTTGGAAGCTAGCCCTTGTTATGATTGCGGTCCAGCCCCTTTCTATTCTTTGTTTTTATGCGCGAAAAGTTGTGCTCTCTACAATGTCAGCGAATGTTGTCAAAGCACAGAATCAAAGCACGCAGATAGCTGCAGAGGCAGTTTATAATCACAGAATTGTGACTTCATTTGGGAGCATAGGAAAAGTCCTTCAAATATTTGATGAAGCTCAGGATGAATCCAGGAAGGAGGCCAGAAAGAAATCTTGGCTAGCTGGGATAGGGTTAGGGTCAGCTCAAGGCCTAACATTTATGTGTTGGGCGTTGGATTTCTGGTATGGCGGAACATTGGTGAATGCTGGAGAGATATCTGCCGGTGCTGTGTTCAAGACTTTCTTTATTTTGGTCAGTACTGGAAAAGTTATAGCGGATGCTGGTAGCATGACCTCGGATATTGCTAAGAGCTCAACAGCTGTGACATCTCTGTTCTCAGTACTTGATAGACAATCACTCATTTCAAAGGTTCACAATGTAAGAAATTCTTCCTTTACTTATAAAAGAAGTTCCTAACAAATTGTTTTGTGAACTGAAACTTGTTTTTGATTATCATAAAAATTGCTCTAGATTGGAGATGGCACAAATGGAATCAAGTCGGACAACATGACTGGTAAGATAGAGATGAAAAGGGTTGACTTTGCGTATCCAAGCCAGCCTGATAACTTAGTGTTGCGTGAATTCTGCTTGGAAGTTAAAGCAGGAACTAGTGTTGGGCTTGTCGGCAAGAGTGGGTGCGGAAAGTCCACGGTGATCGCACTGATTCAAAGGTTTTATGATGCTGAAAGAGGAACAATCAAGGTGGACGGAGTGGACATAAGGATGCTTGACATTGAATGGTACAGAGGGAAAATGGCACTAGTTAGCCAAGAGCCGGTTATATATTCAGGAACCATCCGCAACAATATTGTCTTTGGGAAGCTCGATGCATCAGAAAATGAAGTGGTTGAGGCTGCTAGGGCAGCAAATGCTCATGAATTCATCGCGTAAGTTCTGTCATTATCGAAACTATTTTATTCAAAATGCAGAGAAAAAATCATGCACTAAAAGTATCTGATTTTAAACAGATGTTTACAAGATGGATATGAAACTGAATGCGGGGAGAGGGGAGTGCAATTATCAGGAGGGCAAAAACAGAGGATAGCAATAGCAAGAGCGATAATTCGGAACCCAACAATTCTACTAATGGATGAGGCTACAAGTGCATTGGATGTTCAATCGGAACAAGTTGTTCAAGAAGCACTGGACAGAGTCATGGTTGGAAGAACAACCATTGTTGTGGCACATCGTTTAAACACGATTAGAAATCTCGACAACATTGCCTTCGTTTCAGATGGTAAGATTTTGGAGCGAGGGAGCTATTCTCAGTTAAAAAACAAGCGAGGCGCTTTCTTCAACCTTGCCAACCTTCATAATCTGTAGACAATATTTAACCTTCCTGCCTAAGCCCCTGTATGTGTGCATCTCCGGTTTGTGTGCATGTACAGATGGGATGGGATGCTAATGAACTATATATATATATATATATGAAACTGTAATAACATGCATGTGCCAGTACGGTATATTGAACCCTATTCTACTTCAAACGTGTATACTTGGGGAGAATGGAATGGAACAGAAATGGAATGAAAAATTATGAACAAAATTTATGAACGTAAAAAGGGAGGTAAAGTAAAATTGTGAATAAAATACTAGAGAGCAAAAATTTTCTACGACAAAGATTGTAGGAAAAAACTAGTAGAGAAGGCAGGAAAGAAGCTTTGCTTTCAGAAAAATGAAGGAAAAAATAAAATTATAAACACAATCTAAATATTTTCAAGTTTAATTTATCTAACGAATAATCTTTGTTAATATGAAAATGATCATTGCTAACAGATGAGAGCTTGTCAGATCTCCCGGTTTCTGTTTTTGACTTGTACAAATGTTAAACAAAGAAATGAAATAAGATCCGAAAGATCTGTGCTCTTTTTCTGATTAATTAGCATGTTAAAGTAACTGACAAAGATATATACACCGAGTTCTAGTTCAAAGCCACCTTGAAATCTTAACAGCAGTTCAAAACAGTTCTTGCAAACAAAAACCTATAGTTTCCGATCATCTCGCTTGTTTGTGCTGGGTAGAGTGGAAAGAAATAGTATAAGAACATCCAACGGAACTAGCTATAATAAGCTAAATTGATGTAACATGGATATTACGTAAAATTTATTGAACCTCTAAGAAATTGTACATGAGCTATAATGAAGAGCTATATTCAATTTTTTTATTATTATTACTTTTAAAATCCAACAATTATATTACAATAATTATATTCTATAAGTTATATAGTAATTAATTATATATACATAAATTTTTATAAATTATAAATTAAATTAAAATTAATTAAATTTTTTATTCAATACAAGTTAAAATATAAAGTATAATTAACGTAAACAGTTATAGTACTATAATATATTTATATGTATTTATGAAATTTTTAAAAAAATACTGAGTATAATTGAACATACAATAAAATATGTAAACATGAGAAAAAATAATTAACAAAAATTACTTTATACATTATAATACATATAACTAAAATTATATTTTATTATATTAATATAAAACAAGTATTATAAACATATATATTAAATATAATATACATGTATGTTTGTATGTGTAGGGCTAGGTTTAAATAGTAGTACATGATTAGGTTTAAATAATTAAAAAAAATTAGAAGACGAAAGCATAATATCTATAATTTTACCTAAGAAGCCTTCACCCTTGGAGTTTATATATATTTTAAGGGATATGTATAATTAGATGACATGCAGACTTTTTAGCTAAGAGGTGACTAGTGTTGGAGATGTTCTAAGGAAGTAGAAATAAGCTTTTAGTTATTTTTTCGACAATAATTACACAAACAGTTGTTAAATTATGTTTACATTACACATAATACACATTCTAGATTGAGGCTACAGCACCTCCTAGTTCCTAATTAATTTAGTAGTTCTTCAAGAACGGAAGGCAGACAATAAAACATGGGCCTGGACAGTGAGGTTACTGCATGAAAATTGCACAGAACCGGACCTGCAATTCTCCAAGCAAAATTGCATTTTCTGACATCTCCTTTGCTCCTAGCAAAGTCATAGCAAACATGATAGAGAGCAAGGGCGTCTAAATAAAGATCGTCCTCGAACTTTGTTCAGAGTCAGAAGCGCCATAAAAAATCTGCAAGGGAGAGGGAAAAAGAGAAGAGTTATCCAAAGTTGGTTTGCTGCAGAAAATATTCTACTAAATTTCTGAGCAAGTAGAAATTCTCACCTCCTTGTATATATTGATAACATTATCAGCAGGATTCGTCTCTGATTGATATCTGGAATCCATTGCAGCAGACATGTCTTGCCTGCACTTGTCATAATTTTCCTTCCAAAATTTCAATTTGACATCAGCGATCTGAACCAGCTCAAAAAGGGGAAGTTTCCTGATTTCTACGTGAGAAAAAACACAAAACGACAATGAGAGAAAATACTATGGTAAGTCATCACACTATGCTTTAAATACATTAAACTTTCAAAGGCATATGTCTGTAGATATTACAAAGGTAACAAGGACATAAACTTATAATGTATCTACATGCAAGATGCAACACCTCTGTCTATAGAGGTATAGAAACTAAACCAAAATGGTGAGGTGCCTACACCTTTACTTATCAAGATCTGAAAGTAAATATGCATGTTGGAATTGTAATGAAAAAGCACCCAATCCAACTGGATAAAAAATGCAAGATCAAATAAACACCGATTGGTCATTGTAGGGCTTTATTTTTATAAACTACAAACTAGTTCATTGTTATATATTTATATGATTTTTTAATACAACTTTTTAAAAAAGAGACAACGATCTCTTAATATTAATGAGGCCCCTCACTTAAGGCAGAGATAAGCCGAAATTATAACAAATATACAGTAATCATAATACAAAAAACATCTCCAATCTCTAGTTACATTTAAAAACGATAAATTTTTAAAAACTTTTGAACCATGCACCCAAATAGCCACCCAAAGTTTAACTTTATCCCACACACTATCCACCCAACCAAAACTATCCTTGAAAAGTCTTTCATTCCTCTCTAACAATAGAGCCTAGAAACAGCCAAAATCGAGACACTCCATATTCTAGAAAGACGTGTGTTCCCATCTAAACGACACAAAACTAATTGCAAGCACACATGGAAATATATACCAACAAACACTAAATTCAGTCAGTAACTTAAACCACACAATCCGGACAAAATCACATTCGAGAAATAAATGTCAAGTTATTTCGTCCTCACTTCTGCAACACACACGCCATCCCGGAGACAAACACTAAGAATTTCTCCTTCGTTGTAAATTAAGGTGAATGTTTAATCTATTACTTAATATTATACTTGACCTAAACAAATTTTATTAATTGTACTGTCTCGTAGAAGTCTAACAATAAACCACTCTTCTCTTTTTTCCTTTTTATTAATTGCACAAAATGGTAGTTAACCAGGCTGACGTATTAGAGCTTCTCATTTTCTTACCTATGGAAAGCTGTAATATATTGCGGAGGGTTCAAATTATATATTGAAGCTTAATTTTGCATGATTTGACACACATATGAGAAACAGATAGATAATTTGGGTGCGCATAGGGATAGAGGGTCACTCGACAGGAGTCTAACTTTGGCATGTATGAATGTGCGCACAAATCTGTATGCATGTGTGTACATGCATTCCTTGTACTGGTTTAATTATGTATCTAATCGTTTTTACACATAACTCTGTCTTGAAATCAAATACTTGGTCACATGGTATGATAAAATTAATAATCAAGACTCACCATGTGTTGATATTCTTTCAGGGTTATAAGCATCCGCTGCATCATAAATTTTTCCAAGAACAGAGCTAGAGTGAAACTCCTTGCCCTTTTCCATATAGTGGGGATAAGAATCTACTGTATATTCCTTCAGAATTTTAACCTGTTTCAGCAGAGAAATCACAGGCTTAAAATTGCTAAGTTACACAAAAGAACACTGAAAGTCTTCCAGAAGTCGGGCTCACAGAAAATTGCTTTAGAACAATAATAAACAGACTGTTATATTGGAAAATTTAAAACACGTCGACAAAACATATTGCAGCAATAGTAACCTTGTTCCCAGTTTTAGAAGCATCTAAAGCATCATAGTAAATGTCGATTAGATTGAGCATCTTTATCTTCAAGTCCTTCTTTTCAGAAGAATTATCATCCAGTGTCAGAAATTTGTCCGTAACAGCCATCCAGCTATCAGCGGCCAC
The DNA here is from genome assembly GCA_028671895.1 of Oenanthe sinensis. Classification (NCBI taxonomy): domain Eukaryota; kingdom Viridiplantae; phylum Streptophyta; class Magnoliopsida; order Apiales; family Apiaceae; genus Oenanthe; species Oenanthe sinensis. The sequence continues at coordinate 29,115,862 of CM053803.1, read as the reverse complement.
CCCCATACTAATACTGAAGAGCACCTCGCAGTAAACCATGCACAATATGGACAAGGCATTCACGGCTTAAACAAATAGATTTATGTATCGGTGAACAAAACAATGCAGATGATACATATATTTTTATTACATTAACAATGAATTCAGAACTTATGAAGGTACCTGGGTTACAACAAGAAGAAATCATCAAGGCAGGGAGGAAAATAGTATTAGATCCTTTAGAGACGGATTATTTTTTTAGTCTACCAGAAGACTTTCGATCTACATACGTTCATTCTCTGCTTCTTCCCGATTCTTGATCAAATAGATGCAGTGGTTACTCGATATTAAAGATCGATGATGGAAAAAATAGCTGAAGGATTTTTATTTTTTTTATTTTATGTTTAACCTTCATATTGTTTAGGGAATTGTCATTTCATTTTTATTTTATATGTTTGTGATGGTTTGATTCTTCAAATTACTTGTTTTATAATATATTTTCCTGCAAAATTTATTATTAATATTGACATTATATATCTACTTCCTTGGAAGTGGATACATAAACCAAACAAGACCAACTCAGTAACCGGAAGTTACTTACTCATAAACCAAACACTGGTTTTGAATATATCCAGGAAGTATGCACTGTAAGTCAGTTACAAGGAATTTTGAGTTACCTAAGGAACTACAAAATCGGGAAACCAAACGAGGCCATAATCTTTTGTATTACATTAACAGCAGCAGAGATACTATTGATCCAAGAATTAGCATAAAATATGTATATTGGTAGTACAAGGCAGCCTAAAGTAAATTAAACAATATAAATTCCAGAAGAGAAAGCTTCATGTTACATTTATATAAATGTAGGCCTGGGAGGCAATGTCGAACATTTACAAATCATTAAATTAATTATTGGTTATTCATTTTTAGTTGAGACGCTTGAAAAATTACTAAGATCTTAATTCGTGGGAGAAGATAAGTAACAGGTCCTATCTAATCAATTTTACCCCATATACACTTCACATGAGATATGAAAATTACTTTTAACATGGTGGGCTAGCTAATCAGCAGGATTTATCACTGAATTGTAAAGCACTCTGTTCTATGCGTTTACATGCTTACAGCAAATTGATTTTCATAAAAAAGTAATTTGGGATACAATAAAAATCATGACTCAAAAATGGGCAAGACAGTATTCATAGCAAGCACCTTGAATAGATAATAAATAAATAAAAATAAAATAAAAGACAATACAAGTTGACAGCCACATAGTAGCTGGTAATGATTAACTAAAAGATGTAATTAAGAGGATGAAATTTAACTGTACAGTTGTCTCTGAGACAGATCAACAAAACTTATATACAGAGTGTTGGATCACAGAACAACAATTTGAATCATTGATATGCAAACTAGAAATAATAACTGCTCATTTTCAGCATAATGTAAATAGGCACGAATTTATAGGTACACAAACAGTGCAAACTTTTTGAGTTACTTCTATTATCTTAAAGCCAGCTGAAGCTGACAATCATAATAAGAAAAAATTTCAGCGGTACCTGCATCCACTGGTTCACAAAATTATAACAAAATGTTCAAATTTATTAGGTACAATGTCTTACTTTTGGTTTTTCATATTCAAGGATAGCTTAAAAAGCTCATGCTCCAATTCGTCACAAGTGAAGTCCCTAGGTTTTCTTTGAAATTCTTTTGGCGATGGATGCATACGTTTCCACGGTGTACTCTCTTTAAAATAATGCAACAGCTACAAAAAGACATCAAGGGTTACATAAATTTTGATCCAGAAAATATATAAGACGACCTTCTATCCTATCCATGAGGTCAATACCTGGCTAAAAATCGACAAGAAAGTGAATAAATTATAAATGATACTACTCTTATCTAATCCACAGTTCCACCACACAAGGAAAAAAATCACAGTAGTGCTAAGAGGGAAATCCAATATCATGCATCATTTGTGCAAATATTAGCATTAAGTTAAAATGATTATATGGATAAGATTATAAATAAGCAGAGTCCTTTACTGTTCAAGAACTGGAACCCTAGAAAATAATGCAAAGTAGGTCTCTAATTCATTGAATGAATTTAGATAAGCCCTTAACATATAAATTAAGTGTGGGATTAGAACAGAACTGGGGTAATCCTGCTTAAGATATGAAGATTCCAAACATCTGTAAGTGAGTATAATATTATGCTTTGGGATTCTCTTTTTGCAACTTCGACATTAAGTACAGTAATAAAGGACTTGACTGTTGAATTCTCAGTCCCAATTCCCAAAATAGCAGACAGAGGAAAAGTCTCGAGCCTATATATGTATAACAGTATATGGAATAACTAAACTATAGAAACAAAAAATTTATATATGCCAACCTGATTGTTTTTAGAGACCCAGTACAGATCGCCATCAAAGTCTCCATTCGCAATCTCACTTGCAACTGATCTCTTACCTTTGGTAGAGAAAAATATACCATATTTAGCATTCCCAACAACATCTTCCAGTTCCTTTAAGTACACAGCATTTAATACATGTATGTCCCCAAAATGCAGTCCTGGATACCGATAAACCAATACTTTTCCCGAAATTTGCCCGTAGTCACTGGATATCAATATAAAATATATTATAACTAAGAATTATATATCTAATTATTTAAACATGCTTATGGAAACATTTTAACCAATTAGTTGATGTAATAACCCGAATTTTTGTAACTTTTTGAAACCGTAAGGAATATTAATCCTACGGATTTATGGAAAACTTTTTAGCCCACACTATATTAATGATGGGAGGTTATAAATTCGAGGTTATAGTAAGATAGTACGCAACAAATGAGTGTATGTAAAAGCTGTCAGAATCCGAGGATTTTCACTTTTACTAATTGTTTCATTATTTACGGGATATCGAGGAATACGAGATTTATGAGATAATCAAGAGGATTATAAATCAGGGAAATTATGATCCGAGATGAATTGAAGTACCACGGTTAGTAAATATTAATATTAAGAAGTTAGTAATGTGAAACGCTTTTAGCACTAATCATGCTTTGCTAAAGAGGATTAAGTGTTAATTTATGGGAGGACAAGTAATTGCACCCAAGGAACCATGCAACCCATGCAAACTAGATTGGTGTAAGTCAAAAAGAATTACCAAAGCCATGCAACTAGAACTATGACTAAGTTGGTGGAACTAACCAAGCAAGTAACAAGTACTTAAGAACATGGTTCCATGAATTAAGGAACAAGGACAACCAACCATACCTCTTTGATTCACCATACTTCTTTGACAAAATTAGCGAAGTATACTTGACCTTTCCATCACACACTTTTCATAAAGCAAGTGCAAGTAAAGTAGCAAAGCAACTCTCTCTCTCTTTTCTCTTAGCACCATTCGGCAATTTCAAAAGGAGCAAGGAAGTGAAATTCAAAAGCTAAGCTCCTCTCATCCATAAATCCCCATATTTTAACCATAGACTCCATAACTTAGCTAAGGTATGGTTAAATTTTCATAGTCATCTAACAAGTATTTCATGGTCAAATAAATGATCAAAGATGAACATGAATAGTAATGAATAGTAATACTAAATTTGTTCTTGGTGTTTTCTCTTGAGATCAAAGCTTCTAAGGCAAGATCAAGCACCCCCAAGGATATTAGACTCTAGCTAAGTGTTGTTAAAGCTCCAAGAATGTATAAACTTCCTCCCACCCTTGAGTATATCTTGAGTAGCATGAAGCAAAAGTTAGTATTTGGATGAATGTAAAAAGCATGACTAATGTTGTTTAGCTAGAATGATATTTGTGATGTTGGATGATTTTGTGTAGTAGTGTTGGTCAAGAGTTATGAAATGAGTAGTTAAATATTATGACATAGTAGTATGTTGATGATTGAGCTTGGTTGTGAATGGATTCCACTTGGTTGAATCCGGAAAACGTTACGTTTATAGCCGTCGTAATGTCCGTTTGCTTTTAAACTTACTTTGGACTATAACCCCGAAATGAAAAGTCACTGGAACTTATCACCACTGACCATGGTTGCATAGATCTTGTTTCATAGTTTGTTTTGACACTTGAATCATGTTATTCCGATTTACGGTTTAGGAGAAAAGCTAGTTTTAGTGGAGGTGACTAAATTGTCCAAACTGCTGCGAATTGCTTCCTTTGTAAATATAAACGGACCCTTTAACAGTTGTCAAAAATCATGAAAATTGGAGGATAAATATTTTGGACAGCGGTTAAGGTCTCTGCAAAATTTCATGAACAAATGTTAAATTTTCGATTTTATAAAAATGTTGAAGCTAAGGAGGTACAAGTGAGACTCCTTAAGTTGTTACTTGGAAAGTGGATTTTGTAATGACTAAGTAAAGTGGACCTTGAGAATGGGTCATGGACGAAGTGGTTGACTTAATTTATTAACATGTGTCCTTACGATTTAAAGGGTCTAGAATGAGACGTTTAATCATGTCGGAAGTTTGGTTTGTGTGTGCGTTTTAAAGCGATAGTTGAGTTACGTAAGTAACTAATCGTACGTTCTATTTATTTTATAGATCACCCGACATCCTCACAGAACCCTATTACACCAAGGACACCAGGCAAGTTTTCAAAACCTATACCTTATATTCTACTGTTGATGTTGTGATATAACTGTTTACTTAAACATTCGAATTGATTTAACTGTTGTTAATCTTTCGCAAATGATTTGGTTTATATGCTATAAGATATTATAGATATATACCGGTGTTGTGTAAAGGCTCTAAGAGTAGAGCAGTTTCATATTTTCGAAAGTAGACCGGGAGTCGGGAAGTTATTTTAAATACTGTTGTAATCCGGAAAATGCCGGAGACAGATTATTTTAAAAATAACGATTATAAAATATTCTAACAAATATATTTTGGATATTCTTTTGATAAAAGAATTAAATAGAGTTAATAAATATTATTTGAATATTTATTTAATTAATGAATATTATTCTGAATATTCATTTAAAAAGGGTTATTAATTGGTTACTATTTAATAAATATTATTTAAATATTTATTGAATATTCTAAATTGATTTAAAAATTAGTGAAGGTCTTTAATAATTATTTAAAATATTTTCTAACCTTCAGAAAATTTATTTAAATATAATGAGGGTTCCCTAATATCTATTTATATTCTATTTTATTCTTTTAATAAGAATAAAATATTCTCGGACTTATCAAAAATAGGGAACTCAGTCTAGGAAGTAAAAGGTGATTTACTTTCTCAAAAGCGGTTGTGTTTTGACATCACTGACCTACTGTAGTAGGGTTTTCAACTTATCAAAATCATAAGAGGTTTTTCGACTAACTCCCGAGTCATGGTTTTAAATGATTTTCATTCCTTGGTAAAGGACATCAGTTGGCGGAGGCCAATGTACCTTTGTGGTAAGAGGACTGCCTCGATTGTTCTGGCAGTACCTATTCGGAGTTGGGTAAATCTATTAACAAGTATTGTATACTTGGGGAACTAGGATTAAATTCCAGTTCCAGGTTTATAGATTGTTCCACTCTGAGTTATGAATCTATTAACAAGTATAATATACTTGGGGAACCATGATTGAATTCTGGTTCCAGGTCAGATAGATTCATCTATTAACAAGTATGATATACTTGGGGAACTAGGATTAAATTCTTGTTCCAGGTTTATAGATTGTTCCAGTGGACTAGGAGATACAGCGTAAGTGGCCAAGTGACGCACGGTCCAGCACTTTGGCCTGTATGCGGTCTAGGGTGATTACCAAGGTCGGAGGTATTTCCGTCGGCTCCCCCTTCTACATGTAGAGAAACAACAAAGAGCTGCCGTAGGTTGCGACTGATCATCGTGTATGTGCGGTAGCAGCATGGTGAAAGGCTCCAGATACAGTCCCATCTTCCAATTGGAATTGTGCTGCAACATCGTAATGAAAGCCTATGAGCTGATTTACCGAGGGTGTTGTCAGTGGTTGATATGTTGAGATTTTCGTACTCCTTCAAACTACTTTGACAAAAAGTTTATTTTTGCAACTCGTAGAGTACGTAAGGTGTGCATAATATTGCAGTTTTAAAACGGTGTTTAAAAGAGTATATTTACAGAGTTATATCATTGCTGAGCTACGTCGCTCACTCTTGCTTTCTTTATATATCACAACACAACAGGTCAGAAGAATGCCGCGTACGAGACGCACATTGAGGAAGCGCGTGGGAAACGCACGCGCCTTCCGTAGACTCTTCTCCTCTACCCTACCGCAGGTAGGAAATATGAGTAGGATAGGAGTGCAGTTGATTTTGGTACGCCTTATTTATAAGTATGACTTATGTAAACTATTTAACAAGAACAAACGTTAAGCGAACAATATCGTTTCAGGTAGAAACTGTATTGATTTCATAAGTTTAGTACTTTCTCTTTTGGCGTTGTAATAACTTATACTCTGATGGATCATATGACTTTTTTATTGATGTCGTTCTGAGACTATAATCAGTGTGTGTGCATAATTAGACTGTGGGGTCACTTCAGGTAAAGGTTTATTAACTGTGATTTAAGTTTAAGTGTTAATAACTGGAAAAAGAGAACGTGATGGCCCAGATCTCCGACCCCGGATCTCGGGGCGTCACAGTTGACCTACATAGTACTGCATCAAGAACATGGACTAGAGGTAAGTTCGTGCAGTACCTTCCTGCAGTACATGAATAAAACTACGTCTACCTATATTTTTCAAAACCGCAAAAAGAGTATACATACAGGATTATGCAAACTTCATCACTGTTTAGTAGCCCAGTGGGGTCAGCTGTTCCCATTAAGAAAAAGCTTTCACTGATTGGTAGCTTTCCTTCTCGAAGCTTCTTCCTTTCTGAAATCACCAAACTTGATAAACGATCCCGAACACAAGGTTCATCCAAAGGAACTCCGGATAAGATCATTCTTGCAGTGGTACAGTCATCATCTATGGTACCATGGTTCAGTGAAGCTGCAACAGAAACAAGTTTAAGGCTTCAATAAAAAAGCAAGAGAACTAGGCTTGGCAAAGCTGCTAATAAGGTAGTGCTGATAAATGTAAAGAGATCATTTCAGAAGTTCGAAAAGGTGTATGGAACGAATTAAATATAAATTAGTTTAACAAAAGCACATGATGCAACAATATGAACAATGCAACATTTACACAATCTCATTTGCTAATTCAACGAAGTCATGTTACATAGAAGTTGGCAAAGGCCACACAATTATATGTGAGAGAGGAATTTGTGTGTATATATAATCCATGTTACAAAAAAGATATATCAAAGGCTAACAATACTAAGACCCCATTAAGTACCTCTTACTGCAGAACGCTTATCGGAAAATAACCTTTGAGAATCTTCCAGTGCATCTGCCAATATTTTCAGGAAGAACTGCTCCGGGACACCACCAAAGTATAGCAAGGCAATCAGATACTTAGACAACCTTGATTTCCCAGGTTTACGACTGGAGATTCAGATGCAACATTTAAAAGACATTACCATATTGAAGCACATTATGTTAACATGCATTCGGCTAATGATAATTACTAGTTATGCTGGATACACAAGTTAAAGTAATTGACATTCCATATTTAAATGTGTACATAATTACTAATCAATTATCTAAAAATCAAGTACAGGTTGTCATGAGATTGACTGTTTGGATCACAGCCATGCAACACAGATAAAATAAACTCTGGCTAAATTTACCTAAAAAGCAGGGATACAGGCTGGGGGTGCGAGTGCAGGTGCGTAGTGCAGGGGTACACGGATTCGACAAATATGCTAAAATGGGGATTTGGTGTGGGGGATATGGCATATACAAAAACAATGTAAATATATATTTTATGTTATGTGTGACAAAACCTATTAACAAAACCAAAAAATTTATGCAATTTGAATTATACAAATTTGCAGAAGTAAAGATAAAAACGTCAAACACTTTTCTATCTGCTAATTAACATCAGTACTTTGCTTTTGTAAAGTTGTTAGTTAACACTCTTTCATTTAATTTTAAGTAATGTCCAACTTAAAAAACATTCCCTCCATCCCAAAATACTAGTCTCTTTTGAAGTTTTTTTTTATCCCATAATAGTTGTCAATATCTACTTCCAATGCGAAAAATTTCAAACTTTACTTCAATTGCATATAAAACTAATATAATAAATATGATAAGTACGGAAAAATGTTATACATCTAACTTTTTGAAATATGCATTATTTTTTCAAAAGAGACTAGTAAAATGGGATGGAGGGAGTATTCAATAACTATTAGAGAAATTAACCGGCAATAGGTCTCAAGAGAATCTAATAGTGCTACCATAAATCTGCTACATCATTGTTTAAACTCGTTACAAAAGTTTATCAATCGAATATAACAACCATTTAGAAAAGGGTTCACAATGTGTAGTCGCCCTCAAGCTAAAACTGGATGTGTTTCTAGGCAGCATGTTACTTATACTTATCGGAGTGCCATAATAAACCATATGATCCATAAGTACACCAGATTTAGTGGCATTTGGCGGTTTGCTTTACTGTTGATACAATTTAAATGACATCAAAGAAAACTAAAGTTCAGCATAAACCATGTTGATGTAACTATAGTAGTACTGATGTCTCAGTTTAAAGTTTCAAAACTCATCTATAAATAAATTTTATACTGGCCATAAAAAAGTCAGTAAAAACCACTCATTTTCAAACTGGGATTCAAAAACTTGGAAGAGAAACCCTGTATGCTTGTCTTTTTATATTTATTATATTGTAGATACACAATGTGCATGAAATTAAACATTGTATGTCCTATCCTGATGTATTCAATCCCAGATGGGAAAGTCCTAAAAGGATGTTGGAAATATATATATATGTTGGAAACAAGTCCTACCATTATTATTATCACCTCAAAAATTTTCTCATGTCTTGATTTCTTTTGTAGTTGCCTTCTGTATATGTTTGGCTTTTCCTACGGCCCTCTGTAGATAGGTTCTGATATATGGATGTAAATCACATTGACCGAATGTGTCATGTTTATGCTTCGATGTGATTAGTGTTCACATCATTGACGCACACGCACACACACGAGTTATAATAGTATCTACATTAACTGAACGGAGGTTATATTTCAAGAAGACAATCATTTCTGGGGGAGAGATCATATAGAAACATATATTTCACCCTAAAACTCTCTAATTCATATCATGTGCGTGTAGATTTTGAATGTTGTATCCTTAAACTTAAAATAGGGCAGTGACTGGTTGGGCACTGCAATACTGTTGATTTAGTAATGTTTATGCACTATGGAAAATACTCATACTGATGTGATTGAAAATAAAATCAATCCAAGAGTGAATTAATCGACGCAGTCGTTCGATACGCACCTTATGTTGACCACTTCCAATGAGTTAACAGATGTTTCAAATTTAAAGTTTGGATCAGCTTCAACTTTAACCATGGATGGTCTAATCTGAATTGTTCCCGGAGGAAGCTAGATAATTAAGGGGGGGGGGGGGGGATTGTCAATATGAACAATAATTTAAAAAAAAAAAAGCAAGTAAAAAAGTCGGAAAAACTAGCACCGAGATTATAGTCATTCAAACTAGACCTGACAATTTTGTACACGAAACTTTAGTGTTTGAGTATGGATATTCAGTACATGAAACACGAAGGTACACAATAGATTGTATCATATTTGGGATTTCATATGACGAAACACAAAAGTACACGAAACAAACAAATAAATAAATATTTATATATAATATAAAATTATTTATATTTTATAAAAATTAAATCTTATAATATTAATAATAATAATAATAAAACTCTAAAAGTAAAATTATTATAGGTGAAGTGCTTAAGACCTAGGAATGCATTATTATCTTAATAAAAGTGATATTTTTATAGAATTAAAATATTCATTTCTATAATATGCATATGACAAAAAAAACACGAAACGATACGAGTTCATGTGGTACATGATCCGAATTCATTTAGTGTTGTTTTTGGGTTTAGAATTTTGGTACACGAAAACACGACATGATTGTCGGGTCTAATTCAAATAAACATAGCTTAAGAGAGCATATTACCCAAGACTTTGCGATATAATTGGTTTTCATTTCTTGATACCAATTACATTGAAAGTTGGTTTATTGCTACCAAAATTAACAAAAATCAATGTTAAACAACCAAGACTGTGTCAAACTACATAGTTCTAAGCTACAAATGACAAACAACACTTTTCTACCAATTCTAAATATGAGACTACACCTTTCTATTGACAAGGAAAGTTCCCTTCACTGCACAACCATTGTAGAACAAACGACACTGCATCAGCAAAGGCTAGGGAAATTGTGAAATGAAAGATGAAACTGTATCAGCAATCAAAAATGCTGAAAAATAAAAAACATACATCAGATACTACTTAATAGTGAAAAGCATTTACCGGTTCCGTAACATAAGCATCTGCCAGTTTCCCTTCTAATGATACATCTTCCATCTAGACATAATCATTAAATACAGAATGATTTCAGAGATAGAGGAAATATCTAAAGCCAAGCTGAAACACACTTGAAAAATGGGAAGAAAAAATCTAAACAAACACAAGGAAAACTAATCAGTTCAACACAAGAAAAAACGTTTACAGGTGTATCAATACAACATAACTTTCCTCATGTATCTATCTAGGGACTCCTATCTATATAGATATTGACCATCATATTACTCTCTTAGCCATCACTCTTCCAATTGTCCACACATTAGCTACGCATTTTTAAACTTGTTATCAAGAGACTATCTTAATGCATGGAACTAATAACATCTAAGGACTTCTGTCAATATCAATATTGACCATCATGTTACTCTCTCGGCCAACATTTAAATGTTTATACATTATTTAGGAAGTGCAAACTAGCTAATAACACTCTTTCCTGTGATGAATTTAGGAATTTCACCAATTTAGGGTTCATAGATATTAAGAAACAAATTCTTAACCAAACTTTATATTTTTTCTGACTCCTATCGAAGTTTACATTTACCAGGTCCACAAGCTGAAGATTTAGAAATATCACCCACATATACAAAATCAACTTAATAATTAACTAAACTACAAGTAATACAAAGCAGAAAACTTAGCAAAAAGAAGAATAATGTATTACAGAACTTCACATGACTATAGGTGAGCACGTATTAGGTCTCAATTTTTCATGCCAAGATAACAATTACTAATAAAAGATACTCGGTGAAGAGAGGACTAAATTCTGACCTCAGACTTTCTATCCTCCCTATATTTGGCACAGAGAAGTGCCCTGGGATATTTCATCGCCAAGTCTTCAGATATAAACCCAGTTCCATCAGTATGAATTAAAAGGTCCCCATATTCATCGCAAACATCAACGCCGTCTTCATTCTGCAAGTTATGAGGTAGGGGATTAGTCAAATCCCTCTTTCAAAATATACATTCAAAGATAATAAAGAACAGAATGTACCCGACATGGTATGTCCTCAATTCTTTCAATATATACTGTATCAAAATTGACTTCAACCTTTAAAGTTTGTGATAAAATCAAGGAACACCTACACATCCAGCAAATTTACAAACTCCACAATTTGTAATAATTTTAGACAAAGGCAATAGCAGCACTAACCTAGAGGCATATTTGGCCATGCTGGGTGTTGTGTGAAGATGCATGAAAAGACACCTTGCTTCATGCATGGTTTTTTTCAATAAATTAAAAGGATCTTTTACATCACAAGGAGCAACGAGTTCCATTCGAATAAAGTACCATTTTGCACCTAATTTAATGGGGGAATTTTTCTTGCCTTTCCTTGCGCCATCTTTAAAAACTATTTACAATCATAACGAGATGGAAAGACCATTAGCTTGAAATACCAAACATTTACTTGTTAGTTTAACTTGTACGTACTGACCGTTTAGATTATATATAATTCATGAATAAGATACTAGCTGATATTGTATTTAAAAGTGCACATTAGTGGTCACCAAACTCCAACATAACTTTGAAACTTGTCATGGAAGAATAGTTGAAAGAGGACTTCAAAAGCAGATGCTAAAACACTCACATCACAATTTATCCTAATAGATTCAAAAATAATTTCAGCAAAGAACACTTGAACCTTAGAATCATCAGAGGTATATGATATATCTGTTCACTATTGAAGAAAAATATGGTAATACAATATGATTTGCAATTGCAGGAATCTAATCAAATTTGTGTTTAAGAAAAGAAATAAAAAGACACAGAAGAAAGGAGACAGCTTAGAAAGGCAAAGATCGCATCAAACCATGCAAGCAAGACACTGACTAAATGAAGTAGAGGAATGTAAGTGGTTGAAACGAAGAATTTTATCTCCTAAAGGTAGAAGAAAAATGTCTTTCTGCTGAAATTTTATCCCTGTTCATGAAGCAGAACAGAGGGATATGACTTATGCTAACAACATGGTGTGGCAGCGATACGTTTAATTAAAGGAACATCAGGAAGAAGATACGAAGAATTTATAAAGGATAGTGTGACGAGAAATTCTCATTTCAAGATCTTAGAAAGTGCAAAAACTGTAGATGCCAGAACTGCTACAATTGCTTGAATACCAACTGTTGTAGGTATTGGAAACGCCTTAATTCCTTAAGACACTTGATGGTGCGAGACCGACTATAGGCTAAACAATTGTTCAGTTCTCTATCAAACTCTATTTTACTTCACCCAAATAAAGACTCTCACACCTCATCCACTTTTCCTACTGGAAGCTGAACACCTGAACCCTAGATATACCTAAAGACTCCTATATATATATATATATATATATATTGTCTAGAAAATTTGATCGACAAGAATTCTTAATGCAAGAATTTAAACTAGGAAAATTAGGATAGAATATCCACCTCTCCATGCGCCTCCAAAGAGGATCGAGATGTAAACAAGTGCATGATGCAAAGAACTAACCCTATGTATTCCCAAAATTTTGAGCTACATCGTAGTTAAAAAATTAAAAGGATACTCCCTCCACTTTTCAGTAACTGTATTTTTAGGATTTGGCACACTGACTTAAAATTGTATAGATTACATAAAATTGCATTTAAAAAAACAAGTTTGCTATTAGTTAAGGTGAATATTATTGACTTCCTATAAATTCCATAATTAAGCTAGGGGTAGTGTGTGAAGAAACAAGAGTAAATATGATTCTGATAAACTGGAAGAGTTAATAATATATTTAGGACTTCCGGTTTTTCTAATTATATAGTTATTGAGGACTGGACTGAGTATATTTTGTTTGTATTACTATATACTATACTGAATACTCGTCATATTTCAGTTTGTAGCTAAGACAATAATAGTTCCCATGTATCAGTTGCATTGTTACTTCATCAGTAGCAGTCCACAATAAACAGAAGGAAACTTCTTACTATGTGCATGTATATTTTCTGTTAGAAAGTAGGTGCATGTATAATTTCTGCTAGAAAGCCTCGATGGGATTCAGGTTAGTCTGCATATTATAAACATATTCTGACACATTTTAGTTGTTGTCTCTACTTGTACTTCCAAGTCTACTTTGAGTTAAGAAATATTACTAAAAAAACGGTAGCGCCTCGGACCAATAAGTATGCCCTCTTTTGCAACCTTGCCATAATGATCACCAGAACATATGGTAGAACCACCTCCTGCCTGTTCTTCAAATTTCACAACTAATATATTTTCATCACCAAATGTCCTATGCATAAGAGTCTTTGTTGTTTCCAGATATGGACCCTGCACCATACATAGCGACTGTATAAAGATAAATTAGTGCCTGTTACATTGCTGATATCCTGTGCCTTTTCCCAGATCAAAAGTAAAATAGACGGGCGTGCATTTGCACTTCCAAAATTAAACCATCATACGTTTTACCATTTTACATCAGTTTAATGTGACAAGCTACTTGCTAGAAATTTTTGAGTCTTCTCACAAGTTTGTATGATGATACTTGGTGGTTCGTAAACTTAACAATATTGTGTAGTAGTCTCATGTTTATAGTTTTTAATGTGTGGCGCACGTCAATTATGTGTAAGCCTTGCACCTAGCCCCCAATTCTTTTGCATACTGATAAAACCTAATGTCATCACCATTTTGTGGACAAGTACAAAGCAATAAAAATGCACAAAACCTAATCAATAATCATTTACAATCAACAGATCCTAAAAATTGAATGAATTATGAGTGTGTTTAAATAAAAAATTTATGATGTCTTGAGACAAGGAATTCAAATCTTTTAATAGTATCAACTAAAAACAACTTAATCATGTTAAAATAAATTGATAAACAGTTGTATCTGTGTTTATGTAATTTAGTAAAAATATAAAAGGAAAAACAGTATTTGTACTCTGTCAAAAAGTAAAACGGGTTCCTTACCTTAAAACTAAAACTTCCATCTCGCCAAACCTGACAATGATAGTGATGTGTTTTGCCGTTGTCCCAATTAATATACTGGAAGACAAAAAGGTAATAGTAATTAACAAGAAATTAATGTGTTAGATATATCCAACATACCAGTAGAGCACCGAAGCCGGCGCCATAGTTAGAAATTCTATGAGTAAAATGTACTCAGATACACTAGACATTTACATAAAACAACTAAAAAAGTACTTAAAAGTGATCAATCATAAAAATGTTAAACAATCAAATAATGTTATAGCATTATATTTTCGGAAGGCACAAAGTGAACTGCACTCCAATATATCATCAATATACAGACTCACCCCATGTTGCTTTAGTACAATAAAACAGGAATATGGATATGAGATTTACCTTCCTCCTGTCTATTGACTCGTTTTTAGCAAAAGAAAAATGGCCATACATATCCCAAATTTGTAATTCAAAACTTTTCATGGAGTAACATTTCATCTGTAGAATCTTGTAAGCATCTTCTTCAGAAATAACATCTTCTAGCTTCTTCCTGCACAAACTTGTAAGTCCGTTAAAACAAAAGTGTTGATTATATGAGAGATAACAAAGATCAAAAAAGAATCGAACTAACCTTCCGATGTAGCTTAAAACAAGAAAAGTCTTTCTAAATTCAAGTTGTAACAAGATTTGCCATTGTCTACTAAATGTGGAAGTATTTTCTGGAATTGTATTGACAGGAGATGAGAAATTTAATTTTTTCCTTGTAGGTGTACATGAATTTCCTAAACTTGAACATGGAGAGGTTAACAAATGTCCTGGTATCGGCATGCTAGTCGTGTGCACATTGGTAGAGGAAGAACGACCTATTGCTACGGGCGTAGAAGGTGAGCGTAGAAGAACATTAGTAGAGGGAGAACCACCTGTTGCTATGGGCGTAGAAGGTGAGCGTAGAAGAACATTGGTAGAGGGAGAACCATCAATTACTATGTTTGTAGAAGGTGAACGTAAAAGATGCTTCGGGGATGGAGAGTGGAAAATAGAATCACCCGTGCCTACAACAAACACACAACATAAAATTTAAATAAAAAAAGACGGAAATTTTTTGTTCAATCAAATGTTCCTACAGCAATTAAGTACTTAAAGACAGATCTTAAATTTGGACATGACTACCAAACTTGGGCACTCACACTTAACTGATGCCTAACACATTGAATTTGCAATATTAAATATCTCCATGACTTCGAGAAGTGAACATTTTGAAGACTACAACATGTACATTGAGACTGATTTTCAATGAGCGATCAATACGATACATTTGGACCCAATGAATGACTTAAATGATAATTAAGAAATTAACCCGAAAAAGATAAGTACCTTCGGAGAAGTTCTTAATCATGCTACTAAAATCTGTGATTCTTGTTTGAGATATTTTTTTTAACACTTGCATTGATTTTTGTTCACCGACCGAAGCTAAGATTTTACGAGCATCAGTGTCGGGCGGTGGCTGACACTGCTGCAAACACAACATTTCGATCATTCTTTCGATTCTCAGTGGCAGCGGAACTTCTGAATCCTCCATTGTTTCTGTCTAGCAAAATTGAGTTTCTTGGTAAGATTACAAGTATACGTATATATTGGGGTGCAAGTAGTTCGTAGTAGACTAGTATTGTAAAAGCAGAGTGAGAGAGAGGAGAGAAGAGAAAGAGGGTCAGGGAAGGGAGAGAGAGAGAGAGAGAAAGAGAGAGAAAGAGAGAGAGAGAGAGAGAGAGAGAGAGAGAGAGAGGAGAAAGAGGGGAGAGGGAGAGGGAGGGTCAGGGAGAGGGAGGGAGAGAGAGGGGGAGAGAGAGAGAGAGAGATGAGTTGTGTAAAAGCAGAGGAGGTTTGATCATGTGAGAGAGAAGCAGAGTACGAGAGAGAGAGAGAGAGAGAGAGTTCCCGCTAGTTGGATTGATGTGATAACTGAGAGTTTAGTGTATACTATTACTGATAGCTTACTAGGCATACATTCAAATTTCAAATTATCCTCTTTTCCCAAACCCAAACTAGGACAATAGGCGTTGTGCTGCTTCGGTTCCACGGGGATTGACTTCCGTGGAAAGTTTAACGCAGGTTTGACTTTCCTTAAATTTGTAAAATAAATATTTAATTTTAAAAAATTTATTTATTTATTTATTTATTATATAAATATTTATTTTATAAAAATAAATTTAGTTCATATTTTATTTTTTAAATATAATATTTATTTTCAGAAACGGTATGTATATATGTTTTTTTTAAATAAAAACTTGTTTCTTAAAAATAAATTTAACTAAACGAGATCATATGGGTTGAGAGTAACTCAGTGGTAGAGTTAACCCTTTGTCGTCCCCAAGGTCTTGGGTTCATTTCTCACCTATATCAAATTTAATGTTAAACAGATACTAATGAGTATCTTTAAACTTAATAAAAAAAACTAAACGAGATCCTAAATAATATTGTTAAGTCTGAGATCCTAAATAATATTGTTAGGTCCGTAAGGATGGGGTATTAGCTAGAGGGGGGTTGAATAACGTAATACCCTTTTAAAAATTAGAGTTTGACATTTTTATTTTTATCTTGGTTTACTGGTTTACGATGGCACAATCCCCTAACGGATGCGATCACCCCTATTCAGTCCTTGAATCCATCTTTGAACTCGAGATTTTCCCACTAAAAAAAAAATAAACTCCTTATAACGGTGGAGAAACATGTTACAACCACTATGTATCTATTCAAAATACAATAGCAAACATACTAGATTTATCTTGGAGCTTAACTCCCTGCTACCCCCTCATAATCTAAGTAGAACCCATATCAAGTTTATCTTGTAACGTAACTTTATCCTTAGACTTAATCAAAAAAAAAACTAAACGAGATCCTAAATAATATAGTTCGGTCCGTAAGGATGGGGAATTAGCTAGAGGGAGGTTAAATAGCTTAATACCCTTTTAAAAATAAGAATTTGGCGTTTTAAAATTTTCTTTTCTATTTTAAAATTTTTACTAGTCAACTAGTAAATCAAATGCCGAAGTTAAAAGAGAGTAAAGAAATAGGGCACAACACACAAGATTTTTATCTTGATTTGCGATGGCGCAATCACCTAACGGATCCGCTCACCCCTAGTTCAGTCCCCGAGTACCTCCCTGAACTCGAGATTTTCCCACTATAAAAAGATACACTCCGTATAGCGGCGAAGAAGCCTGTTACAACCACTATGTATTTATCTCGGACCTTGACTCTCTTTTAACCCCTCAAAATACAATAGCAAGCCTACTAGATTTATCTTATAGCGTAACTCCCTACTACCCCCTCACAATCTAAGTAGAAACCTTATCAAGTTTATCTTGGAGCGTAACTTCATCCTTAGACTTAATAAAAAAAACTAAACGAGATCCTAAATAATATTGTTACTTCCGTAAGGATGGGGTATTAGCTAGAGGGGGGTTGAATAGCTTAATACCCTTTTAAAAATTAGAGTTTGACATTTTAAAATTTTCTTTTCTCTTTTAAAATGGTTTAGTCAACTAGTAAATCAAATGCGGAAGTTAGAAGAGAGTAAAGAAATAGTGCAGAACACACAAGAATTTTATCTTGGTTTGCGATGGCGCAATCCCCTAACGGATGCGATCACCCCTAGTTCAGTCCTTCGATCCTCGAGATTTTCCCACTATAAAAAGATTCACTCCTTATAACGGCAGAGAAGCCTGTTACAACCACTATGTATCTATTCAAAATACAATAGCAAACCTACTAGATTTATCTTGGAGCTTAACTCCCTGCTACCCCCTCACAATCTAAGTAGAACCCTTATCAAGTTTATCTTGTAGCGTAACTTTATCCTTAAACTTAATCAAAAAAAACTAAACGAGATCCTAAATAATATAGTTCGGTCCGTAAGGATGGGTAATTAGCTAGAGGGGGGTGGGTTAAATAGCTTAATACTTTTTTAAAAATTAGAGTTTGGCGTTTTAAAATTTTCTTTTCTCTTTTAAAATTGTTACTAGTTAACTAGTAAATCAAATGTGGAAGTTAAAATAGAGTAAAGAAATAGAGCACAACACACAAGATTTTTATCTTGATTTGCGATGGCGCAATCACATAACGGATCCGCTCACCCCTAGTTCAATCCCCGAGTCCCAACCTGGACTCGAGATTTTCCAACTATAAAAAGATATATTCCTTATAGCGGCGGAGAAGCCTGTTACAATCACAATGTATTTATCTCGGACATTAACTCCCCGTTAACCCCTCAAAATACAATAACAAACCTACTAGATTTATCTTGGAGCGTAACTCCCTGCTACCCCCTCACAATCTAAGTAGAACCCTTATCAAGTCTATCTTGGAGCGTAACTTCATCCTTTGACTTAATAAAAAAACTAAACGAGATCCTAAATAATATTGTTAGGTCCGTAAGGATGGGGTATTAGCTAGAGGGGGTTGAATAGCTTAATACGCTTTTAAAAATTAGAGTTTGACATTTTAAAATTTTCTTTTCTCTTTTAAATTGGTTTAGTCAACTAGTAAATCAAATGCGGAAGTTAGAAGAGAGTAAAAAAATAGTGCACAACACACAAGAATTTTATCTTGGTTTGCGATGGCGCAATCCCCTAACGGATGCGCTCACCCCTAGTTCAGTCCTTGAATCCATCCCTGAACTCGAGATTTTCCCACTATAAAAAGATTCACTCCTTATAACGGCAGAGAAGTTTGTTACAACCACTATGTATCTATTGAAAATACAATAGCAAACCTACTAGATTTATCTTGGAGCTTAACTCCCTGCTACCCCCTCACAATCTAAGTAGAAGCCTTATCAAGTTTATCTTGTAGCGTAACTTTATTCTTAAAATTAATATTAAAAAAAACTAAACGAGATCCTAAATAATATAGTTCGGTCCGTAAGGATGGGTAATTAGCTAGAGGGGGGGTTAAATAGCTTAATACATTTTTAAAAATTAGAGTTTGGCGTTTTAAAATTTTCTATTCTCTTTAAAAATTGTTACTAGTCAACTAGTAAATCAAATGTGGAAGTTAAAGGAGAGTAAAGAAATAGAGCACAACACACAAGATTTTTATCTTAATTTGCGATGGCGGAATCACCTAACGGATCCGCTCACCCCTAGTTCAGTCCCCGAGTCTCTCCCTGAACTCGAGATTTTCCCACTATAAAAAGATACACTCCTTATAGCGGCGGAGAAACCTGTTACAACCACTATGTATTTATCTCGGACCTTGACTCTCCATTAACCACTCAAAATACAATAGCAAGCTTACTAGATTTATCTTAGAGCGTAACTCCCTGCTACCCCCTCACAATCTAAGTAGAAACCTTATCAAGTTTATCTTGGAGCGTAACTTCATCATTAGACTTAATCAAAAAAATAAATAAACGAGATCCTAAATAATATTGTTAGGTCCGTAAGGATGGGGTATTAGCTAGAGGGGGGGTTGAATATCTTAAAACCCTTTTAAAAATTAGAGTTTGGCATTTTAAAATTTTCTTTTCTCTTTTAAAATTGTTACTAGTGAACTACTAAATCAAATGCGGATGTTAAAAGAGAGTAAAGAAATAGAGCACAACACACAAGATTTTTATCTTGGTTTGCGATGACGCAATCCCCTAACGGATCCGCTCACCTCTAGTTGAGTCCCCGAGTCCCTCCCTGAACTCGAGATTTTTCCACTATAAAAAGATTCACTCCTTATAGCAGCGGAGAAGCCTGTTACAACCACTATGTATTTATCTCGGACCTTAACTCCCCGTTAACCCCTCAAAATACAATAGTAAACCTACTAGATTTATCTTGGAGCGTAACTCCATACTACCCACTCACTATCTAAGTAGAACCCTTATCAAGTCTATCTTGGAGTGTAACTTCATCCTTAGACTTAATCAAAAAAATAATTAAACGAGATCCTAAATAATATTGTTAGGTCCGTAAGGATGGGGTATTAGCTAGAGGGGGGGTTGGATAGCTTAATACCCTTTTAAAAATTAGAGTTTGGCATTTTAAAATTTTCTTTTCTCTTTTAAAATTGTTACTAGTAAACTAGTAAATCAAATGCGGAAGTTAAAAGAGAGTAAAGAAATAGAGCACAACACATAAGAATTTTATCTTGGTTTGCGATGGCGCAATTCCCTTAACGGATCCGCTCACCCCTAGTTCAGTCCTTGAGTCCATCCCTGAACTCAAGATTTTCCCACTATAAAAAGATTCACTCCTTATAGCGGCGGAGAAGCATGTTACAACCACTATATATCTATTGAAAATACAATAGCAAACCTACTAGATTTATCTTGGAGCTTAACTCCCTGCTACCCCCTCACAATCTAAGTAGAACCCTTATCAAGTTTATCTTGGAGCGTAACTTTATCCTTAGACTTATTCAAAAATAAAACTAAACGAGATCCTAAATAATATTGTCTGGTCCGTAAGGATGGGGAATTAGCTAGAGGGGGATTAAATAGCTTAATACCCTTTTAAAAATTAGAGCTTGGCGTTTTAAAATTTGTTCTTCTCTTTTAAAATTGTTACTAGTCAATTAGTAAATCAAATACTTCCAAAGAGAGTAAAGAAATAGAGCACAACACACAAGATTTTTATCTTGGTTTGCCATGGCATAATCCCCTAACGGATCCGCTCACCCCTAGTTCAGTCCCCGAGTTCCTTCCTGAACTCGAGATTTTCCCACTATAAAAAGATACACTCCTTATAGCGGCGGAGAAGCCTATTACAACTACTATGTATTTATCTCGGACCTTGACTCTCCGTTAACCACTCAAAATACAATAGCAAGCTTACTAGATTTATCTTGGAGCGTAACTCCCTGCTACCCCCTCACAATCTAAGTAGAAACCTTATCAAGTTTATCTTGTAGCGTAACTTCATCCTTAGACTTAATCAAAAAAAAAACTAAACGAGATCCTAAATAATATTGTTAGGTCCATAAGGATGGGGTATTAGCTAGAGGGGGGTTGAATAGCTTAATACCCTTTTAAAAATTAGAGTTTGGCGTTTTAAAATTTTCTTTTCTCTTTTAAAATTGTTACTAGTCAACTTGTAAATAAAATACGGAAGTTAAAAGAGAGTAAAGAAATAGAGCACAACACACAAGATTTTTATCTTGGTTTGCGATGATGCAATCTCCTAACGGATCCGTTCAACCCTAGTTCATTCCCCGAGTCCCTCCCTGAACTCGAGATTTTCCCACTATAAAAAGATTCTCTCCTTATAGCGGCAGAGAAGCCTGTTACAACCACTATATATTTATCTCGGACCTTAACTCCCCGTTAACCCCTCAAAATACAATAGCAAACCTACTACACCCTCACAATCTAAGTAAGACCCTTATCAAGTTTATCTTGGAGCATAAATTCCCGTTACCTCCTCAAATACAAGTAAGAAAAATACAAAAACCTTGCGTAGACTATGTTCCTCTAACCCTCTGTATGTCTTGGGTCTTTCCTCTTCCTCACGGTGCAAAGACACCCAACTTCCCGTCAGCGTGCCTAGGACTTGGGTTTTAGAACAAGGATCACCTCACCTCACTTCACTTCACCTCACTAACAAAGTCTAGATAACTAGTAGTACAGCTTAATAGCCCTGTTTAAGAAAGAAGATTGGTGGACTAGTATATTATTATACTAGACCAGGAACTAACAATTATATATAATATAGCCGAAGCAACAGAATATATAAATGTGAGTCGGGGTAAGTTGCTTCGTTAGAAGGACGAACCACACGTTGTGTGTAAACGTGTATGCAAGTAATGTAAATGTGTATGTTAAAGTAAAGTGCGGAAAGTAAAGCGTATGAATGTAAGTACTTAAAGTAAATCTTTTTCTTTTCTGCTTATTTTTGTCCGATATATAAGGCCGAGGGTATATGATCTAAACTGAAGGCCGAATATATTGACTTGACTTATGTCAAGCTCGTTTTCGAAATTAAGTTGTTTATAAGGCCTTGAGCAACAATTAAAAATGGCCTTTAAAACAAACTGGAAATAAACCACTAAGATTCAACGAGTACGTTTCGTTTATGTCATACCTCGACTTATACGAAATATTATCTAACTCGGAGTATAATGTGGACTAATTTCAAGAACTCAACAAGTTAGGCTCGTTTATGTCGTACCTCGACTTATACGAAAAGTCCTTAACTCGGTGTTCGAAGTTAAAGAATAAACTCACGAATATTCTACGAGTTTACTTTGTTTATATATGTAAATATATGAGATTTATACAAAGGAACACAACTTGGAATATAAATTAGTTATTTTCACTAATAATTCTACAAGGATTCCTTTTGTTTATATCGTACCTTGACTTATACAAATTAGTCTCGAGTTGGAATTAAAGTGAGTTTAATCTTTACAAATATTCTACAAGAGAGCTTCGTTTATATCTCTAAATAATATATGAGATTTATACGAATATTCTTATCTCGGAATATAAGTTAATTTATGTCACTATTTATTTCAAACAAGGAGAAATTCATTTATGTCTAATAAGATAGACTTATACGAATGGAATCTCAACTTGGAAATAAAATGAATGAACTTGCAACTTATCAACAAGGAGAAGTTCGTTTATGCTTAATAGTGTAGACTTATACGAATGGAATCTCAACTCGGATTAGAAGCTAGTTTAATTACAAAATTCAACAAGGAGTCCTTTTATTTATATCTCTAAATGAGACTTATACAATTCGGTCTCAACTTGGTACTTAAGTAAATTGGAGTTGTTTATGAACAACTTTATTGAGAAGAGCAAGAGATGAAGTGAAAGCTCTTCCAACAGTTACCAAAATTTATATATACAAGAGATCGAACAACAATTAAGGCTCGTGTATATATAAATCGTAAAAAAGGCTAACTAAACAAGATATCTAAAGATCGAACCATGCAAGCTTATATATATATGAGGTCAGCCGAATATATAACTATATATATAAATACTATAACCAACTTGTAACCCTTGAGATCTATAGAGAAATCAAGAGAAAAAGCTAGTTTAGAAGTCAAAACACACAAAATGAGGTGCTAGAAAAAGTCTCCGGAAAATCGCCGAAAAGTGAGCTTTTGGTATGACCTTGGGGGAAACTAAACAAGTATATGGGTGTTTAAGCTTATAAGGAGTAAGATCTATGAAAGAACTAGGCTTAAAGGGAAAGAACTCTTGGAGATGAAAAGCTACTGATCTTGAGAGCTTCTTGGAGGAGAAATATGTAGCATATACCTGGCACTTGAAGGCTTAAAGAAATGAATGGGAGAAGAGCTTTATTTATAGGCCAAAATTAAGACATTTTTTATTTATTTTAAAGATGGAAAGGGGACAAGGTTCATATGGAGCAAGGAAAGCCACAACAATTCAAATTAAAGTTGTATTAGCTGAAATTGGCCACATAGGTGCTTGGAAAAGTGTGTGTACCTTGTTAAGTAAAATATTAAAGCTAATAAACACGAAACCGAACGATACGTTGGAAATATGATATTTTTCAAAATATGCTCCAAAATTTATGAAAATTTGGAAACCATCTGGGAAAAATCCCAATAGGTCATGGTCAAAATTGTACTCAATTTGGATTTGACCTTCATTGACTTTTAATTGACCGAACAAACAATTCTAAAATCGGGAATACATGCCAAAAATAAAATTCACCCAAAAAATATGGGGGGAAAATCCTAAAATTCGTTTTTAAAATTCTAATGACATTCCCCAAGTTTCAAGTCATTTGGACATGTGTAGCTATTACTTTGAGAAACAAATCGTTTCGTTGTCCCTATAGCCCGAAACAATAACCGATAGCCATTTGCCGGAACTTGTCGATGTTTGGACTAAAGTTTTGACTCAAAATATATTCAAATATGATATTCCTAAAATAACAATCACTATGAGGACCAAGTAATATTTAATTTGAATTAACAATACAAATTATCCAAAGAAATAGGACAATTCAGGGCTTTTGGGATAAAATATATATTTTATATCTAGGCAGGACTTTGTTGAAGATAAATTGAACAAATATATTTAGAAAATATATTGAAAATATATTCCTTTGAAAACCTTCAAAACCAACACTCTTTTAAATTGATAACACATTTTCTGTCTCATAAAAGTAGTGCTAAAATACTGTTATTTGTTCGTCTTCAGTCTTTGCCTCATAATATAACATATATAAATTAGATTTGATTTTATCATTATTTTGATAAATCTTATCTAAATATATGTAGAGAGAAAATCATTTGGTTTCGTTTGTAAACACTGTTTGACCCAGTTTGATTTTCTTCTCGTTGACTGTCACTTCGAACCACCTAAGGGAGGATTACTATATTAATCAGTAATTTCCTAATTCTAATTTAATTTACACTTATAGTTAAGACAAAATAATCAAAACTTAATTCATAAGACTGTATCTCACAATTTTCCCTTTTTTGATATTTTGTCGAAAAATTCTAGTGTAAAATTAAATATGTGTGTGACAGTCACCTTCTTCTTCCGGTTGGTATGCTTAAAAATATTCAATCTATGATGTCTAAGTTACTTTGAAAAGAGGGTGAAGTTAAAATATCACGGGAATGTATTAAGCAAACAAAAATTGAAATCAGAGGTTTTTTTACAAAATCGGTCAAAATCAATATTAATAATTTAATTAGGCAATATTAAGCAGTCTAAATTAATTTTGGCAGTCTGAATTTAATTGAAAAATAATTAAAAATAAATGATTTTTTAATAAATGAAAAAAATATATTTAAGTTTTAAAAAAATATAATATAAATGAAGGATTATTATATAGATTATATACATTAAAAAAAACATAATATAAATTTAAATTATTAGTTATGTGTTATACTGATCCAGAACTATTAATATTATAAAATTTTGATTATTATTCAATGATTTTATATGATCAATATATATAATTGATTTTAGACTGAAGTTCAAATAGGAACCCATTATTAACCGGGGGAACTTGGTGAACCACCAACAAAAATAACTTAATTTTCACAATTTGACCCGATCCAATTAATTATTAAGGTTAAATTATCTATATTAGACATTTAATTGAATGCTAATACATGTTAATAATTTTATAAAAATATTAGAGGTATGTTCTGAAAAATTATAGTAGTACAGAACGCAAGAGAGATCATATTATAAAATATATGATTGAGAACATAATAAAATATAAATTATAGAACATATGTTAATAATATAGTACACCACCTAGTGTAAAACATATTTACATTAAAAGAATATTAATTATTAGGTGGTCCTTCCCCATGTAATCCTCCTCGTAGAACCTTACCCATTGATTTTAATACATTATAATTAAAAATAATATTTTAACATATTCGACTAATGTTTCGGTAAATCTTTTTAATTAATTAATAATTTATCAATTAATCGCTGCAAAATACCCGACCACCCGCTACTGGACACGCTAGCGAATTTTAGAATACAAATAAAATGCAATAATATAAAGAATTAGAAGCAAGCTTTTACTTGTTTTTTGACAAGCAGCTTTACCTCTAACAAGGTTAAATCATGTTTTCACTACACATAAAACACGTTCTTGCATTACATAAAACACAGGCTTACATAACTTACAATTAATTTAATAGTTCCCCCAGAACAGACGGTAAACAATAAAACATGGAACTCTCTGGTGAGTTTACTGCATGAAAATTGCACAGAGCAGGACCTGCTATTTTCCAGACAAAATTGCATTTGCGGACATCTCCTTTGCTCCTAGCGAAGTCATAACAAACATGATAGAGGGCAAGGGCGTCTACATATATATCGTCCATGTTCCTAGACGTCCGTTCAAAGTCAGCAGCACCATAAAGAATCTGAGAGAGAGAGAGGGAGAGAGAGAGGGAGGGAGAGGGGGGGGGAGAGAGTTATCTAAAGTTGTTTTGTCGTAACATAAACATATATGGCTATATTTCTGAGCAAGTAGAAATTCTAACCTCCTTGTATTTATCTATAACATCATCAGCAGGGTTCATCTCTGATTGATCTTCATCTTTGGAAGACATTGCGGCAGACATGTCTTGCCTGTAATTATCATAATGTTCCCTCCAAAACTTTAATTTGGCATCAGGGATCTGAACAAGCTCAAAAAGGGGAAGTTTCCTGATTTCTACATGTGAAAAAACCACAAAAAGACAATGAGAAGGTATACTATGGTATGACATCACAGTGTATTTTAATACTATTGCTTTAATACTGTACATTAAACTTTTGAAGGCACATTACAGTAATTACTAATAAGGTTGTTAAACTGTAATTAATGTACATGCATACAACACCTCTGTCTATAGAGGTACAAAAACTAAAACTAATTTGACGAGGTACCAACAGCTCTACTTATCAAGATATGAAGGTAATTTTTCATATTGGAATTATAAACGTGAAAACATCCAATTATATATAAAGAGTAAGATCGGATAAACACCAATTGCTAATTGTAAGGCCTTATTCTTGTAAAATATAAACTTGTTCATTAATATATGATTTCTTAAACTAATCAATAATATGCTATTGGTGTAGTACCTATTACTAAAACCGAACTGCACAAATTTCATTAGTGGTATTGTCTCATAGAGTTTAGTAATAAAGCACTTGTCTTTCAACCTTTTTATTAGTTGCATATACCTGTAATTAATTTTAAGTAGAATGTGTTTTCTACAGTTAATGTGCAGTAGTATAATCTTGCTCACTGTGTAAAAAATAAATTTAAGAAATTTTTAAAACAATAACTTGATGGGATCACGTAAATGAACTTAAATAATTGCGTATTTATTGTATGGCATGTATTAATTAACTAATAATTAGCTTGTGATTTCCACAGATATTTTTAATAAATTGACCCTGCCGAAATATTACAACTTTTTTGGGCTCTAATATATTGAAGGTTATTTTTGCATGATTTGCCACATGTGAGAAACAAAGAGCTAAATTGGGTGCGTATAGGAATTTTTTTAGGGGGGGGGGGATACTCTATTGGTGTCTAACTATGGTGCGTATGAATGTGTGCACACGTTCGCACTGTGCACATGCATTCCTTATACAGGCTTTACTGTGTATTTCATCATTTTTACACATAAATATGTCTTGAGATCAAATACTTGGTCACATGGTATGACACAATTAAGAAGCAATACTCACCGTGTGTCAACGTTCTTTTAGGTATATAACTGCCCACTGCGTCATAAATTTTTCCAAGAACAGAGCCGGAGCGATACTCTTTACCCTTTTCCATATAATGAGGATACAAGTTTGCTCTATATAGGTTTGGAACCTTGACCTGTTTCAGCAGAGGGAGTAGGCAAAAAATTGCATTGTTACACAAAAGAAAAATGAAACTCTTCCAGAAGTTGGACATGCAGAAATTTGCTTTAGAACAATAGAAGTATTAAACACATTGTTATATGCAGAAATTTAAAACGCATTGGCCAAAAAAATATATATATATATAGAAGAAATAATAACCTCTTTCCCAGATTTAGGGGCATCTAAAGCATCATAGTAAATATCGATTAGCTTGAGCATCTTTTTCTTCAGGTTGTTCTTTTCATCAGAATTATCATCCAGGGTCAGAAATTTGTCCGTAAAAGCCATCCAGCTATCAGCTGCCACCCCCATACTAATACTGAAGAGTACATCGGCATAAAACATGCAAAATATGGACAAGATATTCACAGCTTAAACAAATATTCAAATAGCTTTATGTATGGTGCACAAAACATGACAAGCCAGCCTAAAGTAGATTAAACAACATACAGCACAGAAGAGAAAGCTACATGTCAGATCTATATAGTGGTAGGCCTGGGAGGCTATGTCAAACATACACCAGATAGCTAAAAAAATTATTGGTTCATTCATTTATTTATAGTTGATCTTCATGTCCCTTGAAAAATTACTAGGATTCTGATTCATGCTAGATGATGAGTAAGGTGTGGTATCTAGCCAATTTCATCTGATATACACTTTAAATGAAATGTGAAAATTATTTTTTTAATACTGGGCTAGCTGATCAGCAGAATTTATTTATATTGAACTGTGATAGGAATCTGTTCTTTGCTTTCATGCTCCCAGCAGATTGATTTTTATAGAAAAGTGATTCGGGATGGAACATAAATCATGACACGGAAATGGGCAAGATATGGTGTTTATAGGGATTAGGGACTATACAAGTTGACAGCCAGATAGTAGTTGGTAATGTTTAACTAAAATATGTATATAAGAGGATATAATATAACTCTACGCTAAACTCTGGGATGGACCGAGATAACTTATATACTAAGAGTTAATCACAGGACCAAATGTTGAATTAACTATATGCAAACTAGAAGTATTAAGTGCTCAATTTTAACAATTCTAACTTGGCATGAATTTATAGGCACATAAACATTGAAAATTTGTCTAGTTACTTTGATCCTAAATCCAGCTGAAGCTAAAAATCAACCAAATTGGCAACTGTACATGCATCCAATAGTTCACGAATCACGAAATGAAACCAAATGATCAAGAATTGCATGCATCCAATAGTTCAGGTACAATTGCTTACTTCTGATTCTTTGTATCCAAGAATTGCTTAAAAAGTTTATACTCCAATACATCACAAGGGAAGTCACTAGGCTTTTCACAAATAAAATTTGACGATGAATGCATGCGTGTCCACGGCACACTCTCTTTAAAGTAATGCAACAGCTGCAAAAACACATCACTGGTTACATAAACCTTGATCCACAAAACATATAAAATGACCTTCTATACTATCTTTGAGGATAATATTTGAGTAGAAAGGACATGAAATGAATAAAATATAAATGATATTGATTATCTAATCCACACAAGCAAAAAGTTCACAGTTATGCCAAGAGGGAATGCAGTCTCATGCAATTTTTGTACAAATATTAGTATCAGAAGAAAGTATTTGATTCTTTTTCCTTTCATATTAAGGTTACAATATTGTTCTATAGATTAGAATATAAAGAAGCACAGAGTCCTTGACCGTTCAGGAAGTGGAACCTTAAAAAAAATGCCTAAATCTATAAGACCTAACCCACATAAATTTAACAAGTGTTGCATAAGAGCAGAAACTGCAGTAACATTTGTGATCTTAACAGCTGTACGTGTTATAATATATGCTGTGAGAACAGTAAAAAAAATTGACTGTTAAACCCTCAGCCCCAAAATAGCAGACAATATATTATATCAGCATGTGTCATAGCCAAACTATAGAAACAAAAAATCTGTCTATGCCAACCTGACAATTTTTAGAGATCCAGTACATATCCCCATCAAAGTCCCCGTTTGCAATCTCACTTGCGACTGATCTCTGACCTTTGGTAGAGAAAAATATACCATATTTAGCATTCCCAACAACATCTTCCAATTCCTTCAAGTACACAGCATTTAAAACATGTACGTCCCCAAAATGCAGTCCTGGATACCGATAAACCAATACTTTTCCAGAAATTTGACCATTGTCTCTGAAGATCATTTAAGGAAAATATTAAAACTGAGAAAATATATATTTTGTTATTCAAACATGTTAATGGCAACATGATAACCGATAAATCAACCAACACTGCACTTGCATCAAGAACATAGACGGGGGGGGGGGGGGGGGGGGGGGAGTTCATTTAGTGCCTTAACTAAAACAAAACTGTGGCAACTTTTTTTTTTATAAATAAAACTGCAGAAAGGGTATATACATACAGGATGACGCAAACTTCATCACTTTTTAACAGCCCAGTGGGGTCAGCTGTTCCCATCAAGAAGAAGCTTTCACTGATTGGTAGCCTTCCCTCTCGAAGCCCCTTCCTTTCTGAAAATGCCAAATGAGATAAACGATGCTGAACACAAGGTTCATCCAAAGGAACTCCGGATAATATTATTCTTGCCGTAGTGAAATCATCATCTAAGGTACCATGGTTCACTGAAGCTGCAACAAAAGCAAGTTAAGGACTTAAACAAAAAAGCAAGCAAACAGGGCTTGACAAAGGTAATGCTCATAAATGTAAAGAGGGGATTGTAGAAGTTAAAAAAGGTGTATGAAATGAATAAAAATTAGTATCATGTAATCAGTTTGTAGCAGAAGCACATGATGCAACAATATGCACAATGCATTTCCACATTCTCGTTTGCTGATTAAACAATGTCCTGTAGCATGGAAGTGGGAAAATGCCGCATAATTATAATGTCAGTGAGGAACTCTGTATATATATATATATATATATATATATATGGAAATTGTTACAAAAAGCATCAAAGGGTGACAATGTTAAGACCCCATTAAGTACCTCTTACTGCAGAACGCTTATCAGAAAATAACTTTTGAGTATCTTCCAGTGCATCTGCCAATATATTCAAGAAGAATTGCTCCGGGACTCCACCAAAGTATAGTAGAGCAATAAGATACTTAGACAACCTTGATTTCCCAGGTTTACGACTGGACAATGAAATTCAACAGTTAAGAAACGTCTCATGATAATGAATCACTGCATTTAACAAGCAATCGGCTAAATGATAGTTATTAGTTATGCTGGATACACAAGTTAAATTAATATGCATTCCATAATTAAAAGTGTACATATTTATTAATCGATTAACCAAAAGTCAAACTGCAGGTTGCATCGAGATTGACCTTTTTAATCACAGTTATCCAACAGCAGATACAATAAACTCTGACTAATTTTTAGTTATGGACTAGGAAAATACTCAGACTCTCAGACTAATGTGATTGAAAATAAAATCAATCCAAGAGTGAATTAATTGACGCAGTCGTTCGACACGCACCTTATGTTGACCACTTCCAATGAGTTTACGGATGTTTCACCTTTAAAGTTAGGATCAGCCTCAACTTTAATCATGGACGGTCTAATCTGAATTGTTCCAGGCGGAAGCTAAATAATTTTTTTAATAAAACTTGTCAATAATCCCAATAACTAAAGAAAGAAGCAAGTAAAAAAATCAGGAAAACTAGTACCCAACCTAAACTTACATTGAAAAGACAAGACAAGCCAATTTAAACATTACATAGTGATATAACTATTACAGTGTGATATTAGTAGAAGCAGAAACTCTACCTCATAACATATAAAATATAACAATATTAAGATGGCTATATGAAGGGGATTAAATAAGATTGGACTCTGGCAATAGTGAGGAATTGGTACAATCCTCAACGGCAAACAAGATCACATTTGAGATACATAGGATCTGGTACATAATACATATGCTAAGTTTGTTCTCTCAGTCAATGTCTAAGCACAGATGGAAAATCAACATGCTAAACTGTTCTGAGACAGCAATTGATACATAATCCAAAACAACACAGTTCTGATCTAGAAATGACAAACTACACTTTTCTACCGATTATAAATGACATACTACACCTTTCTATTGACAAGGAAGGTCCCCTTGACTGCACAACCATTGTAGAACAAACGGCACTGCATCAGCAAAGGCTAGGGAAAAAGTGAAACAAAAGATGAAACTGAATCAGCAAGCATCAATGCTAGAGAACATACATCCAGATACTATCAATTAGTGAAAAGCATTTACCGGTTCTCTAACATGGGCATCTAACAGTTTCCCTTCTAATGATTCGTCCTCCATCTAGACATAATCATTAAATACATAACGATTTCAGAGAGATACAGAACTATCCAATGCCAAATCAAGCGCAGACTAGAAAAATGAAAACAAAAGAATATAAACTGGTGTATCAATACAACATAGCTTTCCTTATGTATCCAGTGACTCCTATCAATATCGATATTGACCATCTCTTAGCTATCGCTCCTCAAAATGTTCATATATTAGCTACACGATGTTTAGCTAGTTATCAAGAGAATGTCTGAAGCATGGAACTAATAACATCCAATGAGTACTATCAATGTGAATATTGACCATCATGTTACCCTCTCAGCCATCACTTTAAATGTTTATAAAATATTTAGGGAGTGTATAGTAGCTATTATGACTATGAGACAGTTTCTCGAAGCATGGAATTAATTACTAAACTGAGGGTGAGAGTGGAATAGGCAACTGAACTACATTATCCAATACAAGTATCAAAATGTAGGGTAGACTGAATACATGGTTTCTTTCTCAAACACTACTCCTTGAAAGTGCTTATACATCCATATATTTTAATACCTAGCATAGTAAAATGTACTTTGCTCACAAAAGGAGTACTTCTGCGTAAAATTATACTAATTAAGTGATCTACTCACTCAAGGTTGAGTTATCAGTTTTAATTTTTAAATTGGCTCAATTCAGGGTAGTAGAAAATAATTGTTCTATGTTGAATAATATGATCCTGGTAAGTCAGTCTCTTAACACCTTGAGATTTTAGGAGAACGGGTAACTTAACATGGTATCAGAACTCTGGTTGTAGGAGGTCTTGAGTTTGAGTCCCTCCTACCCCCCAATATTCTCATTTATTGAAATATTGATGTTGTACTATGGCGGGCCCATAATGGGCTTTCGAGTGAGGGGGATGTTGAATAATATGATCCTGGTAAGTCAGTCTCCTAACACCTTGAGGTTTTAGGAGAACTGGTAACTTAACATTCTATAATAATATATCCTAAAGAGATTTTACTATACAAGCT
Source organism: Oenanthe sinensis (assembly GCA_028671895.1). Lineage (NCBI taxonomy): Eukaryota > Viridiplantae > Streptophyta > Magnoliopsida > Apiales > Apiaceae > Oenanthe > Oenanthe sinensis. Next base: position 29,082,838 of record CM053803.1, on the reverse strand, counting down.
TGGCCAAAGACCACCAAGTACATTGTTGTTTCCTTGGCCATTTACTCATTCAGAGTGTTTATAGCTCGAAAGATATTATGAAATGTAGAATAATATCGGGTGTAGATTGTATGTTTGATAACTGAATAGATCATATTGGTCTTCACACTAATATAATTCTATAAACCAAATGAGATTTAATTTTTTGCAAATTTTTATTTGACACTAAATGAAAGACATGCACATGATCTCACATTCCACTCAACCAATGAACTTTGTTAAATAACTATATTTAAAATCAAGTTTACAAATCGAAATTACATGAATTCCATATGTTAATATTCATCCCTAGAATCATGGGTTTGTAAGCATGTAGTGAGTTCAATTTTTATATTCAATAAATTGTGCTTATTTGAGGAATAATTAGCCGCGAACAGTCGGCCGGAAGTGAAATCAAAATTGGTGATACAGAGAGAACGTTTGAAGTAGGAGTTGGTGGGAGCCAAAGAATTAAGGGAGATGATTACTATTAGATTGATTCGGGTCATTCAGGCCGAGCAATGTATGACCCTTCCAAATAGGATTTGGAAGATTTGAACTTTTAGTTCAAATGCAATCCGAATGTATACTAAACATGGAGCTGCAAATTTTCAGCCTTGGCTGTTTTTATGTAAATAGTCAAAAATAAAGAGTTCCTTTTTCTGATAATTTTTTATTTCAAATGAAAATCTCTTTTGATACTAAAAGTTCTCATCATTATGTTGTACTGTTGTAGACAACAGAAAGATTCATCTATCCCCAATGAAACTCCTTTAAAGTTCATAGATATTAAGAAGCATATTCAAGTGAATTGATGTATTTACCCATATCTACAGGGTAAAGATCTAAACACATCACCCACAGACCCACATATACCAGATCAATTTAATGAACTAAACTACAAGATCTACAGAGCAACAAGTTAAGCAAAAGGATAAATAATGTATTACAAAACTGCACATGACTAAAGGGTGAGCACCTAATTAAGTGAGACCAATATTACTTTTCAGCTCTTTAAGACTTATAGCTACTAAAACGAGATATTCAGTGCAGGAGCTAAATTTTGACCTCAGAGTTTTTAGCCTTTCTATATCTTGCACCGAGAAAAACCCTGGGACATTTCATTGCCAAGTCTTCTGATATAAAACCAGTTCCATCAGTATGAATCAGAAGGTCTCCATCTTCATTGCAAACACTAATGCCATTGTCGTCCTGCAAGTCATGAGAGAGAGAGAGGATTAGTCAAATCCCTCTTTTAAAATATACATCCAAAGAAAAGAAAGAACAAAATGTACCTGACATGGTATGTCCTCAATTCTTTCAATATATATTGTATCAAGATTGACTTCAACTTTTATAGTTTGTGACAAAATCAGGGAGCACCTACACCTCCGGAAAATCAGGGAATTCCACAAATTGCAAAATTTCAGATAAAATGCAATAGCAGCACTAACCTGGATGCATATTTTGCCATGCTAGGTGTCGTGTGAAGATGCATGAAAAGACACCTGGCTTCATGTACTGTTTTGTTAGATAAATTATAAGGATCTTTTACATCACAAGGAGCAATGAATTCCATTCTAATGAAGTAGCATTTTGCATCTGATGTCATAGGGGATTTTTTCTTGCCCTTCCTGTCTCCATCTTTAAAAACTAATAATGTAACAAGAGGGAAAGACTATTAGCTTGAAACACCGACAGTTTACTTTCAAACTTAACTTATACATACTGAGCACTTGGATTCAAAATATTTTATGAATAAGATAACAGTTGATATCGTATTTAAAAGTGCACATCAATGGTCCGGCAACTCCAACATAACTCTAAAACTTGTCATGAAAGAACATTTGAAAGAGACTTCAGAAGCACATGCTGAAAAACTCGCATACAACTTATCTTATGCCAGAGGTCGTAGATTCACAAAAAATTTCAGCAAAGAATACTTAAACCACAGAATCTACAAAAATATATAATACATCCATTTACAATCGAAGAAAATTATAATACCACATTTTAATTTGCTATAGATTAACTGAATGAGGAGCTCAGTTACACACACAAGAAACCAACAACACCAGAAAAGATAATTATAATAGATAGAAATGGACACTCTTCGACACAAGTAAACACTCAATACATTTCACATGACCCTCTCTGCACGCCCCACCTAGTATATATAGTAGCCACTAATTTTCCTTCCTCCCCAAGATACCTACATAACTTTTTCTAACCCACTTCGTTGCTATTTCCCTTCCTGCCCTTGGGATATTTTCTGTAATATGTAAGAACATCAGGTGGGTTATTTGCATTTGTAGCATAATCATGTAATGGCAGGAACCTAAACAAAATCATTTTTAAGAAAGGTAGAAAAAGAGCGAGACAGAAAAACGGTGACCGCTTAGAAACGCAAACATCATAACCATGCAAGCAGGACACTGATCAAATTCTTGATTAAAAGAAGTAGAGGAAGGGGAGGAAGTGGTAGAAAACACTAGAATATTTTCCCCACTTCCAAAAGTAGAAGAAAATGTTCTTTGGCAAAAATTAAAGCCCTGGGCATGCAGCAGAGCCAATGATGTATGGCAACAACACATTGGGGCAGGGATAGGTTAAATTAAAAGGAGAAGCAGGTAAAAGATACAAAAAATGTAGAAAGAACAGTGCGACGAGAAATTCTCAACTCAAGATCGTAGAAGGTGCAAAAACAATAAGTGGCAGACTGCTACAATTGCTTCAGTACTAGCTGCTGTAAGTATTCTAAACGTCCTTAAATTAATTATACAGTTTTCTAACCCAATCTATTCCATTGCGCCAAGATGATGACTTTTACACCTCATCCAGTTTTAGTACTGGAAGCTGAACCCAAAACATACCCAAAGACTCCTATTTGTTTTCTTGTAGTCAACGAATATAATATGAGTTTCAATCATCAGTACATTGTTACTTCACCATTAGCACTCTACAATAAACATATAGCACAACTATATATTTTGGTACAAGAGATAATTTAGAAGAAGAAATAAAAAAATGTACAGTTACAAGTACAAGTGGAATACAAAAGCAATTAGAATGTGTCAGTATGTGTTTATAATATGCAGACAGTAGACAGAAACCTGAATCCCAAAAAAGCTTTCTAATATAAAATATACAAGCATGTAGTAAGAAGTATATATTGGTGTAAGCATGTATTTAAAAGAATAATATTTAGTTGGTTAAGAAATATCACCAAAAAAACGAAAGCGCCTCTGACCAATAAGTATGCCCTCTTTTGCAACCCTGTCATACAAAGCATTATAGTCACCAGAACATATGGTAGAATCACTTCTTGCTTGTTCTTCAAATTTTACAATCAATATATTTTCATCACCAAATGTTCTATGCAGAAGAGTCTTTGTCGATTTCAAATATGGACCCTGCGCCATACAAGGATTGTCAGTGACTACAATAAAGATAAATATTGACTGTCACATTGTTTATTTCCTGTGCCTTTTGCCAGATCAAAATGGACAGAGATGGCCTTGCATTTACACTTCCATAATTAAACCATCATACATTCTACCATGCAATTTTGAGTCCTCTCACAAGTTTGTATGATGATATTGTGGTTGGAAGATATTATAATTTGTGCTTGCAGTCTCATCTTTTTAATATGTGTGGCTTCAATTATGTGTAAGACTTCTACTTAAGTGCCAATGTCGTTGCATATTGATAAACCTAATATCTTCACCAATTTGTGCACAAGTACAAAAGGGAATCAATCATAATCAAAAGATTCTGAAATTTACCCTTGTCTGTTTTAAATAAACAAGTTACAACTTCAAAATAGTAAAATTATTAACTTAAACTTACTTTAAAGCTTAAACTTCCATCTCGCCAAACATGGCAGTGATAGTGGTAAGTTTTGCCACACTCCCAATCAAGATACTGGAAGTCAAAAAGGTAATAGTTATTAACAAAAAATAAATGTACGAAATAAATTTCATTATACCAGTAGCGCACTAGAAATCGTGGGGAACTGCACTTGGATGCAATACAGTTACATAAAAACAACTAAAATTATATCAAAGAATATCACAGCTTTAAATTTTTTGAAAGGCATATAAGTGAACTGCACACGGATATAACATCAAGACATAGAGGTCATATACTACACTTAAATCAAAATATTGTTAGTGATCAGTTAAACCCAAACCATGTTAATTTATTACACTAAAACAAGAACCAGATATAAATTTCACCTTCCTCCTCTCTGTGAACTCACTTCCAACAAAAGAAAAACGACCATACATAGTCCAAATTTCTAGTTCAAATCTTTCCATGGGGTAATCTTTCATCTTTAGAATCTTGTAAGCATCTTCTTCCGAAACAACATTTTCTAGCTTCTTCCTGCATACATTTTTAAATTCATTACAACACAACTGTAGATTATATGAGAGATAATATATATTAAAGAATCTTCAAAAGAATCTAACGAACCTTCCGATGTAATTTAAAATAAGAAAACTCTTTCGAAATTCAAGTCCAGATAAGATATGCCATTGTTTAGTAATTGTTAAAGTGCTTTCTCGGTTTGTATCGATATGCATATTTTCTGGAATTGTATCGACAAGAGATGAGAACTTTAATTTTTTCCTTGTCGTTGAACACGAATTCCCTAAAGGGGAGGCTAACAATTGTGCTGTTACAGAAATCGCCCTCTTCTGCCCAATGGTAGAGGAAGAACCACCTCTTTCTATGGGCGTATTTGTCTTGTCTGAACTGGAAGGTGACAGTAAAAGATACTTGGGGAAGGGAGAGTGAAAAATAGAACCATCCATGCCTAGAAAAAAAAAAAGAGAGAGACAAGATTAAACACTCACTAAATCTTGTTAAACTAAATACATATAGAGCAACTTGGGACAGAACTTAAGTTTGGACCACTGCCAAAAGTGATTAGAACTCACACATAAGAGCAAGTTCAATGCAATGCTATTGGAGGTACTATTTCTATAATATAGCATCAATTATAGAACATAGCACTCTAATGCAATGCTATAGGAGGTGCTAAAATAGAAAAGTTCTATACTTTATATTTAGAAAATATAGAACCAAGTATAGATGTAGCTATAATTGCCACATAAACATACAAGTGGGAAATTGGAGGGAAATGAATATAAAAATACGTATTTTAGCAAATTCAATGTTATGGAGTACTTTACATTATTGGTTAAAAATTACTTAATTTTACATCTATTGATTCTATTTTGAAACCATGGGGATTTTAGTAGAAAAGTGTAGCATTGGACTTGCTCTAACCTAATGATTCTAATTAGAGCAAATCCAACAATGTCCTAAAGTGTTGTCCTAAGCTAAAATTTAAGACACTTTAAGCAAATGAGTGCTTCAATAATGTCCTAGTGGTGCCCTAAAATACTATGACATCCATCACATTGCCTTATTTATAAAACACTACTACACATGCCTTATTTCATTTTTATCAATAAAATATTCATTTCCCTCCTTTTTTATACTTCTTTTTCCTCATTTTATCTTTTCAAATATAAATGTAATTCAAATATACTATTATTTTAATAATAGGGCATGGGAATAGAGCAAATTGTTAGAGTTAAAGTATGTGTATAGTGTCCTAAATCAATAGGATATTATATTTTAATATATTTATAAGGTATCTTATAAGATATTGTTGGACTTTATACTTAAGTTACCTCGTTTGAATTATCTTCACATCTTTAAACACACTTACACAAATTCATCTTATAATACAGTTTCTTTAAAACACAAAATAATCACAAACTAAAAACTTGGCTTAGCATGTCATTCCCGGTTATGAGTTCGATTCTCGCTCACTAAACATTTATTAAAACAGAAACTACTCTATAAGTATAATTTGTCGTTTCAGATTATGGGTTCAATTCTCCCTCAAGACCTGTCTTCCGGGTTATGTATTCGATTCTCCTTCACTACACATTTATTAAAACAGAAATTACTCTATAGGCATCATCTGTCGTTTCAGATCATGAGTTCGATTCTCACCCAAGATTTATTAAAACAGACACCTCTCTCTAAGATGAAAATTCAAATACTAAATTCCCTATAACTTAAGCTCCCAAGTAATTTAAGAGCAAGTAAGAAGTTACCTGAAGTAGGAGAAGTGGAAAAGTGTTGAGGAGGAAGAAGAGCATTAGAAATAGAAGGCTTGGGTTTGTAATCTTTAAGCATGTACTTAATAAACCCACTAAATGTTATGATCTTTCTTTGGGATATTATTTTAAGCATGTGCATAGAGTTGTCTTCACCAATGGAAGCCAAGATTTTACGAGCATCAGGGTCAGGGAGTGACTGACACTGCTCTAAACATATCTCCTCGATCATTCTTTCTACGCTCAGTGGCAGTGCAACTTCTTCATCCCCCATTTTTTTTAACAAGTTGGGTTTCTTGGGAGAGGTTTACTATTGAAATTTGAATCTTGCTGGGATATGTATGTATGTGCGTGTATATATTGAGATAGGTAGAAAAAAGTGGTGCAAGTGCTTGCTAGTAGCGTACTATATAACTTAGTATTGTCAGTCCTAAGTATGATCACATGAGAGAGAGAAAGAGAAAGCAGTTTTGAACGATGTGATGCAAAGATTACTATTTGCTACAGTCACTGTACAAGTTACGATACAGATCAATACTAATTCATTGATTTCAAATAAAGTTTTCCTTTGCTTTTAGAAAAAAACTAGAAAAAAGTTTATTCGAGAAAACAATTATTTATTGTTACTTTACTTTCTATAAAGATATAACGAACGTACAATAATGTGAATGTGATGTGTACTCTTTTTATTTGTAAAGATATTTTAATCTTAGTGGTTAAGTAATATTGTAATCATTTCAAAAAAAAAAGTAATAATGTAAGGGTTTTTCACACTAATTACTAAGTTTTATGAGTTTTAACTCATTTTCATTGGTGAAATTGGTGAAATTTTTGTGCATATAGTGGGTCCATCATTATTAATGAATTGAAAACCAATAGAAATTTGATAACTAAGCTCTTAATGTGTGTCCATGAGCACACACTAGAAAAATTGTTTAAAAATTAGACTTAATAATAATTATCCGATCCAAATACCGACTATCAAATTTTTAATATTTCAGTCTTAATAATATATAAGCCCAATAATAATTATCTGATCCAATCCAAATACCAACAAACTACCTATGTTTCAGTTTTAATAATATTGTATTGATATTATAAACGCAACTTATATTTATTTTTGGTTATATCATTTAAGACCATTTACTTTTATTTTGTGCTATCGGGGTCCTTTTTTCTGTATAGATTGGATTTGATTAATTATTAAGATAGTTTCTTTTGCAAAAAAAAAATTATTAAGATAGTTTCTAATTTGTAGGACAAAAAAGACTTTCACTAGAGCATGCCCCAAAAGATATAACCCAAGAACCAGGAAGTCCAGGATGAGAACGGTGATCATATAATTCTCGAAATTTCCATTTCTGAATATTTCATCATCATATCAATCCTTCTACGTACTCATGGGTACATTGACTTTCGGAGATTAAGCTACAAGGACGTTAATTAATTATAGCAAATATAGTGCAATGCCCAGAAAACTACTATAGGAAAAAGAAAATTAACTAAAACAGTGTGGCCGCAAGGGAAAAACTATAACTGAAGTTTATGAAAATAACGCATACAAGTACATGTCACATGTTCACAACATCAAATACAAGCACGGTGGTGCATTTGATAAGTATGACTCGGGGCTCCCGTATACTTATTCTAAATAGTGTTCAAACTTAGAAACGGCTCGAGTACATTGAATCCGTTACAAGGTGCACATATCTTTATTTTTCAATAGAGATTGGGGTGTATTGAGCTAGTTTTCAACTGAAGACCAAGCATTTGCTTCAATCCAGTTAAATGCCAAAGGGCTTAAGAAAGCATCAGGTATGCCAAAGGAACTAACCAACGCAAGTGCATGGGGTCTTAGTTCACTGCATAGTTGGGCCACTTCTTTTCTCACCGCAGCAGCATTATCTGTTGACAAGTACCCATACCTGAGAAATGCAGCATCTTCTTCTAGAAGGATCATAGCATACAAGGATCTCACTAGACCCAAAATATTCTGCAAGAAAATGCAAACTAATGTTCAGAAACTGATCACAGCTCGATGTTATCTTACTAAAACCTATGGTACAGAAGTCATGAAGAGATTATACACTTTCCTCCTAAAATCTCTTACCAATGATTTGATACTCTCCACGGCTCTATTATTACAACAAATATCGTTGATTGAACTTTATTCTTTCATTCAAAAATCAAAATCAAAATACTTATAGTTGTTACAGTTAAAGCCGTTGCAAAGTCTTCCTATAATTTAGTCACACACATCACAAAGTTTGGAAACAAATTACAGAACTCTCAATTCTACTTTCAAGAAATTCAAGCTCTACACAATTCAGAATTCTATATACAGTACAAACACTCTTACCATTTTAGCTTCATAATCCATAAGATAATTACTTATCAAGTTGTACTTGATATATTGTTCAAATTATTCTATTTAAGCCAGGCTGTGGTTCAGAGATTGAGTACTAAGAGAGACATGTAGTTGTGTGCCAAGGGATCAAGTTTGATCAAGGTGTTTCTTTGTAATCAGGTTCTAATGTAAGTGGGCATATTAAAGTGTGTCAATAAGATATTTCCTCTACCGTTTTGGTATAGGGACTTGGAGGAAGGCCATATACAATGTTTAGGGGAGAGATGAGTGAAAACTCCATGTATTCCTATTTCCCTCATTCACGATTATTATAGTTGAACATTTAACTTGTGCATTAAAAATATTAAACTGATATTATTTAGTTTTAATCATCTCCTATATATATACAATTATTCCTCTTTGTAGCGAGACAATCTATGTTATTCCACAATTGTAATATATTACTTTGTGCCTAGATTTTCATCCAATCAAACCTGAGGAATTTAACATGCTGCATCCAAAAAACTATTTTTGACACACTCGGTAGGTAAATGTCACAGAATATATAAATGTGACACGAATCTATCAGGAGCAACTGCAGTTACCTTCAGCTGGCCTGTGGGTACAGTTTCCTCAGCCTCTATAAAGATTTGCACAATTGATAGGTCTGCGAAGGCTTTTCCAAGGTCTTCAGCAAGCGAATAAGTCTGTAGGGAAAACACATAAATTATGAAGGTGTGAAGGGAAATTTGTGAGCAAAACTACTAATGATGCATAAATAAAGAATTCGGGAAAAGAAAAAAACAAATCTAAAATTTCTGTGCGTTCTCACCAAAGTGAAAGTTATTTCTCGGCTTACTCCTTGTGCTTGATGTTGTGCAACTTCTGCAGCAAAACGATTCAGTAGATCTCTTTCTCTCAGGCAAAAGATATTCATCTGCAACAGAAAAGCTTTGCGATTAATCTTAATGTTGTGACATGAGTTGTACAAATGGGTAGTATCTAAAAAGCTATAACCTGGAACTGTATGCTCCTTAAAGTAGAACTTGTGAGCTGAGATGGAATAACAGGGAAAGGTTTGTTCATGTGTTCGAGTCCCAACCCGCTAAATGGCCGGTTTTTCTTCTTGGCAGCCATATATTCTCCAAGAAGTGCCTTACTAACCTAAAATAGAGATGGGTGAGTATAATATATAAACTTCTAAGGATACATGTTCAATGAATTATACATGCATTGATAAAAAAACGAAATTTAAGGTATCAATTCAATTGTTATGGAAGCTAACAAATCATGGTTTCAAAAGGTTAACTCCAAAAACTATCACACATACCAAAACTTAAAACTTTCACAAGTCCATCTAAACAAAATAGCGACTACTTGACTAAATAATTCTCCAAGGTCATTCAAGGGATACACTTACAAGTTAGGTAAAAACAATACCGCGAATTCTAATTATCTGATTCAAAATTTCATAGATTTTTTAAACTCTTTTTGTGTCAATTGACAACATTACATTTGGAAAATCATTACAATACCTGTTGCATAAGAACGTTGTTGTCTCCCTCAAACGTGGATTGCACATCATACTCACTTTTGAGATGACCAACACGATTCTCCGTCTTTAAACCTTGTCCACCAACAGCTTCACGACATTCCTGATCCATACATTAGTAAAGCATTAGTGAGCAAGATTTGCAAACAAGTGGCCAGGTTAAATAGGTAATAGTTGCTACAACCTGAAGAGTCCGCATGTTGTGCCAGGTTAAAGTTGGCTTGAACGCACTTGAGACAACATGAATGGTTTTGATTGATTCAGGAGTCCTCTTCACGTATAACTTCTTCAAATAGTTAGCAGCAAAACTCATAGCATATCTGTATCACACACAAGACGCATTAACAGTCAGCATAACCATTAACACATTCAAGCAGACGGTCAATGAGATGTTCCCTAGCACTAAAATATCGAATTAGAGTTGACATGTGTCTTTAAAGATATCAAGATGTTCTATTACAAGTTGGGAAACAAACTCCACAGATGTTCTATTTTTAAGTTGGGAAAAAAATTCCACAAAGGAAAAAGTCAGAACACTAGACTATCTATTTCACAAGCACTTGATAGCAATCACAAATGCAACAGGCAGTGGAACTCGTATCCATCATAAATGGAGGCATTAGTAAAGAAAGCTAGTTATATATAGGGCTTTCTCGGTAAATATATGGAGCCAATAGACAATGTTTATCTAGATATTCTAGTAATTTCAGTACTTATACAATTTAAAGTATTAGATTCTTGCTTCCCAAGATCATTAATGTTCTTCTGCCTAAATAGAGAAGAATTAAAAGGGAAGTACTCTAGGTCTTTCCTACATATATCTTAAATCTAGAAATTTCCTCTATTCTCTTTCTTTTTGATTGGTTGAAATGCTACTACAATGTCAGTTCCTCATTTGAAGAACATTAACTTGTTCCCCTTCAATCTGTCATGTAGTATGTGGCCAATGCCCTAGTTTAAATACCAAGGTAATTTATAGAAAATCGTCCTTGGAAAATGTTTCTTCCATAAATAGAATAGCAAGAAACTTAACCAAAAAGGATAAATATATATAATAAGAAAATAACATAAGCGCCATAATTCACCTGACTTGGATGAACTCACTAGCTATATGTGCGGGACATAATATAAAATCATGTAAAACTGACAATTATATTTGCATAAATTATTATAATATGCATAACATATCCCTAGAACTGTACCATTCAAATTTAAATGTAAAAGTCAACCATGGAAGATAGAGTGCAATCGAGACTGGATGTGCATTCGAGCCTGTTTGTTGAACTAAATATGGATATGAAATGGAATTTCCACATCATGTTTTGTGGGCTTGTGGTAATGCTGAGCAAGGAAATAAATGGATTTACACTATATAATTGTGTACGCTTATTAGACTTATTACAATGTTATTATCATTTTTTTTAGTCTAGAACTGCAACATTCTAGTCTAAAACTCTTTCCTTGTTTAAAGAGTTTTTTTTGCAGAATCTGTATTTAGGAATTGCAACGAGTGAGATGACCTTACGTGATCCTTTTTCTAAAACCCAAATTCTAGGCATTCTAACGATGAGTTAGTTTGTCTTTGCATCATGAAGAAGAGAATACCTAAAACACAATCTAAGACTCAAGACCGGAATTTCGAAGAAGTACAAATACTATATCAAGGGCTACAACAATTTTGAGAAGATAGCGGGAAGTAATGGTCCAAGACTAGTCTCGTAAGTGTTGTACATTTATTTTGAGAAAGTGAATGTGAGTTTTGTTAGGAGAGATTTATCTATATGTAGTAAAGGCTTCTTTGCCTATGTTAAGAGTGTAGTATAGTTCAAAATCTTGAGACAGGGGACGTGCTCGGGTACCAGACCAAGGGGACGACTTATATATCTAGTTAATGATATATATACATGGTCCTAATATAGACAAATCTCGCGTGTCGTATCCTCCAATCCTTGACTCTTTATATCCTACACTAAATAGGTAATGATTTTTAAAAGGTAAAGATAAAGTTTTATAAAAAAGCTACTATTTTGAAAACCTATTCAACCCCCCTTAGCTTAATTACCCAATATCAGGGAACTACGAGAATTTTTTTCCTTTATTAACTGGTTCCTTAGTATTAAAATTTTACACGTTAGTTAACATTTAGGGTGTACTTCTATTTATGGATATATAATCTTTATTATTATTAGACTTTGACTATTGAAATTGAGAAGTATAGATACTTCTCTTCCGCGGTTGAGAAATCTTAGGGATAGTGGTTCTTTTACAGTTGAATCACCTCGGGACTAGTAATTTTCTGCAGTAATCGACCCTAACTTAACCTAATATCTCATGAGCCTAAATTGTCACCCAGTACTTACGTTTTAGCAAGAAGAGGCAGGAGCCGCCTTTGGTGAGTTGGATAATCAAGCAGAAGGATTTCAGGTCCATTTGATGTTAAAGAAAAGGCGCGCCTTGTCAGCGAGTACCTTATAGCGATTGATAAACCAATCTGAGAGCAAAGAAGCTTGATCAAATAAGTTTCAAAAAACACTATCACCACAGACTATACAAATAAAAAGATGATTTGACAGGAAATCAAGAAACATTATGTGTAGAACTTATACCTTAGCTGAGTAAGTTGCACTTGATGCAAGTATTACACGACCAGATGTCAAAGGGGCCATGAATGCAGCAAATCTCTGAAATATTGTAACATAAATAATTAAAAGCTTGTTTTGTTATAGATAATTAACTGAAACCAAGGGCTAATAATTTCTTCTTGCCAGTCACGCTGATAAAAGTCATTATCTGTATCACTAAGGCTTAAGAGGTTTATATCTACACAAAGGGAACCGCTTTGTTTTAGAGTAACCACTTTCTGGTTTTTTATGGTCAAGAAATAAACTATGCATGGGGAAGGCTACTTCATTTTAGACAATCACAACTATCCCAGCCTTCTCTTAACCCTTAGGAGATACATGTTTCATCATGGTTAAAGAAAATATAAATAAGATAAAACAATAATCACCTGATCTGGGTCTTTAATCGCACTTAAATATTGCCCATCTGCAGAAACATCAGCAACAGAGTTCAACAAATTCTCTCTTGGTATTCTGACATTGTCAAACCTGGGCACATGTAGAAAGAGAAATGGTTTTGACCTATTAATTCCTGCCATATAGAATAAATTAGGACAAGTGAGTTGATTTTACCAGATTCGTCCATTGTCAACACCATTTAGACCAATCTTATGACCGCAATCAGCTATACGGATGTTTGGACAAACATTGCCATCGGCATCTCTGATTTGAACTATAAAAGCATGGACCCCTTGATTTGTTCCATTAATATGAAGCTGTGAGAATACTACCGTGTGTGTTGCATGCTAGAGAAAAAGTTAATCAATTAGAATTCAAGTTCGCTGCTCGAACTGGTAAAACAGAAAATAAACTAGGCACCAAACACATCTGCTATCAGAAAGATAATTTCTTACATTAGCAGCACCTCCAATCCAGTACTTTTGAGCTGATTCACATGGCGTGTTAACGATAAACTCTCCTGTGTTTGCATCGTATGTGGATACTGTCTCAATGCCCCGTACCTGTAGATGAAAACCCAGGAAATCAAGTAAAGTGTTATACTAGAAAAAAGGTAGAACATGCTTCAGCACAAAGACTATACAACTAAACAACCTCCACATACATTACTTCCATGCCCCAACTCAGTCATTGCAAAGCAACCCTTAACTCTGTAATTTTCAGTGTCACTTAACCACTTGTCATGATGTCTCTTTGTGCCAAAAAACTGGAGTGCACCACCCCTGAAATAAATTAAGTGGATATAAAATAGTGGAAGTGGATAAAGCACAAAGTACTACAAATGAGTCTGAATAAGTGCCTAAGTTTATGAAGTCTCTTTCATTCCACTTCCTGGTTTTGAAATTCTGAAAAATTACCCGGTTGGGTTTCTTTTCCAAATCAAACTTATAATTCAACCCACAAGACAATTTTAAATACGCAAGACTGTGCCATATACAAATGTCAATATGAATTAAATTACTACAAATAGTCAAGTAAGATTTTAATCGGGAGCACGTGAAGCAGGTAAACAAAAATAAAATTATATGAGATAATGAAAAAAATGATTTGAACTTAGTTTTATTTTTAAACAATGTACACATATTTCAATAACATTTTCTCTTGTAAGAGTTGATATAGTTTATCTTTATATTTAAAATATTAATTTGATTTTTTTTTAAAAAGATGTACAATGTACAAATTAGCTTCAAAACATGAATTCAGAAAAGATAAATAAGAACAAAGAAAGAGAGAGAATTAGTGGATTACTATAATTATTTGAGAAAGGACTGGAAAAAAGATTTTTGGAGGGAAATGTTAGCTCGGGTTTAATGAGATATATAGAATATTACAAGAACTCAAATCAGTCTTCAAACTTCTGAAGTACTGGAAATAATATACTTTAAATTGATATTTATCTCAAGTCTTCCATGTACAGTATCTGTCTCTGTCCGATCCTTTGTGTTAATAGATGTTGTTAATTGTGGTACAGGGAACGAATTATATTGCAAATTGATATGTGCCCGCCATGACTGCCGTTAGTAAATAGACTAAGACGGTGTGAATGACAAGAAAGTAAGAAAAGTTCAACAATTTATGCACACCTCGTATATCTCTGGATGTTGATCTAATTAGGACTATACTTTTTAAGAAAACATGTTAGCCTTACATCATTTGGTTATGAGAATAGATATTCTTTATAATTCATTTTACATTTATATACATAGGGTCTCTCTCAATAAGAACCAGTGATTTGTCTAGTTGAAACCAGTTAAAAATTATTAGTAAAAATTATGCTCACAACATATAGGCACACACATACATAAAACAATTCCTTACAAATATCATCACATATCATAGGATTCACTAAATAAATTAAGCTCACAACATTAACACACAATCACACACATAAAACGAGATATTCCTTATAATTCATTTTACATTTATATACATAAGGTCTCGCTTCAATGAGAACTCGTGATTTGTCTAGTTAAAACCGGTGATTTGATGCAAATAAAAAATTATTATAAATAATGCTCACAACATACAGGCACACACAATCACATACATAAAACGAGGATTCGACAACGAGAAAGCCGGAAACAGAAATCGACATACCAAAGAAAGAAATGAACTCCAATTTTAATCGAAAGAGAATGATCAAAGGAATCACCAACTTCCTGAAGAGCAAACCGTCTAAGTTGAGACTCGGGACTCGAATCCGTTAACCAACCTTTAAACACACCTCGATCAGCCATAAACTCAATTCTGTTCATAGTCATAACTCTCTGTTGCTCCTTGGATTGATTATAATCCGGGCTCACAAACACCTTCCCCCCTCTGTCTCTACGATTAAACAAATTGCTTTGAATAATCAACCCCATCAGCCAGTCTCTGTCCTCTAAGTTATGTGCGTCCATCAGCTTTCGCATCGCTTTGGTGTCGAAATCGATGGTCTCTGAGAGCTCAGGGGGAGAGTAGTGGAGACACACACGTGTATCGAGACATGAAGATGAAGATAAGGATGAACCTGGGAGGTGTCGGGAGAGTACTTGGGTCCGAAAGGCAGCCCGGTCCGACATGGTTTGAATTACTAGCAGAGTTTAGAGATTTTTCAAGAAGAAGAAAAAGAAACAACCAAGTACACGGAACCGGAATATAATACATACACGCTTGACTCTACTTCTGTAATGAATATAAAATACTTACAACTATCTCTTTGAAAACTGTGCCACTGTATCCGGTTCGGAAAATCGGATCGGATATCCTAATTTTTGGATTTTTAAAATCAGATACCGGGCCGGGAATTATGATATCCGGATATTTATGCTCATCTCTAGTATTTATCTATGAAAAATGATTTTTCATAGGTACTCAAAAATTGTAAAAAAAATTGTATCAAATGTTGAGTTGTCATACGTATGTAATAATTAACTTTACTAATAATAATATGATAACTGTGGATATGCATCCACGAATTATATCCTATATAAAATAAAAGTAATAATAAGAGTAAAAGAGATTTTATCCAAATACTACCAAATGTCAAAGGATCGATTCTTAATAACTACATAATATTATGTTCTAATTATTTATAAGTTATAATTATTATTAAGATTTATAACAATTATAATTTGTGTTACCTCATTAGATATCTTAGTAATATATAAATTTTAATTTAAAGATATATTTTGGAGTTAAATTAAAAAGAAAAATCGTAATTATTGTGCTCTTTACACGGCCGACATTGTTTGAGCAATATTTTGAGTTTCAGAAGTCCGAATTGGATGATTTTACGGTCCACGGGAAACTTACAAATTTATCTTTAATTCTGAGGTGGTCAAACATCCAAAATTTAACGGGAGAAGCCTGTAATACAGAGAGAAAAGATAGTTACGAATTTTTATCGGAGAATTCTATTCCGTTTAGGAAACCTTTTTATAATTGATTTAAAACATTAAAATATTTTTTATATTAGATTTATATAGAGACATGTCATATATCACATATTATTATGTATTATTATTATATTAGAGTAGAGATATTATTAGGATTTTACATACATAGAGATGAAGGAAAATCGTGAATTTTCCTTATGAGAAGGAGGATTAAAGTTTTTTTATCCAAATCTTTTCTATTAAAATATTTAATATATTATATAAGATATAATGGTAACTTTATACGGAGAATCAGTTACACTTATAGGAAATTATTATATTGAGAATTCAGAAATCTTATTAATTCATTGGTTTGAATCAAATAGAAAAAATTAGGTTTTTTTTAAATAATTATTTGAGTTCCCCGACTAAATGTTCAACCATAATCTAAGATATTAAATACACATTCCATTTTGTTACTATATTATATATAATACTATATCAAAAACACGTTATCACATGTTTTTTGATAAATAAAATAATAAAAATATAATTAATAAAAATTAATATATATTAATAAATTTTTTAAATTTAATCAATTTATATATGAGAAAAAATGTTTGGTTCAATAAAGAACATAATAGGGATCTTATCAAAAATATATTTAAATTTAATATGTATAATCTTAAATATATTAAACATTTGTTTGATATATTATAAAATCATATTCATAATATTTCAAATCAGAAAATTTTACATTTATACATATTAATAATATAAATTTATATTTTGTGCGATATGCATATTTATTTTTAGTATTCTATAATTTTCTTATTTATATTTAATTCGGTTGATATAAAAATATGTAATTTAAATAAGTTAAAAAACTAATATAATTACAATATATTAAAACCTTTTAAAATTATAAAAATATTAGTAATTTTAAAATTAATAATTTAATTAATAAAATAAAATATCTGTGTATCGTACGGATTAAAATCTAGTTAAAATAAGATACGTATTATATCATATCAACACATCATTTGATAAAAAAATTTAGGACAATTTTTGGATCAGGCCATTACTCACTCGTTTATCTATATATATCCCGATTTTATCCCAATTCAGTTTCGGATCTCGGATGACAAAAAAAGTCAGATTTTTTATATATAATTTTGACATGTGCACCTTAAATAGTTGTACGTTTCTAAAATGTTGTGATTAATTTAATCTTATATTCTCTTATAAGTCCATTTTTCAACTTATAAGTGATTTATAAGAAATTCCAAACCGGTATTGTGTGTTCATTTTAACTTTTGTGTGTAATTTAACGGTATAATTATATAAATTTTTTAGAACTTCTTAGTAAATAAAATTTAAAAATAATTTATAACTATAATGTATATTTTAAATTATGCATAAAAAATAGAGTGGATAAGTAATTTAAAATGGAGATAACTTTAACTATACGTAAAAATTAAAGTGGACAAGTAATTTGAAATGGAGATAATATTTTTTTATCTTTTTAAAAGTTAGATTATTCCAACTGATTAAAATATAATTTCCATACTTTATTTTATTTTTGGAATATTCTCACTAAGATTCTTTTACTCTTACTTTTAATTTTTTTGATATAGTATCATTTTTAAAAGTAAAAATATACCATATTATTCTAGTTAAACCTTAAAATATAAGAGTATCAAGTACATAATTTTAAAAAGTAGTAATATTAATTATAAAAATCAATAAAACAATAGTATTATAAAGAGTATATCTAAATAGATTAATAATTAATTTAAAAATTAAAATATATGAATAAATGAATGAAATCCATATTTTAAATTATTTTATTTGTAAGGTATAATAAAATATAAATATTCGAGCCAAAAATAAAGGAAGGAGGACAAATATTTTAATTATAAGTATTTTTGTGTATATCTATATATTTGTATATATCATGTATCTTTTGTTTTAAATTATTTTATTAAGGAATAGATTATGTTTTTATTCAAATATTTTAATAGTAATTTTTCTAAATATAATGCATTATTATGATTGTTAATAGGGTTATTAATATATTAACCATTCAAGTTTGCACGAAAATACATCCTTACCATAAAATTTAAAAAAAATATGGTTTAACCATCAAGATATGATTTATTGTACACTTCAACCACAAACCCGATTTTATGTGAAGAGTATCTCTCACTTGCTTTTTGATCGAGTGCGATTGTGTTCCTAATTTCCTATGCTCTTTTGTTAAATTTATCTTCATCATCAATCAAACTTACTCACCTATTTTGTCTCTCCTGTCCACCAACAACCCCTCACAACTCCACCCACAAACTATTGCAAACATAATTAACTCATCTCCTTATTAACCACTTATCCCCACTTTAAGAATTCCATTTTAAGCAACTCCGTCAAGAAAAAATTAATCAAAACAGAGCTTTTTGCGGAAGATTTGTTCTCCATCTAAAATAAATTTTTTAATTGTTCTTAGAAAAAGGACATAGTGTTATTGAGGTTTTGCAACGCCTAAGATTATAACAATACTTGTCTTTTGAATGGTATGTGTTTAGCAAAGGAGGGCCTGAATCAATTTATCATCTTTTTCTAGAATGTAATATTGCTCGTCATTTATGGTCCATGGGGAGTTTTACATATGTTGGTGTATTCCAGATTAATGTCAAATACTTGGCCCCGTATACGTGACTCCACCACGTCCAAGTATTTGGCCTTCTAATCTGTGAAGCTTTAGTAAGATCCAATCAGGTTGTGCCGTCTGTCCCTTATCCATTAGGCTGGCATTTCTCCAACACTGATTTACCACCTTTGTTGATCCTCCACATGACTCAAGAAAGCCAACAACTTTAGAATGATTAAAACCATATTAACCGACGAGAGTTTGCCTCCAATGTACTGACACTTTATGCAACGGTCTGGTTCATAAGTGACTAGTCTTGATAGGGGCTCTTGATTCCGAACATGATTCCACATTCTTCTTTGCAAACCTTACTTGTAGCTTCGATTGTAATGCACTAAAATCTTCATAGACTAAGACAATCTTCTGTAGCTTCCACTTCCTTGAATAGATGTCAATATCTTTTATTCTCCAATGAGGCCTGAACATGTTAATGAACTTCTTCCATTGAGCTTCAAGTCTGTAGATGATCCTTTGATACTTTGTCTTAACTGAACTCTGTGATCCAAGATTTATGTGCACCTGCATATTATTACATGTCATGTTCTATTGTTGAGTTATCATCAACCATTACATAGAGATTACATTTAGCATTTCTAGTACACATGAAAGTGCAGTGAGTTACTTCCCTTCACTCCTATCTCCCCTTTCAATCTCCCCCTATTTGGTTGATATGGAATAGCAATCAAATACTATTTCCCTTTACAATCTCCCCCAAAAGCAATTAAATAAAATTAATTACTAGAGGATAACTCAACTAACATACAAGAAACAATTAAAGTACTGGACATGAAAATAATATACAAAAGGTTTTGGAAAGATATAATCAGTTAAATCCAGATTTCCTGAGTTGCTGAAAATGAATGATGAATTTCTGAATTTCATTTTCCTTTAGCTTCCTCCACTTCAATGTTCTTCAAAGATGGGGTTCTTTCAATTAAGAAACAAATCATTAGTAAAGACTTCTGAACAATCATTCTTGTTCATCTTGCAATTCGAACTAGAACATACAGCTCTCTATGTTCCCCATAAGAGGTCAACTAATTCTCCCCTTAAGGTTATTCTCTCTTGGAATGAAAGTCACTTCCTTTTTTTTCTTTTCAGGATGTTCTATTTCCAGGAAACATATTTTTCTTTCTTCCCTGCACTACTTCACTGACTTCATCTATCACTGAAACAAGAAATAGAACACACTTGGACACTTCTCAGATGCCCCTTGAAAATCTCCTTCACATTCTTCTTTACCCATAAAACTTCTACTTAGCAAAAACCCCCCCTGAGTTGATACTCTTCAAAGAAATCTTCATTTTCATTCATTGATCGTGCTAGAAAGAATTCTTCTGCCGAACCTCTCATAAGAATGTTCCAAGGACAGATCTTCAAACAAATAGAGCAAAATCCCTTAGATATCTTTTCAGAATAAGATATAGCATTGCAAACCAAGATGTTAAGATTCTCCATAACTTCTCCCCCTTAGTACGACAAGTAACTTCTTCCCAATTGACAAAAAGTAACTTCTCCACTTCAGATGAAAAATTAGTTAAATCTACAACACCTTTAGGGATTAGGCTCCAACCAATTACTTAGAAACCCCCCCTTAGTAATTTCTCCCTTGCATCACTAAGGTTTCAATTTTATCTAATTCTCCCCCTTAGTTCATGCAAGCTCCAATCCACCCTTGTGTCTTTAGATATCCTCTAAGTAACCTCCACAAGATAGGATTGACAGATCTCGTTTCTTGTATCACCAAATTCTCCCCCTTAGTTGAGAATATCCTTTAAAATAATAAAAGTATCATCTACATCCAATCGAATAAGAAACTCTCCTTCAATTGAACATAAAATCCTCCTTAGGCTAAAAAATTAATGTCTCCCCCTTTGAGATTGAGAACAACATGAATTAATAGACCCAAAGGTAATAGTTTGGACATTCCCACTAAGCTTTAGCTAGACTCTTCTTCAGCTTGTCTTCCAGAAAAGAATCTCTTCAACATTTCAGAGCTGGAAAATTCAGTAACAGGATTCAAGCATAGTAGCAAGGTTAATGTTTGGTCTATAGTTTCCTCACTTCTACTACGTTCTGTTGGTGTTTATACTTTCAAGCGTAAGTGTTCCACTCATTTCTCTCCCTATTTCTCTCACTCAAGAGTATCACTCCCTCACTTCACTCAAGTGTTTCTCTCCCTTACTTGCACTCATTCCATTTATAGAAATTTGTACCTGCAAGTAAATCCATGCTAGTCTCACAAAGATATTATGGATCGTTGACTGTAGCATGTTGTCGATCACTAAAGATCTAGATTCTGAGATGGAATCTCAGACAGGGTTTCAGTTAGGCCGTCACCCAACTCACCATGAGCAAATCCATGCACACGTGGCTCGTCGTCGGGGAATAACCCTTCTGAAATTGGAATCTCCTCCATTCCAGGAGTGACTGAAATCCCAACACCCTGATCCTCAAAAGACTCATCAAATTGGTAAACCAACTGAATCATAGTCTACGAGTTGTTGCTCAGCTACTTTCAGCATCAACAATCTCCCCATATGCAAATCCATGCACTGGATCCTTGAATGTGGTATGCGTACTAGCAGCTATCTAAGCATCAACCGACTCCCCATATACAAATCCATGCACTGGATCGTTGACGGTGATATGCCTTTAAGTTTTGAGCCTCCATGTATTCCAGAATTTGAATTCCTGGGAGAGTAGACGTGTACAAACATCTCTCTCAATCACATGTGAAGATGAATTAACTCACTATTTTCAGTCATGGAAAACTGTTAGTGATTTCCTCTCAACATCAACAGATTGCTCTGCGGATGTGAAATCCCGTTAGGAAACTAGGACTGTTCCTCCTAGGAAGGTTGACAAGGATTCTAATATATGGCAAAAAAATCCAAGTTTCCCTCAAATGCCTGTGAAGGTGGCTCAACAACTTCATTCACCATGAATGGTAAACAAAGAAGTTCAGGGGTTTTACCTATACCTCACAATGTGCACTTCTTGCAATGTGTCCTCACAATTGTTAGTCCCAAGAGAGGCTAGAGAACTGTTAGGTCCTATAACATCACTTAGAAGCAAAAACTTTAGGATTACCATCAGCGTGAATGCTTTTAGGGTGCTTGACTCATTACAAGGTGCTCTGGATGACGAGCGAATTTTCAATGAAATCACCCTGTTGAGATAGTTCATTCAGAAATGGTTGAATTTCCTTTTCAGCTCTGCATCCTTTTGAGAGAATACAGATGAGCTACAGATACCTCAATTTGTATACTTCTTTCCTTCTTGAGAGGTAGAGTTGTGGGTGCACTTTCGACACATCATTTGCTGCAATTAATGCAGTTTCTCCCTTAACAACCGCTAATCTACATAAGTTCTTTATATCACCAAGGGTTGAAAGTTTGAATTAGAATGATAGTGTTTGGTACCAAGGCCTTGGTTAGAAATTGATGGATTATTCAACTTCCAGACCTTCCCCTACAGGCACTAAGGCCAAGCCATTACGGCTAAATAGATAGAGTTGATCAGAGCTATATAAAATTTGGTAGAGTATGATTAAACTTATTCTCTATTCCTTCTCAGAAATATAGCATCGGAGCAATGTGTCCTCAAGAAACAATGCACCATAGCTAAAATGTGGGAATTAATAAAGAATAGGTAAAAGAATATTAAGCCAAATTTCATAAACTCACAATTTTGAAAAAAAGTTTAACAGATTAACAAAAGTGTTCTTTTGAATTTCTCTTAGACAAATATCCAATTGAAATTCAACTCTTTTAACAAAAATATTTTGATTAATAACTCAAATCTATTTCATCTTGCTCACTGTATGTTTTCAGAAATTGTTTTGCAATTCATTCTTATATGATATTATCTCCGACTTAAAACATAAATCATAAAAAAATTAAATGAATGCTTTAGTCATACAGTCCAAGGCACTAATCCCAAAGCAAACAACCATTGTTTTAATACTACAGGTCAATGTGAAACAGACATTAACAAGAGTTTTGAAAAACGTTTTACCAATGGTTGATACCTCAAAATCAAAACAATTTACTCAAATAAAATAGTCTAATACCATGCAACCTAAGTTACAAGTTATCAAGTAACTTTATTTAAACAAATCGTGGAGAGAAAACATTTTTCATTACAAAACATTTAGAGAGAGAGAGGATATATGATTTTGAAATAGAAAGATAATCCTCAAGAAATGTTCTCTTTCAAAGGGAGTTTTTTTATAAAAAAAAACTTTTAGTGGCTTTTCATTCTCTGGCAAATGAATGCATGTTTAGATAAAACATTTTTCATAAGAAATAGACAAGAAATTTCTTTATGCATTCAAGTTCTAAAGAATGAAAAACATATGTTAATACTAATGAATTATCAAAGATATGAATGACAAGACATTCAAAAGTACTAACATCATTCAATCATTTTGTAATAAAATGCATCTTACTACAAAACAATCAAGCACATAAGATACTTACATTATGCTAGACAATTACCATTTGTCGCTTGAAACAAACACATATTGCAATATAGATCATGGTAATTCTAAAGCATAAAACATAAGCATCCGCTAAACACTGAACATACATTGACCGAATGACAGCATTTAACTTCTTACATTACATCTCAACAATTATCACATAAACATATTGAAAATACTCATGACAATCAGAATGTATGTAAGCTCGAGGTACTAGTTGCATCAGAGATCAAATACCTTTAAATATTAATGCTAAAATTTATGATCTTTGACAACCCCTCGCGATGTAGTAAATTACTTTCAATATCAGTGTTTTTGAAATAATCTTTTTATCACTTAGTGCAGAAATTCTAAGTGACATCACTAATATCAAAAGAATGACAACTAATATTAATGGATTTTGCAAAAGACATGAATTACATCACTTAAACTACATATTAAGTGGTTCCATTAATATTAGCATTAAACAATTAGAAGTAAATAAAATTACAATTAATTAATATATACAAATACTTATGCTGAAACATTTGATACATATAGCATGAATAACATATGACAGCACAAGTACGAGGTCCTGGATATAAATTGACTATACAAAGAGATGCTACATTGTTAGGTCCTTAGGTACCGGGTGATCATAGGTAATCTCATAGCGATAATATTGGGTCCCGGGTGGTCACAAGCCAAACATTAATCAGTTCCTAGAGATCGTAGACATCTAAATAGCATGAACACTCTCTATAAACATTACATTTAAATAAATCAATATTAGACTAGAGTGACATACCTTAGTCAATAGAGCTTTTACTGGTGTATGATCGTTGAATGAACAATTACTCTTCTTTGCCCGAGAGATCGAACGTTTACTCCATTTGGACAGGAATAACTTTTCAGCTACCAGTTAACATTGTTCCTCGAAACAATACCTTGCTCATCCAGACGGAAACTGCATTACCTTCAACACCCAAATATTTCCTTCTAGATATTGGTCTTGGCAGCAGCTTCACTAAACTCAGCACTCTAGAAACCAGTAGTCCTGACACTAGCAGAGTAGAACCTTCAAAAACTCTGAACTACCCTTTAGCTTCTGTATCAATACCAAGTCTTCATGTGGATTGATTCCTTGTGCTAAGTGTATCTGCCTCTGGTTCAATTGAGTAAGTTCCTTGATTCGAACCCTACTCAATCTTGATTAGTTAGTGCATCTTCAATCTCCATTGAATTCACTCAGAAAAACCAATGAAATACTCTTATACATGCACGACACTACCAATCACTACTCTACTACCCAGATTCATCAAGAACTGACTCTAGAAAATGTTGTTACACAAAACCCTTTGTCATGACAGATGTGTCCTTAATGTTTCCTTAGATATTCAGTGGGTAGAATAGACTTCTTTAAATATGATTAAGATCATCTTGCATTATCTTTAAATTGACAATTTCCTTTCTAATATGCAATCACTCTGGATCACTCAGTGTTCCTAAGAATTTCAACTCTTACTCAATGAGCACTGCTAGCCTTTGAACATCAAACACGACTAGTTGATCCAACTTACTGATGCTCCCCCTGTGATGCTGCTTGCAGCTTTTCTTCATCTGGTGTCATATGATCTTGAGCCCTAAACATGATGTCAACCTTTAGAAATTCAGAGCTAAAATCAAACGAATGCTAGGGAGCTTGATGATGATGTTCACTGCATCTAGATCATCTTAAATCAATCACAGACTCTGTGTAAGCTCTTAACTCCAAATAAGATAGCCTTTCATCACACCATGTGACTTCAGGCATGATTAATCTTACTTGATGTCTTCTATTTACATTTGCTGATTAGACTTGTTGTGTCAACTGATTCAGCCGTAGTGAATAGGAAACCTTAACTCTATCCATTATCCTTGTAATTCCACTCAAGGTTTGGATTTCCCTATCAACTCCTCCATTTGGTCATGAAGTCCGGAAACTGAACTTTACTCTAGAATACTCCTTTCAGTGCAGACATAACATAGAACTTCGTTCGTCAACAAATTCCATTACCTGCCCTCAAAGTGTTCTTACAACAATCTGCCTAATCCTTTGAATGTGATTAATCACTGAGATGTTTCATCTATCGAATGCACGAACAAACACCAAAACTAAATAGGGTAGCCTTTGACTTGACTTCCCTTCAACTGACATACTTCACTAATGTCCTTCTTAAAAGAATCTCATTAGAAGTAGTCCTTTCTCACTAACTTCATCTTTACCGTCGAATCCGTTATCTTGATAAACCAAGTATTAGATGATAAACCAAGTGTGAGAGTATCACTTGTTGTTGCAGCTAACTCCATTCTGATAAACTTCAACGAATAGTTGACTTCATCATAAGCATTACATTTCGTGTCAGCAATAACCTCACTTCCAGTAGAGTGAGCTTCTATTTCTCTTGACCCCGATCAATACTGTTCATCCTCGAACTGATATTAGGAAACCCTTCGCAAAGAATTCCCTAGGTCTTCCTTAATATTGTGCTTCAGATCATTCAAGAAAAATAGGTAACCTTGCTTAACCATTTGAATACCAAAGCAAAAGTAGTTACATGCCTCGAACATGAAAATGTCAGAGATATATAACTTGTACATGTTGAAAGATACTATGCATTCACAAATGATTAAGACACGTGGTCCTCAATTTGATTGAGTCCAAGGGTTAGAGATATTTCTAAACATAGTTAACAACAAAGCATTCAAGTTCAACATGCTCATTCTTATCTGACTGATCACTCCTCATCTATATCAGCCTCAACAAGTAGTCTTGGCTATGAGCTCAGTGATCCCAACCTAACTTAAGGTGTACTAGCAGTCTATAAGAATCATGTCGTACATATATGTAGTCATAGAAGAATCAATCACTCAGATTCCTAATTCTTCTAAATCACCTTTGTTGTTCACTTTAACATTATATTATCTCTAATTACCTGAGTCAATTTAAATTTAAAAATTTAAAATTTTAATTCATGGTTTATTATACTAACCCCTAGGCAATTCCCAAATTAGAAACAAACTCATCTTAACAAGCACATGATCAGATATAACATTTAATACAACCATGCGAGTATAAATAGATTATAGACAATGTAAACATCAAGGCACTTAGCATGAGCAAATACTCTTTCTGGTAAATGTACCCCTACAAATACCTAAGACTCTATATGCTAACATGATCAATTATCGTAAAGCAAGCATTAAATCACACAAGATCTAATCATGAAGCCAAATACTGATAAACAAGCAACACTAACAAACTAGCATAAGTTATCTAATTTATATAGAAATCAAGGTGAGACATGCATTACATCAAACTTATAATATAATGCAGTTCAGCACTTAATACTCTATAATTTAATCAAACAAGTATAAACTAGTTAGAAAGTATACCTGAGCGATGCTTAGCATTCCATCTCGAGTGATAATCAATTGATCCAAATCAATTTCCATTCTACTAACACTCATGGAAGTATCCTTGCATTTGACCTCAATAACAAATGATGTTCCTGCTTCAACCCAAACTGATACCTGATTGTTCTGCTTAAAGACCCCGATATAGAATGTCTCATGTTCTGCTTGAAAAGATCACTCTTCTTTGTATGTGTAGCAATAACCCCTTGATTATCATATGTCAGTGATAATCAAACCTTGTGTATTTCTGCCACTGATGTCCTTTAACCAAATCTTCAATTGTTGTTTTGGTTCTTTGACCGATAAACTGAATTCTTTTTCAAAATCCCAAATTCTTCAGATATTGATTCGAAAACCACTGATCGAAGACTCTTTCCTAAATGAACTAATCCCCTTTCAATAACCAAATGATCCACTGAGTAGACCGATGTAGAAATACATCTTCAATGGTAAGATCAGGTCTAAACTCCATTAGAATGTTCTTCAGTCAGTTCGTTTGTCCTCAACGAACGAAGAATCAACTCCTGTTGTTTCGTTTAATAAAACTTTTGTTCAAACAGAAGTATTTAATTTTTTAGGATTTTAAATAATCACAATAAATTGAAAATGCATTTTTTGATAAATAATAATAAATTTCTCAATTTCAAATTATAAAAAAAATAAAATAATTCGGAAAAAAAGTTTTGATATAGAGATAACAAAATTTTCAAGGTATATTAAATAATCCTGAAAAAGAAATTATTTCAAATCAAAATTAAGTTCCAAATAATTTTATAGAATTTATAATCCAAAACAGTTTCAATTATAATTAAAATAAAACAGATTGAAAATATAAGTTTGATATAAAAATAATAAATTTTCAAGTCATCTAAGATATTCTTGAAAATAAATTATTTCAACCAAAATGATTTTCTAAAAAGTTTTATGAGATTTATAATTAAAACTTCCAAGCTTAAATTATAATTAAAATAAAACAACTCGAAAACATAATTTTGAAATAGAAATACTAAATTTTCAAAACATTTAAAATGTTCATGAAAATAAATTATTTCAATCCAAAAATATTTTTCAAAGAGTTTTATAAAATTTGTAATTAAAGTTTTATAAAAAATAAATTATTAAACCTCAAAAATAATTCTCAAAATACTTTTAAGAATATTAAACTCAAAAGAAATTAAATTGGATTTTAAGATTAATTTTAGTTTTCAAATTAATAAAATTCTTAACTAAGAATATTAAAAATATAAAATATTTGACTCTAAAATTTTAAAAAAAATAAAATATTTTCTAAGATATAAAATAAACTTGAAAAATAAATTATTTAAATTTAAAAATTACTATCAAATTATTTTATATAATTAAATTCAAATTTAATTGTTAAATTAATTATTAAACTAAAAACATTTTAAGAAAAGAAAAAAAATTCAAAATCAATAAACCCAGCTTGTGTGTAATATCAGCCACCCAGATGATGACATATGTCATGTTGAAACTGTCCTGTATGTAGAACTTCTACATGGAAATTTCTACTTGCTCTATCTCGAAACTCAAGTAGAACTTCTACATAGGAATTTCTACTAAGGTTCTATCTCGAACATTAAGTAGAATATTTGAGATAATGTTCGAGTTAGACACTATCTCGAACATCAAGTCGAATATTCGAGATAATGTTCGAGTTAGACACTATCTCGAACATCAAGTCGAATATTCGAGATAATGTTCGATTTAGACACTATCTCGAACATCAAGTCGAACTTCTACATAGAAGTTCTACTTAGGTTCTATCTCGAACATTAAGTAGAACTTCTGCATAGAATTTTTACTTAGGTTCTATCTCGAACATTAAGTAGAACTTCTACATATGAATTTCTACTTAGGTTCTATCTAGAACATTAAGTAGAACTTCTACATAGGAATTTCTACTTAGGTTTTATCTAGAACATTAAGTAGAACTTCTACATAGGAATTTCTACTTAGGTTTTATTTAGAACATTAAGTAGAACTTCTACATAGAATTTCTATTTAGGGTCTATCTCGAACATTAAGTAGAACTTCTACATAGGAATTTCTACTTAGGTTCTATCTCGAACATTAAGTAGAACTTCTACATAGAATTTCTACTTAGGTTCTATCTCGAACATTAAGTAGAACTTCTATATAGGAATTTCTACTTAGGTTCTATCTCGAACATTAAGTAGAACTTCTACATAGAATTTCTACTTAGGTTCTATCTCGAACATTAAGTAGAACTTCTACATAGGAATTTCTACTTAGGTTCTATCTAGAACATTAAGTAGAACTTCTACATATGAATTTCTAGTTAGGTTCTATCTAGAACATTAAGTAGAACTTCTACATAGAATTTCTACTTAGGTTCTATTTCGAACATTAAGTAGAACTTCTACATAAAATTTCTACTTAGGTTCTATCTCGAACATTGAGTAGAACTTCTACATAGGAATTTCTACTTAGGTTCTATCTAGAACATTAAGTAGAACTTCTACTTAGGTTTTATCTAGAACATTAAGTAGAACTTATACATAGGAATTTCTACTTAGGTTCTATCTAGAACATTAATTAGAACTTCTACATAGGAATTTCTACTTAGGTTCTATCTAGAACATTAAGTAGAACTTCTACATAGGAATTTTCCTTGTGTACTTATAAAATATTTCCACCTCCAGAATTTTTACTTGGCTCTAAGTAGAAACTTATCTAGAATTTCTAGATAGGAATTTCTACATATGTTCCCTAGTAAGTACTTAGAGAAATTCTGGGCTTCAACAATTAACGAAACACCTACTGCTTCCTTTCTGGATGACCAGTGAACCAAAATAAATAATAATTTTTTTTTATTTTCGTACCCTCTTTAATCTCAAAAATAAAATTAGATACAATCGATTTGTATGTCAATCGAGTAGCTCTGATACCAATTGTTGAGTCCGGGAGATCGTAGAGGGGGGGGGGGGTGAATACGATTCCCAAATTAAAATTATGACTTTTAATTATTTTTGGGACAATTAAAAATTTACTTTGGTTCAAACCCGGTTACTGTTCATTTTCTTCTTCAAGCTCAAAAATTCCATTAAAAATAACAAAGGCCAAGAACAGAAAAATATCCAAAACACACAACACAACAAGATTCAAGAATATGTCTTTATATTCATTGAAGTGGGGTAAATGCTACAAATAAGTTCAAGAACATAAGCTCAAGAACACAAAAAAAAATGATTATTGGATCCTCTAAACATATACAAGTTATAGATCTAAGAGACAAAAATCAACCCTATCTTCTAAACAAGATTTAGCAAGTGTTTGCAATAGAAAGATAAAGGAGTGGTGTACATAAAGAAAATCATGGCCCCAAAATATTCAAGATCTAGTTTGGCCATGGGGGAGAGAAAAATAATTTTTTTTCTCTCTCCCTTTTTTTTAATTCTTCATCCGGATGCACACACACCCACACTTAAGATGGAGAGTTGGGTTTCTTTTTTTTTTTTTTTATAATTATTATTGAAAACGGTGTTGCTTTTTACTTTTTCCACCTTTTACTCTTGTCCACTCAAATCTTATCTTCAAAGTCATGTGCCAAGCATGCCTTTGAAAATATTTAATGTAAAAGTAATATTTAAATAAATATATATAATATAAATAAAGAATGTCTTAATTTATAAAATATATAAATAAATACTTTATTTAATTAAATTAGATATTTCCATTCCACTCTTCAATTTGTGTAGACTTCCTTATCCAAATACTTAGCCCCGTATATGTGACTCCACCACGTCCAAATATTTGGCCTTCTAATCTGTGAAGCTTTAGTAAGATCCAACCAGGTTGTGCCGTCTGTCCCTTATCCATTAGGCTGGCATTTCTCCAACACTGATTTACCACCTTTATTGATCCTCCACATGACTCAAGAAAGCCAACAACTTTAGAATGATTAAAACCATATTAACCGACGAGAGCTTGCCTCCAATGTACTGACACTTTATGCAACGGTCTGGTTCATAAGTGACTAGTCTTGATAGGGGCTCTTGATTCCGAACATGATTCCACATTCTTCTTTGCAAACCTTACTTGTAGCTTCGATTGTAATGCACTAAAATCTTCATAGACTAAGGCAATCTTCTATAGCTTCCACTTCCTTGAATAGATGCCATTATCTTTTATTCTCCAATGAGGCCTGAACATGTTAATGAACTTCTTCCATTGAGCTTTAAGTCTGTAGATGATCCTTTGATACTTTGTCTTAACTGAACTCTGTGATCCAAGATTTATGTGCACCTGCATATTATTACATGTCATGTTCTATTATTGAGTTATCATCAACCATTACATAGAGATTACATTTAGCATTTCTAGTACACATGAAAGTGCAGTGAGTTACTTCCCTTCACTCCTTTCTCCCGTTTCAAATTCGGACTTCCTTGTATATCCAAACAGTTCTGCATTCCCAGTGCCAGCTTGCTGATACAACCTGTTTACATGCTGTCAGCTTGCTGAAACACTCTGTTTTCCTGCTTTCAGCTTGCTGTCAATGTACTTAAACATATCATACTGATAAAACATATCAGTAAGCTAATACCTACAAAACCATGTTAGTACATGTATATGAGCTTGCTATTTTATATCATATACAAGCTTTCAGCTTGTTAACAATGTGATCATCAAAATCTAAAGGGTTTCAATCTCCCCCTTTTTGATGATTAACACTAAAATAATTTAGGAGAATAATTACTCCCCCTAAATTCCTGCAACCCTGTAAACATAGATATAAAATTGCAAAATATAACAAGATATGCTAGACTTTAATCAGATAAAAATTTTTAAGCCCATAAAACCTTCATAGCATAAATACTTAAAAAAACATACATGCAACCAGCATGCATCCAATACAATTATCCAAAATAAGCCAAGTACTAAATATTCAAAAATATTCAAGGACCACAGAAACCAGCAAAATTAACAAGTCTATCATGCTTGAAATTAAAACTTAAATAAAATTAAAGCACACCCCTAATTCTCCTAAAATATTCCCCCTTAATCATTAAAAATGAATATTCAAGAATCTTCTGGGCTCACAGCATCCTCTGGATCTGTAAACTTGTCATCTTCAACATCTATCTTTAGCACTTTGTCATTTGGAGTAGTTGATCCACCAGCTTTTCCACTTTTCTCAGCACTGTTGATTGCAACATATGCTAGACCTGCCAAATTGCACTCTGTAGCATTGCCATCATTTGATATTTTGGGCTCCTTTTTATAAGCTGTCAACAGCTTACTTACCACAAACTCTCTCAAAAACTTAATCTCATCAGTTAAACTTTCAATTGGAGTATGAACTTCAACTTGCACCAAACTCTCATCTTTTTCCACTTTGAGATGAGACTGAGCTAAGCTTTTGTTGTCCAAGAACTCCTTAGCCATAGACTTGTCAACATCCCTCAGTTTTATTCCATACCAATCAAAAATTTAGCAAGAGGGCGGCCAAAAATAACCTTACGATTGAACAACTAAAGAGACAAAGACCTTGCTTCCAAATCAGCTGAGACGAACTGCAAACTTCGCTTAAATTTCTTTGATTCTGAACCCTCACGATATGATCGATTAACTTCTGATACATCATCACCACTGTCGATATTCAAAGGTTCTAAGAACTCATCATCTTCATCGATGAGTTTCCGCTTTAGTTTGTTTTCCTTAACCTGACTTGCAGATGCTTTCATCTTCCTTGTCTGCCTCATGACTTTGAGGATTGAAATTGATATAACAAGAGATATAGTGTATTTGTTGAGAAAAAAACCTAAAGCTTGTATCCGTAGATTTGGGCGATAATATAAGGAGCCAAAGAGTCTTGAGTGAATAACCTCTACTAACCCGATTTTAATTGATTTAAAGGGAGTATTTTTCGGAGAAAAACTAGATATTAACCCACCCTTTAAAAAACTAAACATGTTATTTAAATAAACACTACACATTTATCAATTAAACAGATAAAGAACATGTTAAACAGATAAACATGTATATATAGAACATAATCAAGAAACGGCAAATAATTTAAAATTTGAAATTATCATTAATTATTAGCCTAGAAACACGAATAGACTTACACGGATAACAAGTAAGTGGAGTTTACCTAACTTACCATAGAACACAATTCACATAAATTGATTAAATCAAATAAGTTCATTATAAATCAATAAAATTATATATGCACTTATTCAATCAGTAAGCTGAAATTTAGAAAAACCTGGTGTCAGCTTGCTGACTAGATGTTACACATGCCAAGTTCCCTTCTAATAATAGAAAATCTCTCTTTTGTCAATGGCTTTGTAAAGATATCAGCTAGCTGATACTCTGTAGGCATAAAAATCAGCTTGATCTTCCCTTTTGCCACATTGTCTCTCAAGAAATGATGTCTCACATCGATATGCTTTGTTCTTGAGTGATTGACAGGATTTTCTGAAATGTTGATAGCACTTGTATTGTCACAATATATTGGAATCCTTCTACATTTGATTCCAAAATCCCTTAGTGTTTGTATCATCCACAACATTTGAGAGCAACAGCAGCCAGCTGCCAAGTACTCCCCTTCAGCTGTTGATAAAGCCACAAAGTTTTGTTTCTTGCATTGCCAAGTCACCAAACTCTGGCCTAAAATGCACAAACACCACTTGTACTCTTTCGATCAGTGTGACAACCTGCATAATCTGCATCACTATACCCAACAAGATCAAATTCATTTGTGATAGAATAAAATAAAGCCAAATTAATAGTACCACTTAAATACTTAAAAATTCTCTTAACAACATTATAACGGGACTCTTTAGGCTTGCATTGAAATCTAGCACATACACAAACTGCATACATTATAGCAGGTCTAGAAGCAGTAAGATATAGTAAACTACCAATCATACCTCTATACTTATGAATATAAACATCTACACCTTTTTCAACAATTGTCAGCTTGCTAGCTTGACTCATTGGTGTTGATTTCGCCTTGACATTTTCAAAACCAAATCTCTTGAGTAGACTCTTGATGTATTTGGATTGATGCACAAAGATTCCATCTTTTGTTTGTTTGACTTGAAGACCCAAAAAGTAATTGAGTTCACCCATCATGCTCATGTCAAACTCACTGTGCATACACTTGGAAAACCACTTACACAAGGCATCATTAGTAGATCCAAATATGATATCATCCACGTAAATTTGAACAACAAGTATATCCTTACCATCAAATTTAAGGAATAAAGTTGGATCAATTTTACCTCGAATAAAACCATTCTTGAGTAGAGACTTACTTAATCGTTCATACCAAGACGTAGGTGCTTACCTTAGTCCATACAATGCCTTCTTTAGTTTATAGACATCGTTTGGATAATTTTCAGGCTCGAAACCCGGAGGTTGCTTAACATAAACTTCCTCTTTGAGATAACCATTGAGAAATGCACTTCTGACATCCATTTGGTGAAGCTTGAATTTCGTGTAACATGCAAATAAAAGTAGCATTCTTATAGACTCCAGCCTTGCAATAGGTGCATAAGTCTTATCAAAATAAATCCCTTCTTGTTGATTGTAGCCTTGTGGAACTAGCCTTGCCTTGTTCCTTGTAACTATACCAAATTCATCAACTTTGTTCTTGAAGACCTATTTAGTACCAATGACTGAGACATCTTTAGGCTTTTCCACAAGTTCCCATACATCACATCTTTTGAATTGATTCAGCTCCTCTTGCATAGCAATGATCCAATTCTCATCTTCTAAAGCATCTTGAAAATTTTTGGGCTCCTCTTGAGCTAGGAAAGCTGCAAAAGCACATAAGTTTGCTTTCCCTCTTCTAGTTTTAACACCCTTAGAAGCATCACCAATTATTTGTGTTGGTGGATGATTCTTCATAGTTCTTGTAGCTTTGGGGAGAGAATGTTGGGATATCTCTTCATGAACAGTTCTAGCAGAAGTTGTTGTCCTTGCTATAGGAGTTTGTGACCCTCCTAGATTAAGTCTAGACATCTGTTCAATATTATCATCTACTGAGATTGCAGTGTCAGCTCGCTGATTGGATGTTCCAGCTTGATGACTGTCTGTCTGTTGAGTAGTAGATGTTGTAGCAGCTTGCTCCATTGTCTTGTCAGCTTATTGACTACCTGATGTTGCAGTAGCTTTAGTACTTCTAGCAGTAGCTTTATTGCTTCCATCATCATCACCTGCATCATCTTCCTCATCTCTTGGCAGATCATTGTTAGGCTCATGAAATATAACATCAATAGACTCCTAAACAATGCGTTTCTTTAAATTAAAGACTCTATATGCTCTACTAGTTAAAGAATAACCCAAAAAAAGTCTCATAAGATTTAGCATCGAATTTACCATCCCTGTCGATTTTCTTGAGGACGAAACACTTTGAGCCAAACACCTTGAAGTAACTGATGTTAGGCTTTTTGTTCCTCAACAGCTCATATGGAGTTTTCTCAAGAATAGGCCTGATCACCACTCTGTTCAGAACATAGCAGGCTGTGTTTACTACTTCTGCCCAAAAGCTTCTTGACAGCTTGCTTTCCTGTAATAAAGTTCTAGCAGTTTTCTCTAAAGATCTATTCTTTCTTTCCACTACTCCATTCTGTTGTGGAGTTCTAGGCGCAGAGAATTCATGAGTGATGCCCTTTTTTTCACAGTAAGTGACAAAATCTTTCTTGAATTCACCACCTCGATCACTTCTTATACCTACAAGCCTTGTGTCCAGCTTGTTCTCAAGTACTTTGATTAGTTTCTCAAATTCCTTAAAAGCAGAATCTTTAGTACGAAGGAATAAAACCCAAGTAAAACGAGTATAATCATCAACAATAACAAAACCATATTGTTTACCTCTGATACTCTTATAAGATTCTGGATAAAATAAATCTAGATGCAATAACTCTAAGGGTTTTGTAGTAGATACCACTCTTTTGGCCTTATGAGAACTTTGAATCTGTTTGCCCAATTGACATGCATCACAAACTTTTATTTTGACATACTTTCATTTTGGCAATCCTCTCACTAACTTCTTGCTAGATAATCTGTTGAGCAAGTCCATGTGAGCATGACCCAATCTTCTATGCCAGATTATTGGATCATTGTCAACAACAGCTAAGCAGCAAGCTGTTTCCTGCAATTCAAAGTCTAAAACATACACATTTCCTTCCCTTCTAGCAACTAGAGGAATCTGGTTAGTAGCAACAGTAATAACACATTTATCTTTATCAAAAACAACTGAATGACCATCATCATGCAACTGACTTACACTAAGCAAATTATATTTTAAGCCTTTAATATAATGAACATTATCAATAAAAATTGTGCCATTACCTACTTTACCTTTACCTAGAATATGAAGAGTCTTACTATCACCAATTGTGACACCTCCACATTTCTTGAATTTGAGATTAATAAATTGAGCTTTATCTCCACACATATGTTTTGTACATCCACTATCAATGATCCATGATTTCGATTTGATCTTAGCAGCAAGACATATCTCACTTTTATCATCATCAGAATCACTTTCAGCAGTGATCTCCTCAGTTAAGCCTCGAACAATATCATCCTCTATTCTAACTAGTGCAAGGTTAACCATATCATCATTGTTGTCACTATCACTTGGTGAGATGTCTTCTTTATCATCACTCCAGGTTAGCAAAGCTTTAGATTTCTTCTTGTCTGTGTATCCAGCTTGCTGCTTCCCTTTTAGCTTGTTACAGTCCTTCTTGAAATGACCAGGTTTGCCACATTCAAAACATGTTGAATCTCCTTTGGAATCTTTGGAGAACTTCTTGGTTTTAGAGAAGCCTGAACTCCTGCTTTCTCTCTTCATCTTGTTTTTCTGTTCTATCATCTTTCTGATTTTTCTGGACATGAGAGCTATTTCCTCATCTGATTCATCATCAGATTCTAGCTTGCTGTCATCACCATGAAGTGCCAAATTCTTCATCTTTGATGTGAGATCAGAAGTAGAATTTGTATGGCTAGCATTTATCTTGCCTTCAAACTACTCCAATTCAGCAAAAACACTGAGAGTGTCTATTGTATCAATTATTGGAGAAGATTCCAAGGCAGTGACCTTTGGTTCATAGATCCACGGAACAACACTAATGATTTTCATATTGATTTCTTCTGGTGGAATTTTTTTACCAAGTAAAGTGAGACCATTCATGGTGACTTGGAACCTAGCTTGAGCATCCTTAATAGATTCATCTTTATTGAGCTTGAAATTACCATACTCGTTCATCAGCTTGCTGAGTTTAACCTTCTTTAAAGCTTTCGAACATTCATGACACAATTCAAGAGTGTCCCACATCTCCTTTGCAGAAGTACATGAAGAAACATTGTCACTCTCTTCAGGACATAAACTAGTCATGATAGTATTGATAGTTCGGTTGTTGTAAGTAAGCTTGATCAGCTCATCAGCGGTGAGTTCATCTATATCCTTTTTTTACCATCTGTAGTGAGAAACTTGAAAGGACCTTTTTCTGTAACTCTCCGTTCCATGGGTTCTCTGGCCAGGTGCTGCTTCATTCTACCTTTCCACCAGTTATAGTTTTCTATGCCAAGTAGAAGAGGTGACCTCGAGCCTGAACTTCCCATTAGATATTTTTCAGCCATCTGTTCTATACTTTCCTATTACATAAGATATTAGTATAGCCTGCTTTGATACCAAATGAAAATGCACACCTAGAGGGGGGATGAATAGATGTTATGGCTACAAATGACCGATTTTAATTTCACCTAGTTATTAAACCTGTCAGCTTGCTAAGATTAATTAACAAACACTGTCAGCTAGCTGCTATATGCAATGCAGTACAGAAAAAATAAATAACACAAGATCTTTTAGCCAGGTTCGACCCCTAATCCCCTATGGTCTACGTCCTGGTCCCCTACCAACTGGTAAGAGAAAATATTATTAATCAAATCAAACCACGATTACAGATTACAATAATATTTCATCCTTCATCCCTTGCAACTGACTCTAGCTTGCTGAAATCCCTATTCCACTGAACTAATCTGCCCTTTAAGCACTATACTACCCTAATACATCCTTCCCTAGCCTCTAGTTCCCTTGAACCCTGTTTCATAAGCCTAGCAATCCAGCCACAACTTGATTACAACCAAACGATTATAAGTGAATGAATTACAACTCAAAATATAAGCTCCTCACGTATATATATAACGATATA
This sequence comes from Oenanthe sinensis, assembly GCA_028671895.1. Lineage (NCBI taxonomy): Eukaryota > Viridiplantae > Streptophyta > Magnoliopsida > Apiales > Apiaceae > Oenanthe > Oenanthe sinensis. Next base: position 29,044,504 of record CM053803.1, on the reverse strand, counting down.
GAATACTAGAGCTCAAAGATGTTTGCTAAGAACGATTTGAGTTTGAGAAGATGTGTGTATATGTTTTGCAAATCAGTATATCTTCACTTTCTTCTTTTTTTATAAAGATGTACACACACATATATTTATATGAATACTTATATTCGAATTAACAAACCCAAACTGACGTTGGAATTTCAACGTTCAATTTGATTAGACTAATTCAAATAACCAATATTCAAAACTTACATATATTGAGGATAAAAGGATAATAGAAACATTTGAAATCAGCCTCAATATAAGTTTAAATATATAGATAAGAGTTGGTTTTAGAAGATAAAGTTTAGTCAAACTCCAACTCCTATTAAATAGGAAAACTAATTTGAATAATAAAATATATTTGAAATAAGTAAAACTGAGCTCTAATATAATATATAACCATATATATATTAGATAAACTCGTACAAGTAAGATCTTACAAAATCTCCATGAAATTCGAACTTCCTTGTGTATCCAAACAGTTCTGCGTTCCCAGTGCCAGCTTGCTGATACAACCTATTTACATGCTGTCAGCTTGCTGAAACGCTCTGTTTTCCCGCTTTCAGCTTGCTGTCAATATACTTAAACATATTATACTGATAAAACATATCAGTAAGCTAATACCTGCAAAACCATGTTAGTACATGTATACGAGCTTGCTATTTTATATCATATACAAGCTTTCAGCTTGCTAACAGTGTGATCATCAAAATGTAAAGGGTTTCAAATTATTATGGATGATAATAATTATAATTGAGCAATTATTATAGATGGTATGTGTTGGTCACAAAGGTAAGTAATTAGATACCAAGTATGATTAGACTTGGGTAGATAATTAGAAACCAAGAATGATTAGACTTGTGTAACAAGTATGATAAGTCTTGGTGTCTAAGTTTGTGATGGCTATATATAAATAGTCATATTATGTTTGATGGGTATGATTAAACATGCAGGTTTAGGTATCGTTTGGTACGTGGTTATTCCACATACATATGTTTGGAAACACCGTGAGGTGTGATGGATTCTCAAATATGTAGGCTTAGGTATTGCCTGGAGATTTAATGATTGAGTATTGGATTTGGGTATCATGGGAAACTCAAATATGTAGGCTTAGGTATCGTTTGGAGAACAAATGCTTGAGTATTGGATTTAGGTATCATGAGAAGCTCAAATATGTAGACTTAGGTATCACTTGGAGAATGGATGCTTGAGTATTGGTAGATTTGAGTATCTTGATTGATTGTGTTGTTAATAACTGGTTTGATTAGCAATATAGGTTTGGAAACGTTATATTATTGATAACTATTTTGATTAATAATAAAAGTTGGAACGCAGGTTTTTCACGTCATATAATTTTGTTATGTATGTTTTGTATTGTTTGGCTTTCTCGGGTTTTGTTCCTTAATACCAATAATACATTTAGCTCAAATATTGTGAATATTCAGCTATTAGAAAAACTGGGTTGGAAATTATATAGGGATATAAGGCTACTAGATGCATTCTCTTTTTCAAATTAAATTGATATGTAAGATTTTACAGAATTATTTGCTTAAGTAGTTCATAAACTGCTCAATTAAAACTCGAAAACATATTTCATTAAGCTACAAATATGTAGAAGATTCATTAAACTTGAAACTATATAGGTTGCATAAGGGTTTTATACATTACAACTCTTAGTTAACTTCGGACATGTTTTGCATTGAATTAGACTAGTTTCGATCCCTAGAATGAGTTGATTATTTATTGAGTAACTAGCTCATCTAAAACCTTAAGGTGTTAGAGGAAGACCCCAAATGGATCTTATATTACATTTTAACATTTCCCCTCACTTGAAATCCCTTTTTTTGGATTAAAGAGTGGATCACGGGCACCCATTTTTGGGGCATTTTTTTGCCTTTGTGTCCATTAACTTGTGACAATATTAGGGTGGTAAAGAATCGAACCCGAGACCTCTGCCAGCCTGAGCGCTTATACCATATTGAGTAACTAGCTCATATAAAACCTTAAGATATTAGAGAAAGACCCTAAATGGATCTTATATTATACTTTAACATGAATGATCAACTATTTAGTCTCATATTGTCAAGTTAATGATAATTGTGAACATTCAAAGTACAATGTATATATCTCAAGTAGTTCTGTTACATTCTCTAGAGCATCTATGATCAAACTTTTAGTTGCACATTGGTTAATGAATTTTCTTAGCTTTTCAATTATTTGTTTGTCTTCATCCCCAACAACTGGCTTTTTTTAGATCAATTCAATTAGGCTTACAATTTGACTCCTATTATCCTGATTCAGATGTTGAGGGATCCTGAAATGAGATATTTTTTCTGATTTAGTCATGTACAGGATCCCATCAGGATTGCAGTAGGCCTCAGGAAGTGTGTGTGGCATTAGAGGAGCTATTAACTTATGTTTGAGTTCTTCATCTTCCTGAGTCATTGTCTCCACTGCTTTGAATAGACTTTCTAGCTCAATGTAAGATAGTTGTCTGAGGATGTCAATTGAGATTTTAAAGTAGCCAGATTCCATATGCACTATAAGCTCCTTGTAGATTTTACCATTTTTCTCAAATTTCAATCCTCTCACTATTATGATGACATTTTCAAGTAGCTTCCTGTAATTCCAATGATTGCATTTGACTTATGCCTTGTTTGCTTTCAAGTTGAGTAAGAACTCTTTATTTGCAATTAGCTTCATCACTTCTTTTCTCAGGATTTCCATAACTGCCTTTTGCCTTTCAGCTTCAATCTCATCCCTTCTTTCCTTCTCCCCCTTAGGGTTGATATCTTATTTTTGTAGAAAGGAAGAGTGAGTTGGCTTAGTGAGAGGAGGCATTTGCACAGAAGAAGCTTGACTTGATCCATTTAAAGTGGACATGATAGCTTGAATAAATGTCAAATGGTTCGACACTTGAGTGAGTGTGAGAGATTGAGTAGACATGGAGGTGTTGACTTCTTTATGAAGAGAGATGACAGTGGCAACCACTTCATTCACTGTTGTTGAGAGATTTGTGTGAGCTTGAGTCATTTCTATAATTTTGTTAGAAATGAGAACTACCAGAAACTACTTTTGCACATTTCCTTGAAATTAGCTCATTTGAAGTAGTCGAATACTCCTTTGAAAACTCTTCGAGAAGTCATGTTGTAGACTTCTCGATCGGCTACTTTTGAGGCTTCACGATTGATTTCCTTTGATACTTCTCGATTGACCTAGACTTCTCGATTAGATAATTCTTCATGACTTCTCGATCAGCCTAGACTTCTCGATTGAAATCTTTCATTGACTACTCGATCAGCTTCATTCCTTAGACTTCTTGAATGCTTCTAATAGCTAACTTCTCGATGTGTTCTTTTCTGGACTTCTCGGATGGTTTGTGTATCTTACTTCTCGGATGAGCATTTTGACTTCTCTATCACAGTTTTTGATACTTCTCGACCAGTTCATATCAGACTTCTCGAATGACTTGACTTCTCGATTAATATATTGCATTAGAGAAATTCCTAGTTAGAATCCTTTATTTTGATGAGGCCTCGCTCATTCTGATGCATGATCCATTTTGACTTGAATCTTCTACCAGAGTATTATTTATGTGGCCACTATTTACAGTTTGAATTACACATCAAAGAAACTTCTATATGAAAATATACATAATATTAAGTCACAGTCCTATTACACAAAGTACTAACATGTTGCAACAACAGGACAAGTAGAGGCATTTAAACAAAGTAGGTTTGTCTAGATCCAACAATATATGAGTAACTAATTCTATAATCCGGGAATTAGGTAGTATTCGTTGGTTCAATATGTTTGTTTGATTATATTGTAAATTCTATATTTTTTCTAATCTATCATTGAGGTTTTAACACAATTGTAGGAGTCGCGAACCTTTAGTTGTACCATAGGCGAGTTATTGCATGATATGATATACATAATTCAAATATTAGATCAGGAGATTGATAGGCGAGTTATGGAACTATAAATTCTTGGGTCTTAATAGTTTAAAAATTTATCTTGCTTAATCATGTGAGTGACATTTAAGGTATAGTTATAAGCACTATATTGTATCTTTTAGAGGGAAAAATATAAATTTCAGAAGAATTGTTTTTATCAAAAGAAGATAATTTTATATCGCAATATATGTCATAGAACCAATTGAAGAATTCTAATTTTTGAATTACTTCTCCACATCGTTAAGTCTTAATTTTTAATTGCTTTATAATTTAATTTAGTTGATAGTTAAACACACAACTATTTATTCACTTTTTTAAATAGTAATGAATCATCTACTTGACTTAATATTGAACTTAGTCCTTTCATGTGAACGAGCTTATACAAATTTACATTTCAACAATCATCTATAGAACTGTGAAAATAATCAACACATGGTGGGACAATGTTGATGCTAGAATGCAAAATGGTAAAATATTGTGTGCTAGAACGAGCATGATTTTAATCAAAATCGTCGAAAATACTACTATGACATTCAGTGTCTGTTATAAACACCACATAAAATGACGTTCATGGTTGCATTTTTTAGGTTAAGAATGCTGGGTAAAATAACATAATGACTAGTTTTTTTACTTTTTCCGTTATGAACGCCATATCGAATTACACTCTTAACACAAGTTTTCTCCCCAACTCACTTCAATGACCACCATCACAAACATATAATTACACCATGTTGAACTCAAATGTATTATTTTTAATACTCCTGTTCATTGTTGTCCTAGAATTGAAAAGAAATTGCTTAACTTTTTATTGTTCTATGATGTAGATTTTATTATGCTTATATGCATTTCCTAAAAGTGTGTTGAAACGTTTTCCTTTCTCATTAGCTTTTATTGAATATGTCCTTGTAATCTTTCTATCTGATTTCTCACATTATTACTTTAAGGGGTTTGATCAAGGCAATCATTTGTTGGATAAACTTTTTCCGGCAAATGATTTCCTAGCCCTTGGATCATCCCAAGAAGGTATGGGATTTAAAAAAAATAGGGACGGGTCGCTGTTATTAACCACGACTCATCCTTAAATACACCTAACATTCCCAAAACGGACCCAATTTATACATACGTACACACGTCGTACATATCAAGAACCCTACCCCAATTTGTACCAGACCCCCAATTCGTTGATATGGGTCAAGTGTTGAACATTAGTGGGCCATCCTCTCTTCAGGTGATGAACAAAAGAAGATGACCCCAACTCACCTCCTCGCTGATCTATCACCCACTAATCTACAAAAAGAAGACACTGATTTTCTCAAAGTAGCAAGCAATAAAACCACTAATGACAACTGATTTTGCTGCTTTTGAGCTTCAGAGACACAAACTTTTCTTGATACCTTACCTCCACAACCACCTCCCTTTGTTATCATCACCATTCCAGTCATGCTTCTCTCTCGATAATACTCTTGTTCTCACTCTATAAACATAAAGATAGGTTCTTTATGAAATGGATATGTATGAACTGGGTTCGATTTGGCTGTTAAGTGTATGTAAGGGTGAGCCGCAGTTAATAACAACAGTCCATCCCTATTTTTTTAAAATCTCAGCCATCCCTGGAATAATCGAAAAGCTAGGAAACCATTTGATGGAAAAAACTTATCCCAATAAATGTTTATCCTAGATAAGTCCATTGCTTTAAAAAAAATTATAATGGTCTTGTTTGAGATTCGTTACAAGTTAATTATAAGTTAAAAATTATATGTATTTTTCAATTTATAAGCTATTTATATGGGCAATCAATAGTGGCCGTTTGGATTTCCTTAAATTTAAAATAAGTTACTTATTTTATTTTTATTTTTTTTACATATTTTCACATATTTTTTAAATATAAATATTTATTTTAGAATTTTAAAATCAAATATTATTTTCAAAATAAAAAATAAGTTATTTATTTTCAAAAAAAGTACATACATACCTACTTTTTTTCGGAAATAAAATAATTGCGGCCAAACAGACCGTAAGTATACTAAAATTAACTTATCTTTTTAATGCTCAAGAGTGAGCAAGTCCACGACCTAACAAGGTAGAAGATGGCAATGAGCGATCGGTGTGTTTCTCTTGAAAATATCCTCACTATCCTCATCGGCGTTGTTATTGTTATTATATCTCCCTCCTCCGCTATTCCCTTACCTTTTGGGATACACCCTCTAGGTACTAGCTTTACAGACACTCTCTCTCCCCCCCCTCCCATACTCTCTTTCTCTCTCTCTGAGTGTATAATTTATTGTACAGTGGTTGTAATTTACAGTTTTGTTTCTGGGAGTTACTTGCAGATGCCAAGTACTTTGATTCAGATGTTATCAAATGTAAAGATGGTTCAAATTTGTTTAGCAGAGATCGTATTAATGACAATTTCTGCGACTGTCTCGATGGTTCTGACGAGCCTGGTACCTTTTTTTTGCTTTAACACTTACCATTGTATTGTTATGGCCTTTCTGTATAGGCATGGAATATCTGAAGATCTTTTTTGTGCTTAAAACGTTTTGTGACTATAATAAAGTTGATTTGAAATTCAGTTCTAAACTGAATAAATGTCAAACCAATGTTAGAACATATTCTGTATTCATGTCGCTGAGAATTAGAAAGGTAACTGAAAGAGAAATATTTAGTTGTATAGTAGTAATAATAATTAAAGGGGGCTTAAAGCTGGCAGAGAGATTGCTTGAATTATAAATGCCTTGCTCAACAGTTCTAAAGGTCTCGTTCGGCAAGGAGGTTTGACATAATGTTTGATATTCAGTGATGTTGGATTGTTTTTTATGTCGTCACTAACTTCAGGATGATCGATAACAAAAGAATTTCCTCAAGTACTTGACTTTCTACCTTTAATAATTAGGGAAGAAGCAATCATGCAAGTATGTTTTTGTATGGTGCAATAAGGGACCCTTGCAATATTCTTGAGTGGATCATGCATTATTGAATGCAGCTTAGGGGATCAGGACACTAGCCAACATTTTTTACTGTCATATTTTTTCTCAGAAAAGATATTTGTCCACTGGACTTGGGGATTTACTTAACGTTGTCTAATCCTTGAGCAAGGAAGGAATTGAGCGTTTGACAGAGAGCTCATGGGGTGACATGAGGAGCTCGAAGAAAGTATAGATCTGGCCAGGTAATTCTCCGATGCAATGAAGTGTGCTGTATTCCAGAGGAGATAGCTTTTCTCTGTAGTTGACTTTACACTCTAACTACTTTGAGGTCTGAGAGGCTGCTTAAGCTGCAGCAGAAGTGAAATATCTCATTTAGCAGTTGCGGCAGTCATTTGAAACTTAGGGAAATTCGCTTCTAGGAATTCAGAATAGTAGACCTCATTTATAAAACCTTATTCTGAAAGTGTTCTTAATTGTATAGTAGGATTCTTCAACTGGAAGGAAATGGTTCTCCTCCTAGATGGAGGCATGTTGGCTTGCGCTTGAATCTTAGAAATAATTAAGAAACCAATATATATGAAGGCATATAAGTCCAATCTTTCAACAGCTTCCAAAGCAGATACTCAATTCAATTCCCATAGATCCAATGGCTCAACCGTTGAAGCACGTATTCATAGAACCTTGACATAGAATATGGCAATCACATAGGAAAAAAAAGTTGTCAGATAAACAATAGCCTTGAGGGGCAATGGGGCATGTTTGAAGTAGTAGCGATATGAAGTAGCTCCTTAAAGTGTATCCCAATACAATGCTGAAATGATTGATTCACACTTCGAGAAATAAGAGTTGGGGTCAATATTTCAAAATGAAATTTTCAACTTCGTACCTTGCGCCTTGCGATTAGTGTAGGTCATCTTTCGAGCGTTTGGGCTTGTATTTGCCAACTTGTCAATTTATGTAGGAGCTTGACCTTACGCTTGGAAATTTGAACTCACTTTTGGCGATTTTGACTCGTTTTTGGCCATTTGGGGCCTCGCCTTTTTCTAACATTATGGAGCTCATTAGGTGATTAGTTTCCTGGGCGCACCATGTGACTCCAGCCATCACCAATACTTTAAGTTGGTTCCTTTTTGTTGAACTTATCCAATAGATATGCAAATAATATATTCTTCAAAAGGTGTAAGAGTTGATCAGTTGAAAGTAACAATCTATAATCGCGTAGCTTCTTTGCTTCACCCCTCGTTAAGCAGTCATACTCCAAAAATTGTGCAGTATCAGATCCCATTAATATGCTTGTCACTCGTGCCTTCATTTAGCTGGAACAATATTATGTGAGCTTTACAGGCACCCCCAGTTATGAAGCGTCTGAAGTGTTCGCTGCCGGAGATCATAACATGCTCACAAGAGTTATTTTATTTCCCCTTCTGCCCTCATGTGCTACATATTGGATTGTAGCCATGTCCAAAATTAGAGAAAAACCGAATTAACTTTTGCTTCCAGATTTGGGGACTTTCTTTAGGTTTGTTCTCAAGTCCAACAAGCAAATCACATTAATCCTGGTCTAGCTCATAATCTTCAGACAACAGTTCCATATAGAAATTCAGCTCGGGGCGGAGAAAGCTCAGTGCTGTAGCAAGTCTGAGATTTGTTAAAATTTGTTACTACTGTAGCTTCTTATCCATTGCTTGCTTCACAAGTGGGTGTGGATGTGCAGGGACATGCTACCTGGCCAATGTTAAGTCATGTTATGAACTATGAATTTCGTGACATCTGTTGTCAAAGATGCCTGTTTACAACAAGAGCTAGATAGTTCCATTACTTGTTGAACAAAGTAGAGGTTGAGAGGGGGGGGGGGGCGAACTTTCAGATGAGCTGGCTCCATTTCAAGTCAAAATTCTTTTATAGTGGAGCGCATTTGAGGCCTCTGAAACTGGAGCTTGAAAGGCAAGAGCAAGACATAAGTTATACTTCAGTATTTTTTTAGTTAGATGGGTCGATCTTGGATCTCCTTTTTGGCAATTAAACCCGCCCATGGCAGATTTATACCTGGTCTAAACAATTATAGAATTGGTTAAGTGAACGCCATAATTTTCCCGTGGTGGTTATATCACACGGGAGTCGGGACCTTACTGTACCATATAGTTTGTGAACCAGAATTGATCGTAACAAAATGAGTTGATCCTCTGTGCTACTTGGTTTTTCACTAGTCGGCTTACAAGGTGGACTGAGTTTAGACTGAGGTTTAGATGAGAGTTCAGTAATTCACTATACACTTAATTTTAGTATTCAATCAGCTTCATGTGGATTTAACAAAGTTCAGATGCTCCATTCAAGTGGACATATATCAGAGTAAAATTTTGGAATCCACTGGGATTGAATTGTTTTCCTTCTTTATAATCCTGGAATACTGAGACCCAACATTATATATAGGGCGACTATTTATGAAGCAGAACAATGATCCTCATTCGATCAGTTTTACTGTTTTGTGTTTGAGTGAATCAAATATTTAGAAATTCAATCCGTAAATGCATGCAATTGAGTGAGTAAATAATATACTGAATATTCACTTTGGGACCTTTGGGTTAAACAAATATTCAAATGCCTTCTAATCTAAAATCTTAGTTGTATTGTTGCATATGCCGGATATTGGAATAACATTCATTTTATGTTACTAGTACTTGTAAGTATAGTTATTACTTAATTTTGAAATTGAAGTTTATGAAAACTAAATTTAGTATTGCCTTGAGATGATATATGATGTAAAGAGAGTGAAACTGCCTTGCGCAAAATCAACGGTTTAGTCTGGTCTCTTGCAAAACAGTTGGATCATGTTGGGTTGCTTTTTAATTGTTTGAAATTCTTCTAGTGACATGTCTGAAAGTCCACCCCACTCAAATAATGACTGTCTTTTGGTTTAAGCTGATTAATTTAATCTATAAAGTAGGGCTTTATTGCATATTTTCAATCCATTAACGTTATACTTGTGTTCGTGTTTTTCTTCTTATGTTAACCAGGAACTTCAGCCTGCCCAGGCGGCAAATTTTATTGCAGGAATGCTGGAAGCACTCCTCAATTTTTGTTTTCTTCTCGCGTAAATGATCAAATATGTGGTATGTTTGCTCAATTTTAAATTTGGATTCAAAAATATGTGGGCAAGGCTTCATATATAACTCACTTCATTATGCTATTGTTACCTTGTACACCACTTTTAGTTCCTTCCTGCTGTGGATTGTACTTTGACTTTGTAATGTGTGCATGACTTTGGAGAGTTAAAAACAGGAATATTAGTGGAATTTATAGAGCATGTCATTCCACTAGTTTCTATGTAGTTCTAGTATTGGCCTTGACATGATGGCTTAATTATGGACTTATTGCACTATAGGCTATAGCTGTCCAGGGAAAGGTCATTCTGTATTAAACTATGTGATGAATGTAAAATTGGAATGGTCATTTTGTTGCATACTATATTGCAGAATTTTTTCATGAATAAACATAACTTCATTATTATTTTTTTGCTTTGGACAAGTAAACATTTAGAAAGTGTTCAGAAGGAATCGAATATGTACAGGCAACGACAGATGCTTCTAATGTTTACATATTGAGATTGTTAAGTTTTTGTAGGGTTCTAATTACTATTTTTCCAAATTTACTAAATTATTTTGCAATGTTTGATTCTTAGTAAATTATTTTAACATATTAACAATAATTGTCAATTATTTACTAGGTTATTTTAAAATAATTTGCCAGTATTTTGTTTATTATTTCTTTTTCTATGGTAAAGATTAATTTAATATCTGATTAGTTTTCATCAGATAACATATCCTTATAATTTAAATTAGTATCTTTGAACTAATTTGGCAAAAAAGTAAATCTTTAAACTAAGTAAAAATTGTCTAATATTAGCTTCGCTAAGAAATTTGTACCACTTAACTTAAAATTCTTGGTCCACCACTATTCATAGAAATTTGTATCACTTAACTTAAAATTCTTGGTCCACCACTATTCATGTGTTCTTTAGAGATATCACTTCTTGGAGCATTATGTTACTTTATCGATATCCAATCCAAACGATGATGTCATTTTCTTTTTACTGAATCCGCCCAATCGTGATTTGTACTTGTATAATAAATCCTTTCATTTACTTCCAATATGTTATTTATTTATTATTAGTAAAAAAATTGACGCCTTGACGGTCAGTAGATTGGAGTTCAATTGAAATTTAGGCGCATGTGTTTGTCATAGATATTTCAATTCAATATTTTCCTAGACTGCTGCGATGGAAGTGATGAATATGATGGGCGTATGAATTGTCCCAACACATGTGTCATGGGTGGAAATCTTGCATATAAAAGGATCGATTATGATGCTACATTTGGTAACCGTTTTGTTGACAGAAAAGTAGTTCAAAGTAGGCTTGACGTTGGAGACTCAGTTCAGAAACTTACAGGTAGCTATGCTAAGCTTTCTAGTTTTCATAAGCAATCAGTTATTACCAAACATTGACATCTTATTAATGATTACAGGTCTAAAGGTAGTGATAATCATACAAGTTTTTTTCATCATAGTTGTGTTGGGTTTTCGGCTATTTCACCGAGGAGTCAGATCTAGAAGAAAACAATCTCGTTGACACAAAAATGAGTGTTCGCTCCATCTTCATAGCGTTTTATGGTTGCATTAATGTTTGTACCAGGGCTAGAGAGGCCTAGAGCTAACTGCAGGCTGGAGTACATGTATGGAGGAGGTCACTTCCGTCCCATAGAGAGGAAATACATTGTTTTCAGTTGTGTAGTTTGTAATATTTTTGTATACAAGTGGCCACAATTTGTGTTGATAAATAACTTAACCCCACAAGTGACATAAATTATAACTTAAATCTCATGAGATTAGATTAGAGTCATATTTTATATGTATTTGTTTTCAGATTATGGTGTAATTGTTATTGGACATCGTTCTCTGTTTCAGCTTTCCATGAAATGAAATTGAAACATCTCACTCCATGTAGCACAATTTTATTGAATCTATATTAAGCTGAAAATCCTACTGGTAATAAATACCATGTTTTTTATGGCAGCAACTATTTCAAGATCTGGCTAATTTTTTCTTTTTATAAACGGTGAAAAATAGGAACTGAAAACGATGACCTTCGAAATAGATGGGTCTGAATTTTGCCTGAACCGAATTCTTTTTAAAAAAAATCGGGATGAGGCAAGATTTCTAATTGAAAAAAAAAACTAATGTTTAAATTTGGCTCAATAATAAATGAGCCGAATTTAAACATTAGTTTTTTTTAAATTCGAACTCGAGCTGAATTGAGTTGTTCACTATCTGTTCACATATTTTTAATCGATTCCAATTTATATATAATTCACACATTTTTTTATTGAATCAGTCTAAATTTATAAAATATAATTCAAACTATATATAATCTTACATCCAAATCGTATTGAAAAAACTTTATATTTTCATGTAAAAATGTAATAATATTATCACATTTATTTTAAATTATTCACAAAATACGAGGTCACTATTCCAGAAACCATAACTCATGTATTATCAAATATTCATGTTTTATTTATATTTTAATATTTTATTTTTATAAATCATAGATTTTTTGTAACAAATTAATAGATGAGTTTACAAAATATATTAGTACACACACACACACTTAATTTTAGAATTTGAATATGTAATAGTAATAAATCCAGTCTTTAATTAAAGATTAAATGTTAAAAAATATATTATTTGTTACGTAAAAATCAAAATTATATAGAAATTTGACAATATGTAAATTTATAATAATAGTTTGAAATTTAAGTTTATTTTAACATACTTAAAATATTTATAAAAATTTAAAATATATTTATTTTATCTGAATAGAGCTGAGCTCAAGCTGTACCGAAATAATGCTCAACTCAACCTATTTATCTAATCGAACATATTTTATATTCAAGCTCATATTGAATCAATAAATGAATTGAGTCGGGTTCACGTAACCAAACCGAGTTCAAATTTTGTTCTCACAGGGGTTTGTTGTATATATGTATATATGATAAATAAGAGAGAAGAAAATATTTATGAGATTCCGGAATGAGAATTGAACAAATACTATTTCTTTCTTATTTCCTTTTTGAGTACTTTTTCTAATAGGTACTATCCTATATATAGGCCATTCATCCTCTTCCCCTACCTCATAAAATAAATATGTCCAATACACATTTAATGACATATTTATGCATATATATCCCCGTTTGTGATTCCTTATAAGTTACTTATAAGTTAAAAAATATATTTATTTTTCAACTTATAAGGGAAAACAAACGGTAATAACTATATATTTATCTTTCTTTTTTAGATCACTTTTTTATTTGCTCAGATCTGTCATGTACTCATGTTTGTGTATAATGTTTAGATCTTTTTCTTGGTTTATAAAACAATGTATATGAATAAATATGATTGTAGGGTCTAAATTTACGAGAATACATGTTTACAATTTTGATTGATTTTATCCATCAGAGTATTTTTATTCTGATTGATCTAGATCTAAAAACCCAACTTCTTTTTACAAAGTTGAAGTACTAGTGTTCTTACAATTTTGCTTCTTAGCTTCTTGAATAACTTGTACTCAGAAAATGTAAATTTTTACTCATTTTTTAATTTGATACTACATTGGTTTATATATTACTAATATGTTTACAGAATTCTAGTCAACATATAAAACAAAACAATCATAAACTAGAAATCTTCTACTTCTGTCTTTCCTTTCTACATTGAGCAAATTGAGAAATACTTTTGTCTTGCATTCTCCCAAGAAAGATAGTTGCTTCAGAGTCTTCACAGTCAAGACAAATTTGTCCGTCTTCTAATGCTATCTTATGTCTGAAAAGATTCCTGACCTGATCTTCATGTATAGTCACCAACAATTGATAATTTATTGTTAAACATATCAACTGATCTTGGTCTGGAGTCTTCAACTGATATTTTATCATTCATCGACTGATATATTTTATCCATCGACTGATATTTAATTTATCAATCGATATATCAATCGATAGGTCTTCAACATTTGTTGATAGTCTTTGTTCTTCAATATCCATCGAGTCTTCAATATCTGTATTTTTCTATTTTCAAATAATTATAATTTAACAGACTATTTACACATCAGTTGATGAACAACATATATTGACTCAAACATCCATCGACTCTAAAATATATTATCCTTTGATTATTTAGACTATCAATGGATAATAGACCATTGTTTATAACATACCAAATTATTAGTTGATACAAATGAACTTCAACTAATAATTGGATACCTAGTCAATGGATATTTATAGAACATATATCTACTGACTAGTTACAAATATAAAATTTGAACTCATGATTTTAATGGTTAATGTTATCATCAAGCTATATAATTTCTAAGAATCTCCCCCCTACAGTGATTTGATCAAGAGTTTTGATTGTACCATTTAGAAGTTCCTCCTTGGTTGATTGAATGATCTTCAAATATTCAGTCTTCTACTTTTTCTTCTTCTTATGCCCATTCCTTTTCATTTTATTCACAAATATATGTCTTAGCCATTTCTCATCCTCATCAGCTCTAGATAATTGACCTGCCAGATAGCTTAGCTCCATATTAGGATGTACCTCCAAGTATTTGACAATATCCAAAGTGGTAGCTCATCTCTATCCTTGTAAATCATCATATAAAATGACTCTATCAACACCTTCTTATTTTCTGGATTTCACATCTTTAGTGGTCCTCTCTCCCTTAGCTCTGTTGCTTTCCTCCTTAGTTTAGATATCTATTGCATAATTTTACTTGATACTGTCTTGACAATTGGCGTTGTTCAATGGAAGAATCTTTTTCAAGGTGTAGTAGTCATGTTCCATAATCTTTTTCAATGGATAAACTAATTTCTTCCAATCTTCATACTCTAGCTTCATGCATTCAGATTTTGATCCAGCTGTTGGATGTACCTTGAAAGAAATTACTACATCTGTTCCTACATCTGATTCAAACCTGAAATCATATGGTTGCAGTTCTATATCCCCTTTTTAAATCGTCTTAAATTTGTTCTTGACTTTCACTATCTTTCTTCTTGGGCCTCTTTGGCTTGTTTCCAGGATATTTGACACCTCTCTTTTTGTTATTTCCCAGAATAATGTTAATATGATTTGTAAAAGGGGGGTTGAATACAAATCACCAAAACTTTTCTATTTTAATGTTTGTTCCTTTTGATTTGAGTGTTTAAGAGAATATGTAAGTGAACAAGTGAAACTAAAAATTAACTTGAACAAAGATATTTAAAATTACTGATGGATTGAGTTTTCCATCAGTGTATATTTTTGCTCAAATTATCCGAGTTAATAAAACTCAGAGGCGTTTTTACAAGGTTAGAAAATAAATCAACTGTTCTTACAAAGTGCTCAAAGGCTGAACAGTTGATTCAAAAGATACTGTTTAAATTGTATATTTTCTAACAATGCTACCACCTTATTTATATACTATAAGTATTTTTACAATACCTATTCTAGGATTGCTTTAATTCTATCTTTCCTTTTTTCTTTTCCTATTTTTAGGAAAAGGTCTTCTGACTTGGAAAGACAGCTTCAACTTGAGTCTTTACAATCATCCTAGACTGTCTTCCATAGATGTGTTTTTGTCTGT
Source organism: Oenanthe sinensis (assembly GCA_028671895.1). Lineage (NCBI taxonomy): Eukaryota > Viridiplantae > Streptophyta > Magnoliopsida > Apiales > Apiaceae > Oenanthe > Oenanthe sinensis. Next base: position 29,028,932 of record CM053803.1, on the reverse strand, counting down.
CAACTTGTCAACTTGTGTTGTCTCAATAAATTGATAATTTGTTGTTAAGCATATCAATTGATTCTTCCTTTTATCCATCAACTGATATTTTTCTTCGATTGATCTTTATATCCATCGATTGATAAATGATGACTTATCGATTGATAGATGTTATCAATCGATATATCAATCGATGGGTCTTCATATCAGTTGATGGTCTTCAATACTTGACTTGGCTTCTTCAATTGATCTTCTATCCATCGATGATTCAATATCAACTGACCATCCTTCACTTGTTTAATTTTTCTGTATCTTCAAATAATTATAATTTGACAGTCTAAGTTACACATCAGTTGTTGACCTATATCAATCGAATCTAACATCAATTGATGAGAATTATATCAATTGATTTACACCTTATCGATTGAAATAGACTAAGTACACCTATGCTACAATCCGAATTATCATTTGATTCACATAAACATTTCAACTGATAAATGGTTTCCTGATCAATTGATATTTATAATCTTTATATCAATTGATCAGTTACATCAATTAAAATTTCTATGATTTTAAGATTAAAGTTATCATCAAATTACATGTACATTCCTAACAGTTTTTTATTATCGTCCTATTGGCCTTCTTGTTGGTCCCTGATATTGTAGAAGGGGGGGGGGGTTGAATACAATATCAATAAATTGTCGTGATATTTAGGATTTAAAAATATTACTTTAAATAATAACAAAGTATAAATTTTAATGAAACACTGTTCAAGTAGAAGATATAATTTTAACTTGAAAAGTATTACAAAATTTATCTGAAGATTAAAGTTTATAACTGATAAATTAATCTAGAACGAATTCAACATGAAGTGTTCGAGTTTAAACAATTATATTCAAACTTGCACAGAAATCTGTAAATATTACAATGCAAACAAATTTCTGAATTTGAACTGATTTTCTAACTTTTAAATAGTGAAGCCCTGACCTCATATTTATAGAGGTTGAAAAAGGATTAGCATGACCTTTATCAATATGACTTAAGTTAAGAAATTTAACACTTGTATGACTTAATAAAAAGAGTGGGTAAGACTTAAAAATTCGGTATGACTTATTCTAAGTCATATTCAAATTTTTCCTTAATTAATATAAATCAGAATGACTTATATTATAAAGAAAAATTCGGTATGACTTATTTATAAAGCAACCTCGGTATGACTTATTTAACTAGATAAATATATATATCTCGGTATGATTTATTAATAAGTCATTCGGTATGACTTATTCTTAAGTCATTCGGTATGACTTATTTAAGTCATTTGGAATATATATATATATATATATATATATATATATATAAGTCATATTAATTCATTTTTTTTATAATAAATTAATTCTACTTAAATTAATTAAATAACTTATAAATTAAATTAAATTCAAATTGAATTAATTTAATTAAATAAATTAAATAATTAACTTACTTTGTTTGTAGAATTAAAAATACTATATTGATTTATTTAATCTGCAGTCAGCTTTGAAATCTTTCCGTCTTTTCTCTGTCTTCTGTTCTTAAAACCTCTTGAACTAAATGAAGAATAAATATTATTTTTAGTTGACACACAAATGTACTGTCTGGTTCATTTGTGTCATACTAATAAATATTCTCCATTTATTAATACTTTAAGTTTGAGGCCTTCTGTTGTTCTTCTGCTTCACTGTTTTTGTTCTTCTTCTGGAATCTTCTGTAGTAACCATTTGAAATCTTTTATATATTATGTATTCTTTAGAAGTACTACCTCTTTATTAATTTCACTGACGCTTGAATATATTAATGAACTTCTTCCAGTGTTGAGTAGCAATCCCATAAAATACTTCTGATACTTAGATCCTTTGTGATTAGTTGACTATCTTCGTCTTGATTCCTGTTTGGTGTTTATTATTTACTTATCTTTATTAGCTAGAGTTGAGTTGTCATCTAATTATTACAAATAGGCCTAGTCATATGCCTTTCAATCTCCCCCTATTTGTTGTTAAACATTTAACACACAAATTCCTATAGGATAACTCAACTAACAACTAAGAAAGTAGTCCGACATGTAATGACTGTAAATAATAAACAAAAGTTCTGGTTTTATATTTAATAATTTTCCAGATTCATACATGAAAGATAAATACCAGATAGATGTTCCTCTAGCACTGAACAAATATTACAAAGTTTCTATCTTGTTCTATCTAAGTCTTCAGTCTTCTGATGTATCAACTTCACCTTCTTCTAGGATTGAACCTTTATGAACTGATGTCCTCGGTACTTCTTCAGATACTGATTGATCTGTTGTAGTGGATTCTCCATGCAATCCCCTTTGTTCAGCTCTTGCTAACTGCCACAATACTTCGTGCTCAACAGGATCCACTATCTCCTCTTCTACATCATATGGCTGAGTTGAGTCTATCTTTGACATTTGCCTGATGTACGAAGGAATTTTCTTTGACAGACAGTAGTTTCTGATCTTTTGTGCAGCATCCATCTTAGCTTGGGATTTGAATCCTTTCGACCTTAGCATCCTTTCAACTTGAATCATATACTTAACTGTGTAGCCCTTTAAAGATTCCTCATTTAACTGCATGATTTGATACAACTTGTTTGAGAAAAATCTTACCTCGTGAGGATCAAATAAGATCTGAGGACTAACAGCAGTTGCAAAGACTCTAAGTCTATCCCTGAGAAGTTCATTTTCTTCTGAGCTTCTCTTTACTTTGTTCAATAACGTCTATATCACTGATAAGCTTCTTTGCCTGAAAAACTCCAAGGAAATTCTGAATGTTCCATTCCTGTGAGTGTAGACTAAAATTTGTCAGTCTTCAAGAATGTGATCCACTAAGATAGTGATATAGTCAACTTCCTCTTTCAAAGCTTTCATGAAGTTGTCAATGTTGTCATTTGACTTTTCTAGACGCTCAATTATTGATTGCAGATGCTTGTCTTCAAATGGACCCTTCTGTTGGTTGTCCATTATTTCTCTTGCAGTGTCCCATTTCTTTCCAATCTTGAGCTGTAAATCTCTTTTCTTTTCTCTGACTGCAATGGCCCAGAGATTCTGCTTTTCTTGGCTTGCTTCTTTTTCAGCCTTTGATCTTTCCATGACTAGAGCTTTCAGTTTCTCGGTCTTTGCATGACTTGCCTTGATGTCTTCTTTTAGTTTCTTCATTGCCTCTTCATAGGCTGGATCAACTTCTTTTTCTTTTGGAAACAAGAATTCTTCATCAAATGCAGTCTCTTCCTCAGCTCTGCAGTAGTCAGGAATGTTTGATTCATCATGAGCACTGTCATCAATGAATTGCTCTTAAGCATAATACTGTTCTTCTGGTTCTGGATCATACGATTGAAATTGTTCTTCAGAATTCAGCTTAGTTTTCCCTTTGTCTTGAGTAGTAGCCCCTTTATCTACAGCTACTTTCTCCTTTGTTTTCTCCCTCTTAGTTGAGGGATCCTTTTGAGATTTTGAGGCTTCAAAAGATGTCATCAGTTTTTGCATAGTAAGATAGACTTGCTTCATGCCCTCATTCAGATGAGTCATTCCATCATCCAGTTTGCTGAATCGTTGCGTTGATATCCTTTCATTCTCAATTATTGTTAAGGTCAAGCTTTTCTCAACTTCATCAATTCTCTCATGTAATTTGGTCACTTCTTTCATGTCCTCGGCAATGAGACTCTGAACATTATGGATATCTTGTATTTTTAGAAGTATGGAGGATTTGACATCATCAACATCTTTGCGCACCATTGTCAGCTGTTGAGTTAGAGAGGCAGATGTAGACTTCTCTTCTGCTTGTGCTTTAACCTTTACCAACTCAGCTTGGACAATCTGCATTTCCTTCAGGAGATTTTCCATTTTAGATAGTAATTCACTGTGTGTGTGCACTCATCTCACTTGCACTCCTGTTTAACTCACTATCACTCTGTGTTTGCCTCACATCACTAGTGTTTAGCTCCTTTCCAGATCCAGATGTTGTACCTGTATACAAAATAATAGCTTTTGAAGAGTCAAAATGCTCTTCTGATGCCTGTGAAGGCGCGTCCTCAACAAATTTAACTTGAAGTGGCTTCGCTACTAACGTAGCTACTCCGTGAATGGAGTCTCATCTCCCTCTATGGAGTGGTTGCCTCTCAAATCCATCAGTGGATTCGAGACCTTCTCTTACAAGAACTGGATGAAGGAAATCCAAGGGGTCACCACCTTAAATAATGTATTGAATGGATCTTGAGAATCTGTGGTGCCCCTTAGTACCTCTGAGGGTAACTGATGCCGCACTACATCCAAAATGTCTTGATCCACTATGAATGTGGCAATCGACGAGTTATCTTCAAAAACATTTTGTTCAACAATCATTGTGCTCTCTTGTGATTGAGTTTCTTCAAGTGGAGGACCTGCTAGTGTGATAGCTAGCAGTGTGCGAGAATCTGAATCTGAATCGGATGCCGTGGCTATACAGCGAATAGAATCACCCGTTTGATTGAGTGTATCTAGAGAATCTTGGATAGCCGTTTCAAAATCCATATCCCACTAAGAGGATAAGACCGGGTCTACAATTGTCTCAGGTTCAGATCTCGATCTTTTAGTTGGTGGAGACAGAGCTGCGGATTCACTTTCAGAAACACTTCTACCTCTTACTTTCCTAACAGGTTTCTTCCTTTTTCAAATATGACTTAAAGAAGTAGGTGAGGGAGAAACTGTTTGGGGCTCTAACTCAGCCTGGGTTTGAACCTGTGTGATTTCAGGTTCATGGCCAATGTCCTGTTGATTCAGTGTGTCTTGTTCGACATGCTGAGCAGCTTCAAGTAGAAGTTGCACATGATGATCTATTTGCATTGGCACTTGTTCTGGCTCTTGATCCTGCACAGGATTAACAATTTGATCTAATATCTCTGCCATATAATTTGTCCTTACCACTTGTACATTTTCAAACTTGGGGTTGTTGTGGAGCCTTGCAAACAAGTTATTCTGAGAAGTTGGAGATTCTTCTACAGGACTATTCTGAAATAAGGCTTTATCTTCATCCAGCAACAAGTCATTCATGAACAGCATCAGGAACCTCAGATAGTAGACTTGTACATTATGTTCCCTGCTTTCTGGCTTTCCCATCTTTTTGATTATCTCTTTTAGAATCAACTTTCCAAAATTTATCCTCCGGTTGTGAGTCACAGAAAACTCTATGATTTGTAGTAGAGAAGATATATTGTTGAAGTTGCTCTTTGTAGTGGGTGCAAACACTTTGGCTAGCGTGTCAAAGAAGTAGTCCCGCTCGCTTACCAACTTGGCTTTAGACAACCTTACCAAATTGATCTCACTCTGATATAGAATAGTATAGAAAAATTCTAGAATTTCTGGTAGTGGGTGGATCCACAAAATTGTCAGTTGGAAAGCCTAAGATCCTGTTCACATCCTCTTCAGTCACCATGTATTCACGTTCTCATATGGTGAAAGAGAATTGAACTCTGTATGCAGTACTCATATTCCTAGCAGTGGAGTACAAAGCCCTAAGTGTTAACACTTGCAACGGGGCGTCCAGAGAGATTGCAGTTCTGACTAGTGAATGTTCATTCATAAATACGATCCATGGTCCAAACCTCTCGACTGAACAATTCACCGGATTAAAAAATCCAACAAAATTTGTTTTGATGATTTTACAATAGCCAGCCATTTTGATTTTTACTTTTACAAATATTAAATTACAACTTGCAAAAACAAAAAAACAGTAAAATAATAAAAATTACAAGTCCAAAATTCGAATATTACACAGAAAGATTAAAACCCTAATTGCTATTAATTCCCAATCCGATTATAATCAGTCAGAATTACTCCACACCAGTCCTTTAAACAAAACAAACACAAAGCTTCGATTTTATCCAATTACACGAACAGTCACTTGATTTTTTAATGAAAATCGGGCAGAGTTCTGTTGCTTTTGATCGATTTAAACAGTACTAAGCAAGCTAAAGCTTGTAATTAATCAAGAACAAGCAACTGATAGTAGTTGAGGTGATAAACAATCGAATTTTTTTGTTCAAAAATTGATCAAGAAGATGAAGAACCGTGTGTTTATATGTATGTATATGTCTGTTATGACTTATAAAGAGAAACTGATATGACTTTAATTAACGAAGACTCGGTATGACTTATTAATCAATAAGTCGGTATGACTTATTGATAAATAAGTCGGTATGACTTATTTATTAACAGAAAGAAAACTGAAAATAAAATAATAAAATAGAATAATATACGATATGACTTATGCTATTGAAGTCTCGGTATGACTTTTATTTTAAACACTCGGTATGACTTTTATTAACAATAAAAAGTCATGCCGAAATTTAAAATAAAAGGTCATGCTGATATTAAAAGAATAAGTCATGCTGATTTGCAATAATAAGATAGAATAATTACTTATATTATTAATTGTTTCTAAATTCGAAATAAAATAACAAAAATCTTATTCGAATGTTAGATAAATTAATAAATATACAATAAATATTAACAAGCAATTCTCCTTTAGAAACTATGAGATAAATAACAATAATTTACATACTAATAAATTATTAAAGACATATAATAAATATTTACATTAATAATTGTTCTGATTAATTTAGAAATTAAATTAACTCAAGTTTGAATTAATTGATTAATTAATAACATAATCATTTATATTTATGTACAATAATAATTTGTAAAATAAACATTAATTTACATAAAAATGCTTTAAAAAAAACTTAAAATAAATATAAGTACTTATGCTATAATTGAAATAATTATCTTTTAAGAATATTAATTTAATCTTAAGATAATTTTCCAAAAATTCATAAGCCCTATGATTTTATTAATTCAAGTCTCATAAATTTTGTAAATATTAATATTTAATATTTATGAGCTTAAATTAATTCCTAGCAACAAAAAATTTAGCCATAATTTAACATCCCTAGTTCACTAACCAGCTTTGAGAAAGTGGATTCATCAAGTGGTTTCGTGAAGATGTCGGCTAGTTGATCTTCTGTGGGTACAAAATGTAACACCACAGTTCCATTCATGACATGCTCTCGGATAAAGTGATACCTTATGTCAATGTGCTTGGTTCGTGAATGTTGTACAGGATTGTTGGAAATAGCTATAGCACTTGTGTTGTCGCAGAAAATAGGAATTTTGTTCAGCGCAAGTCCATAGTCATTTAGCTGATTCCTTATCCATAAGATCTGAGCACAACAGCTACCTGCCGCAATGTATTCTGCTTCGGCTGTCGAGGTAGACACTGAGTGTTGTTTCTTGCTATAACAAATCGTCTTCCTAGAAACTGACAGCTTCCAGAAGTACTTTTCCTGTCCATCTTGCACCCTGTATAATCTGAGCTATATAGCCTATTAGGTCAAAACCTGCATCTTTAGGGTACCAAATTCCAAGATTTGGTGTACCCTTCAGATACCTAAAAATTCGTTTAACGACTATAAGATGAGATTCCCTAGGGTCAGATTGAAACCTTGCACATAAGCATGTTGCAAACATTATATCGGGTCTACTAGCAGTTAGATATAATAATGAGCCTGTAGCTTTTGATGTCAACTTTCTTACCAGTTTCATCTTTTTCAAGCTTGGTGGCTGTTGGCATTGGGGTTTTTGTCGGTGAAGAATATTCGAGACTGAATTTTCTAAGAAGATCCCTTACGTACTTTGATTGGCAAATAAAAATACCATCTTCCTTTTGCTTTACTTGAAATCCTAGGAAGAATGACAGCTCACCCATCATGCTCATTTCATACCAGCTCTGCATTATCTTAGCAAATCTTTTGCACAAGTTTTCGTTAGTAGAACCAAATATAATATCGTCAACATAAACTTGGACAAATATCATATCTTTTTCATGCAGTTTGTAAAAGAGAGTTTTATCTATGACACCTCTAATGAAACCATTTTCAAGTAAAAACACAGAGAGAGTGTCATACCATGTCCTCGGTGCTTGCTTGAGCCCATAGAGAGTTTTGAATAGAAAATACATAAAATCAGCAAACTCTGGATTTTTAAAGCCAGGGGCTGTTCCACATATACTTCCTTTTCTAACTCTCCATTCAGAAATGCACTATTCACATCCATTTGATAGACTTTAAACTTGGAATGTGCTGCGAATGCCAGAAATATTCTAATGGCTTCAAGTCGTACAACTGGTGCGTAGGTCTCGTCATAATCAATTCCCTCTTCTTGAGAGTAACCCTTAGCAACCAGTCTGTCTTTGTTTCTTGTAACAATGTCATCACCGTCTAACTTGTTCCTGAATACCCATTTCGTGCCAATAACAGATCTATCTTTAGGCCTGGGTACCAGTGTCCAGACTTCTTGTCTCTCGAACTGATTGAGCTCTTCTTGCATGGCAAGAACCCAATCTGGATCAATCAAAGCATCTTCAATCTTCTTTGGTTCTTCTTGGGAAAGAAAAATTGAAAATAAACATTCATTTAAAGTTACACTTCTGGTTCTAACTCCAACATCTGGATCACCTATGATCAATTCAAAAGGATAATCTCTGCTCCATATCCTTTCCCTGGGTAGGTTTGATCTTGATGATTCGTCTCGAAATTCATTGTGATGTTGTGTTCTACCAGTTGATCCTTCACCTCCCCCTGAGTTGCTGCCAGGATGAGTTGTTGATCCACCACTGGTACTAATAGTATTTCCAGTGTTATCATTGTTTTCACCACTATTACCTGGATCATCATTATTATTGTCATCATCATTTCCTGCTGCAACCTCAGGTTCTTCTTCGTCATCAGAATGTGAGTATGGATAATCGTCAAATTCTAATGACTCAGAAGAATCTTCAGTTTGGATACTTGGGAGTTTAGTGTCATCAAAAGTAACATTGACACTTTCTTTTACTTGGTGCTGATCAATTATGTATACCCTATATGCTCTTCTTGAATATCTGACAAAAATAGCTTCATGTGCCTTGGCCTCAAACTTGCCACGATGTTCATCTACATCCTTTACCACAAAGCATTTGGCTCCAAATACATGAAAGTACTTGAGAGTTGGTTTCTTGCCAACCATTAATTCATAGGGAGTTTTCATATGATCTTTTTTTATCAGAGTTCGATTCTGAGTGTAACAAGCTATATTCACTGCTTCAGCCCAGAAGTAGATAGGTAACCTTGATTCACTTAGCATAGTTCTTGCAGCTTCAATCAGGGTTCTATTTTTCCTTTCTACAACTCCATTCTGTTGTGGAGTTCTTGGCACTGAATATTGTCTTGTTATTCCCTTGTCTGAGCAGAAGTTATTCAGAACTTCATTTCTGAATTCTGTTCCATTATCTGATCTGATTGCCCGGACAGGTAACTTTGAATCTAACTCAATCAGCTTTATATGATTAATCACCAAATGTGGAGTTTCATCTTTAGAGTTTAAGAATAAAACCCACGTATACTTTGTGAAGTCATCCACAATCACTAAGGCATATTTCTTTCTTGACAAAGACATAATATTTACTAGACCAAATAAATCCATGTGAAGGAGTTGAAGTGGTTCAGTGATGTTTGAAGTGCCTGTGCCTCTGTGAGTTGCTTTCTTTGACTTCCCTTTATGACATGCCTCACACAAGCCTTCTTGTGTAAATTCCATCAGAGGCAGTCCTCTCACTAAATCCCTCTTGACTAAAGAGTTCATTGTTTTGAAGTTTAGATGTGAGAGTTTCTTGTGCCATAGCCAGCTTTCTTTTGATGAAGCCTTTGAGTAGAAACAGTTTGCTTCATCTTCAGTTCCTGAGTTGAGATTGGCTACGTACAAGTTTCCTTTCCTTACTCCACGCAAGGCCAGTTTGTCATCTTTAGAATGAGCTATTAAGCATTTCTCCTTGATAAAGTTTACTTTGTACCCTTTATCACAAAATTGATTGACGCTGAGTAGATTGTGCTTAAGTCCTTCCACTAAAGAGACGTTTTCAATGATAACATTCCCAGTATTTAACTTGCCATATCCCGTAGTCATTTCTTTGCTGTTATCTCCAAAGGTGACGATTGGGCCGGCTCTTTTAACCACGTTTGATAGCAGGGCTCTATCTTCGGTCATATGCCTTGAAGATCCACTGTTCATGATCCATATAACTCGGTTTACTTGTTTAACTCCCTGCACATACCAAATGGATTAATTCATCTTTGGAGCCCAAAATTGATTGGGCCCGACATACTTAAAGAATTGACCTTTGTCTGTTTTGACAACAGATCCTTTTCGAATAACAGTATCATCTTCCTTGACTGTTCCTACCTTCCTATACACAGTCTTAACAACTTTCTGTTTAGACATAGGAATATATTCTTCCTTCTTAACAGGTGAAGGAGTTGTAGTCTTGGATTTAGCAAATTTATTATTGATGCATTTTCTAGGTGTCATGTTATCTTTCTTAGCTATCATGCGTTTAAAATAAGCAGTCATAGCATTGAAAGCACATAACATACAATTTAATATACCACAAGGTTAATGGAAAGCATCAATAATAGGCATGTTATTCAAGACAGTAGGTGACTTAACAGATTCTACATCAATTTTATCAGAAGATTTGAAGTTTTCAGTAGAATGAAATTTGTTGTTACTATCCTTACTGTTTACAAAAGTGTTTGGTCTGTTCATTTTATTCTTTAAGTCTTTTGCACCTATACCAGGATTGGGCGACTTAGAAGTTCCCTCATCTTTCACTGGTGTCTCTGGTGCACTATTCTCTTTCTGGACATTAACTCTTTTTATGTCCTTAACCTGTTCTCCTCTCTTCTTCTCTTCCTCGAGATCCTCTAACTGCATTTCATATGCAATCAGTATGGAGCTCTCAAGGATGGGTTCAGCTATCGGTGTTATGAAGAGAGGTTTTGGTGTGTCTTTAACAAAATATGGGATACCCATTTCTGCAGCACTTTTTCTGAAAGGGGTTATGTTGCTTGGCTTTCCTACATATTTATTGTACTCGAATCCTATTCCAACTTTACGACTTATTTCTTGTTGGTCAACTAGGTTCTTTACAATATATGAGGAATTCTTATATGCAAGACACTTTTTCTTTTCTTCTTCTATCTGGTTTCTGAGATTAGTTTCTACTACAACATGACAATTGACTTTACTGACTTGAACAGCTAAGTCTTCAGTCAACTTAATAGTCAACTTGTCATGATTTCTTTTTAACTGTTTAAGAACTTCAGTCTCATCAACTAACTCTTTGACTCTGAGTCTGAGTTTCTTAACTGTATCTCTTTCACTATCTAGTTCTTTTCCTAGAAGAGCAAACATTTTAGGGCACGAAGGATTTACCTTTATTCCTCCTTGACGGGTGGGAGAGAGTGATTCCTCGGATGAAGCCATAAGAGCAAGATTTCCCAGCTCTTCCTCATCATCATTATCTGAGTCATCCCAACTTCTGCCCTCTGCCAGATAGGACTTTCCCTGATGCTTTTTCACGAGCGCATCATACTTCTCTTTGAGCTCTTCGTAAGACTCCCTCTTTTTCCCTTGCTTAGGCTTCTTGCACTCAGTTGCGAAGTGGCCTAGCTCATTACAGTTGAAGCAACGAAACTTGCTTCTATAAACTAAGCCGGTCTTGTAGCCGCTTTTTGATACTGCTGTCGAAGAACCTCCTTTTTGGAATCTTCCAAAATTATGCTTAACTCTGAATGAGGAGTTTCTTCGGAATCTCATGTTGCCAAACTTCCTGGCAACCATAGCTAGAGATTCATCTTCCAGCTGATTTAGTTCTTCCAGTAAGTAGAACTCACCATCTTCTTGTTTGTCAGAAGTATGTCCAAATTCTGGAACCACATACTCTGTTGAACTGTTAGAAGGTGCAACAGCCTTCGCTTCTACTTTCTCTGGTGCTTCTACCATTAATGCCTTGGAGGAACTCAGTACCTTACCTCTCCCGTACATCTCTCTGGTTTGGATCTGTTTCAGCTCATAAGTCTTTAAAACTCCGTAGAGTCTTTCTAGGGTTACCTCCTTCATGTTCCTAGATTCCCGAATAGCTGCAATCCCGTGTTCCAGATGCTCGTGTAAGGTCAGCAAAAACTTCCTGTTCACCTCCTGGTTCTGATAAAACTTTCCATTCATATTGAGCTCGTTTATTAGTTTGTTTAGTCTCTGAAACACCTCAGAGATACCCTCTCCAGGGTTGGATCTAAACTGCTCATATTGGGAGGTCAGGATCTCCAGTCTATTCTCCTTTACTTCTTCAGTTCCCTCATTGATAATTTCAATTGTTTCCTAGATCTGTTTTGCATTTTTGCAATTAACTACTTGATTGTACATTACGTAGTCCAAGGATTCAATTAATATAAGATTTAGGTTATTATCAAGGGACACAGCTTCTACTTCCTCATCTGTATAGTCTGCCGGACTTTTCAGAAACTGTCTGTGGGGGATTATGACCCCATCTACCTGATGTTCGAGAATAACTGATATAGGGGGCTCAACACCTTTGGCCATGACTAATGCGTACTTGAGATTTGCAATCCCGATAAACAGTAGCATTTTATGTTTCCACAAATTGTAGTGTTCTCTGTCGAACTGTGGAATTTTGATACTAGTCACTTTCTGGGTACTCATCTTAAGAAGATTTAAAAATTAAGTGTTTCAAAAAATATTTTAATTTTTGACTGAAAACAATTTTTGATCAAAAATAATTTTTAGTGAAAAAATTATTTCGAATTAAAAATAATTTTTGATTTGTGTATGAGTTGTAGAATATTTGGTTTGGATCTGATTAAAAGATATCAACCAGCTCTGATGCCAATTGTTGGTCCCTGATATTGTAGAAGGGGGGTTGAATACAATATCAATAAATTTTCGCGATATTTAGGATTTAAAAATATTACTTTAAATAATAACAAAGTATAAATTTTAATGAAATACTGTTCCAGTAGAAGATATAATTTTAACTTGAAAAGTATTACAAAATTTATCTGAAGATTAGAGTTTATAACTGATAAATTAATCTAGAACGAATTCAACATGAAGTGTTCGAGTTTAAATCAATTATATTCAAACTTGTACAGAAATCTGTGAATATTACAATGCAGACAAATTTCTGAATTTGAACTGATTTTCTAACTTTTAAATAGTGAAGCCCTGGCCTCATATTTATAGAGGTTGAAAAAGAATTAGCATGACCTTTATCAATATGACTTAATTTAACAAATTTAACACTTGTATGACTTAATAAAAAGAGTGGGTAAGACTTAAAAATTCGGTATGACTTATTCTAAGTCATATTATATTATAAAGAAAAATTCATTAATTAATATAAATCAGAATGACTTATATTATAAAGAAAAATTCGGTATGACTTATTTATAAAGCAACCTCGGTATGACTTATTTAAAAAGATAAATATATATATATATATATGTATATATATATATATATATATATATATATATATATATATATATATATATATTTATATATCTAGGTATGACTTATTAATAAGTCATTCGGTATGACTTATTCTTAAGTCATTCAGTATGACTTATTTAAGTCATTTGGAATATATATATATATATATATATATATATATATATATATATATATATATATATATATATATATATATATATATATATATATATATATATATATATATATATATATATATATATAAGTCATATTAATTCATTTCTTTTATAATAAATTAATTCTACTTAAATTAATTAAATAACTTATAAATTAAATTAAATTCAACTTGAATTAATTTAATTAAATAAATTAAATAATTAACTTACTTTCTTTGTAGAATTAAAAATACTATATTGATCTATTTAATCTGCAGTCAGCTTTGAAATCTTTCCGTCTTTTCTTTGTCTTCTGTTCTTAAAACCTCTTGAACTAAATGAAGAATAAATATTATTTTAATTGACACACAAATGTACTGTCTGGTTCATTTGTGTCATACTAATAAATATTCTCCATTTATTAATACTTTAAGTTTGAGGCCTTTTGTTGTTCTTCTGCTTCACTGTCTTTGTTCTTCTTCTGGAATCTTCTGTAGTAACCACTTGAAATCTTTTATATATTCTGTATTCTTTAGAAGTACTACCTCTTTATTAATTTCACTGACGCTTGAACATATTAATGAACTTCTTCCAGTGTTGAGTAGCAATCCCATAAAATGCTTCTGATACTTAGATCCTTTGTGATTAGTTGACTATCTTTGTCTTGATTCCTGTTTGGTGTTTATTATTTACTTCTCTTTATTAGCTAAAGTTGAGTTGTCATCTAATTATTACAAATATGCCTAGTCATATGCCTTTCACTTCTTTTGTTCTTCTTCTTTCTCAAGCTCCACATCAAATTGAACAACTAATTGCAAAGCAGCTTCTTCATCAATCTTCATCTTTTTTTTACTTGGTTAGCTTCCCACTTGCAATTTCTCCACTCATCAATTTTTGACATTCCATAGTGGATTGCCTAGAGAGTTCCTCTTCATCACCAGGCTTCATCAATCTTTACCATGTCTTTATCCCCTACCTTTTCTTGAATAATCTCAACTTCAGGTTATTTTCTTGATGAACCTCCAGTTTCATTCCTAGACTCAACCATTCTATTTCTTAAATTTGCAAAGGAACCACTGTTGTTTTTCCTTTCTAAGCATCCTAAGACCCAACAACTGCTATTAGTTCAGTACCCTTCTTCATCTGCTCCACCATCTTGTTTCCTTCATTGATTTTGGCTTATGTATCCCTTTCTCTTTATGCCCTCTCTTTTTCAATTGCATCAAGTCCTTTCAATAATGATGATGGCTTCACTCCTCTTCTTATGATGATTTTGTAGCAGGCAACATAAGCTTCTTTGATATTTCTCCTTTAGATGAGTCCTTTGACTTTCCTTTGTCACTCTCACCACCAACTGGATCACTTGATTTGAAAGACTTGACCACATCTGACTTCTCCTCCTTTTTGTTATCCTCACCTAGTGCTTGAAATACAGATGGAGACTTGAGTAGCTTGTCCAACAGTTCAGCTTAAATTATCTGAGTTTGTAGAATAAGCTTCATGTTTAATTCCGTGGAAGTCATCCTTACATTCAATGTCTTCATTTGTTCATCCACAATAGATTCCTTATTCAACCTCATCTCAATATTATGTATTGTTGACATCTTGATCTTTTCAGCCAGCCTCCTCATAATGGATGACTTAGTGCTTACAACTGCTTCACCCATTGCCTTCACTGGTTCTTCATTGCTGTGGATTGCATCTTGGCTATTTTGAGGTTGTCCTTGTAGAATTGAAGAACTTTCCTTTGAGTGGGATCCTTAGGTTCTATCTCCATCATGGCTCTCCTATAATTTCTAACAATTGCATCCTCCACATCTCCAAAACATGTGATTTCTTCTCAAATCTATTAATCTCTCTCATCATCCTCAGAATCCGTTTCCAATTCTTCAGGTATAATATGTGCATTATCTTGGACACCTATAAAGATCTCCTTAAGACTCCTTACCCTTTTTTCTATATGAATCGGTCCTAGTATCCTTTAAGCCTTTGCATTTGATGTTGAGGCTAGGACCTGGTAAACTGCTTCCTGATGTTGAAAGGTTGATGCATCAAGGTTAAAATCAACATCATCTTCATTTACTCCAACACCTCCATCAATCACCATAGTTTCTAGAACTCCCCTTGACTAAGTGGATTCTGCATCAGCTCCTTGCTCTCCATCTCCCTCTAACTCCATGCCAAACTCAGTAACAAATTTCTGAGCTAGTTTTTCAATTTTTGATTCATCCGATGCACACTTAATCTCTCTATTTTACATCAGGGTCTCACCTTGGAACTAGCATTTCCCTCACTCAGTTTGTGTGAAGCTATTTGTGTATGCTCTCATTTTGCCTCCCCGGAAGAAACAGGGATCCCCTCACTCTCTTTTTTACCTTTTTCCAGGCTGTAAGCCTACCACTCCACACCCTCAATCTTGTTGATAAGTGTTTCAGCTACATCAATAGATGTGAGTACATTGGTCGATCGATAAGAAATATCCATTGATGGATGAACATCTATCGAGGTTTGAAGATCAGTCGATGGATGAAGAATATCAATTGATTGGATATCCATTGACTGAGAAATAACAGTTGTTTGTGTGAGAATTGTTTCAGAAATAATATTTGAATTAAGGTTTGAGAGAGACACATGTTCCTCTAAGGTGTTACCCTCAATTTGAGAAATAGGAGAAAGTGTTGGCTTCTCCTTGAGTTGCAAGGAAGGAGAATTTAAAAATGCATGATTGTCTATCAAAATATTTTATGAAGAAATTAGAGAATATATGATAGGAGTTGAAGGAATAGAGATAGATAAAAAGTGGAGCTGCATCTCCACATTTATTGGAGATGCATTAAGTTGAGAAAAGGAAGGCTCTACCAAGGGTTGATCAAGTGTGTGCAAGTTACCCTGTGCATCTATTATTGGTTTCTTTCTCCTTCTTTAAAAAATGTGTGGGGTTTTAGTAGGGGTTTTGGTTTTAGTGTCACTTTTATTCTGTGTCCCTGGTTGGGGACTCTTTTCAATATTCACATGTTTTTGGGAAGATGCCAATAGAGATGTGTTAGTTTCCTTTTGAACCTCTTACCCTTTTGGGAGGATATAGTGTGGCTTGGCTAGAACATCTCACCCTCAAATGCCTTATCCTTTAGGGTTCTTAAATAGTCTCATGTTCCCTCACCACCTTGCTCCACCTGAACACTCCCCTCAGGTTTTTTTCTTAGATTTTACAACAACAGGCTTTTTGAGAACCTGTTGAGTTTGGCTTCTTAGACTTGAGTTTTGAAACTGGTTTTGCAATGTGATTTCTCAACTAGCACCCTTCATAATTACGGAAGGAAAAGAAGATTGAGTTTGAGTAGAAGAAATAGTAGAAATACCATTAGTTGAGAAATATACCTGTAGAAATGGAGGATAGATAATGCACAACCTACGTTGTAGGGTGATTTTGACTGAATCCTTTAAAACTCTCTTGTTTTGGACCCAACATTCCATGGTGTCGATTTATAAGCTTATCTCAATGTCCTTCACAAGATGATTAATCACAAGTATAATAAATCTAGAATAATAAATATTCTTAGACCTGTTATCTTTGTGGCCTAATTTAACCATAAGATCATTTAATTTTTTTACCTAAGTCACATAATTTATCAAACAGTAAATTATAGGTAATTTGTTGCATAACAATGATTATAACATCAAAGTTACTAGTCATGCCTGAAAAGACTTTAATAATCACATTAAAGAAATATGACCATTCTTTTGTGAGATTCGTTTTAACTATTTCTCCTAGACTATCATCTTGAGAAGCATAATTAATTTAAGATATCATATCTCTAATATCATTATCACTATATAAGGCATCACTAGTACTAGCAGGAAAATCCAGGCATTCATTTAGAAAAAGAGTGGTGATAATGTACTTACTACCTTTACACATAAATGATATGGTAGAGTAGTCTGAGGCCACTTCAGTTGTACTCCAAAATTCCTCCACCAAGTTGCATACTACTGTGGGTGCACTCCGAATGGCCTTTGATAGTTTGCAATCACTTAATAACTTCATGAGAGGTTAAATCCTTCTGGTACCTCTGTGACAAAAACACACCCTGCAAAATTGTTCTGCTCGTAGGAGCCATCAATGATTTAGAGAATGAAGAGTAAGAATTAACTAGGAAAAACTATTAGTATTATTAACGAGAATCTTAAGGAAGAAATTAGGGTTCTTGAGCATAATATCGCAAGGAGAGATATAGAGAAAATTGAGAATAAAAATTGCAAGTAAAGAATGATTGAAATGAAATGACTCGCTATTTATATTTTCAGAAATTAATTGAGTTCTCTTTCTCTAATTGGTGATAAAATGACAGTAAGTAAATAAAGAAAATAAAGAGTTACTGAATTAGCAATCGAATTTATACATATAGAACTGTATGTATAGTTCGATGGATAATTAACAGAACCAACGGATAAGAAATGATGTGGTTCGTTGGATAAAGAAATAAGTTGTAAAGATTCTTTATCAACAAATAAAGAATATCCAATGACAACATCATTTATCCATTGTCAGATAATATTTATTGATTGATAATTTTATCGGTTGATCAATTAATTAAATTTAACTGATAAATTATAAATTTATCAGAAATATCACTATCAATGGAATCAAAATACATAGCTCACTTACTAGTCTTGGGAATGTAGATTTATTAACTGGCTTGGTGAATATGTCTGCCAATTATTTTTTACTGGGATAAAAATACAATTCTACAATTTCATTCATCAAATATTCCCTAATGAAATGATACATAATATCAATGTGCTTGGTTCTGGAATGTTGCACATGATTTTTAGTGATGGCAATGACACTTATGTTGTCACAGAAAATAGAAATCTTGTTCAAGTTAAATCCATAATCAAAAAGTTGATTCCTCATCCATAACACTTGTTCACAACAACTTCCAGCATCAATATATTTAGCTTCATTAGTTGATCTTGACAATGAATGTTGCTTCTTACTAAACCAAGATACTAGTTTGTTTCCTAAAAATTGATAGGTTCATGTTGTACTTTTTGTGTCAATTTTACAACCTACACAGTCTGCATCTGATTAGCCAATTAGATCAAATCCAAAATCTCTAGGATACAAAATACCTAAATTTGGTGTACTCTTGAGATATTTGAAAATTTTCTAGTAGTAACTAAATGAGACTTTCTTGGATCACCTTGAAATCTAGTACACATACATGTATCAAACATTATATTTTTCCTACTTGCAGTTAAATAAAGTAATGAGCCAATCATGCCTCTGTAACTTGAAATGTCCACCTTAGCTTTCTTAGTATTCAATTCAAGTTTAGTGGTACTGGCCGTTGGATTTTTTGTAGAGGAATATTAAACCAAGTTAAATTTCTTTAAAAGATCATAAACATATTTTGTTTGACTAATGAATGTAATATCATTGACTTGTTTGACTACCAAACCAAGAATATCTAGTGTTTATCAATCTCATCTAAATCTTCTAGAGTGTAGGAATCATCTTCATCAACCTTGTTCTTTCCCTTGTTGATTCTTGACTCAACTACACTAACACTCTTCTTTTCAACAACATCACAAAGATCCGTTTATTGACTTGGTCTCTGTACCTTTAATCATCAAAGATGTTGTCTTTTCTTTCCTTTGGTTCTTCTCAATCTCCTAATATTGCTGCATTTAATTTTTGAGAACTCCATACATCTTTTCGAAAGTATAATCTTTAAAATCCTGAGATTGTCTAATGGAAACTGTCATGGGTTTCCATTCTTTTGGAAGAGACCTAAGGAATTTCAAATTTATTTTCTCAGTAGTATACACCCTACCATATAACATCAACCCATTAAGAAGATTCTAAAATTTGCTATAAGTATCATTGATAGATTCACCACTTTTGAAGTGAAAATCCTCATACTTTTGGATTAAAAGTTGCATTTTATTTTTCCTGACTTGTTCAGTCCCTACATATAGTTTGGAGAGTATCCAAGACTTTCTTGTATGTTGTGCAATTGATTACATTGTCAAACATATCTTTGTCTAGATAATTGAACATAATATTCATTGCATTTTTATCCTTGTACACCTCTTTCTCATCCTCATTTGTGAATTCTGAGACAGATTTGAAAACATGCCTATTAAGTTCCTAAGTGCCATCAGGATTGACACCAGTGACAATCTTCATAGGTACATGGGGACCCTTCTCTATGCAATGCACATAGGAAGTATTAAATGAAAGAAAGTACATATGCATCCTTAATTTCCAATGAAAGTAGTCTTCCTTCAATAACATATGAATCTTCACACCTGTGTCTTTGTGACCCATAATGACTTTTGATCTTAAACTCACTTTATATTTAAACATGGCTCTGATACCACTTGTTAGTTAGAGATGCCCTGAAGTCACTATGTAATTTGTAGAAGAGGGGGTTGAATACAAATTAAAATTTCTAGCTTATGTATGCAATCTGAGAATAAACTTGAAACTTGCAAGAATTCAAACCAATAAAATTAAAAACAATACAGAGTTATAAAATTACTGGTGGATTGATTTTATCCACCAGAGTGTTTTTGGTCTTATTGATTTAGGTCTAAAAACCCGGTTTCTTTTTACAAAGTTCAAGTACTAGTGTTCTTACAATTTTGCTTCTTAGCTTCTTGAACAACTTGTACTCAGAAAATGTAAAATTCTATTCACTTTTTACTTGTTACTACATTTGTTTATATATTACCAATGTATTTACAAAATTCTAGTCAACAGATAAAATGAAAAAAAATCATGAACTAGAAATATGCTGCTTTTGTCTTTCTTTTCTGCATTGAACTATTTGAGAAATACTTTTGTTCAGCATTCTCCGAGGAAAGACAATTCTTTCTTCAATAGGTTCCTTAGTTCCTAAAAAAAACGTTTGGTTTGATCCTTATAAATAGGGTACATAAGCATATTGTTTAATTAATATTATTGAGAAATTGACTGCAGCAACTGCCGCTAGCATTAATAATGAACTTACTAACATACTTTTCATACTTTTTATGATACTTTTTATGGTGACTTGGTGGTCAGAGGAGATGCAAAAAGCTTTGTGAACCTATTAAAGATCGTGAGGAAGGTAAATTACATAGTAATGCCAAATGCCAACCTAAATTGTTTATTGTCGTTAACTATTACCATAATTCCAATACTCTTTCCGAATTTGTTATCACCAATTTTTTTATTAATAGTTTGTTACAAAATATATGTACAAACAGGGAGAAAGAATTTAGAAAGTGAAATATAGTACAAAAGTTATAAAATATTTAAATAAGTATAGGGGAAAACTTGACTATATTTGTCGAGGTTCAAGCTTAGCGATATTAATTACGAAGACCCAGCTAGGATGTTTGTGAAAAAATCTAACTATTTAGCTAGCTATTATGGCAAAAAGGGAGAGAGATAGGTTTCGTTGGGTTACTCTTATGTTGTGTTTGGTTCGGGAGAATGGAATGAAATTTAATGAGTGAAAATAAGTATAAAATAAAGGAGTTGGGAGGGAGAATATAAAACAAAAAAGAATGAGAGCAAAACTACTATGATGAGATTAATTTGAGAAAAAAATAGGTAAGAGGGAGAATGAAGCATTCCGCCTCAAATGGTGGGTTTTATTTTTAATTTAGATTGCTATGAATGGAATGAGAAATGAATGAAAATTTTGAATTTTTACCCATAATATAGTTCAAATCTCATTTCATTCTTTCCATATTTATTCATCTCAACCAAACACAATTTTATGCATTATAAAGACAAATTATTACCCTTATTTCATCCCCAATTATTCATTCTATTTAATATTTTATAATTAAATTAATTAGTTATATTATATAATTTAAAAAATTATAAAAATTATATTATTAAAAAGAATATTTAATTTATTCTAGAATGCAATTTTTAATATCATAAAATTATAAAATAATAACTTTTAATTATAAGTTAAATTTAATCAATTTAATTACAATAAATCAAATAAGACAGTTAAATTGAGATGGAAAACATACTGAACTCCATAAAGAATATTAAATAATTAATATCAAAATTAATATACTCTTGTTTTACTCTTTAAAAATAGACGAATAAAATTAGCTTTTGGTTAATTAATATGTATTCATCTTGAATAGTATTTTTATGACCATATTTTGTTTATTTTTTATATTTAAAAACTATTTAAAATGAATAAAGTACAAAAAAAAGTTTAAACAGAAAAATAGTGCATTAATTAATATGGAAAAATGCTAGGTACCCCAAAATTGTCCCAAAAATCGTCTCAAATGCTGAGTTATCATTTATGTAATTGATAATTTTTCTATAATAATATAAGATCCCGTTTGCATACATAGGTGCTCATGATGAATAAAAATAAATAATATGTTGTGCCATGTCATGCATGTGAGAAAAAAATTAGAAATAACTTTTGAGTACCTAACATTGTTCAGTAATATATTATGAAAACATTTATTTCAAAGTGGAAGTACGTTCACTATTTTAGAACTCACTAAAATTTTAACTTCCTTAGGTGATTATAGTCCGGCTTAAACTACACAATTCGTAAACACAAATTTAATTTTAATTTGATTTGAACCGAAATTGAATTGAAGTTCGTGATTCTGGTTCGACTACCTTAGAAAATTGTAGGTTATGGGTTGGTTTTAGTTTGACTTTAAACTAATCCGATTCCAACCCGAATCGTATATAAATTATATATAATTATATAATTTATATTTCAATTATAAATTAAATAACTATTAAGGAATATTAAACGTATAATCATCATAATTTAATTTGAAATAATATTGAAGACTTCTATATTATTATCTACATGTTTGAAGTTGTCACATTAAATTAAGAGTAATGTTATTATAAATTATTGATAATTTAGGAGGACAATTTTACTTTATCGCGAAATGATAAATTAATTTTATAATTAATTATATACAATGAAAAAAATAAAAATTTGAATAAGAGTAGAAAATTATAATAGGAAATGTTTTTTTCAAAATTTTTAATTATAGATATTACAATTATATTTTTAATTGAAATTTTTTTTAAACCAAACCCAAATTAATTCCATTTGGGTTATGATTTATGCGTTGGGTTGACATTTTTATAAACCGTAACTATACAATTTGATTACGGTTTGACTCCAGGTACTTGCATGAATGCTGGGACATACTCCATGACAAGTTAAATTGGATTAATAAAAGAAAGGGCGGGTGCCTTGATGTATTTTGTGCTGAATTGAAGGTAAACTAGCCCTAAAACCCGCATGGGTATGCTATAGTTGAGTGACGTATATGTTTTTATTTTTTATTAATAATACGTTTTTATAAATTTCTTGTAAATTTATTAATAAGTAACTAAGGTGTGTATGAACTGCTGCAAATTTGTAATCGGTGAATAAAACTCATTTGAGGTGTATCTAATCTTGATTCAAAGTTCCTTCAGGTGTACAAAATTCAAAGAGTAATCTCTATGATAAAAATTCAATTTGTCCAAACATTTCATCAAATAGGCAGTGTCTGATTATTTGTTTAGGCGCTATATCTCATCATTTTCTTTCTTTTCTCTCAAATAAATTTGGTTGATTATACTAGTGAAAAGTTAGGGATAACAGAGGGGTTGGAGTTATAATATAGCAGTACCCAACTGATAATAGAGATGTAACCCATTTATTTCTAGAATATCTCCAACCTCAAAGTTTAAACCCTCTAAAAGTTGTTATAGATACTATAAAATTCTCTAATGCACTGAAAATTTCACACACCATTATTAATAGTAATGCAAAATGTACTCCAATTGAAGGAAAACGTCGAGTCAAAACAGGTTGTTAGTCATTTCGTTAACAAGAACAAAAATAAGATTTCATTTTCTTCTGATAAAAGAATTATAAACATGATCATCAAAATCAGCATATACATTGTCGAAGATTCCCAAACACTTTCTGCCGTTTAAATTATTCCAACTACCTTATGATGTTTATCCCTCTTCCCTCAGCTACCAAATGGGCTCTTCCTTCTCATACTATAAATTCAAATTTAGTATCTCATAATGTCATTAATCCACTTAAATCTTATATTTATCTGCCCTAAGTCACTTTTGACCCTAAAATATTATTTCTCTTCTTATTTTTACCGTTTTAAGTCTCCCCATCCCATCTCTCTCCCTCTCTCAGAACTATGTATAATTACAATAAAGTTAAATAATACATCTATTGACTATAAAGAAGAATTTGGGAATTATTTCTTTGTTACTTTTATTTGATTTTTCTTGGATAAAAGAGGAAGCTTTATTTGAACTAAACTAAATTCTTTTTAGTTGTTACTGTTATTCTTGTCTTATCTGGTTAAATTTTTTATTATTATTGTATAGTTTCCCAATGCAGAGAAGTCATTTATAATTTCCACTGCAAATAATTCTCATCAAAGATAAATACTGTCTTGGGCACCCAGAAATTTAAATCTGCTACTATAGGATTTTCCCAAAATAGGTGTCAACAGTAATCTGTTTGATACTTTTTCAAATATAATTTATTTAAAATGATTTTCTTTCAAATTCATTTGAATGCTTAAGTAGCTTTTCTAGATTTCGATTTCTAAGAAAAAAAATTGTTTAAATTATTTATTTTAATATTTTTGAAATTACATTTATAATTGTTAAAGTTGTAGTATTTATAAAATTTAAAATAGATGTTATGTGTATATCAACACTACTCAATATAATTCTTTATATTTACTCTAAATTTTAATTTTTAAAGAAAAAATTATTAAAAATATTTTTTTAATATTTTTAACTGTATTTATCCTTATTAAAATCATAGTATTTATAAAACTTAAAAATCATTTTCATACAATTTGAAGTCGGTATTATGAGACTTAACATCCCTGATCCATGTAAGGTCGTGATAGGTCTTTTTTTTTTGTCATTTTTATATTCATGTTCATATGACCTTATTGGTAACTTGATTATGTACGGTCAACTTGCTAGATTTATTGTATTTTCGATGATTATTATTTGTTATATAATTTTATTGTCAAAAAATGAATGATCAAACTAAAATAATGCATGTTTTGAAAAATTTAATAATGTGACTTTTCCTCTGATATAAGATCATAATAGATTGCATAATAGTGAAAAAGGGAAATAATATAAATAAAAAAAACAATTAGATGATGTTAAAAAAATATATTATACACATATAAATTTTAATTATAAAACAATTAATATATATTACCCTTTCCGTTCCACCCATTTGTTTACATTTCGGAGAGAGGATACGTAACACATTTTAAGGTGTATATAAAGTATAATTTCGTAACTTATTTTTACGATTTTTTATTTTTGAATAAAAATTGAATGTTAAATTTTTATTCAGAAAAAAATTTAAAAATAAGTTATGGAACTATACTCTATATGCACATTAAAATATGTGCCGAACCTTCTCTTCGAAACGTAAACAAATGGGTGGGACTGAGAGTAACAAATATGAGATATGATATATAATAATTAAGGAGGCAAATATTAATTGTAAAATAATTAATATACATTAATAATATGTTATATTAATATGTAATTATTAGATAGGGGTTAAGTGGTCATTTCATATAAATAAGTTATTATATATACTAATTAAACATGAGTTAAATTGTCATTTCACATTATTAAATTTGTTCATGTTGTCCTGTTAGATATATAATAAATAATAGATTAAGGGTGATATGAGCCCGTTTGGAATATCTTACAAATAAAAAAATGAATATATTTTTCAACTTCTAACTAACTTATAAGAATACACAAACACTGTAATAAATTTTTCTCTCTGTAGTCATTTATCCGTACTCATGATTAAATTTAAAAATATTTTAACTTATGGCGGGAATTATACACAATAAGTATGTTATAACATATGTCTGTTTTGAATCATTAAACGGGCAGACTGCGAAGTTTATGTAGCGGTAAGTCAGCATGATGGAACACAAGCCTTCTCTTATTATTGTGAATATTAGCAGACATCCGAGGCCTTATCTTATGATGGGACAGGGGGAGTATGTTTTTTGAAGTCAAATTCTGGTGAACACAAGAGTTTTGGGATGAACTCCCCTATGGCCGAGAAAGGGCTCATTTTTAACTCTTTTGACAAGATTCAAGACCCTATTTCATGTATTTTTTTCGCAAGGTTTTCAAATATGTAAAATTCGAATAATTTCGAGACAACAACAAATGTGTGCAACACATGCATTCCGGGATCCCATATCTTCCACAGACGCCTAGAAGTATATTCTATATATAAATAATATGATTGTTTATATTAAGGTTAGTACCTTTGACTCGGATTTATGGGTGGGAGGATGCAAAGTGCATAATGTGCGAAAAAAGAAATATTTCTAAATATCAAAATAATTAGGTAATTGAGCAGCTAAATAAACAGATCCGGTGACCTTTCGGTACATCACAAGGGAAGAATATGATGTAAAGTTCCACTCAAATTGTCAAAGGACAACTCCTTTGTGGCTTTTCGACACCGCAAGTAGTACTCACAGAATGCTAAAGGAAGGAGTACATAGTACTTATAAAATGCCAAAGGCAACGAGTATCGTACTACTACTCGAAAAGCTATCTGCAGGGGAATCAAATGATGCAATATAACAACTTGTATATTCAAAAGATTCAAGGACCCTAGTCCCTAAAATGTCGAATCCTAGGTGAATATTATACTTGAAGATTCAAATGACGTGAACCGCTCTTACATGATCAGATATTGGTTTATGTTACAATATTGCTTAACACGGCCACCATTATGTCAGCTGTAGGTACATATATAACTAATTAATGACAATATATGCTTGCTAGTTGAGTCCAACATAGTTTCAGTTAAAATCATTCGGAACATTAATTTAATAGCATCGCCAACAGTATATAAATCCATGCATGGAGATGTAGATGATGTACTCAAGCAGCAATTTAATCGATCCATTCCTCGAAAAAATATAAGCACTCTCTTATTCATGGCTAACTGGAAGGTTTTTCTGTGTATGTTTCTGATCCTGCAGCCATTAGTGATAAGGTTAGAAGCTCGGCCTCTAGAGATTAATAGGCACCAGAAAAACATAACCGAACCATTTCGGAAATTATTTGCGAAAAGAGAACTGGATGCGTCTCGTGAGAAGTTCGCAGCAAGTGAAGCAGCAGAGCCTATGCGGGTTAGTCCCGGAGGACCTGACCCCAAACATCATTAAAATTACGTTGCTTGCACGTAATTTGAGTTTGTTTATTCTGCATGCAATTTATGTCTTTATATAGTCATACTCATATATGCATGTATGTGCGGGTGCACTTCTCATCAAAAGATGATATTTGTTATCATAAGTGAGCTTGCTTATACTGTATGTATATATTGGAGTTGGAAAAATTTGGAATAAGATACATAGATATGAAATACATGAATGTGAGTTTTTTTAATAAATAGACTTGTATCCTTAAAAATGAATACATGTTCTAATAAACGAGAATAGAATCTAGAATCTAGAATGTACGACAATAGAGGATAAGTAAATCAGTATTGTAGACATTTCTAAACTATTTTTATTTCACAATTTCACGTAGACAGAGTCATCCCAATTTGTAATTACCAAAACTTGTGGACTTGCATTGTTGGATGAAATAAAATAGAATATTTCTCGGTCATTGTTGGTTATACATGCAGCTCTAATGATATATACAAGTAATTAATGGGAGGGACAGTGTCCATCCTCACAAATTTAAAACTCTAAGCGAATTAAAATTTTGTGTTCAAGTCATTAAAATTTGGTTTTTATATCTTAAAAAAATTTGGCTCTAATTATTATTATTTGATTCTTATATCTTAAAAAAATTTGATTTTCTTTTATAAAAATATTGTGCTCCTATTTTTTTTGTGTCTCTACATAATTTTTTTCTCACTCTTTTATAAAAAAATGTGACCCTAACTTTTTTATTTTTTTGGTGCCCTATTTAAAAATATAAGCCGCTTGTTCTCAGGACCCGCTCTGAATCGCGAATCTGCTTTCGTATATACAAAGTTTCTTTGTAGTTGATTGTTTGTAGACTGGAACTTGGTATATTGTTGACTCCTACCGGTATTCGGATATCCTATTAAACCAGATCGGAAACCGGATTTATCCGGATACGAATTAAAATTTTAAAATTTAGTTTAATTTATAAATAATTAATTTATATTATCATATTTTGTTCAATTTTATGTAAATTTATGAAATATAAATTGATTATTCTATTTTTAAACACCAAAATATTAGATTGTATTAGTACTTCTAAATAATTTTTTTAAGTTTTTAAGTTTTAAAGTATTAATATATATATATATATATATATATATATATATATATATATATGTTATGGATTAAAAACTGGGGTGTAGTTAATGCGATATATGTCGGAGCTTAACGAGCTTTAATGGCTGAGCTTGTGTTTCGAAGCTTGGTTCTGCCTTCACAAGATGCCTACGTATCTCTGTTGTGTTTAGAGAATCAAGCCAAAACGTAGTTCTAATAATGAGGGGTTAGGCCCTTTATATAGACGTAGAGAGTCTAAGAATTAGAGTAGGTTTATGAACCTTGATTGATAAGGTATTTCCTAGAAGGATTCTGGATCCTTTGTAGAAGCAGTTTCCATGTATGAATAGGTTTCCTTGTAGTTGGACATAATTAATTAGCTGTATACTTAGCTAATTAATTAATTACGGATTTATTTATTAATTAGGGTTTCAAGCCTTAATAATTGGGCCTCCCCTTTGGACCAGATTAAGTACAATTAATGCCACATTAATTGTGTTTTTAGGGCTTACTTCCAGCCCATATCATTTGCCCCCCAACTTCTGTAAAGTGTCCAATACTTTGCAGAAGTTAAGATTCATGACCCTGTTGCTCAAGTTCCTATGAAGAATTTTTACAATTAAAATCCCTAATTTTAGAGAATTTTCCCAAATTTATTAGTACCCACAGGTATTTTTCCTTAATTTCTAGGAATTTTTCTCTATTTTTAGAGTATTTTCCCAAATTTATTTGCCTTATAAATCATTTTAATGATTTTCTGGCATTTTTTGATGTTATTTTCGACCAGGATCCTGGTCGATTCTGAGGATCACTTGAGTCCTGGTCGACCCTAGTTCCTGGTCGATTGTTGGCCAGGTCCTGGTCGATTCTAGACCATTTTTGAGTCCTAGTCGACCATGGTTCCTGGTCGACTGTTGACCAGGTTCCTGGTCGATTCTAGACCATTTTTGAGTCCTGGTTGACCATGGTTCCTGGTCGATTGTTGACCAGGTTCCTGGTCGATTCTAGACCATTTTTGAGTCCTGGTCGACCATGGTTCTTGGTCGATTGTTGACTAGGTTCCTGGTCGATTCTAGACCTCTTTTGAGTCCTGGTCGACCATGGTTCCTGGTCGATTGTTGACCAGGTTCCTGGTCGATTCTAGACCATTTTTGAGTCCTGGTCGACCATGGTTCCTGGTCGATTCTAGACCTCTTTTGAGTCCTGGTCGACCATGGTTCCTGGTCGATTCTAGACCACTTTTGAGTCCTGGTCGACCATGGTTCCTGGTCGATTGTTGACCAGGTTCCTGGTCAATTCTAGACCATTTTTGAGTCCTGGTCGACCATGGTTCCTGGTCGATTCTAGACCTCTTTTGAGTCCTGGTCGACCATGGTTCCTAGTCGATTGTTGACCAGGTTCCTGGTCGATTCTAGACCATTTTTGAGTCCTGGTCGACCATGGTTCCTGGTCGATTGTTGACCAGGTTCCTGGTCGATTCTAGACCTCTTTTGAGTCCTGGTCGACCGAGATTTTTGGTCGAATCTCGATCAGGATTCTGGTCTATTTAAAAAGGCCTTATAATTTGCTGATTTTAATAGGCCCTGGCCTACTTCACTTTTTTAGCCTGTTTTAATTTACGTCGACTTTTGGGCCAAAAGCCAGCCAGGCCCAATTAGCTTATGGGCTTGTCACCGGCTATAAGAAGTTTAACCGGTTGAATTACCGTTTTCTTCGGCTATAAATTAGTGAGGTGAGAACTTCACTTTTCACTTCTTACTTTCTCAGTAGAAATCTCTCTCAAAATTTTCACTCTAGCTCATTTCTCTCAAGGCGATTTCCGGCGACCCTCTTCCGATCAATCTTCATCTTCCTCACTTTCCAGGCATTCAAAGGTTGAATATCAATGGCGGAACAGGATTCTGCTCACCAACGACTCCTCGCCAGGGCGGCAAAAAGAGGTAATGTTGTTACAGTAAATCCCTCTTTTTCTTCAGTATCAGACCTCCTTCAAATTATGGGAGACGAGTTTCCCACGTTGGCCGAGTTAGACGCCTTTAGGTTTTCTAGCACCTTTACCAATCAAGCCCACTGTGATAGGTTTACCAAGCTGTACAAACTTCCCTCGGGCTATAGGTTTGTTTTAGCCGAGCCTGGGGACCGGGCCTGCCATTGGCGGCCCAATAGGCTATGTGTCTTTAGAGATGCCCTAATTGGTGGGCTTAGATTCCCTTTCCACGAGTTTGTAATTAGGTTATTAGCTGAAGTTAGGATTAACCCGTGTCAGCTGAGCCCAAATTCGTGGCGAACACTTCTTTGCTTTATTGTTTTGTGCCTTAGGAAAAATTATCCTCTTTCTATAGCCGTTTTTCGTAGTATATTTCAGTTTAAGAACAGCCCATCGAGTATATTGGGTTGGGTTTATATCAACCATAGGCAGGGAGTGAGCCCAATTTTCTGCAACAAATCACTTCCGGACAACAACATTGATTGGCGGAGGGATTTCTTGTACCTGGAGTGGGAAGGAGGGGATTGGGGCACCCTTTTTAGGTCCAAGTTTTGCAAGGTTAAAGATGGAAACGCTGGGCTGATCCAACTAACTCCTGAGGAGAAGCTCATTATAGCCGATTTGGGCCAGGATAAGGGCTCAACCCATCATCGAAAGATTTTGGAAGAGTTTTCCCTAAAGGCTGTGGGCCTTTCAAATGTTTCTAATAGCGGTATTTTTCTGTTCTTATCTTGTCCTTTCTTTCTGACTTTTCTGAGTTCGGCTGTTTATTTTATTGTTTGTTTTGCAGCGGCGGAAAACATTAACTTTCACTTGGGGGTGGGTGACCAGGAGACCCACAAGATGAGGAAGGCCCGCGAGGCTGTTGAGGGCCCAATTAAGGAGCCCAACCTTCCAGGGTTTCTCCAGCCCTGCGACAAGGCTCAAGGAAAGAGGCCTCGAGTCGAGGAGGAGGAGAACCCAGACACTGCGGCTTGGAGGCCCAGCTGGGGCTTGAGGAGGCAAGATACCGTCGTTGGGAGTACTTTGAATTCCCTCGATTGGTCACAGAACTCCATTCCTCCAGCCGATAAGGCCAAGATTGTTTTGAAGACTGATATTGAGGAGGCCGAGACTTTGGGGGCCCAAGCCGTTGCCATGGTATGGCACATTCATTTCTTTTCTCTCTTTTATTTTCTTAACTTCTTTGCTAATCCGTTCTTTTTGGAACAGGTCAACACTTACTTTCAGACCATGGCTCACCAGGCCAAAACCTGGCGCTTCTCCGAGAGGGCCCAAAGGAAGGGCAAGGCCAAAGCAGAGTCAAAGGTGGCGGTTTTGGAAAAGAAGCTGCTCGAGAAGGAGCAAGAACTGGTTGCGGCCCACGCAGAGCTGCAGGAGCTTAGGGCCGGGAAGAAGGTCGTGATCGACGAGTACCTGGACTCGGAAGACTTTTATGCTTTTATTGATAAGCATGACGATATGGTCTTCCCGGCGACTTGTACTCAGGCCTGGGAAAAGTGCATTCACGCTGTTTTGGCTAAGCATCCTGGCCTATTCGATCCTGCCGAATTCCCCTGCCCTATGGGTCAGCCCTTGGCTCTGACTTCAAATGCCGAAGGGACAGGTTCGGGAGATCTATCAGGCGGCGAGGCCTTGGATGAATTTGATCGGGTTTTCGATTCTTCCCCAGAGGCTGAGGAAAATGTCAGGAAGGAAGTAGAGGGAGAAGAAAAGACGGGGGAGGATGAAGGTGCTGAAGATTTCCCTTAGTTTCTCTTCCCTTTTCCTGTATTTCTTGTATTCCTTGTATTTCATGCATTTCCTTTCGTTATTTTAAATTATGTAATCCTGAAGACTTTTTATTTATAAAAAGCCCTTTTGTTGTTTGTCTTCTTCTTTTCGTGCCTTAATACACTTTTTCGAACATAGAACAAATGGGATGTTAATCGAAGGGCCAAACAGGCTTCTTTTTGTCATAAAAGAACTAATAAAAGTTGCCAAACTAGGCTAAACACACAGGTTTTTGAAGACGTCATAAAGCTGGGAATTTTATTAATAATGCCTTCGAGGCTAAAGTGGGCACAACCCTTACAAAAAGAGAATCTTGTCTGGAGCGAAAAGCTCTTACATCCTAATGGTTTCATTGAGCCTTATTTCTACTTAGTTCCTACTAAATATAAGAACTCATGGTTGAATTCTTTAAACATAATAGACTTTCAGGTTTGAAGCATGCCAAGTCCTTGGTACCTCAACATCTTCTAGGGTTTCAAGGATGTATGATCCTCCTCCCTTTACTTGTTTTATCTTGTACGGTCCTTCCCAGTTGGGGTCTAATTTGCCTTTGGGGCCTACCCCGGAAGCTTCAGCTTTCCTGAGGACTAATTCCCCTTGCCTAAAAAATCTTTCTTTAAGTCTTAAGTTGTAGTAGAAAGATGACTTCTTTTGATATTCCACAATTTTTGCATGAGCTTTGTCCCTGACTTCATCTATCAAGTCTAGCGCAAGTTTCATTCCTTCTTCATTTTCCTGAGGTTCAAAGGCCTTGATTCTTGGGGATACATGTGATATTTCGACTGGAACCACTGCCTCGGCCCCATAAGCCAGGAAGAACGGAGTTACATCAGTAGTAACTTTATGGGTGGTTCTGTATGCCCAGAGTATTGGCAAAAGCTCATCCACCCAAGTGTTGGCAGAACGCTCGATCCTTTTCTTGAGACCATCAAGGATGATTCGATTGGCTACCTCAGCCTGCCCATTTGCTTGGGGGTGTGCAACAGAAGTGAAGCGTAGATTGATGTCATTATCAGTGCAATATCCTTTGAATTCTTCATTGTTGAATTGGGTGCCATTGTCCGTCACCAGTATTCGTGGTATTCCATACCTACATATGATGTTTTCCCAGAAGAATTGAGCTACTTGCCTTGTGGTTATCTTGGCTAATGGTTTAGCTTCGATCCATTTAGTGAAGTAATCGATCGCAACGATCAGGAACTTTCTCTGTCCGCTAGCTATTGGAAAGGGCCCGAGGATGTCCATTCCCCACATTGCAAAAGGGATAGGGGAATTGATGGATGTCAACATCTCAGGTGGTTGTCTGACAACCGGTGCATGCCTTTGGCACCTATCACATCTTCTTACGTATTCTTTCGAATCTTTTATCAAGTCAGGCCAGTAAAAACCAAGGCGGGTGATTTTATGGGCCAAAGCCCTGCCCCCCAAGTGTTGGCCGCAGATTCCTTCGTGTACTTCTTTCAAAGCCTCATGACCTTCTTCTGGCCTCAAACATTTCAAGTATGGGATAACAAAAGATTTCTTGTAGAGAATTCCATCAATAAGAGCGTACCTTAAGGCCCTCACGGTGAGTTTTCTCGCTTCCATGGGGTTGTTAGGAGTCCATCCAGATTGAAGGTGGGCTCTAATTGGGTCCATCCAACAACTGCCCATGTTTATCGGGGCTACCAGCTTTGCATTGACGCTGGGGGTCTTCAAGATTTGGAAGTACACACTCCCCACATGTTCATCTGCTTCTGATGTGGCGAACTTTGACAAGGCATCGGCCTTCGCATTCTCTTCTCTAGGAATATACTCAATTTGACATTCTTCAAACTGCGTCATTATAGCTTTGACCAACCGGAGGTATTTGATCATGATTTCTTCTCTTGCTTCAAAATCCCCATTCACTTGGGATATAACCAGCTTTGAGTCTCCACAAACTTTGAGATGCTTGACATTTAGTGCTTTGGCCAAACCTAGGCCTGCTATCAGGGCTTCATATTCGGCTTCATTGTTGGTTGTTGGGAAGTCAAGCTTGATAGCATACTCAATAATGAATCCTTCGGGACTTTGTAGTACCAAGCCTGCGCCGCTAGATTTTGTTTTTGATGCCCCATCAAAATTGAGCACCCAATATTCTTTAGGAGTCTGTCCTCCTTTCTGTGTTGTTTCCTCTGTTTCCTCATTGTCCTGCCCCCCGACTTCTTGGTCGTCAATAGTATATTCGACCACGAAGTCAGCAAGAGCTTGGGCTTTAATGGCCGTTCGAGGCTTATACTTGATGTCGAATTCTCCTAGCTCAATGGCCCACTTAATCAGTCTTCCACTTGACTTGGGGTTGTGTATAATATTCCTCAAGGGTTGATTAGTTAATACTTCGATTTTGTGAGCTTGAAAATAGGGGCGTAGTTTCCTCGAGGCCATTATCAAGGCCAGTGCTAACTTCTCAATTTTGGAGTAGTTAAGTTCTGCTCCATGCAAAACCTTGCTCACATAATAGACTGGCTTTTGAATTTTCTCTTCTTCCTTTATAAGGACAGCACTCAGGGCCTTGTCTGATATGGCCAAGTACAAGTATAGGATGTCCTCTGGGCTAGGCTTGGCCAACAACGGGGATTTAGCCATATATTTCTTCAGTTCCTCAAAGGCCGTTTGACTTTCTTCTGTCCACACGAAATTTTTAACTTTTTTCAACGTCTTGAAGAAGGGTAGACATTTATCCCCAGACTTCGAGACAAACCTTCCCAGGGCAGCAACTCTTCCTGTCAAATTTTGGACGTCCCTTACTGTTTTTGGAGGTTCCATGTCGAGTATGGCCTTGATTTTATCAGGATTGGCCTCAATCCCTCTTTTAGAGACCATCATTCCTAGGAATTTTCCAGATCCCACGCCAAAGGCGCACTTTGCAGGGTTGAGCATCATATTGTGGTGCCTTAGCACTTCAAAAGCCTCTCGCAGGTGTTCAATATGATCGGCCTTATCGAGACTTTTGACTAGCATATCATCGACGTAGACCTCCATGGTTTTTCTAATGAGATGCTTGAAAATTTTGTTTACTAGCCTTTGATAGGTGGCCCCTGCATTCTTTAACCCAAAGGCCATAATGAGATAACAAAATACACCAAAGTCAGTGATGAAGGATACCTTGGCAATATCATCCTCGTGCATCCGGATTTGATTGTATCCACTAAAGCCATCCATGAAGCTTAACATCCCATGTCCCGCCGTGGCATCTATGAATGCATCAATCCTTGGGAGGGGGAAACAATCCTTTGGGCATGCATCATTTAAATCAGTGAAGTCGACGCACATCCTCCACTTTCCATTGGATTTCCTGACCATTACAGGATTAGCAAGCCATTCGGGATATTGAATTTCTTTAATGAATCCAGCCTTCAAGAGCTTTTCCACCTCTTGCTTTATGGCTTCCTGCCTTTCTGGAGCAAAATTTCTCTTCTTTTGCTTCACCGTTTTTCGCTGTGGATCCACGTTAAGTTTATGAGTGATCAGTTCAGGGTTAATTCCCGGCATATCAGCGGCTGTCCAAGCAAATAAGTCTCCGTTTTCTTGCAAGAACTTTGTCAATTTTTCTTTCATAGGCTCTTCTAATGAGGCCCCAATATAGGTGACTTTCTCTGGTTCTCCTGGAACTAAAGGAATTGGAACCAAGTCCTCAGCTGGTTTCCCCCTTTGTTCTTCATTTTCTCTTGAGTCCATGTCCTCTATTGGTAGGACTTGCCCCCCGGCTCCATCGGGTCTCAGGGCTGCCACGTAGCAACTTCTCGCCATTTTCTGGTCTCCTTTCTCCTCCCCAATACCGTTTCTGGTGGGGAACTTGATTTTTAAGTGATAACTTGAGGCTACAGCCTTAAAAGCATGCAAACCTGTTCTTCCAAGGATGGCGTTGTATGTAGAAGATGCTTTGACCACCAGAAAAGTTAGCATCTGAGTGACCTCTTTAGGTTCTCTTCCCACTGTCACGGGTAGTTGAATGGTTCCTTCTACTTTTGATTCCACTCCATTGAAGCCATAGATGGGAACATCCGAAAGGGTTAGCTGGGAATCATTGTATCCCATCTTTACAAATGCATCATGGAACAAGATATCAACAGATGCTCCATTGTCTACCAGGACTCTCTTTACCTCTGAGTTGCCTATCAAAGGGGTAATAACGAGGGGATCATTATGAGGAAACTTTACCCCTTCTAGGTCTGAGTCATCAAAAGATATAACCGCCTCCGTCCTAGCACGTTTAGGTGCTTCTCCTACGACTTGCATAACTTCTCTTGCGTATGCTTTTCTTGAATTCCTTGAAGTCCCCGCAGCAGTGAGTCCTCCGAAAATCATATTAATAGCCGGTCCTCTAGGTTGAGGATTTCTATCTCGGCCATCATTATTTTTTCTGTTATCGTCGTGCCTATCATGACTTCCATCCTTGGTGTACTTGGCAAGTTTTCCTCTCCTGATAAGGAATTCGATTTCATCCTTCAATTGTCTGCAGTCATCCGTATTATGCCCGGTATCCCTATGAAACCGGCAAAACGCATTCTTGTTTCTTTTCGCAGGATCAGACTTTAAGGGTTTAGACCATCTCAAGTCTCGATCTCTTTCAATATCCATAAGGATTTGACTTCGAGGTGCATTCAGCCTTGCATATTCAGCAAATTTCGGCCCAAAATTATTTTTCTTAGGAGGGGATTCGGAATCCTTATCCGTCTTAGAGTACTTGTCTCGGGCGTCATATTCTTGATCACCCTTTCTCTTCTTGTTATTATTCCCATGTGTAGCCACTGATATAGTGGTTTTCTTCATGCTTTCTTCTGCCTTGATGTATTTCCCTGCTCTGTCTTGGAGAAGAAGCATGTTCTCAGGCGGGTGTTTGGCTAGAGATCTCTTGAAATAAGGACCAGTCGTCCCCTGTTGTAAGGCTATCATAGCTACCTTCTCGTCTAAGTCTGGGACTTTCAAGGCTTCCTTGGTGAAGCGGTTCAGGTAGTCCCTCAGGGATTCGTTCTTTCCTTGCTCCAGATTCATGAGAGAAGCCGAGCTTTTTTCGTGCACTCTTCCACTTATAAACTGGCTTATAAAGGCCTTATTGAGTTCTTTGAAGGATCCAATGGAGTTGGGCGGCAACCGGCTGTACCAACGTTGGGCCATGCCCCCCAGGGTTTGGGGAAACGCCCTACACTTCACGGCATCATTGATAGGTTGTAGTAGTAATGCATTCGAGAAGGTCCTTACGTGATTAGCTGGATCGCCTGCGCCATCGTACACTTTGATGGTGGGCATTTTGAACTTACTTGAGATGTGAGCGTTCATGATGGTTTCGGTAAAAGGCGGCGTGGGATCATCAGGATCTCCGAGTGGCAATAGTTCAGTGGGGTCAGCCCTAGTAATTTCCGTTCTTCTCCCTCGCGGGGTTTCATCCAGTTCTATGACGTCGGGAGCTTCATACCTTGAGGCTGTCCTTCTATCCTGCCGATCTAAGCTTTTCTTCAATTCTTTGAGTTCAGCCTCGTAGGAAGCAATTTTCTGTTCTAGTGTCCTACGGGACTGTGAACGCCGGCTTCCTGCGGGCTCTTTACCAGGCCTTCTTCTCCTAGGATTGACGTCAGTGCCTTCTGAGCTTTCATCATCAGTTGAGTATGGTCCTGAGAAATCACGGACATTTTCTCTACGCCCATAGTTTTGCGGGGGTTCCAACCCTCGGATGTAAAGAGGGGGATAGGCTTGGGAGATTCCAAGCCTAGGTTGGGCGACAGTGCTACTAGGGATAACAACAGTAGAAATTTGTGCGTGTGGAGGAGCAGTAGCAATAAAAGGAGTTTGAGTTACCTGGGATAGTGGGTTGGATCCATGGACGATGTCCTCAGGATTGGTGGATTGGACGATCTCACTAAACGGACCAAGCCTTTGAGTATTAGGTCCTTGGGTTCCAGCGGGAATAGTGGTGGTAGCAGGGACCTCGGTAGTTTGAGTTTCATCAGGAGGGATGATAGCAGTTGGATCACCTGTGGTGGGGACGATGTCTCCGTCAGTTCGCCGTGTTCTTGCCATGGTTGATGTCTTTTTCCCACAGATGGCGCCAAATGTTATGGATTAAAAACTGGGGTGTAGTTAATGCGATATATGTCGGAGCTTAACGAGCTTTAATGGCTGAGCTTGTGTTTCGAAGCTTGGTTCTGCCTTCACAAGATGCCTACGTATCTCTGTTGTGTTTAGAGAATCAAGCCAAAACGTAGTTCTAATAATGAGGGGTTAGGCCCTTTATATAGACGTAGAGAGTCTAAGAATTAGAGTAGGTTTATGAACCTTGATTGATAAGGTATTTCCTAGAAGGATTCTGGATCCTTTGTAGAAGCAGTTTCCATGTAGGAATAGGTTTCCTTGTAGTTGGACATAATTAATTAGCTGTATACTTAGCTAATTAATTAATTACGGATTTATTTATTAATTAGGGTTTCAAGCCTTAATAATTGGGCCTCCCCTTTGGACCAGATTAAGTACAATTAATGCCACATTAATTGTGTTTTTAGGGCTTACTTCCAGCCCATATCAATATAGTAAAATTACACCTCCGTTTACTACAATTTTAATTTTTTCCCCACCTAATATGTAACATGTTATTTTATAATATTTATAAAAATAATATATATTGAAATTACACCTCCCTTTACTACATTTTTAATTTTTCCCCCCACCTAATATGTAACATGATATTTTATAATATTTTAAAATAGTTATTTTTATTAGTGATTATTTTTAAACTAATTTTTTATGTAAGATTTCACTATATTAAAATTAAAGTATAAAAATAATATATATTAAAATTATACCTCTGTTTACTACATTTTTAATTTTTTCCCACCTAATATGTAACATGATATTTTATAATATTTATAAAAATAATATATATTAAAATTACACCTCCCTTTACTACATTTTTAATTTTTCCCCACCTAATATGTAACATGATATTTTATAATATTTTAAAATATTTATTTTTATTAGTGATTATTTTTAAATTAATTTTTTATGTAACATTTCACTATATTTCATTAATATAATCATTTATTATTAATTATAAAAATAATTATTTAAGAAAAAATTAAAACCGGATCAGATCCGGTTTTTATGAAAGTTGTGATCTGGATACAGATCTGAATTTATATAAAAATCGGATCGAATATCAAAATTTTTGGATTTTTAAAATCGAATACCGGACCGAAAATTAGGATATCCGGATATTTATACTCACCCCTAATGTACTGCACGGAAAACATGTGTGTGAAATGTTTAGTATAATAATATGTATTATAATGTTTCGCAAATAGTACATATATGTCTCTAAGGTCTCCAATTAAATAGTGGTCTCAATTAAACCCAAGTCATATAATTATACAAGAAAGTATATAAATATTGACTCTCAAATATATAATTCTTTTAATATAATCGGATAACTACAATTTTTATCTCACCGAAACTCTCAAATAAATGCAAAGCAACAAATTTTATGCTTTAATATTATTTAGTTAATAACAATTCATATTGTTAACATTAAAATTTAAAATCTTAAAATTCATTTATAAATATTATTATCGAATAAATAAATTGATTAAAAATGAGTAATATATAGTTATTTTTTTCGGACTCTCCTAAAAAAATTGTGTGTCCGCCACTGGCCAACATATCTGCACTAACAATCAAAATTTAACGAATATATATTAAAAAAATTAAATAAAGCCTTCCTTTATCAAAATATGAATACATTTTTTGTAAGTATAGTGCGAATGATAAATGCACTAAACTCGCATGATTAACCGAGTTGATTGAACGAATATTGATCGTTGATTGAATGATGACAAGACGTTTAAATATTAATTATAAATATTTAGCAAAAAAAATAATAATTATAAACATTGATTCTTGTACTAATAAAATATACCTTTATAGTAATAAAATAATATTTAAAAATTAATTATTAACTATGTATCCACATCTATATACTAATACCCGTTCCAATACAAACTCAGGATATTGTCTTCCTTGAAAGGTATCCCTTTATTTTCTGCTCCATTGCCATCTCTGACCATCATGAAACTTAAATTAAAAATAGACACCGAAGCAATAAAGATTTAAAAAAATAATTTCAAATTCATATGCAAGTATGAGAATTTTGTTGTGCGCTTGTTTCAATCACATAAAATCAATTTTTATATGTAAATAAAATATGTAAGGTATGGGAAAGCAAATTTTTATATCTAAATAAAATATGTAAGATGTGGAAAATCGAACGGACATGCTGTTGAATATTTGAAAACATAAATTAAACTTAGCACATTCCATACCAAATATTGGACATGCTATCTGATAGTGCATAAGCTAAAGTAAGGCCCAAAAACGCAGTAAGAACCCAGGGTCCGATTAAAGTTGCGTAGTGCTCCAGGGCGATATTCGCAGGGTTCAACAAACAATCGATATTTCACGATCAAGGGTGTAACACGGTCCACGGTATCATAATTCCAATCCGCGTGTTCTCAGCTGTCAAGATGAAAAGGGAAAGTCTACGATTGGCACACGCTGAACACATGCCAAAGCATGCCTAACGTGTACCAACCAGGGGACCATGATAAAAACATAACACATAACGGACAATCACTTCCTTGCAGGTGTCCAGACCGTTGCAAACTTGGAGGGCTAAGATCCCAGGTATAAACCCCTAAACCCTAATAACTGAGCCTATAAATAGAAGAAAGAAAGAGGATTTAGGGGTTACACACTTTCATTTTACACACACTCTTGCGTTGTGATAGTCTAGCGGCCATCCTTGTCCTTTTCTTCTGTAAATAAACATTTATTCTCATGTCGAAGTGCCGCGGACAACCACCATTTAGTTGTATGCATTGTATGCATTGATCCTTAATTGTATGCATTGAGCCTATTCAAAATACTAGTAGCCATGTCTGAGACTGAACTCGTGTACCATTTAGTTGAGGACTGTTCAATCCTTGCGAGATTATGGGTTTTTTTTTATTAATAAAATCTGAACTGTGAATAAATAATATTAATTGCTATTTAAATGTTTATAATATCTGAAGAAAAATATTTGTCAATATTATTTTCCATATACTAATGTTTACATTATTTTACATAATTAATATTATATAATAAAACAAAGTCTAAAAATATTATTATCATTATTATTATAATATATAAAGATTAATGATGATGTATGAACTATAGCATTCGAAAACCAATATATATATATATATATTGAAACACAAAGTTGAAGGCACTACAACTTTGATTCCTTTGATGGCTTGGGAGACCCAAAGGAACACATCAACCCTATTAGATTGCCTCAATCTACTATTACTTCGACCTCACTAAGTGTCGATTCTTCGCCTTCACCCTAAAATTGGGGGCCCGGAAATGGTTTAGCATGATCCTTTCCCGCAACATTGATTCATGGATACAATTTCGGGAGGAATTTTTTAAAAGATTCTGAGCCAATCTGACCCATGAGTTGCATATGTGTCATCTGGAAACAATCTGTCAGCATGATGAAGAGGCCCTGGATACTTACATGAAGCGATTCCAAGAAGCAATCAACAAAGTCTCGTCCCTAGATGAGAGAGAAACCCTGAAGATTCCGCAGAAACTTAGACCTGGCCAGAACAAATGCAATGTAATTGTGCTCATCAATAGAGAACTCCAAAGTCTAGCTGCAGCCTACGTCATGGTGGCAGGGTTCATAAAGGAAAAAGATGTTACAAATATGTCTAGGCATATTTGTAATAATTAGATGACAACTTAACTCAATAAGAAATTTAATTAAATAATAAATATTGAAACATGAATCCAGACGAAGAAAGTCAACTAGACACGAAGAATCAGATTATCAGAAGTATTTTTATGAGATTACTACTCAACACTTCATTAATATGTTCAAGCGTCAGTAAAAAAATAAAGAAATAGTATTTCAGAATAATTCAGAAGATACAGAAAATTTTAAGTGGCTATAACACAAAGATTCCAGAAGAAAAACACAAGAGAGGAAACACAGAAAAGCTAAAGAAGGACAGAATACCACAACTTAAGTTTAACAGGTGGAGAATATTTATTATAGTATGACACAAATGAACCAGACAGTACATTTGTGTGTCAACTAAAATAATAAATATTCATCATCTAGCTGAAGTGGTTTTATGACAGAAGACACAACGAAGATGGGAAGATTTCAAAATTGACAGCACAGTTATGCAAGTCAAGATAGTATTTTAGTTCTACTATCAAAAGTTATTTAATTATTTAATTTATCTAATTAAATTAATTCAAGTTGAATTTAATTTAATTTATAAATTATTTAATTAAATTAAGTAGAATTAATTTATTAGAAAATATATGACTTAATATGACTTTTAATATAATTCAAATGGCTTAATAAAAAGTCATACCGATGTAGTTGATAAAAAGTCACACCGAGCTTCAGAAAAAGTCGTACCGAATTTCTGAAGAAAAAGTCATACCGATTTATTTCATAAAAAGT
The DNA here is from genome assembly GCA_028671895.1 of Oenanthe sinensis. Classification (NCBI taxonomy): domain Eukaryota; kingdom Viridiplantae; phylum Streptophyta; class Magnoliopsida; order Apiales; family Apiaceae; genus Oenanthe; species Oenanthe sinensis. The sequence continues at coordinate 28,986,738 of CM053803.1, read as the reverse complement.
CATACCGAGCTTCAAAAAAGGTCATACCAAAGATTAAAAGGCCATACCGAATTTTCTGAAGAAAAGGTCATACCGAGTTATTTTTTATTATATTAAAAAATCATACCAATTTTTTAATTAATAAAGAAAAAGACCATACAAATTTTCTGATGAATCAAAAGGTTATATCGAGTTATTTTGTATTATATTAAAAAATCATACCGATTTTTTAATTAATAAAAAATGACATACTGAATTTTAGAAGTCATACCCAACCTTTTAGAAAGTCATACGAGTGTTAAAAAATGTCATACAGACTTAAATAAAATCTGTAAATTGTCATGTACTAGAAAGTCATATAAGTTTTTTTACATCTATAAATATGAGGAATTCACTTCTCATTTTAGTGTTGTTAAAAAAATATTCAAATTCAGAAATTTGTATGCATTTTAATATTCACAGATTTTTGTGTAAAGTTTGGAATATAATTGTTAAACCCGAACACTTCATGTCGAATTCGTTCTAGATAACTTTATCAATTATATACAATTTTCATCAGATAAATTTTGTAATACTTTTCAAGTTAAAAATTATATCTTCTACTTGAACAGTATTTCATTAAAATTTATATTTCGTGATTAATTAAAATAATATTTTAAATCAGAAATACCGCGACAATTTCAGATATTGTATTCAACCCCTCTTCTATAATATCAGGGACAAATAATTAGCATCAGAGCTGGTTGATATTTTTAATATCAGATACGAACAAAAAATTACGCAACTCATACAGATCTCAAAATTATTTTTAATTCAAAATTATTTTTTTTTCAAAATTTATTTTTGATCAGAAATTGTTTTAAGTCAAAAATTGAAATAATTTTTTGAAACACTTAATTTTGATAGAGATCACAAAAAATTAAAAATCATTAAAGATGAGTACACAAAATGTGACGAGCATTAAAATTCCACAGTTTGATAGAGATCACTACAATTTGTGAAAGCACAAATTGCTACTATTTATTGGGATTGCCAATCCCAAGTATGCATTAATTTTGGCCAATGGTGTTGAACTCCTAATGACAGTTATTCTCCAACACGAGGTAGATGGGGTCGTAATTCCTCACAGACAGGTTTCAAAAAGTATAGTTGACTACACAAGTGAAGAAAAAGAAGTTGTGTCCCTGGCCAACAATCTCAAACTCATATTGATAGAATTCCTAGACTACGTCATGTACAATCACGTGGTCAATTGTAAAAATGCCAAACAAATCTGGGATATAATAGAGATTATCAACGAAGGGACTGAAGAAGTCAGAGAGAATAGACTGGAGATCCTGACCTCCCAGTACGAGCAGTTTAGATCCAACCCTGGTGAGGGTATTTCTAAGGTATTTTAGAGATTGAATAAACTGATAAACGAGCTCAATATGAATGGGAAGTACTATCAAAATCAGGAGGTAAACAGAAAGATTTTGCTAACCTTACCCGAGCATCTGGAACACAGAATCGCAGCAATCCGGGAGTCTAGAGATACGAAGGAGGTAACCCTAGAAAGACTCTAAGCAGTGTTAAAGACATATGAATTAGAACAGATCCAGAATAGAGAAAAGTATGGTAGAGGTAAGATTCTGAGTTCCTCCAAAGCATTAATAGTGGAAGCACCGAAGAAGATGAAAGTAAAGACTGTTGCACCTTCTAACAGTACAATGGAGTATGTGGTTCCAGAATTTGGACATATTTCAGATAAACAAGAAGATGGTGAGTTCTACTCTTTGGAAGAACTAGATCAGCTAGAAGATGAATCTCTAGCTATGGTTGCCAGGAGGTTTGGCAATATGAGATTCAGAAGAAACTCCTCCTATACAGTTAAGCCTAATTTTGGAAGGTTCCAAAAAGGAGGTTCTTCAACAGCTGTATCAAAAAATAGCTACAAGACTGGTTTAATTGTTAGAAGCACGTTTCGTTGTTTCAACTGTAATGAGCTAGTACTTTGCAACAGTATGCAAAATGCCTAAGCAAGGGAAGAAGAGAGAGTCTTACGAAGAGCTCAAGGAGAAGTATGATTCACTCGTGAAAAAACATCAAGGAAAGTCCTATCTAGCAGAGGGAAAAAGCTGGGATGACTCAGACAATGATGATGAGGAAGAGCTGGGAAATATTGCTCTTATGGCTTCATCCGGAGAACCATTGTTTCCCACTCGTCAAGGAGGAATAGAGGTAAATCCCTCTTGCCCTAAAATGTTTGCATTGCTAGGTAAAGAACTAGATGGTGAAAGAGATAAAGTTAAGAAACTAAGACTCTAAAATAAAGTCTTACATGATGAGAATAATGTTGTCAACAAGTTAAAAAATAAATGTGCCAAATTGACTGAGGACTTAGCTTTCCAAGTCAATAGAGTCAGTTGTTATGTTAAAGTTAAAACTTATATTAGAAACCAAATAGAGGAAGAGAAGAAGAAGTGTCTAGTCTATAAGAATTCCTCTTTATTGTAAAGAACCTAGTTGACCAACAGGAGATAAAATGAAAAGTTGGAATAGGCTTTGAGTATAATAAATCTGTAGGAAAGCCAAGCAATATCACCCCATTCAGGAAAAATACTGAAGAAAGGGGTATTCCGCATGTTGTTAAGGACACACCTAAACCTCTTTTCATAACCCCTATAGCTGAACCAATCCTTGAGAGCTCTATACTGATTGTTTATGAAATGCAGTTAGAGGATCTTGAGGAAGAAAAAAGAATAGAGGAACAGGTTAAGGTCATACAAGGAGTTAATATCCAAAAGAAGAATAGTGCAACTCAGACACCAGTGAAAGATGTGGGAACTTCTAAATCGTCCAATCCTGGTATAGGTGCAAAAGACTTAAATGATAAAGTGAACAGAACTAATATGTTTGTTAATAGTAGGAATAGTAACAACATATTTCATTCTACCGAGAACTTTAAAACTGTTGATAAAATTGAAGAAGAAAATGTTAAGTCACATTTTATTTTGAATAACATGCCTATTATTGATGCTTTCCATAAACCTTGTGGTATATTGAATTGTATGTTATGTGCTTTTAATGCTATGACTACTTATTTTAAACGCATGATTGCTAAGAAAAATAACATGACATCTAGACAACACATCAATAATAAATTCGCAAAATCCAATATTGCGACTCCTTCACCTGTGAAGAAGGAAGCATATATTCTTAAGTCTAAACAGAAAGTTTTTAAGACTGTTTATAAGAATGTAGAAACAGTAAAAGGGGATGATGATGTTATTCGAAAAGGATCTATTGTCAAAGCTGACAAATGTCAATTCTTTAAGTATGTCGGGCCCAATCAATTTTGGGCTCTGAAGACGAATTAATCCGTTTGATATGTGCAGCGAGTTAAACAGGTAAATCGGGTTGTATAAATCTTGGATAGCGGATCTTCAAGTCATATGACCGGAGATAGAGCCCTGCTATCAGACGTGATTGAAAGAGCTGGCCCGATCGTCACTTTTGGAGATAACAACAAAGGAATGACTACGGGATATGGCAAGTTAAATACTGGAAATTTTATCATTGAAAACGTCTCTTTAGTGGAAGGACTTAAACACAATCTATTCAGCATCAGTCAATTCTATGATAAAGGATATAAGGTAAACTTTATCAAGGAGAAGTGCTTAATAGCTCATTCTAAAGATGACAAACTGGCCTTACATGGAGTAAGGAAAGGAAACTTGTACGTAGCTGATCTCAACTCTGGAACTAAAGATGAAGTAAACTGTTTCTATTCAAAAGATTCATCTGAAGAAAGCTGGCTATGGCACAAGAAACTCTTACATCCAAACTTCAAAACAATGAACTCTTTAGTCAAGAGGGATTTGGTGAGAGGACTACCTCCGATGGAATTTTCACAAGAAGGATGTGTGAGGCATGTCAGAAAGGAAAGTCAAAGAAAGCAAGTCATAAAGGCATATACACTACAAACATCATTGAACCACTTCAACTCCTATACATGGAATTATTTGGTCTAGTAAATATTATGTCTATGTCAAGAAAGAGATACGCCTTAGTGATTGTGGATGACTTCACAAAGTACACGTGGGTTTTATTCTTGAACTCTAAGGATGAAACTCCACAGTTGGTGATTGATCATGTAAAGCTGATTGAGTTAGATTCAAAATCACTTTTCCGGGCAATCAGATCAGATAATGGAACATAATTTAAGAATGAAATTCTGAATAACTTATGCTCTTGTTTGAATAACAAAGACGATGCTTTGCTGCTTTTTATGTAGACTTTTTCCAACCTGTGTACGTGGCTTGCTGTGAGCCAAGTAAATTAGTTGCTTCATATTCTAATTTACCAAACCATCGAAACAATTAAAATCAACCATCGATGTTCATGTGTTTAACCATGGGGAGAGGATTAAAACAATTAAATCAATTTAATTTAATTCTTCCATAACTATCGAATTAGAAGATAATGGCTAAAATTTTGGATGAAAATCCTTTGATAGTGGCCTAACCATTGGCAAATTTTATATCCCATTTAATCCTTAACCATCGGTTCATTTTAATGACACAACTATCAGCTTGATTCTAGCTCCAAAATGCTCTAACCATCGACTATTTTTGTGGCTTAACTAGCAGATGAATTTAATCCATTTCCATTCTTTAAATTTCCTAACCATTGGCAAAATTAATTACTCCTTTATTGCCTAACCATCGGGTGATTTGACCAAGTTGACTTGTAGTCTTCTGTACTTAGCCAATATTTCATTCCTTTCGTATATTTCATATGTCTCTAACCAAGTTTGATAATATTTCTTTGCTTGACGAACTTGATCCTTTCTGATCTTTGACATCCCAATTTAGTTAGACAGATAATTTTTCTGATACACAAATGCAGTTCTCAATTTCATTTGTGTTGGCGTTTAGCGCAACTGGTCTAGTTCACAAATGACTAACACGATCTTGATCATCGCATCTTCTTGATTATACAATTGGCTAAGATCCTTGGTGATAATAAATGCTTCTATAATTCACTGGAATGCTCTAACTTCTTTGTAATAACTCCTTTAACATCATTGAATCTTCTTAAACACTTCAACTTTATTATTCACTGAGGCTTGAACATTTTAATGAACTTCTTTCAGTGAGCTTCAAGGTCTTCAAAGCTTCCTATGATATTAAAGATATTATTTATTGAAGTTATAATCGATTCACAGTCAAGTCATGTGCTTCATTTTATATTAGTTACTAGTCTCCAGGTGTTGAGCTAGTTACCTCAGTTACATATTTCATTACATTACATTATGCTTTACGATCTCCCTTATTTGATTGTTAGAGTTCGACAATCAAATCATTTAAGAGGATAACTCAACTAACTTTTAAGAATACGTAAATGAAAGAAGGTAAACTAATAGTGAATATATTTTAAATTATATCATACATTTCTAGATTTAAAATTTTAAAGAATTACAATATCAAATGATTGTTCCTCTAGCCTGAACTGATATGCACTATTTCATTCTTCATTATAAAAGACTTCCTATTTCAGTCAGACTCACTATAACTGTTTCACTCCTATCAATGTGAGCTTTCAGTCTACAAGTGGCCTGTTGGTATAGGTGCCCTAGAGGCAATACATTATTTCTTTTAATAGACCTTTATGTCATTTGATTATTCAATAAACGTATTTATTATGACTTTAATTACTGCGATATATTTGTTAGCATAATAAATGTCCTTAGAATCATGATACACATTGTATAGTTTAAGTACATGACTTGAACTTGAGATTATATAATATATCATATTCTTAAAGGTCCCTAGTCGAGTATTACTATTATAGGACAATAATAATACATAAATAGACTATTATGTTGTTTGACAGATAGCCACATCTCATTCGTTATAAGTATGGAGATACTAAAGTCAATACATAGGTACATGTAGGAGTACATGGTACTGAACAGACCCATAGTGAGATTCTTCATGTTTAATAAAGTCATAAGAAAGACTCACAGTGATAATGGTGTAATGATCCTTTGACTTGAGATCATTATATTTCTATACGAGGATTAATATACTTTGACTACATTAAAAGTTACCTTTGACCGGGTGATGATAAAAGTGGACATCGGGTATATCATGAGTCGTATGAGAAATATGAATGATAGATAAATGATTTAACCTTTCTATAATTAGGAGAGATATTATTGGCCTCTTGATTGAGTGAAACTATAAAATGCATGGCCGTGCTCAAATAATGATTTGTTTTCCATAGTCTACTCATGGATCAAGTAAACCCGGATTAAATGTTGAAGAGGATGAATAAATACATGCCTCGAGTTTAATCTATAATATATATGTTTAAAAGGATTATATTACACGGAAACATTAATCACGAAAGGTTTTATCGAATCACGATTTAATTATTGTTTAATTGGGTAGCAATGATGTATTACTAGATACCGCTCACTGTTTATAATTTTATTGGAGAATAAAATTATTGCCAATTAAATAATAGCTTATAGGGTCACACACATAGAGCACTTAGAGGAATAGTTAATTTAAATTATAGATTTAAATTAATTGATGATTATTTGAATTTTATTATATTAATTAAGTGAGACTTAATTAATTGAGATAATATAAATTCAAATTAGAGGAGTATTTCTGCCCATAATAATTAAGTATGACTTAGTTATTAATTAAATAATATAAATTCGTTTTATTATTTAATCCTATACCTACATGGGTTAGGTTTTGCTGTTATGGGCCTATTAATCACACATTATAAATAGATAATGTAGGGTTAAGAGGCAAGTTACGTTTTTCATAAAAACCCTAGAAGAGGCAGCAGCAAAAGAGGCAGGAACAAACTCGAGTTGTTAAGAGGGAGGCTACTACGTCCATTCCGCAATCAAGATCGTGAGACGTTCTTGAAGGTGCTCGTGTGGATACCATAGAGGTGTTTTTCGAGAGGAAGACACAATTCGTGAAAGCTAGGATCTCTGTTGAGTTCGTGAAAGTCAAGACCAGAATATGTATAATTCTGTTTTCTCCATAATCTGTCCAATCTTATACATGGATCCTGGGTTTGGGTTCCGATTTTTTTGTTATATTTACGTTTATCCGCTGCGTTTTATGCCTCAGAACCTAACAATGGTATCAGAGCTACGTGTATAAGGGATTGATTTGGTTACGTGTTTAACAGTTTTTCAATATATTCCAGTATGTATATAATCTGCCATGCATGTATTTTGATACTGCCTATGTATGAGATTTAATATGCATGTTGTCATGTTGATATATGATTAAAACTTTCATGTAATGTGTATCTGGTTATTCATATGATGAGTATATATATGATGATACTAGCATGTTAATGTTCTGCCATATTGCGATTTGTATATTATGCATGTGGGTCAGTTTGTATTGTGATATAAACTGGTGAACAGATTGTGTTGGACATGATTTGTTAACTGGGATATGATCAGTATGTATATGATACATGCTTCTGAAACTATATAAGATGAAGTGGGGAAAAGACCAATAGATATGATCTGTAGTTCAGAAATATTGATTTTTGATATCTATAACTGGGATTTTCTAACAAAAGCGGATATGTGTATTCGTAAGGTTAATGGGTTTTAAGTGTGACCATTGGTATCCTCCATCTACCTGGGAAATGAACAATTTAAGATGTCAATTTGAAATATTTGGTTCAAGGAAAAATTGAGGATCTCTTCATGATGTGATCATGATCGTTATAAATTTCCTAAACCCCTTAACAAAATATTAAGTTTTACTCGGATGCTTTCCAATGAATGAACACTCATCGAATCCTAGATCGATTAGGGGAAGGACTGTCAGTGGCAGGGGACTCCTATCTATCGTGGTGAGATGCGACGAATATAAACGGTTATATTCGGCCGTTGTATCATTGGATCTAACTTAACTGAGTCGTCATAATAAGGTGAAAATAAACGGTTATATTCAACCATTATGAACTTGGAAGCATAGAGTTTGGTTAAAAGTCTATTAGATAGATAAGATCAATCGTTGTTCACCAAACTATCCAAGAATTATATATGATACAATTGACAACTGTTGTCTACCTAAATAATCATTTTTAAGGACTTCCAGTGGTTGATTTAGGACATGACGAAATATGGATCTTGGCTCACTAGAAAGAATTATGGGATATACTTTCCAAATTAATAGTAAGGGCTATTAATTTGATAAAAATAGTGGGAGATATATTATGAATATATCATAATCATTTGAACATAATAAATAACTCAGACAATCTACTGTTTATTTTGTGTTGTTATCATTGTAGATACCAAGTAATGGCAAACAACACAAACACACTATCCGTACGATCAGTCCTTGAGAAGGATAAGCTGACAGGAGGAAACAACTTCCTAGACTGGCAGGGGAATTTGAGGATTGTCCTCAGATAGGAGCGCAAGCTTCATGTCATTGATATTCCTCCAGCAGGTCCCCTTCCTGAGGGCGCTACTGTTGAGGAACGAGCGGCCCACACATAGGATGAGAATGATGCAAATGATGTTGCATGTCTTATGTTGGCAAGTATGAGTGCTGAGCTTCAAAGACAACATGTGCATATGGATGTATATACTATCAATGAGCACTTGCAAAGCATGTTTGCAAGCCAAACTCGTCAAGAAAGGTTCAACACGAGTAAGTCACTCTTTAATTGCAAACAAGGGGCAAATGAACCAGTTCGCCCACATGTTCTGAAGATGATTGGTTACATTGAGTACCTTGAAACTTTGGGTTTCCCGATTATTCAGGAAATTGGTATTGATCTAATCATGAATTCTTTGAACAACAAATTCACTCAATTTGTTATAAACTACAATATGAATGAATTTGACAAAACACGTACTGAATTGTTGGCTATGTTAAGGACATATGAGACCAACATGAAGACGGCTGAACCTGTTCCCATACTGATGGTGGGCAATAAAGGTAAGGCCAAAGGGAAAGGCAAGTGGAAGGGTAAGAAGAAGACAGGATCTGATTCTACACCCAAGCCAAAGTCAGGTCCTAAACAGGCTTTAAAGCCTAAAGGTGGGGTCGCTAAGGGTGAATGTCACATCTGTAAGAAAACTGGTCACTGGAAGAGAAACTGTTCAGTTTACTTGGAGGATCTGAAGAAGAAGAGGGCTGAGCAAGCTTCTACTTCAGGTATATATGTTATAGAAGTCAATTTGTCTATTTCTACATCTTGGGTATTGGATACTGGATGTGCTTCTCACATTTGTATAAATGAGCAGGAAATGCAGAGAAGTAGGACATTGGCTAAAGGAGACATGGACCTACGAGTTGGCAATGGAGCAAAAGTTATTGCTTTAGCTGTAGGAACTTATTATTTATCTTTGCCCTCTGGGCTAGTTTTAGAACTGGAGAATTGTTTTTACGTGCCTGCGATTCGCAGAAACATTATTTCTGTTTCTTGTTTGGACAAGAAAGGTTTTTCATTTACAATAAAGAACAACAGTTTCTCTTTTGCTTTGAATGATTTAACCTATGGTGTTGCGCGTTTGTTTAATGGTTTATATGTTCTTGACTTAGATAATCCTGTCTGTAATATAGAAAACAAACGACTTAAAGTTAATGACTCAAATCAAACATACCTCTGGCATTGTCGTCTAGGCCATATAAATGAGAAACGCATATCCAAATTACATAAGGATGGATACTTGGATAAGTTTGATTTTGAATCATACCAAGAATGCGAATCTTGTTTGCTTGGTAAAATGACTAAAGCCCCTTTCACTGGTAAGGGTCAAAGGGCCACCGAACGTCTGGAGCTAATACATAGTGATGTATGTGGCCCAATGTGTGTGATGGCTAGAGGAGGCTACTACTACTTCAAAACATTTACTGATGATTTCAGTAGATATGGATATGTATATCTTATGAAGAATAAATCCGATTCTTTTGAAAAGTTCAAAGAATACAAGGCTGAAGTAGAGAAGCAAATTGGCGGAGGTGCAAGTATTAAAATTTTACGATCTGATTGTGGAGGAGAATACTTGAGCACAGAATTTAAAGATTATTTAAAGGAGTGCGGTATTGTATCACAACTCACTCCGCCAGGTACACCTCAATGGAATGGAGTTTCAGAGAGGAGAAATCGCACCTTGTTGGACATGGTGCGATCGATGATGAGTCATGCAGATCTTCCAATTAGTTTTTGGGGTTACGCTATAGAAACATCGGCTTTCACACTTAACCGTGTTCCTACTAAGAAGGTTCAAAAGACTCCATATGAGATATGGGAGAAGAAACGGTCAGGCATGAGCTTTATGAAAGTTTGGGGATGCAAGGCGTTTGTGAAACGTCAAGTATCTGACAAGCTTGGACCTAAATCTGAAGAGTGCAATTTTGTGGGATACCCTAAAGAAACAAAGGCGTATTATTTTTATAGTCCTTCTGAGCAGAAAGTGTTTATTGCTCGAGATGTTGTTTTCATGGAAAAAGATTTTGTTTCCAAAAGAAATAGTGGGAAAACTATAGACCTCGATGAAGATCGAGAACCATAAAATAGCATTGAACCTGAAGTGGAACAAGAGCAGGATAATGATAATGCTCAACAAACACAGGTTGTTCGTAGAACTGGTAGAATTTGCCATGAGCCAGAGAGATATGGATTTCTCTTGACTCAATGTGGTGATTTGATGCTCATAGATGAAGATGAGCCTCTCACCTACCAAGATGCTATGAACAGTCCAGACTCTAAGAGATGGCTAGAAGCCATGAAATCCGAGATGGATTCCATGTACGAAAACCAAGTATGGACTTTGGTTGATCCACCTGAATGGGTAAAACCCATAGGGTGCAAATGGGTTTTCAAGAAGAAAACTGACATGGATGGAAATGTTCAGACCTATAAAGCAAGGCTGTTTGCAAAAGGTTTCAAACAAATTCATGGTATTGACTATGATGAAACTTTCTCACCAGTGGCTATGGTTAAGTCCATAAGGATTTTGCTTGCTATTGCAGCATTCCATGATTATGAAATCTGGCAAATGGATGTCAAAACAGCCTTCCTTAATGGAAGCCTTGAAGAGGATGTGGATGTTTACATGACACAACCTGAAGGTTTTGTCAATCCAAGGAATGTTAGCAAGATATGTAAATTACGTCGATCCATTTATGGATTGAAGCAAGCCTCTAGGAGATGGAATATTCGTTTTGATGAAACAGTCAAAGAGTATGGCTTTGTTCAAAACGAAGATGAACCTTGTGTTTACAAGTAGGTTAGTGGGAGCCATGTGGCATTCATAGTACTATATGTTGATGACATACTACTAATGGGGAATGACATACCTTCTCTTAAGGCTGTTAAGACTTGGTTAGGGAGTAACTTCTCTATGAAAGACTTATGAGATGCATCCTACATTCTAGGAATGAGGATCTATAGGGATAGATCTAGAAGGATGATCGGTCTAAGTCAGAGTACATACATTGATAAGATTTTGCATCGTTTTGGTATGCAAAATGCAAAAAGGGGATATGTCCCCGTGTCTCAAGGGATAACGATCTCTAAAGATCAGTGTCTGAAATCATTGGATGAGAAGGACCGCATGAGTAAGGTTCCATATGCCTCAACAATTGGATCTATCATGTATGCAATGGTATGTACTCGCCCAGATGTTTCGTATGCTTTAAGCATGACGAGCAGATACCAATCTAATCCAGGTGAAGGTCACTGGACGGCAGTCAAGAATATTCTAAAGTACTTGAAAAGGACTAAAGATTCATTCTTGGTGTATGGAGGAGAGGAGAAACTGGTTGTAAAAGGTTACACCGATGCAAGTTTCCAAACAGACAGGGATGATACTGTATCACAGTCTGGTTTTGTGTTTTGTCTAAACGGAGGTGTTGTAAGTTGGAAGAGTTCAAAGCAAGAAACAGTAGTTGATTCTACAATGGAGGCTGAGTACATTGCAGCTTGTGAAGCAGCTAAAGAAGCTGTTTGGATTCGAAAATTCATTACTGAATTGGGAGTGGTTTCATCGATTGCAGATCCCATTGATCTATACTGCGATAATAATGGAGTCATTCGTTATAAGTATGGGGATACTAAAGTCAATACATAGGTACATGTAGGAGTACATGGTACTGGACAGACCCACAGTGAGATTCTTCATGTTTAATAAAGTCATAAGAAAGACTCACAGTGATAATGGTGTAATGATCCTTTGACTTGAGATCATTATATTTCTATACGATGATTAATATACTTTGACTACATTAAAAGTTACCTTTGACCGGGTGATGACAAAAGTGGACATCGGGTATATCATGAGTCGTATGAGAAATATGAATGATAGATAAATGATTTAACCTTCCTATAATTAGGAGAGATATTATTTGCCTCTTGATTGAGTGAGACTATAAAATGCATGGTTGTGCTCAAATAATGATTTGTTTTCCATAGTCTACTCATGGATCAAGTAAATCCGGATTAAATGTTGAAGAGGATGAATAAATACATGCCTCGAGTTTAATCTATAATATATATTACATCTCTAATTCATCACCCATAGTTGTTAGCTAATTTTACTCCGATCCAACTAACGTTTCATTAAAAAACAAAGATAATTTAAAATAATGACAAAAACAATAATGACAAAAACAAAGATAATTTAAAATAATTTTAAAACCCCTAATTACTATAACTATCGGAACATTTTAATCAGCAATAAAGCAAATTTAAATTTATCCGATGGTTAAGTAGCAGTTTTAAAGCCAAAATATTAATAAAATAAACTGTCTACTGTAAGAAAATTAGCAGATAAATAATTTTAAAAACACACTTAACAAATAATTTGAATTTTCATAAAATCACGGTAATAGATATTTCTTAAATTAAAATTCTAAATTCACTGAAGAGAAATTTTATAATTTTAATTCATAAATAACTATAAACGCCTACTATTAATTTTTATAATAATATATAATGTAAATGGGTGGTTGATTTAAATTCTTGGAAAACAAAAACAAATTTTTTTTCGTACCATACCTTGTTGCTTTTGAATTTTCTAAAAATTTAAAAGCAACCCAATCACAATCCAAATAAGTAAACTAGAATTCTATAAATCATCCACTCAAACATGCAAGTTTATACTACTGAATTGCAATTGTTACACATTGTTTTCTGTGAGAAAACACATAACATATAAGCAAGTCAAGCCAAACAAATTCTTACAGAAAAATACAACCTGTCGGATATTGAATTCTTAGCTTGATCTCATAGATTGAAATCCACTAAGGATGAACCACATACTGTTATACTACTTGTTAGCTATACACAATGATGTGGTAGCTAACTACTTATGCTATATCGACTAATTACCACAAAAGTATGACTGGTATACTTATGATAATTAGGATTGATATTCATAAGCCCGGGACTAATAGTTAGACTGGAATTCACAAGTCCTTTGGATATTAACATTCAATAACTTGTGAATCCATTGAAGTTCTCGCAAACATATATCAATTTATACTTAACATCCCTAATTCACTAATCAACCCAGAGAAAGTGGTTTCATGAACATGTCTGCAAGTTGTTGTTCTGTGGGTATAAAATACAATTCCACAATTCCATTCATGACATGCTCTCGGATAAAGCGATACTTGATATCGATGTGCTTGGTTCAGGAGTGCTGAACCGGATTGTTGGTTATAGCTATGGTACTTGTGTTGTCGCAGAATATTGGAATCTTGTTCAACAAAAAGCCATAGTACTGGAGTTGGTTCCTCATCCAAAAGATATGAGCACAATAGCTACCTACTACAATGTATTTTGCCTATGTTGTCCAGGTAGAAACTGAGTGTTGCTTCTTGTTATACTATGACATCAATCTTTTTCTCAGAAATTGACAGCTTCCAGAAGTATTTTTTTTGTCAATCTTACAACCTACAAAATTTGAGACTGTATAGCCAACTAGGTCAAAACCTGTACCTTTAAGATACCAAATTCCCAAATTTGGAGTACCCTTCAGGTATCTAAAAATTCTTTTTATGACTATAAGATGAGACTCGTTTGGGTTAGCTTGCAACCGGGCACATAAGCATGTAGCAGACATAATATCTAGTCTATTCGCAGTAAGATAAAGTAGAGACCAAATCATATCTATGTAGCTTGTGATGTCTACACTTTTGCCTGATTTGTCTTCATCAAGCTTTGTAGCAGTTGACATTGGCCTCTTGGCAGGACCTGAGTCTTCAAGTCCATATTTCTTTAGAATATCCCTGATGTAATTGGATTGACAAATAAATATTCCATCTTTTTTTTACTCACATGTAGTCCAAGAAAGAACGTCAGCTCACCCATCATACTCATCTCATACTTACTCGGCATTAACTTAACAAATCTCTTGCAAAGCTCATCATTAGTAGAACTGAATATAATATTATCAACATAAACTTGAACAAATATCATACTATATTTATGCATTTTATGAAAGAGAGTCTTATCTATGACACATTTAGTGAAGCCATTTTCAATTAGAAATTTAAAGAGAGTGTCATACCATGTTCGAGGTACCTGCTTGAGTCCATAGAGAGCTTTGAATAAAAGGTATACAAAGTCTATGAATTCACTATTCTAAAAACCCGGAGGTTGATCTACATATACATCTTCTTCCAGCTCCCCATTCAGGAATGCACTCTTCACATCCATTTGATAAACTTTAAAGTCTGAGTGTGTTGCGAATGCCAGAAACATCATGATGGCTTCAAGTCTTGCAACTGGTACATATGTTTTATCATAATCTATTCCTTCTTCTTGAGAGTACCATTTCGCAACCAGTTTGGCTTTGTTCCTCATAAATATGCCATCTTCATCTAACTTGTTCCTGAATACCCATTTAATACCAATAACAGATTTACCTTTAGGTATGGGTACTAGTTTCTAAACTTTCTGCCTATCGATCTGATTGAGTTCATCTTGCATAGCAATCACCCAATCTGGATTTGCAAGAGCATCTTCAACTTGTTTAGGCTCTTCCTCTGATAGAAACCTAAAGAAATAAACATTCATTTTCTATTGCTCTTCTTGTCCATACACCACTCTTTGGATAATCAATGATTAATTCAAAAGGATGATCTTTATTGCATACCCTTTGTCTTTGCAGATTAGCACTTGATGATGGCCTTCTTCATAATGATGTTGAGAGTGACCAGTAGATCATTCTTCACCCCCCTTAAGTTGTTGCTGGCATTATTTGATGATCCACTAGTTCAGCTAGCAGGTTCAGTAATAAACTGATGTTATGAAACTGTCTGTGATTGTGACTGTGTGGCGTTGCCAACACTTTCACTAGTTTACTCTAGATTATCAACTTCTGTTTGAACATGATTACCAATAGCAGCATCAGGTTCGTCTTCAACTCCTAAGTAGTATTCTGACAAATTTTCAAATTCAAGAGATTCAAAATCTTTATCCTTTTGAAGACTTGGGAGTTTGGTGTCATCGAACGTTACATTAAGGCTTTCAATGACCTTTATATTAGAGTGAGTAGCCAAGGAAAATTTCTTCATCTGCTTTAGCATCATACTTGCCCAGATGTTCATTTTTCAGTACATGGCATTTTCCTCCAAACACATGAAAGTACTTTAGTGTTGGTTTCTTACTGGCCATAATTTCATAAGGAGTTTTTCAAAATCTTTGTCGATCAGGGTCTTTTTCTGAGTGTAATAAGCTGTGTTGGCTGCTTCCGCCCAGAAATATATAAGTAACTTTGAATGACTTAACATAGTCTTTGTTACTTCAATCCAAGTCATATTCTTCCTTTCTACCACTCCATTTTGTTGTGGAGTCCTTGGGGCTTATTATTGTCTTGATATGCCTTTCTCAGTCTAGAATTCATTTAGAATTACATTTCTGAATTCAGTTTTATTATCTGATCTTATCGTCCACACAGGCAATCCAGCTTCCAATTCAATATTTTTAATATGATCAATAACCATCTGAGGTGCTTCATGCTATGAATGTAAAAATAACACCCATGTGTACTTTGAGTAGTCGTCGACAATCACTAAGGCATATTTCTTCTTCAAAACTGACATGACATTGACCGGTCCAAATAGATCTATATGAATCAGTTAGAGAGGTTTAGTGATGCTAGATATGTGTTTACTTCTGTGTGACACCTTCTTTGACTTACCCTTTTCACATACTTCACAGAGTCCTTCTTGGTAGAATTTCATCTGTGGTAAACATCTCACCAATTCTCTTATAACTAAAGAATTCATCGCCTTGAAGTTCAGGTGAGATAACTTTCTATGCCATAACCAAATTAACTTAAAGGATACCTTACTGTAGAAATAATTTACTTCTCCTCTACTAGCTGTGTTCAAGTCAGCTACGAACAAGTTTCCTTTTCTTTCTCTTTGAAAAGCAAGTTTGTCATCCATCCTGTTGGAGATCAGACATCTTACCTTTCTGAAGAGTACGTCATATCCTTTGTCACAGAACTGACTAACACTTAGAAGGTTGTGCTTTAGACCATCAACAAGAGAGATGTTCTCAATGATGACATTTCTAATTTCTATATTACCATATCCTGTAGTGAATCATTTCCTTGAACATTAAGGCTTCTCAAACACATTAGATAGCAGGGACTTGTCTCTTGTCATGTTCCTTGAACATCCACTATCAACAACTGACATGACTTTTCCATAATGTCATGTGCCCTGGAAACACAAAGTGATTAAGGATTCTTTGGCACCCAAACTTGTTTGGGTCCAAGAAATTTAGATATCTTTGAAGGTGGAGTAATAGGTTCAGTTTTAAAATTTTTAAGTTCTACATTGACTGAACTCGAATCCTGTTTCTTAACTTTAATAGGAGTGTATTTTGGCTTAGGGGATTGAGTCTCCGTCCTAACCTTAGGAAGACTAACAGTCTTTGCCCTAACCTTTTTCTTGCTTATTCTCTTTTCTATGACTTTGCAATTACTAGAAGTAGATGCATTCATCAAATTAAAGTAGGCATGCATTATATTGAAAGCACATGCCATACATCCAACAATACCGTATGACAAATGAGAACTATTCATCTTAAATGAATTCAGCATATCAGTAACTTCAGTTTCTACTTCAACCTTTTTACATGCATATGTAAGGTGTCTAGTAGAATTACAATTATTACACAATTTCCTAGGTGTAGTGGGTGCAGGTGTAGAAGAATTAGCGTTATAAACACCTACTTTACCATTAATATTATCCTTTTTCTTTGATTTGTTACTAAATGTTTCAATTTTAATGGATTTAACAGGTTCAATAACTCCTACATTTTATTCAATTTCTTTCTCTTTTAACTGATCCTCAATGAGCAACTCATGATTCCTTATAAGAGCATCTTCATCTAAGGGTTCTATGAGTGTTGGTTTAAAGATGGGTTTGCTAACATTCTTAAGGATACTGAGAACATTTTCATTTTACTAAGAATACATCACTAGAAGCATTAAATGTTACTTTCCCTTTCCCTTTATTCTTTTTTTTAAACTCATTATAGTCAAAACTTATACACGTAGTGTTTTTTAGACTCTACTTATCCATTATCTCTTTAGCCATAACTATTGAATCCTTGTAAGATACAACCTTAAGTTCTAGTTCAGAAATTTTAGCCTCAAGTGCTTTCTCAACCTCTACATTACAGCTAACCTTATTCTCCAGATATTCATTTCTTTCTCTAAGGTCTTTAAATATTACAGCTACAAGTTCTAGTTACTCCTTTTCAGATTCAAGTTTTTTAATCTTGGAAACTAGTCTAGCATTTTCTCCTTCAGTAGGTAGCATACTTGTATAAATATTGAATATCTTTATACTTGAATCATTAACAGTTTTTTTATATTCAGATAGAGACATATCAATAGTGGTGAGAATAGGTACCTGAGATGATGGTGATTCATCTGAAAAGTCTCGCATTAGTGCAAAGTTTCCATACTCTTCTTCTCTTTCAGAGTCTATGTCATCCCAGATTTTACCCTTAGCAATATAGGCTTTACCCTGATGTTTTGCCATCAAAGCATCCAATTTCTACTTCGGCTTCATATTTTCCCTTTTCGACTCATCAGAGCTCTTCTCAATTGTACTCTTCATGTTTTTTACTTATTTAGGCTTTCTGCATTCAATGGAAAAGTGCCCTAGCTCATTATAGTTGTAACACCGAAACTTACTTCGAATAACCATGTTTGATTTGTAACCACCTCTTGAACTGAATCCATAGAGTGATCCACCTTTCTAAAACTTGCTACTAAAACTTTTCTTATACTTGGGATTCCTTCTGAATATGATATGCTTGAAACGCCCTGCCAAGTATGCCATATATTTGTCTTCCATTTCCTCAAGCTCTTCTAATTAATATAAGTCATCTTCATTCTGAAAGGCTGTATGTATAGACCTATATATAACATAGGGTTATAACTAAACACAAGAACAGGACGTGTAAATAATATGAAGTTATCACCGAAATCAGGAAGACATGAAGACTTGGTAAAGACAAAGGATAAAGAAGAAATCTACAGACTTGAAGCATTAGCTCACTGGAAGAAGTTCATTAATATGTTCATGCCTCAGTGAAGAATAAAGGTTGAAGTATTCAAGGATGTGGAAGCAGTGAAGCAGTTGTCAAAGTACCAAAAAGATTCTAGTGATCCAAATCTGCAAATTAGTCAAGCAATGAATTGCAGAGCACAAGTACAGGAATCGAGAAGATAGAATATACGGCAAATACAAAGAATCAAAATATTAGATGAAATCTTGGAGTCTATTATAGATTGTTGGAGGAAGTTCATTCATATGTTCAGACTTTAGTGAAGGATAAAGTTCGAAGATGTTCAGGGTTTCAGATAATTTTGTGGTTCAGTATAAATGCCAGAGGATTCCAATGTACTTACAATCGAAGCACTTCTAATCAACAAGGAACAAAGTCAATTGTATTGTAAAGAAGATGTGAAGATCAAGATCGTGTTAGTCGTTTGTGAACCAGACCAGTTGCACCAAACGTCAGCATAAAAGAGATTGAGAATTGCATCTATGAATGAGAAGAATTGACTATTTACTGAAATGGGTAACAAGTGAAGTGGTATATGATGAAGCTCAGAATAAATCAAGTTCGAATAATCAAGGAAATATTTATTAGACTTGGTTGCAGTGGAAGAAAATATATTAAGGGCTTATCAGGTTCGAATTTGGCTAAGTAAAGAAGACTACAGAAGCTGTATCCAGAAGTCAACTTGGTCAAGCTATTTCGTCTTATTCACCAATGGTTATAAAGCTATTTTGTCTTATTCACAGATGGTTAACAACCATCGGGTGAAAGAAAAGAAATGGTGAATAATTCAAGGGCTTATTTTGTCCTATTAGCCGATAGTTACTAACTATCGGAAAAGAAACAAAAGCCAACAACCCACTTCCCGATGGTTACTAAGTTTGAAGTAATTGATTTTATTTCAGGAATTGTTTTAAGTCTCCGATGGTTATTCTACAGACTCATCGATACTTAAACAATTAATCAGTAAATTGTTCCCGATACTTAAGGAAAAACAGAAGTGAAGAAGCAGCTCAGTTACTTGGACCACATGAAGCCACGTAGCTGTACTGAAAAAGTCTACACATAAATTGAAGCAGAGCCATTCATTTGGCAGTGTCTTCTACAACACTACAAAAAGTCTACACATAAACACTATTCACCTCAAGAACACGAGCCCACTAACCGAACTCTAAATTATTTATCCGCAAAAGATTTGAAAGAATTTTTGATTTAGTGAGTATCGTATTCAACCCCCCCTTCTACGATACTTCCGGGGCCTAACACATTCACAGCCTGAGAATCTGTAGTCATTTCAGCTTCCAAAATCATTTCTCCACCAGTTTTGGTCTCAACAACTTAATTTCAGAAATCTTGTTTTCATCAGCTGCAAGAGCAGTGGTCTTCAATAATGCTGCCGTCTTACTATCCACTAAGCCAGAACAAAAAATAATCAATCTTTGTTCTTGCTCCATATAATAGGTTTTCATCTTTCCATACAATTTCTCAAGGAGCATCGTGTTAAAGTTATCCCTTTCCCTAATCGATGAAACTCTATGCTTGACGTGGTGTGGAAGAGTCAACATGAATTTTCCTGTTCGTTTCCCTTAACGGATAGTTCTTACCCTGGATGCTCAATTCATTTAGCAATTCGTTGTATTGTTCAAAAACTTGAGTGATTGTCTCTCAAGGTAAGGATTTAAATGCTTCATATCCAACCGGTTTTCTTTAACTTCCTTTTTTCCCTCCATTATCAGTTCAATGGTATCCCACATGTGTTTTCCACTAATACAGTTCAGTATTTGGTTGCTCATGTCGGAATCAATAGAATCAACTAAAATCAGTTGGAGGCCTATGTCCAATACAACAATTTCTTTTTCCGAGTCAGTGAACTCTGTAAAATCCTTTAGAGTAGACCTCTGAGGAACTCGTACTCCGTCCACTATAGATTCAGGAATTATCTTTATTGGTACAAACGGGTCATTCTCCAAGATGCCCATGTACAACAGATTTGCCTCTTTAATAAACAGTGACATCTTCATATTCCAAAGATTGTAGTTTACTCTATCAAACTAGGGAACCTTGATACTTTCAACTTTCTGAGAACTCGCGATATCAAATTTTTCAAAACTTTTTAAAGTTTAAAATTTTGAAAGTGAGAATTTTTGAAAATTAAAAAATTCATGAAAAATTTCCGGAAGCTTAACACTGAAGTCTAAACAGTAGATCCTGATTTGTAATGTCAACCAACAAGCTCTGATACCAATTCTTAGTCCCAAATATCGTAGAAGGGGGTTGAATACGATATTGTCCAAATTATAAATCTTCGCGGAATGTTCTTTAAGGACTTAGAATTATATTACAGGTAAATAATCAACCAATAGTTATACACTTAGAACACTGTTCAGTTCGGGGAATATATCATTTTATTAATATAATCCCTGAGGGGTTTGCTACACTTCTAACACAGTGGTTAGCTACAATGATTCACTAGTTTACAGTTTCAAGATTCGTTACGAGCAATCAATACAACAACTTAAATATCATTAATGGCTTCTATGTGTATCTTCTTGAATGATCTCTGTATCTTTTCTATCCAACTTGAACTGTATTGAATGAATAACAAAGACGATGATTTACTATTTTTTGTGTATACTTTTTCCAACTGTGTACGTGACTTGCTCTGAGCCTAGTAAATTAGTTGTTTCACATTCTGATTTACCAAACTATCAAAACAATTAAAATCAACCATCGATGTATATGTGTTTAACCATTGGGAGAGAATTAAAACAATTAAATCAATTTGATTTAATTCCTCCATAACTATTGGATTGGAAAATACTGGCTTAGCCATTGGATATAAATCCTTTGATAGTGGTCTAATTATTGGCAAATTTTAAATCCTATTTAATCCTTAACCATCGGCTTATTTTAATGATACAACTGTTAATGGAGGAATTTAGTGATAATAAATTTCGGAAGTTGCTGGAATAATAAAAATATTTTGATGGGAGATTGGGGGTTTTTGGAAGTTAGGGGCTGGACTTGAGAGGTACCTCGACTTGTTCGATGTGTCGGATCCTTTTCCAAGATGTCTGCGTACTCTGATTATATAGAGATCAAGCACACGCAGTTCTGTTAGGGTTAGGATATTATCTCCATGATTGTTTAGAGATATATTTGGATTTAGTTGATTTTATCTATAAAAATCATATTAGCGTTATGATACCTTCCTGATTTGAAGGATATCGTTAGGAGAAATATTATGTAATTAATAATAGGTTATTTCTCGTTTCTAGGAGAGGATAATTAACTTGGGAATTAGTTAATTATTAATGATAATTAGGAAATTTAGGAAATTATTGAGTTTGACGAAAATATAGCTTGCTGCAGTGGAGAACTATTGTTCTTCAATCCTCCAAATTTCCTGAGTTACTGAAACAACTAGAAGTGGAAGATTAGTAAACGCAGATGCAAATTCAAGGAAGACATGTAAATGTGCAAGGATGATTGATTTCGAGATTTATACTTCAAAATCAGCAACACCCCTGAGCGCCTTCAAAATCAGCAACACCCCTGAGGGCCTTCAATAGATTGAGCCAATGCCTTAAGTACTCTCAGGTATCGACCTTTGAGGCCTAACTCTTTTTACGGAATGTGGCGCTCTTAACCTGTCCTATCATTAACCATAATGAGCTTTAATGGCCAGTCTTCCTGGAAGTGTCACTAAAAGGCGAAACAACTAGACTCCCCTAACTGGGTGAGAACCCAATTAGCATGGATGAAACCTAGCCTTCAGACCGATTTTTAGCAGCAACAAACACAATTTACCACAATGTCATCCTCCTAGATATTAGTTTAAGATTCATGTACAATGGTTCATGCACTTCCAAATTGACACGGCGTACTACCATGCAGTCCTCTTAAGTCTAACTTGCGGTAAACTATTGCATAATAGCCTATGCCTTTCACAGCTGCTGACATACCCTACTATTATACAAATTCTCTTGTCCAATATGCTTAACGTTCTTGCACAGTAGTACATGCCCTTCCAAGTTGCTGACATAGTGTACCTTCATACAATTCTCCTCGAAGCCTAAAATTCAAACAAAGTGGTTTGTGCCTTTCAGAATAAGATTTTTAAGAGAGATATATTTTCTGTATTTTCCAAGTGACGTTATTATTCTTCTTCACAATTCCTACTCGCAATTCTTGAAAATAATATTCGACATATATATAATGCAACAATATATATATATATATATATATATATATATAATATTTATGACATGATTAATGCATAATTTAAACATGCATAAAATATTGAATTAAAAAATATAAATCTAGCATACATTATTATGCATGACATACTAATTTGTAAAAATGTAGAATGAGGAAACTTATCTGAAATTTTTTCGAGTTGGCAGCTGAAATATGTTGTTAGCGGGACCAATAAGCAGATACAATTTTTTTTCTTTTTTGTTGCTCTGCATGCACCAGTTTCTTTGATTCTTCCTATAATTTTTTTTAAATCCATTGTATTTTATCTCCTGTTGCGAACAATTCAGTGTTGACTTTTATTATATATACATTTTCCTGCACCATATGCGGGTGCCATGCCAATTCCACATATTTTACTTCACTCGTTTTTATCTTCTGCCTTTGTCTTCTTATGCATATGCTGTGCAACCACCATCTCGGCATTGCGGTTGTTGGTGCTCCACATTATCTACATTACCCCCGACCCCGAGTATTGATTTCTCGATTTTGAAGTCTTGCCGGTTGATTTGCGAATCGATGTTGCACTCATCATGGTCTAGTGTATGCTACTTTTCTATTTTTTGCAATTTTTAGTTGATCCGCAGTTCCCACCAATACATGTGGGCTCCGTTTCTTTTCTAGGACATCAGCTGAGTTGGATTTCAAAAATGGGACGGATCCATTAACCCTTTCAAAACTAGCACACCTAATTCGGCTCCGTTTCATAATAGGTACAGGGACCGAGTATGTCTTTCAAAAACAGGACAACAGTTCAGTCTCTTTCAAAAATGGTACAACAAATTCCCAAAAATGGCGAACACAGTTGTGCAATTTTTTTATGTTAATTCTGTACCATATGGGGTGGCGAACACAATTTTTTTTATGCTCATTCTGTACGCCATATGGGGTGGCGAACACAAAGAATTTTTTTAAAACTTTTCGTATAGTGTATACATTCTCCAGTGGCGAACAGAGTTGAAATATAAAGTAGTCTGTATGCAGTTTGCAATGGCGAACACTAAAGAAAAAAATAACAATAAAATGACGTCGTTTTAATGTATTGTTTTAAAACCTAATTTTAAGTTCAACAGCCGCATAGCATACTACACCACAGCACATCACAGCCGGATTTCTTCACAACGGTGCCACAACAACTCGGGCAACTCGGACAGCCAATACAAGTTATTACCGCAGTCTCCAATGGCGAACAACACATGTACTTTTCCGATTTTAGTTTCATTTGTTCCGATTTCTTCATTCTTGCTTCTAGCGCGTGTTATATAATTTCCGATTGCTACTATTGTAGTTTGATTTGTTTATTCCAATTGTTATTGTTTGCTATTTTTGTTCCAATTTTTATTGTTAATGATAGTTATTTCGATTTCTTCTTGTGATTTGTTATGGTTGTTATTGGTTTTATTGGATTGAAAATTTGAGCTCAATTAGTGTAAAATTAAATACTATTATCTTAATTAGTGAATTAATATGTTGATTAGTGAATAATTAGTAGGTTAGTTGATTCAATTTATAAAATATAAATAGATAAAAATCAAAACAGATATAATTATTGAAATATAAGAATATAAATAATATAATATAAATTATATTTTCAGAAATTTAATATATAATAATATATTAATTAGTAAATTAGTATATTGATTAGTGAATAATTAATAGGTTAGTTGATTCAAATTATAAAAATATAATTAGAGAAAAATCAAAATAGATATAATTATTGAAATATAAGAATATAAATAAAATTATATTAATTATATTTTAGGACTTTAATATATAATAATATATTAATTAGTGAATTAGTATGTTGAGTAGTGAATAATTAGCAGGTTAGTTGAATCAAATTATAAAATATAATTAGAGAAAAATCAAAACAGATATAATTATTGAAATATAAGAATATAAATAAAATAATATAAATTATATTTTTGAATTTTAATATATAATAATATATTAATTAGTGAATTAGTATGTTGATTAGTGAATAATTAGTCAGTTAGTTGATTCAATTTATAAAATATAATTAGATAAAAATCAAAACAGATATAATTATTGAAATATAAGAATATAAATAAAATAAAATAAAATAAAATATATTTTTGAATTTTAATATATAATAATATATATATTAGTGAATTAGTATTTTGATTAGTGAATAATTAGTCAGTTAGTTGATTCAATTTATAAAATATAATTAGATAAAAATCAAAACAAATATAATTATTGAAATATAAGAATATAAATAAAATTATATAAATTATATTTTTGAATTTTAATATATAATAATATATTAATTAGTGAATTAGTATGTTGATTAGTGATTAATTAGTCAGTTAATTGATTCAATTTATAAAATATAATTAGATAAAAATGAAAACATATATAATTATAAGTTTAATATATGTTAATGCTTTAGTGATTCTTAGTGTTTTTGTAAATTTATTTTGGTTTTGAGAAGATTGAACTGTTTTCATATAGGTGGAGGGGATTTCCCAAGCCTATCATGCCATCCAGCATCCTGATCCCGATGTCGATGAGGCACGCATGATTTTAGGGGACCGGTTGACTTCTACTGGTTGTAGTTCTTACGAGCATACGTTGCCAGAGCTGGTTCCCCCTCTAACAAGTGGCCGAAGCCGTTATCAGCGACATAGAAGTACTGGAAGAAGAGTAGGTTGTCCTCGAGATGTCCCAGTTATTCTTGAGCCTGGTACGTACTATGACCATGTTGCCTCAGATGTGCACACCACTTCAAGTTTCATGCCAGAGTCATCTCCTCCCCACTCAGAGGGGGGATGGGGTACATGGACACCGAGTCATTCGTATTATTAGTCTCAGATGTCTGCTGGAGGAGGTTGGGGAGGCACCACACCAGGTAGTGCTGACGACGGTTGAGCTTCTTGGATAGACCGTCATTCTTATGATCAGTCTCAAATATCCGCTATAGGAGGTTGGGGAGGCACAACGCATGATAGTGGTGACTACGGTTGGGATGCATGGACCGGTGGGGGTGTAAAGGAGCAGTATCAGATGGGGTTGAGTGGTTCTTTCGGTGGTATGATGGGTGGTAGTACATCAGAAGGTACTTCTTCATGGTCTCAGGAGCAGTCACAGTTTTCGGGTGGTGGTGCAGGTGTCTGGGGTACTTGGCGATGTGATGTTTCACAGGAGTATACCCTTATTTCTGGAAGAGGTGCATGGGACATTGGTTGTACTCAGGAGTAGTCTCAGTTGACCCATGCAGATACTTCATAGGGATACCAGACGCCTATTCGTGGATTTGAGGCGTTTCAATTGCAAAGTAACACATTTAGTTCTCTCGTTATAAATGCAGAAGGTAGTAATGTGCATCAGAGACAACAACCACCTATACATGTTAAAAGTAAAAGGAGGATATGTTTTACAGGCAGCCATATCTTATAGGAATTTGGTTATGCTAGACTTGTTTGGTTATTAAGTTTTCATTGTGTATTACTCGTAAAAGTATTTGTAGTTTTAATTCTGGTTGGTTGGTTTATTTTTATGAAAAACTTGTTTTTTCTGTTTGTATGGATTAATAATCGTTACTTGTAGAAATCATTTTCTCCATTTCACAACATGTTGCTATTGAAGGGTTTCGGGCATGAAAACGCAGCGGAATTAACGTAAAAACAATATAAAAAAAATCGAAACCCAATCGCAGGATCCATGTATAACGTTGGATGATTATGGTGAAGAAGTATGTACCTTAACAAAGCTTTCGTATGCTGTTTAATGGAGGTCCAGAAAGATGAATCACAGCAGTCCTTTGTTGCAAAGATTTGCTCTCTAAAGAAGTCCACACGAACGCCCGATCGTCCTACGATCACCGGAGTCGGTACTAGCCGAATTGTTTGCCTCTTTTTTTTTTTTCTAGCCTCTCTTGATGTTGAGCAGCTAGGGTTTTTCTCTAAAAACGAAATTTGATGATTAAACCCTAATACTATACATCATTATGTATATATAGGGGAGAGAGAGATTTTAGGCCTAACCCTAATCCATGTGGTTTCCAAAACCCATTATGACTTTGGGTTATTATTATTATTAAATCTGAATTCTAATATAATTAATCAAGTCCCACTTAATTAATTCAATAATTAAATTCGAATAATAATAATACTTATTAAATCCGAATTCTAATAAAATTAATCAAGTCCCACTTAATTAATTCAATAATTAAATTCGAATAAACAATAATATATTTAAATTCGTAATTTAAATAAACCTCCGTTTTGACGTTCTTTGTGTGTGACCCTTTAGGTTATTATTACATTGGCAATAATTTTATTATCTAATAATAAAATTATAAACAATGAGCGGCATCTAGTAATACATCATTGCTACCCAAGTAACAATAATAATTGGTGATTCAATTAAACCTTTCGTGAATAATGTTCCATGTAATATAATACCTTTAACCTTATATTATAGATCAAACTCGAGGCATGTATAGTGTCATCCTCTTCAACGTTTAATCTCGGTTTCCTTGATCAATGAGTAGACTATTTAAACAAATCAATATTTGAGCATGGCCATGCATTTCATAGTCTCACTCAATCAAGAGGCCAATAATATCACTCCTAGAATTGGAGGGTTAAATCCTATATCTATCATTCATATTCCCCATACGATTCATAGCATACCCAATGTCCACCTTTATGATTACCCGATTAAAGGTAACTTTGAGTGTAATCAAAGTATATTAATTCTCGTGTAGAAATATAATGATTTCAAGTCAGAGGATCATTACATAATTATCACAGTGAGATTTCTTATGACACTTATTAACATGTAGAATCTCACGGCGGGTCTTTCCAGTGTCATGTATTGATACATACACTTATGTTCTTGACTTTAGTATCACCATACCTATGACCAATGAGATGTGGTCATCCGTCAACAAACATACTAGTCTTATTGCATTATTATTGTCCTTAAATAATAATACTTGACTAGGGAATTTTAGGAATAAAATACTATTCATATAATCTCATTTTTAAGTCACATACTTAAAGATATATATTACGTATTAATATTCCAAGGACATTCATTATCCTTTCAATTTATAACGCAGTAAATAAAGACATAATAAATAATAATTAAATAATCACATAAAACATAATCCTTAATTATTTTCAATAAAACATTAAAAGTATTGTCTCTAGGACACCAATACTAACAATCTCCCACTTGTACTAGAGCCAATCTCTCATGTATCTAATACCCATGGAACTAGTATGACCTTCGTGCTTCTGCTGCAACAAAGCCTTAGTCAGTGGATCTGCAATGTTATCATTTGTATGCACTTTACATATATGTATATCCCCTCGATTATTAATCTTATTAATTAGGTGATATCTCCTAAGTACATCCCCAAACAGCCTCCTTGGCTACTTCGTAAACATCAATATACTCATGCTCTATTGTAGAATCAACAATTGTCTCAGCTGTGAACCATTCCAGCATACAACATCTCCATTTAGACAAAACACAAATCCAGACTGAGAAATCGAATCATCCTTGTCTGTCTAGAAATTAGCGTCGGTGAAACCTTTTACTACCAACTTATCTTCTCCTCCATATACCAAGAATTAATCTTTAGTCCTATATAAGTACTTAAGAATATTCTTGACTGCTGTCCAGTGACCTTCACCTGGATTAGACTAGTATCTACTCTGACTTAGGCCGATCATTCTTCTTGATCTATCTCTATAGATCTTGATACCTAAAATAGGTCACTTCGCCTAAGTCTTTCATTGAGAAATTCTTACTCAACCAAGTCTTAACAGCTTGTAAAGAAGGAATGTCATTCCCTATTACTAATATATCATCAACATATAATTCTAGGAATGCCACATTTCTCCCACTTGCCTTCTTGTAAACACATGGTTCATCTTCATTTTGAATAAACCCAAACTCTTTGACAGTTTCATCAAAATGAATATTCCATCTCCTTGAGGCTTGTTTCAATCCATAAATGGATCAACGTAGCTTACATACCTTTACAACATTCTTTGGATCAACAAAACCTTCAGGCTGTGTCATATACACATCCATATCTTCTTCAAGGCTCCCATTTAAGAAAGCGGTTTTGACATCCATCTGTCAGATTTCATAATCATAGTAAGCAACTATAGCAAGCAAAATCCTGATAGACTTGACCATAGCCACTGGTGAAAAAGTCTCATCATAGTCAATACCATGAATTTGCTTGAAACCTTTTGCCACCAATCGTGCCTTATAGGTCTGTACCTTACCATCCATGTCGGTCTTCTTCTTGAAAATCAACTTGCACCCTATAGGTTTTACCCCTTTAGGGGAATCAACCAAAGTCCATACTTGATTAGTATACATGGATTCCATCTCAGATTTCATGGCATCCAGCCATCTCTTGGATTCTGGAGTGTTCATAGCATCTTAGTAGGTGAGAGGCTCATCTTCGTCGATAAGCATCACATCACCATCTTGAGTTAAGAGAAATCCATAATATATCTCAGGCTCATGGTGAATCCTACTAGACCTACGAATAACCTGTGTTTCTTGAGCAGTGTTGTGGTCTTGTACATCCTGCTCAAGTTCCTCCATTGGTTCAATGTTATCTTGTGGGCCTCGAACTTCATCGAGATCTATTATCCTCTCACTGTTTTTCTTCGAAAGCATTTCTCTTTCAAGAAAAACTGTAGTTCGAGCAACAAACACTTTGTTCTCGAAAGGATTATAGAATGAATAACCCTTTGTTTCAATTGGGTATCCCACAAAATTATATTTATCTGATTTAGGTCCTAGCTTGTTAGAAGTTAAACGTTTCACAAACGCTTCACATCCCCATATTTTCATAAATGACATGCTATGACGTTTCTTAGTCCATATCTCATATGGAGTCTTCTGAACCGTTTTAGTAGGAACTCGGTTAAGTGTATAAGCAGCCGTCTCCAGGGCGTAGCCCCAGAAACTAATTGGAAGATCTGCATGACTCATCATCGATCGTACCATGTCCAACAAAGTACGATTCCTCCTTTCAGAAACTCTATTCCATTGTGGTGTTCCGGGAGGAGTGAGTTGTGATACAATACCACACTGTTTTAATAAACTCTTAAATTCATGGCTTAAGTATTCACCTCCACGATCAGATCATAGAGTCTTAATACTTCCGCCAGTTTGCTTTTCTACTTCAGCTTTGTATTCTTTGAACTTTTCAAAAGAATCGGATTTGTTCTTCATAAGATACACATATCTACTGAAATTATCAGTAAACGTGATAAAGTAGTAAAAGCCACCTCTTGTCATAGTACGTATAGGACCACATACATCACTATGTATAAGTTCTAATCGTTAAGTGGCCCTTTCACCTTGTCCAGTAAAAGGAGATTTAGTCATTTTTCCAATGAGACAAGGTTCGCATGCTTCGTATGATTCAAAGTCAAACTTATCCATGTATCCATCCTTATATAACTTGGAAATGCGCTTCTCATTTATATGGACTAAACGACAGTGCCAAAGGTTTTTTTGATATGAGTCATTTATTTAAGACGTTTTTGTTCACATTATAGATAGAAGTGTCTAAATTAAGAACATATAAACTGTTAAATAAACGTGCAACCCCATAGGTAACATTATTCAAAGAAAAGGAACAACTATTGTTCTGAATTAAAATGCAAAACCTTTCTTGTCTAAACAAGAAACCGAAATAATGTTTCTGCAAATTGCAGGCACGTAAAAACAGTTCTCAAGTTCTAAAATAAGCCTAGTGGGCAATGATAAATAATAAGTCCCTACAGCTAAAACAGCAACCTTTGCTCCATTGCCAACTCGTAGGTCGACCTCTCCTTTAGCCAAAGTCCTACTCCTTTGTAGTTCATGTACATTTATACAAATGTGAGAACCACATCCAGTATCCAATACCCATGATGTAGAAGTTGACAAATTGACCTCTATAACCTGAATCAGAAGCTTGACCAGCCTTCTTCTTCTTCAGATCCTTCAAATAAGCATGACAGTTTCTCTTCCAATGACCTGGTTTACCATAGTAGTGACAATCACCCTTTGCAACAACACCTTTAGGCTTTAAAGCCTATTTGGGATTAGCCTTTGGCTTGGGACCAGAAGCAGATCCAATGTTCTTCTTTCCCTTCCATTTACCTTTCCTATTAGCCTTACCTTTGTTATCTACCATCAACATAGCAGCAGGTTCAGCCTTTTCATGTTGGTTTCAGTAGTTCGTAACATGGCCAACAATTCAGTGGGTGTTTTGTCTATCTCATTCATATTGTAGTTCATAACAAAATGAGTATAGTTGCGGTTCAAAGATTGCAAGATTAAGTCAATCTAAGCTTCCAAACCAATCGGGAAACCCAAAGTATCAAGATACTCAATATAACCTATCATCTTTAGAACATGTGGTTCAACAGGTTCACGCTCTCCCTGTTTGCAAGCATACAGTGCTTTGCTCGTGTCGAACCTTTCTTGACGAGCTTGTCCCTCAAACATTCTTTGAAGGTGTTCAATCATCTCATAAGCATCCATATGCTCATGTTGTTTTTGAAGCTCAACACTCATGGTTGCCAGCATGAGACATGCAATATCATTCACATCATCAATATGCTTCTGATAAGCATTTTGCTGAACGCGAGTTGCATTCTCAGCAGGAGGAGCAGGTGAAGGTATTTCAATGGCATCAGAGCTACGTGTATAACGGGATGATTTGGTTATGTGTTTAACAGTTTTTCGATGTATGTAAACATATATATGATATGCCATGACTATATATTGATATATATGTTTTATATGATTTTGAATATATGATATTCATGTGTTGTATAATCATGGGATGATTGTGTGTATTGCTGTATGTATATGATACATGTTTGTTCTTGTTATGGAAATCATATTCGATACGAATTCTAAAACGGCTTCGGTAGATTTTCTGAAATCTGTGTCCAGTGTCCGATTTTCGCAAACAATATGTGTTTTCTGACTGGAATCGTGTCACTGAGCAATATTGAAAAAGTCAGCTTTGCATCTGTAAGCCGTTTGACGACGTTACAGGCCCCGAAATGGCTATTTATTATTTTCTGAAATTTATTTAATTTTCTGAAATTTTGAAATTTATTATATATGATTATATTATATGTTTATATAATCTGAGATATATTACATGTGTTATGTGATAACATGGTGGATGGTTATGGCCTAAAGACCCATAGGATAGTGGTTTTGTTTTATGGTTTTGGTTTCTAAATACGACTTACATGTCGTTTATTCATTGTAATTGTTAATCTCGAATGTAACTCGAGTTCTTCTTGTAATTTCATTAGAATAGATTTATTTATTATTAAATGTAATTGTTCAATGGAGACTTGAAAGCAAGGAAGCTACGAGGCAATCCAGATGATGGAGCAATGAAGAAGATAAAGACATGTAATAGTGTAGTATTTGAAACCACCATAGATTGACCTTGATAATTCCATTAGCTTGGAAATATCACATAGGATGGGGCCATAACCAAACACGTTTAATTTATGCACAATACATATATGTATATGAATGCATGTGTAGATATGTATGTGTTGGAATGATGTATGTATTAGATACGACACCCATGTCATGTCTGCTTAAGAAAGATAAAATCTGTAACGATTCAAGATTTTAAAATTAACAAACGATCATGAGATTCTTGTGTTTATGAAATATGGATTTTTAAAACACGGAATTAAATATTGATTTTTGATATCTATAACTGGGATTTTATGACAAAAACGGATATGCGTATTCGTAAGGCTGATGGGTTTTAAGTGTGACCACTGGTATCCTCCATCTACCTGGGAAATGAACAATTTAAGATGTCAATTTGAAATATTTGGTTCAAGGAAAAATTGAGGATCTTTTTATGATGTGATCATGATCGTTATAAATTTTCTAAACCCCTTAACAAAATATTAAGTTTTACTCGGATGCTTTCCAATGAATGAACACTCATCGAATCCTAGATCGATTAGGGGAAGGACTGTCAGTGGCAGGGGACTCCTATCTATCGTGGTGAGATGCGACGAATATAAACGGTTATATTCGGCCATTGTATCATTGGGTCTAACTTAACTGAGTCGTCATAATAAGGTGAAAATAAACGGTTATATTCAACCATTATGAACTTAGAAGCATAGAGTTTGGTTAAAAGTCTATTAGATAGATAAGATCAATCGTTGTTCACCAAACTATCCAAGAATTATATATGATATAATTGACAACTGTTGTCTACCTAAATAATCATTTTTTAAGGACTTCCAGTGGTTGACTTAGGACATGACGAAATATGGATCTTGGCTCACTAGAAAGAATTATGGGATATACTTTCCAAATTAATAGTAAGGGCTATTAATTTGATAAAAATAGTGGGAGATATATTATGAATATATCATAATCATTTGAACATAATAAATAACTCAGACAATCTTATGTTTATTTTATGCATTTTAAACATTGTAGATATTTAAATGGCAAACAATACAAATACTTTCTCCGTACGAGCAACCCTTGAGAAGGACAAGCTGACATGAACTAACTTCCTGGATTGATATAGGAATTTGAGGATTGTCCTCAGGCAAGAGCGTAAGCTCCATGTCATTGAAATACCTTCACCTGCTCCTCCTGCTGAGAATGCAACTCGCGTTCAGCAAAATGCTTATCAGAAGCATATTGATGATGTGAATGATATTGCATGTCTCAGCAGGAGGAGCAGGTGAAGGTATTTCAATGACATGGAGCTTACGCTCTTGCCTGAGGACAATCCTCAAATTCCTATATCAATCCAGGAAGTTAGTTCATGTCAGCTTGTCCTTCTCAAGGGTTGCTCGTACGGAGAAAGTATTTGTATTGTTTGCCATTTAAATATCTACAATGTTTAAAATGCATAAAATAAACATTAGATTGTCTGAGTTATTTATTATGTTCAAATGATTATCATATATTCATAATATATCCCCCACTATTTTTATCAAATTAATAGCCCTTACTATTAATTTGGAAAGTATATCCCATAATTCTTTCTAGTGAGTCAAGATCCATATTTCATCATATCCTAAGTCAACCACTGGAAGTCCTTAAAAAATGATTATTTAGGTAGACAACAGTTGTCAATTATATCATATATAATTCTTGGATAGTTTGGTGAACAACGATTGATCTTATCTATCTAATAGACTTTTAACCAAACTTTATGCTTCTAAGTTCATAATGGTTGAATATAACCGTTTATTTTCACCTTATTATGAGGACTCAGTTAAGTTAGACCCAATGATACAACGGCCGAATATAACCGTTTATATTCGTCGCATCTCACCACGATAGATAGGAGTCCCCTGCCACTGACAGCTATAGTAGGCACTTCAAATTAGTAGTAACAATGAGAAAATTAAAAAATTAGAAAATTTTCAACCACTTTTTAACCCCCTTAATATGACCCGGAATACACATATTTTATTGAAAAAGTTGATTTTCTTCCGTTTTTATGGATTAATAATTGTAACTTGTAGAAATCATTTTCTCCATTTCACAACATGTTGCTAATGTACGCACTTCAAATTAGTACTAACAATGAGAAAATTTAAAAACTGGAATTTTTTCAGCCACTTTTGAACCCCCTTAATATGACCCGGAATACACATATTTTATTAAAAATGTAGATTTTCTTCCATTTTTTATGGATTAATAATTGTAACTTGTAGAAATCATTTTCTCCATTTCACAACATCTTGCTATAGTAGGCACTTCAAATTAGTAGTAACAATGATAAAATTTAAAAATGGAATTTTTAACAATCACTTTTAACCCCCTAAATATGCCCCGGAATACACATTTTTGCTTTAAAACTAACTTAATGATTAATTCTTGAAAAGTTACATACACATAAACATAAATATTGGAAAATCATGAAAGGTACATAGAATACATTAAAGCTATAGAAGACAATCAACATAAACATTACATAAATAAAACTACAATGAACACGTCATCTTTATTTTTTGCGTCTTCATATTTCATTAGTCAGAACTATCATCTTCATCTTCACCATTTGGATGAGATGTCCACCATTCAACAAACTCGTGTTCCTCAATTTCTTTGTATTTGGCGCGATAGTCTTGATAAATTTTTTCCAACGCAGCTCTTCTTTCAGTTTCACTTATGTGATTCACATCCCTATCTGCATTCACATTCCAATTTGCATTAAGACTCTCATCCATTATAGGACCCGCGTCCGCAGGGAAATGCCAATATTCTAACTGGGTTGGTACCCGGTCTTTACCAATCCTTTCTCGCCTTTCCTTCATGACTAGGGCATTTTTTTCCAAACTCCTCGTTTGATAGTTCCGCATTCTTTTCTCCCTTTCAGCTTCAGAGATCCGCCCAACCGACTCTCGAATACTTTTCAAGCTTGTAACCCCAATTAGACTTAGAAATTTCTTCAGCATAGGTTTCTTACTCACATTTTCACTCATATCTCCCGGATTCATCAGTTTCTTTCCCTTATCCATTTCAACCTGGTTACCTACAATATATTATTAAAATGATTAGTAAGAAAGTTTACAAGTGTATTCTAACTCTGGAAGTTATACTCCCTTCTTTACCTTGACTAAGATATTCAGGATTCATTGGTTTCTTCCCCCTATCCATTTTATTTTGCTAAAAAAGTAAAAGTACATTTACATGAATCCACATACGAATATTTAAAGGGAAATAAGAAACATAGCTTCGGTTGGCATGTGATTAAACATGAATTACTTAACACTGTTAGTCCTTGTTGTAGATAATTGACAAGACCTATCGAGTTTTTCAACTTTGCAGAACATTACTTTTACTTTGCAAGTATATGACAAGGCCTATCGACTTTTACAACATTGCCGAACATTACTTTAACTTTGTATAGTAGAAAGAAAGTTGATTTTCTTTTGGTTTTACAGATTAATAATTATATCTCATGGACTTCATTTTCTTCATTAAATAACATGTTGCTATAGTAGGCATTTAAAATTAGTAGTAACAAAGTAAAATATAGAAAAGCCTCGTTTATTTCAACTAATTTTTAACCCCTAAAAGTGGGCCGGAAATAGAAGAAATCTTAAGCATGACTTAATTTTCTTGCATTTTTACTAATTAATATTTGTAACTTGTGGACTTCATTTTGAAAAACACTACTGTTACATATACATCCAAGTAAGAATACAGCTTATCAAAAAACACTGAGGTCAATGGCTTTTTTTACATCTTCATCAGAACTTTCGTCTGCATCTTCATTAATGTTATAAGGTTCTATCTTTTCCCATTCATCTTTCATTTGCTGGTCAAGATCCGTTTCTTCTGATTGTGTAATTTCAATTTTATTAATTGCTTTCTGTTCCTCCATTTTCATCAACGAGTATGAGATCTTCCCTGCCTTATACCGTTTATGTATCTCTTTCATTTTCTTGCAATAGACGTCTAACGCTTTTGAGTACAGAATTTTGCTCGACTTTATTCTTCATGCGTTATTTGACACAAAATTTATTAAAATTAAGCTGATAAACTGGGAAGCAATCATTCTCAGATGAAAATTTTCCCTTATCCATATCTTTAAACTCAACCTGTGAACTGAATATAATAAGTATGGTGAAACGACTTGTATTTGATTGGTTGTTAAAAGGACATAATATTTACTAATAGAATCGTCTGTATAACGGTTCTAAATTACAACAACTATGTAACGACTCTACAATTTTAATATAATTCCAACGGCTATATAACGGCTTCAAATTTGTTACTTATAACGGTCATATAATTTGACCTATAAATTGTGATTTTCAGATTCACTTGTAACACTCAGATTTCAATATTTAGTATTACATTCATTTTATTACACATTTTATCATGGATAGGCAAGAGATGTGCTTCTGTGGTGTAGAGCCCGAGATAAGTAATTTGTGGACTGGTGAAAATGCCGGTAGGCGCTGGGAGCGATGCGTTAGTCGAAGGTGTGGTTATTTTGTTTGGCTTGATGAGCCGCTAAAGGGACGTGCCTTGGCCGCAGTTGGAGAGCTCTACACCAAGATGCAATAGAAAATTTATGATATGAAGAAGGAGATGTGGGTTGTGTACCAGAAAAGGTTGGATAAGGTTCGTGCAAAGGCCAATACAAAACGGTTGGAACTTCTAGAGAAGGTACAGAAACTAGAAGCCGCTATCAATCACGATAACAATTCCTTATGATACGGAGAAGGAGATGTGGGTTGTTGTATTTTGTATTATTATGTTGTTTAATGTTTGGTATGTTCATCGAGTAGTATTATGTTGTTCTATGGTTAGTGTGATTATGAATAATTGTACTTTAATAAGTGTTAAATTAACAATAGACAACAGTGTTACATAAGAAACAAATAAAACTTAAGAAACATACTAAACATTACTTAAGAAACATACGAAACATGACAAACATAAGAAACATTGGCATTAAACAACTTATTATGGTTGAGTAAGGTCAACAGGTTTTGTGATGTCTTCATCTTCATCTTCATCCTCAACAATTGTCAATTTTTCCCCTTTAGCCAACTCTAAATTTTTAGCCCTCTTCATTAAATACTCAAATGAATCATCAAGTTTTCCCCAAGTAATTTTCATTTCATCCTTTGTGATCTCCCCTACACGATAGGCTTGATAATGATACCTTTTTTTATAATCCAACTGAAGTTGGATTTTTTCCATTTTGCTATAGTTGTTGATATCAACCTCAGCCAGGAATGCCTTCCAGGAAGGGTATTTCTTTTTTTCATAAGTTACCCCTTCCATGATTGGATGCCCCTTCCTCTTCAGATCTTCCAAAACATTTGTCAACCACCATTTTCCTCGCTCCATTCTTTCAAACTTCGCCTTTTCTTCCCGGTCTACTATATTCTGTAAGTAATCCAACTTCTCTTCGTTTTCCTCTATATGGGGATCACGACTTGGTAAGTTGAAGGTGATTTTCTTCCCCTTCTTAATTAGAGGCACCCTTTCACTAACATTTTCAGGAATCATTGGTTTCTTCCCCTTATCCATTTATTGCAACTTTACTTCAAGAACTTATGCAATTTATTAGTATAGGGAAATTGTTAAAGGAAAACAAAATTTATAGCGAAACAATACTTTACTTTGCTTTTCTACAGCTTTAACTTTTACTTTCCACATCTTTAACTTTTTTGCCAACAACTATAACTTTTACTTTCCACAACTTTAACTTTTACTTTGTACAACTTTAAATTTTTTCCCAACGCCTTTAACTTTTCCTTGTAGAAACTTTAACTTTTACTTTGCACTACTTTAATTATTTTTCCCAACAGCTTTAACTTTTACTTTCCACAGTTTTACATTTTACTTTTCTCAAACAGTAACTATTCTTTTGACCATTCCTTTTTTTAAAATAATAATACAATAATATTTAAAGAATTCATATAAATAGATTGCATTAGTGGTCTCAAATTAATTTAGCATACACATAAAAAATATACAGATATTAAGAATGAGTTATACACCAGGAGATATCTTCAAAGCTATGGGTAGGAAATGGTGGTGCGACGATGATTTTTACTACCCACTTGATCCAAATATGTGTTACTGAACTCATGCAATAATAAAAATGCAGTAAGAGTGGGAATGGAGGACACAATGTCGCATAAGTTGTATAGAGCAATGCATCGCTCATGGATTAAAAGTACCGAAACAGCGTGCGAAAAATATGTTGCACGACACACCTCAACAACTAGAAACATCATTGTTCCATTCTATAGAAAAGGATAATCGAATGCGATTACGTATATTCTGCCATGATCTAGTTGAAGCAGCTAGAAATTATGCTGAAGATGGTGACACAGTACTTGCTATGCAATATCACAATCTCAGCGTAAGTCTAGACTACGAATCTAACACGATGATGTCTGATGATGATGAATAAAAGAAATTGCTAGTTGTATAGATGTCTATTTCCTTGTATTATGTTTAATGTGTTTCAATAAAACTATGATGACAAGTCCATAGCCAAGAACTCTACTGTTACGGACAGATTTGACTAGTTGATAAGTTTAATTTTACTTTTGTTTGGCATATATATTTCACCATTCGATCAGTTTACTTTGTAGGTAGATTTGACATGTCGATAGCTTAACTTTATAACCTTACCTTGACATCCACAATTTATAACTCTATAAATTTGTACTATTCTCCTTCTTAATCAATACACATAAAATGGATCATAGCAAATGGTTGCTTGTAGAAAGGGATGATGATTATCGAAGTCTTAAAGAAAGTGATCCAGTGGAATACTTTGCAGGCGTTCGGCGGGAATGGGCACATCGGTGTTTAGAATCAGACCGTTTGATTCGTGACCTAGTTACTCTTGGTGCTAGGGTACCTAATCGTGAATCATTAGGAATTTATCAAGACAACTTGATAGGTCAAAGTTGGCCTGCATTTAAACGTAACTTGGAAGTAGTTGTTGAAATCATAAGAGGGGAAAATAACCAAATGTTGTTGTGTAGAAGTCGTCACTATATGTTTCAGCTAGCTCGTGATACAGTTCGTGCAAGTGGGAGAGAGCTCTCAGAACAGGAGGAACGATGTCCTCTACAAAATCCAAATTATACAACTGATGAGTATGTGTTTGAGACAGAAACAGAGACAGAATATGTTTCAGAAGATGATGACTTAGAAGATGATGAATAGTTAAATGTTATACTACATACTTATGTTATATTATGTTAT
The DNA here is from genome assembly GCA_028671895.1 of Oenanthe sinensis. Taxonomy (NCBI): domain Eukaryota; kingdom Viridiplantae; phylum Streptophyta; class Magnoliopsida; order Apiales; family Apiaceae; genus Oenanthe; species Oenanthe sinensis. Next base: position 28,947,135 of record CM053803.1, on the reverse strand, counting down.
TTACTGTTGTCCATTACTTTGCTATTATTGTTATTGTTGTAAGAAGCGTGACTTTAATTTTATCAAAGAAATTCAAGATAAAGTCACTTACCTTTATGAATTAACAAAGTTAAACTAGAAATCACCGGGAATCAATTATTTAAAAGTTAGGAAAATTATGAAACACACAGATAAATATGCATTATAATTGTTATCCATAGAGATAAATAACAATAAAACTTTTACATTTAAAATATAAAGACTTAATCTGCACGTTCTGGACATCTTACACTACGCCTGGTATGTCCTTCTTGCTTACAAGAATGCATGTCACCGTCATCTTGGGACCGTCCATCTCTGTTCGGATTCTAACTGATTTCCCCTTATCACTTCTTTTCTTCTTTATCTTCATCAAAGTTTCATCAGCTACTAACGTCCCATACTGTTGCCAATGCCAGGGCAATGCATAATTCCAATACTGGGTAGGTGTCAAAGGAAAGATAATAGGTTCTCACAACTTCTGCAACTATGAGGAGTAATAGTAAGGCCCTATCCACTGCTTCCAGTTTATGTTGTTTGCCATACAACCTGCGACCACATGCGAACATGGTAAACGGTGGTACGTTCATTTGCCACAGGTACAACAACATTTACCAATATCTACATTCTGTTTGTTACCACCTTTCCACACAGATTTGACATGATATCGGTGTGTCATCACTTGATAGATCCCTATCTGACGACTATAGGTCTCAACCTTATGTGTAGTAGCTTTCTCCAAAAATTTTGTTAACATTGTCGTCGTCCTCGCACACAACTCTTGACCCTTTTGCAGGCTTTCCTCGACAATGTTCCTTTGTGTGCTCACTATCTTCACAGTCTTGTAGAAGATATACTCCATCATCGCCGTCATTGGAAGGAAATGAGCCATTCTAATGTTAACATTAAAACCTTCCATTATATTTGTGGTACTTTGCCCATATCGAGCTCCACAGGTGTCGTGACACAAGGTCCACAATTCTGCAAGAATGTTCTAAAGGTACTGCAATGCGGGAAGAGATATATGCCCAATTCTTTTCATGTAAGCATCATGTTTCCTAACTTGTGTGGTTACCAGAGCTAACCACATCAACTTCTTCAAATCTCCACCGGGGTGCTGTGAGAAAAGTTACTTCTCACATGGAACAAGCAGAACCGATGCACGCCATACGGTTGCGTAAATCCATTCCTCATGTCCTTCATTACTGCAAGAATACTTGGAGCACGATCTGATATTATGCATACACCCTGACTTTCCTTGCAAACATGTTTACGGAGTAGCTTTAAAAACCAAGACCAGTTCTCATATGTCTCATCCTCAACCAAGGCATAACAAATGGGATATTGGTGATTGTTCAAATCAACTCCCATGGCAATAAAGAGTTTTCCCTTGTACCTCCCCTTCAAAAACGTTCCATCTATTGAAATTAAGGGACGTGCATGCTGCCAACTATCCTTCATTGCTTTCAGACACCAAAATATTCTCTTGCATACAGAAGTGCCCTGAACTATTTCATGAGGGAGAACAACAATCTTAACTACACCGCCTGGATTAGCATGTACCAAAGCCGTCAAGAACACAGGGAGTGCAGAATATGTCATGCTCCATTTACCATTGACCTCCTCAATTGCTGCTTGTTTGCCCCTCCATGCTCTTAGGTAACTAACACGATGGTGGTATTCATCGTTTACCATGGTCATAATAGTCATGATTGGCAAATTTGGCATCTCCATCACCTGTTACATGATTTAATAACATCAAATCAACAGAACTAGTTTATCTGTACTCAAAGATTCCACGTAAAAATTGGTAACTTATAAAACTTACATGGGGTTTCACAAGTCTTGAAATTAATTTTGCTGAAATACGACGGTGATCCTGCAATGGCTCATTGTTAACGAATGTGTGCATTTTTCTCACCTTTGTGATTTCCCACATTCCATGCTTCTTCATCAAAGCAGATCGTAACCTCCAAGGAGAGTCGTCACTAAATTCACACTCTGCAATGAACTGAGTACGATTACTCCTCACAACTTTATAGTTCCTTTCACTGTTGATGTGAACCTCTCTAATTGCTGCAACTAAGGTGTCCTTGTCACGAAATAATGTTCCCACCGAGAATATTGCATTTCAAGGACAAAAACAGTCAACATTTCACCCGGATTTGTCACTGTAATTGGTGTAAACTCCTCAGTCTCAAAGAAGGCTACCATTGGAACATGGGGTCCTGTAATTAGAACATGGTCTTCTTGCTCAATACCCCTCGAATCCAGTCCCAAATCGACCTCATCCTCTGAATCATCTTCGTTGTCATCTTCTAAAAATTCCTCATTACTGGAACTGTACTGCTCATATTCTTCATTTTCATTGATGAGGGCCAAATTTCTACCAGTCATTGATGTAAATGGATCACGTGGGGGATACAACATCACACCAGCATTTTATCCCTAAGAATGTTCAGCTCCATCTTTATTAGTGGTAAACACATTCCTACTTGAACCACCACCATATTCCTCAAATGCATTACTGCTAGAACCACCAACATATGGCTCACTGTTACCTCCCCCACTAAAATAATAATCTGACCAACCCGTCATACCATAATCTGGTAACCGACTCCTCTCATACATTGTGTCGTAACTTGATTGTGTGGGTTGGCTAGGCTGTGAGTAACCGCCCTAATGATATGAAAATACATCATCTTGTACTATTTTTTCAGCATCCACAAATAGAGATACATCACCCATCCCCATCTGCATCTGTCTAGGAACACTCAGCATCCTCCTCACATCATCATCACAATTAACATTAGTAATGTAATATCCACTTACTACATTACCAAGACCTAATTGAGGATATTTAAACCTCATCTTCACCTTCCAATGTGAACTGCTAATCTGCATTATTCGATACACAAATCTCCTTCAACTAATCATAAGCGGTTTCCCATTTAATATACTGCATTTTCTGGGGATCTATAAAATATCTTATATCATCATCCCGTCTAATTATTTCACCGCCCCAGAAAAAATTTACATTCACTAGATATTCCATTATCCTACATTTTAAACAATATTCTTAATTATTTAATAACAAACATATATTAATAAATAACTAACAAATTATAAAAAACAATTTTTACACAAATTATTAATAACAAACTAACAAATTAGGATTACTAATCATTTATATCACTAACATATTTGTTCACCTAGTCTAATTATGGACTATATATATTTATCATATCCATTAGCAAAGAAGTAAATATAAAAACGATAATGCGGATATCAAATATAACAGAAAACCATTCCAAAATGTCAAATATAACATATAATTGTTTTATAAAATTAAACAAATTATATGGCCGTTTGGGGTTCCTTAAACTTAAAATAAGTAGCTTATTTTTTATTTTATTTTTACATATTTTCATATATTTTTTTAAGATAAATATTTGTTTTAGAATTTTAAAATCAAATATGAACTTAATTATTTCCGGAAATAAGGGCTTATTTCTGAAAAGTACATACATCCCTACTTTTTTCCGGAAATAATGGCTTATTTCCATAAGTAAGTGTTTGCCAAACAGGCCCTATATGCGAGATATATAAAAAAAGTGTTAGTAATTGTGCTCTAGAGACAATAGTTTTTATATTTTAAGGAAAATATTTATTATTAAGGATTATGTTTTATTGATTATTATTTATTTATTATGTTTTATTTACTGCGTAATAAATTGAAAGCATAATAAATGTTCTTGAAATTTTGATACGTATTATATATCTTTAAGTATGTGACTTAAATATGAGATTATATGAATAACATCTTATTCCTAAAATTCCCTAGTCGAGTATTATTGTTTAAGGACAATAATAATGCACAAAGACTAGTATGTTTTTTAACAGATGACCACATCTCATTGGTCATAGGTATGGTGATACTAAAGTCAAGAACATAAGTGCATGTCTCATTGCATGGCACTGGAATGACCCGTCGTGAGATTCTACATGTTAAATAAGTGTCATAAGTAATTCTCACTGTGATAATGGTGTAATGATCTTTAGACATGAAATCATTATATTTTTATACGAGAATTAATATACTTTGATTACATTAAAAGTTACCTTTGACCGGGTGATGATAAAAGTGGACATTGGGTATATTATGAATCGTATAAGAAATATGAATGTTCTAGATGGGATTTAATCCTCCTAATTTTAGGAGTGATATTATTGGCCTCTTATTTGAGTGAGAATATGAAATGCACGGCCGTGCTCAAATGTTGAATTGATTTTAATAGTCTACTCATCAATCAAGAAAATAAAGTTTAAATTATGAAGATGATGACACGAGACATTCCTTGAGTTTAATCTATAATATCAAGACTAAAGGGATTATATTACATGGAACATTATTCATGAAAGGCTTAATCGAATCACCGATTTATTATTATTACTTGGGTAGCAATGATGTATTACTAGATGTCACTCATTGTTTACAATTTTAATTAGATATTAAAATTGTTGCCAACGTAATAATAACCTACAGGGTCACACACAAAGAATGCTGGAAGGAAAAATAATTTAAATTAAATAAGTAATTTATTTTATTTATGATATTAATTAAGTATGACTTAATTAATTATATAAATAGAATAAATGAATTATTTAAACTAATTCCAAAATTAATAATTAATTAAATAAGTGAGACTTAATTAAATAATTTAGAATTTTGGATTAGTATTAATTATAATTGGATTATAATTAGAAAACTTATTTCTCTCTCTATATAATCTCTTTACGGGCTGATTTAATAAAGGGGACATATTTTATTAAAACCCTAGCCGTTTTGAGAAAAGAGGAAGATAGAGAGAGAGAAGCAGTTTTCGGGTGCTAGTACACATCAATCCTTCATGAAAAGTGTTCATATGGATACGATAGAGCGTAAATCGCGAGAGTGGGATACGTGGTGATTAAACAAGCTTTGGACCTCCATTAATCTTCCATTAATGCACAGTTAAAGCTTCTAAAGGTATTTATTCTTTATCTCCGAATTAAATCTTTTGTTTTCGCATGGATCCTGCGGAGGGTTTCGCTATTTTGATTTATTTTTCACGTTTATTCTGCTGCGTTTGTACCTCGAAACCCTTCAAACAGAACTACTTGCAAAATGTTTTAATTCGGTTATGGCTTAATAGTTTTCGATATGTAAGCATGTATGCGATCTATCATGATTTTGTATTGATACAATATGTATATGTTTTTATATATTATGAATATATGATATTCATATGATGCATAATCATGTGATGATTGTGTGTATTGATGTATGTTTATGATATATGTTTGTTCTTATTATGGGAATCGTATTCGATACGAATTCTGAAACGGCTGCCGTAGATTTTCCAAAATCTGTGTCCGTTATCCAATTTTCGTAAACGATATGTGTTTTGTGACTAGAATCGGGCCAATGAACAAAACTGATAGCTAAAATATCATCGACGAGTCTGTAAGGCGTTTGACGTCGTTAGGGCCATCGAAACAGCGATTTATTGTCCTCAGAAATCTGTTTTTAATTTTCTGAAATTTTGAAATTTGTTATATATGATTATATGATATGTTTATATAATCTGAGATATATTATATGTCTTATGTGATAGCATGGTGGATGGTTATGGCCTAAAGACCCATAGTATAGTGGTTTTGATTTATGGTTTTGGTTTCTAAATACGACTTGCATGTCATTTATTCATTGTAATTTAATTATCTCGAATGTAACTCGAGTTCTTATAGTAATTTCATTAGAATAGTTTTATTTTTATTATTCAATGTAATTATCAATGAAGACTTGCAAGCAAGGAGGCGATCCAAAAGGGGATGATGGAGCAATGAAGAAAGAAGACATGTAATAGATAGTATTTTTAAAACCACCATAGACTGGCCTTGATAATTCCATTAGCTTGGAAAGATCACATAGGATGGGGCCATATCAAACACGTTTAATTTACGCACATTACATATATTTATATGATTGCATGTACTGGTATGTATGTATAGATATAATCGAGATGCATGCTTAATATTGATTAATCATGTATGTATTAGATACGACACCCATGCCATGTTTGCTTAAGAAAGATAAAATCTGTAATGATTCAAGATTTTAAAATTGAGAAAACAATCATGAGATTTTTGTGTTTATGAAACACGGTATTAAATATGAATTTTCTTTTTCTGATATGGGGAGATTTTTTCAAAAGCGGATTATTAGTTTAATTCGTAAGGAAGTTGGGTTTTAAGTGAGACCGCTTGTGACTTCTCCGACGACTTGGAAATCAATCCATTGACGAATATTGAAATGAATTATTTGATCAAGGAAAATTTGAGAATCTCTTTATGATGGGATCATGATTGTTAAAATAAATAATAAAAATCCCAAAATACATATTAAGTTAATCGGATGCCTTCCAATGTTTAATACTCGTCAAGATCTAGATTGAGAAGGAGTGGGTTTGCCAAAGCAAGGTGCTTTTATCAATCATGGGAAGACGTGATAAGTAAGTGTACTTAGTTTGTTGAAACATTGGGTCTAACTTAACTAAATCATCACAATAGGATTGTGGGTTTAGAGGCATAGAGTTTGGTGAGATTTATTGGATAAATGTGTATAAAGGGTTGTTCCACCAAACTTTCCAAGAGTTATATTTGATATAATCGACAAATATTGTCTACCTAAATAGTCATGTTTTGAGTATATTAGCCAACGCTATCTTAAAACATGGATAAAATATGGATCTTGGCTCACTAGAAAGATTTAAAGAAATGTTTTCTGAATTAATAGTTAGGGCTATTAGTTTGATAAAAATAGTGGGAGGTATATGGTGATATACCATAATCACTTAAACATAATTAATATTAAATTTGCAATCTAGTTTATTTTATACACTTTAATATTGTAGATATCAAATGATAAACACAAACAACTTCTCTATGCGGTTAGTTCTTGAGAATGACAAGTTGACGAGAATATATTTCCTTAACTGACATAAGAGATTTAGGATCGTCCTCGGACACCACGATGTTAGTCAAATCTCTTCCCCTGCTTTTAAAGTTGAGAATGTAACATGTGCAAATCATAGTGCTTATTGGAAGCAAATTGATGTTGTGACTGATGTTTCATGTCTCATGCTCACAAATATGTGTGATGAGCTTAAGAAGCAACATGAGCATATAGATGCTTATGAGACGATTGAGCACAAGATATATTTGAAAATAAAAGGGCACTATACACTTATAAGTATGGAGAGAGAGACCCGGTTACAAGTAGGGAGAGAGAGGGTATAATGAGTACATTTGATATTTTGGGTTTCCAGATTGGTCTGGAGACTTAGTTAGATTTGATCTTACAATCTCTGGACAAATATTATTCTTAGTTTGTTATGAACAATAAAATGAATAATATTGGTAAAACGCCCATTGAGTTGCTAAACATGTTGAGAACTGTTGAAAGCAATATGATAAATGCATGAACTACTACTATATTAATGGTAAACATAGGGAATGTAAAAGGGAAAGGAAAATGTAAAGGCAATGAGAAGATTTGATCTAGTTCCATTGTCAAACCAAAGTCCAATCCCTAAAGCAGACTCTAAAGTCTAAATGAGGTGTTGATAAAGAAGACGATTGTCGCTTCTGTGGAAAATTGGGAGACTAGAAATTAAACTGTCATGATTATTTGAAAGATCTGAAAAAGATGATCAATAAGGGTCAAGCTTCAGGTATCGGGTTGGAATTGGAGTAAAAGTAGTTGCTCTGGTTAAAGGAACTCGTTATTTAACTTTTAGCCTATAAGGAAAATTTAAAACTTGATAATTGTTATAATATACTTGCAATTGGCAGAGACATTATTTCAGTTTCTTGTTTGGACAAGAAAGGCCTTTTCATTTTAATTAAATAACAATAGTTGTTTATTCTATTTTGATGATGAGGCTTATAATGTTGCACAACTAATTAATAATTTATATGTTCTAAAGTGACTCAAATCAAATATTACCTTTGGCACTATTGTTGATGCCATATTAATGAGAAACGCATTTCCAGAATACATAAGAATGCATTCATGGATAAATTTGATTATGAATTATACAAAAGGATGCGAATCTTGGTTTATTTGGCAAAAATGACTAAAGCTCCTTTTACCGGACATGATGAAGGGGTCATTGAACGGGTATGACTTAATACATAGTGATGTATGTGGTAATATGTGTACGGTGACAAAAGGTAGATTTTATTAACTTCATAAAATTTACTAATTACTTTAGTAGATACGGATATATGTATCTTTTGAAGAACTAATCCGACTCATTTGAAAAGTTCAAAGACTATAAAGATGAAGTAAAAAATATTAAAGAAAAGTTTTTTTTGATAGGAGGGATCACACCTTGTTGGACATGGTGCAATCAATGTTGAGTCAAAGAATCTTCCAACTGGGGTTGCACCCTGGAAACGGCTCCACATACACTTAACCGTGTTCCTACTAAAATGGTTCAAAAGACTCCTTATGATATATGGACTGAGAAACGTCACAGCATGTCATTTATGAAAATTTAGGGATATAAAGCGTTTGTGAAACGTCTAATCTCTGACAAGCTAGGACCAAAATCAGACAAATATAATTTTGTGGGATACCCAACTGAAACTAGGGGTTATTCTTTCTATAATCCTTCCGAGAACAAAGTGTTTGTTGCTTGAACTGCTATGTTCCTTGAGAGAGTTGCCCTCTAAGAAAGACAGTGAGAGGATAATAGATCTCGATGAAGTTCGAGACCCACATGATAACATTGAACCAATGGAGGAACCTAAGCAGAATGTACAAGAAAATAATACTGCTCAAGAAACACAGGTTATTCGTAGGTCTAGTAGGATTCGCCATGAGCCTGAGAGATATTATGGATTTCTCTTGACTCAAGATGGTGATGTGATGCTTGTGGAAAAAGATGAGCCTCTCACCTACCTAGATCTTGACTCAAGATGGTGATGTGATGCTTCTAAGAGATTGCTGGATGCAATTAAATATGAGATGGAATCCATGTATACTAATCAAGTATAGACTTTGGTTGATCCACCTGAAGGGGTAAAACCTATAGGGTGCTAGTGGGTTTTCAAGAAGAAGATCGACATGGATGGTAATGTACAGACCTATAAGGCACGATTGGTGGCAAAAGGTTCAAGAAAATTCATGGTATTGACTATGATGAGACCTTTTCACTAGTGGTTATGGTCAAGTCCATCAGGATTTTGCTTGCTATAGATGCTTACTATGACTATAAAATCTGGTAAATGGATGTCAAAACCGCTTTCTTAAATGAGAGCCTTGAAGAAGATGTGAATGTGTACATGACATACCCTGAGGGTTTTGTTGATCAAAAGGATGCTGGAAAGGTATGTAAGTTGCGTCGATCCATTTATGGATTAACGCAGGCCTCGAGGAGATGGAAGATTCATTTTAATGAAATAGTCAAAAAGAGTTTGACTTTATTCAGAATGAAGATGAAACTTGTGTTTACAAGAAGTTTAGTGGGAGCCATGTGGCATTCCTAGTATTATATGTTGATGATATATTACTAATAGTGAATGACATTCCTTCTCTATAGACTGTGAAGACTTGGTTGATAAATAATTTCTAAATGAAAGACTTAGGCGATGCGACCTATATATTAGGAATCAGGATCTATAGAGATAGATCAAGGAGATTGATCGGCCTAAGTTAGAGTACATACATTGACAAAGTTTTACATCGATTTTGAATGCAAAGAGGCTAAAATGGATATGTCCCAATGTCTCATGGGATAGTGATCTCAAAATAAAATTTGTCCTAAATCATTGGATGATAAGGACCGCATGAGTAATGTTCCATATGCGTCAGGAATTGGTTTTATAATGTATGCAATGATATGTACTCATCCTGATGTCTCGTATGCTTTAAGCATGACGAGTAGGTATCGGTCTAATCCAGGTGAAGGTCACTGGATGGGAGTCAAGAATATTCTTAAGTACTTGAAGAGGACTAAAGATTCATTCTTGTTATATGGAGGAGATGTGAAACTAGTTGTAAGAGGTTTCAGTGATGCTGGTTTCTAGACAGACAACGATGATTTAATGTTTCTGTCTAGCTTTGTGTTTTATCTATTTTTATTGAGATGTTGTATGCTGGAGTGGTTCACAGCAGAGACAGTTGTTGATTCTACAATAGAGCCTGAGTATATTGATGCTTGCGAAGCAGCCAAGGAGGCTGTTTGGGTATGTACTTAAGAAATATCACCTAATTAATGAGATTAATGATCAAGGAGATATACATATGTGTAAAGTGCATACTAATAATAATATTGCAGACCCACTGACTAAGGCTTTGTCGCAGCAGAGGTACGAAAGTAACACTAGTTCCATGAGTATTTGATACTTGGGTAATTGGCTCTAGTGCAAGTGGGAGATTGTTAGTAATTGTGCTCTAGAGACAATATTTTTTATATTTTAAGGAAAATATTTATTATTAAGGATTATGTTTTATTGATTATTATTTATTTGTTATATTTTATTTACTGCGTAATAAATTGAAAACATAATAAATGTCCTTGAAATTTTGATACGTATTATATATATTTAAATATGTGACTTAATACTAACCTACAGGGTCACACACAAAGAACGCTTGAAGGAGAAATAATTTAAATTGTGAATTTAAATTAAATAAGTAATTTATTTTATTTATGATATTAATTAAGTATGGCTTAATTAATTATATAAATAGAATAAATGAATTATTTAAACTAATTCCAAAATTAATAATTAATTAATTAATTAAGTGAGACTTAATTAAATAATTTTGGATTAGTATTAATTATAATTGGATTATAATTAGAAAACTTATTCCTCTCTCAATATAATCTCTTTACGGGCTGATTTAATAAAGGGGACATATTTTATTAAAACCCTAGCCGTTTTGAGAAAAGAGGAAGATAGAGAGAGAGAAGTAGTTTTCGGGTACTAGTACACATCAATCCTTCATGAAAAGTGTTCGTGTGGATACCGTAGAGCATAGATCGCGAGAGCGAGATACGTGGTGATTAAACAAGCTTTGGACTTCCATTAATCTTCCATTAATGAACTGTTAAAGCTTCTAAAGGTATTTATTCTTTATTTCCGAATTAAATCTTTTATTTTCGCATGGATCCTGCGGAGGGTTTCGCTATTTTGATTTATTTTTCACGTTTATTCCGCTGCGTTTGTACCTCGAAACCCTTCAAAAAGGAGTATAGAAAACGTACCTTGTTAAAAATGCAGATGTGCGAAAATGAAAGGAAGATGAGTGTATAATATATAGGCAGAGGTGCCTTGAAATGTGTGGTGAGAGATAAGATAAGATAAGGTTCATTACTGTGCTGCTGTGAATGGCGTACAGTAAAGGAGAAATTGTAAACTTCAATTGCCTGTTCGCCATCTCAAAATTTGTACACAATAGGACAAGAATTTTACATCTCTAGTACTGTTTGCCATGTGCTATGGCGAACACAACCACTATATAATTCTGTAGTGTTCACCATTCGAGGTTGTAAACAGAGTAGTTTGCTTCGAGTACTGTTCGCCAGTGGACAGTGCTTACACATAAAAAAAAATAGCTTACTGTACGCCATTTCCAATGGCGAACACAACTAATAATAACATTCTACTATTCGCCTTTGCCAATGGCGAACACAACTAATAAAAATACTAAATTTCTTATCTTCAGCATTCCAAACATATCAGTACTGTTGGCCATTTTTGAGAATTTGTTGTACCATTTTTGAAAAAAAATGAACGTCTGTCCTATTTCTGAAATACAAACTATGTCCCTGTGCCAATTATGAAATGGAGCCCACCTAATTCCCTTAGCTAACCATCATCAAAGCTAGAAGGTTGAATGAAGTTAGAATTGTGACCTCCATTTTGTATAGCGGTCATGATATGTTATTTTAATTGTGGTGACCTCCATTTTGTATGGAAGTCATCACTGAAACTGAAATATAAAAAAATAATGGTGACCGCCAGATTGTCCGGCGATTGTTATTTTTTTTTAATTTTCCATTTTCCTGAATAACACACATCAACTGCTTTCTTATCCCTTATCTTATCTTATCACATATACTCTAAATTCTCATCAGATATCCTCTCACAATATATTATTTATAACGTATCTTATTATCACATTCATCTTCATTCTACTTCTAGCTTAGTTTTCTGCTCTGCATTTCTGGGTATGATTTCTTACTCCATTTGTTCCCTTTAATTTATCTTTTAATTTTATCTAATGCATGTTAGTTTATATATTACGTTAGTTGTCATAGAAATTATGTATAATTGTATTACGTGAAAATTATTGTTAACATAAAAATATTATGTGGTTGATATTACAATGATGTATGTTTTGCTGTTAATGTATTGAAACAAGTTTAATCACTTCAAATTTATTGTAATATCAAAATGTCAATAATTAATAATTATGATAAATAGTTGTTAATAAATATTTACCATTGTCTTAACAAAGAATTATTAATCGTAGTTAAAATATGTATTTATTGTGTTGAAAATAAGAAAAATGGAAGATTACGTTAATGTAAATTTCTTTTAGGGTGGAGAAATTATCAGACGAGATGATGATATAGAATATAGTACTAAAGACTCTAAAATAATGTAGTATATTAAATGCAGAACATCTTATGAAGAGTTGAAAAGAGTGGTGTATGGATTAATGAATATTAGCAATTGGTCTTGTAATTTGAAGATGAGTTTTAAATATCCCTAGTTAGGTGTAGGTAATTTGGTATCGTGATACTAAATAGCTGATATGACATGTGATTATGATGTACGGAGGCTGCTTAGTGTACCTCGACAGAGGCAGAAGGGAATGTATGATGTTTCCCTGTATGTAGAGGCTGAAAATATTGTTCCGGATGAGGTTCATATGTCTGACCAGGGTTGGTACTCGTAGCCGATGCAGGCAACATACACAGACTCATCCCTGAGTACGGCACTCTGGGTTGGTCGGACTACTATTTTGGTGGAGGAGGTAACCCCAAAACGTATATTGGCGGTTCAAGCAGTCAATTAATTGCATGTCGTTCCACAAGTAGGGGCTTCGAGAACCGATTCCCCGGTGAAAATATTGGTGTTGATGTGTCTCCGTCACGGAATACAAATATACTCAATGGTGGAAGAGACTTGGCTCTCATCCATGAAAATGAAGAATTTGATGCACATACATCAAGCAATGAGGATTGGGATGATTATGAGGATGACAACGATAACTCCATGGATGACGGGGATGAATTAGAAGAAGTCCCGACACCTATACATCACGGCCACCATGTTGCTAGGCTAGCTTGGTTTGAAAATGATGAGTACAATCCTGTTGTGGTGCGAGACCAATATGGCATGTCTAGTGGTTTTGATCCACAACATTCTGAATTATCAGTTGGTTGTATATTTCGTGATAAGGAAACCCTTATAGTAGCGGTAAGGGGAGTTCATATAAAGAGTGACCGGAACTACTAAGTGTACAAGAGTAATCGAACTCAGTTCATTATAAAGTATGTTTACAGTTACTGTTCATGGAGGTTAAAAGTTGCTAAGATGGTAAAACACAGTATGTTTGAAATCACCAAGATGAGGGGAAATCAAACATGTTTGAATAATGAGCCAATGCAAAATCACAGGAAGATATTTATAAAATTAATTGATAGGCTTATTAAACCTCATGTAAGTGAAATAGTATTGCAAAATTAATTTGTTACTGATTGGTTTAGTATTTTAGTTGATGTTAATTTTTTTAAAATGTGTAACATGTGATTGAGAGGCCTAATATACCCATCATGACTATTATTACAATGGTGAATGATGAATACAATCATCGTGTGAATTATCTGAGAGCATGAAGAGGGAAGCAGTCTATAGTTAAGGATGTATATGGAAAATAGAGTAAAAATTATGATGTCCTACCTATGTTTTTTAAGGCAATGGTACATGCCAATCCTGGGAGTGTTGTTGCGATTGATGTTATTAGTCATGAAACTCAATCCCAGTCCTCAGTATATAAGTGTATTTTCTGGTGTTTGAAAGTAATGATGGATGGTTGGGAGCATGCATGTCCTGTACTTTTAATTGATGGTACGCTCTTGAAGGGAAGGTGTAACGGCAAGTTGCTTATTGCTATGGGTGTGGATTAAAAAAACCACCAATATCCTATATGTTATGCATTGGTGGATGAGGATTCAAATGAGAATTGTCATGGTTTTTAAGACTCTTATGCAAACACGTATGCAGGGAAAGGCAAGGTGTTTTCATAATTTCGAACCGGGCATCGGGTATTCTTGCATCGATGAGGGACTCAAGGAATGGATTTACACCACCTCTGGGCGTGCTTAGATTTTGTTTGTTCCATGTGTGAAGTAATTTTTCATCATACCAACCCGGGGGAGAGCTAAAGCATTTGATGTGGTTAGTTGGTGTAACCACGCAGGTCAGAAAATACGAAGCCTATATGAAATAAATCGGTGAGATCTCACATCATGCCTTATAATACCTATGCAACATTCCACCAGAATTATGGACCCTGTAGCATGACACTAGGGGTTCTCGTTTCGGCCAAGCTATAACAAATATTATGGAAGGTTTCAATAGGAACATTAGAATGGCCTAATTTATGCCGGTAACGGTGATGATGGAATACCTCTTCTACAAAACTATAAAAATAGTGTACAATAGGCTGAACAATGTTGAGGATAGCATGCAAAAAGGTGAGGATTTATTTGTTAGGAGTAATGCGAGGTTGGTCAAAATTGAGAAGAAGGCAACTACACATAAGGTTGACACCTTTAGTCGACAACGCGGCATATTTTCAGTGATGACGCACCGATATCGGTTGAAATCGGTGTGGAAGGGTGGTCACAGGCAGAATGTTGATATACGTACATTTACTTGCACTTATGGAAAATGGGCGTGCCACCACATGCCTTGTTCACATGCTATGACTGGATGTATGCAACACAACATTAACTGGAGGCAGTGGATAGAGCCTTACCATTACACCATTAGGCTGCAGAAGTTGTGGGAACCTTTGATATTGCCTCTAGAACTGACTGAGTATTGGAATTATGTATTACCGAGGCGTTGACAGCAGTATGGCACGTTAGTACCCGATGAGAGGCTAATGAAGGTTAAGAAAAAACGTGGTGAAAAGGGGGAATCAGTATGAATCCGAACAAAGATGGATGCTCCTAGGACGGGGAAGAAGTGTAGTCAGCGTGGTCAAGAAGGACATACAAGGCGCATGTTAAGATATCCATAACGTGTTAATTAGGATATAATGTTCACAATAATATTTGTATTGTATACTTAATTTCATTTTTTATTATATGTATGACTGTCATGAATTTTGGATTATTCCAAAATGGATTTGTGATTTTTTTTATTTGCCAACTTTAACATCTAGTTAAAACATGTTCTACTTCATCATTTAATTATTTGTCATCTTCAGAATATGCTGTATATTCCTTTGAAATGTAATTTTAAAGATAAAGATTATGAATAACTATGCGAAATATAAAAGTCTAGTAATATTTATGAAACTGACTTGTTATGTGAAATATTATACAAATATTTATAAAAAGTTATTGTAGGTAAGTTGCATAAAATGGATCGGGGGAAGAAACCAATGAATCCTGAAGATGTGCGTGAGAGGGTTAGTCCAAAGAAGGGGATGTTTGCCCAGAAAGATAATATATTATAGAAGGGGGATTGAATATAATAGAACCAAATAATTGATCAAGAATACAAGTATATAAAAGAAACACTTTTTTGTATTAATATGATGAACTTGAATACAAAACTCTCTCAAGAAATTCACTGTTCTTAAGAGCTACGAGGTTATGAAAAATATATCTTGAATGTTTCAATAATGTTAACCTATGTCTGTGTTTATATAGACACAGTTACAAATTCTTATTACAAAACAGATAATGAAAAGAATAGTTTCAATAAGGTAATTTAGACTTGCATTCACATTCCTTCTTCACTATCCAAATCAAACTCTGATTTGTAGGTTTCCTTCTTAAACTCTGATTTGTAAACTTTGTCGGTTGTCAATCACTGATAGAGCATTCTCTGTTAGAGTAAACTCTGATTGAGTATTCCCTGATAGAGTAAACTCTGAACGATAGTTTCCTATTCTCTGATGGCGTCAGCAATTATAAACTCTATTCTGGTATTCTCTGACAACATCAGTGTTCAGTTTCTAACAATCTCCCCCAATTTTTGCTTTATTAAGTGAAACATAAATTTCACTTATGATGTCAGAAATAATTACAAATGCATTAGAGTTTGAATATTTTTCCTTGACTTAGATTCTTCTATATGAGAAATCTTCTTTTAGAAATTGATTTAGTAGTTTTTCCTCGGCATTCTTCAGTAATTCACTAAGCTTCTCTTTTAATTATTTCATCTGCTCAGAAGAATCATCAATTTGGAATATAGCAGATCTCAGATTATAGATTGATGATCTCTCCATTCTTTCATCTAAGGGAATGCAACATGCCTTCTTTCCATCAGGATTTAAAATTAGTGTAGGAATGCCTAACACCATCTTGACCTTTGCATCTCATTTTGTCATTTCTTTTTTTGTTCCATCTTCAAGCAAGTAACCAGGTTTGAATTCTTCAGAGTTTATCATCAATAACCTCTCATTCTTCTTCTTTTCATTGATTACTTCTTCAAGTATTTTTACCCATCTGGAAGTGGCTTCATTTTCATCATTAAGAAGATACAGAACATATTCAAGTTCTTTGGAGGCCTTGTGAATCAGATCTTCTTCATCAATTTTTAACACTCTTTCATTCTCCAAGAAATGTAGCAGTTTTTCCTTTGCTTGAGCACCATCAAAGATATCATTCACTATGTCCACAAATATTAATTTGTCCAAATGTTCTTGAGATAATTCTTCATCAGTCTTGTCTTTCAATGAGAAGGGATCTCTGAATGTAGTGGCTTCACCCCTGTAGACCTTTGCTTGTGAATCACCAATATCACCCTTGTTTTTTCCAAATTTGGCATTGAGAGTTAGAGTTTGAGTTTTTGTCCACAGAAG
Source organism: Oenanthe sinensis (assembly GCA_028671895.1). Lineage (NCBI taxonomy): Eukaryota > Viridiplantae > Streptophyta > Magnoliopsida > Apiales > Apiaceae > Oenanthe > Oenanthe sinensis. The sequence continues at coordinate 28,929,947 of CM053803.1, read as the reverse complement.
ATCAGGCTTTTTCTTTCTGATCAGAGATTATTGATCTTCCTCTTCATCTTCAACACTTGATCCACCTGGGAGAAATGTAGTTCCTGACATAGTGAGAGGAGTTCTTGATTTGGATGGAGTTTTCTTTATAATTTCTGGAGTAGGTTTAGATTGACCAATTGGCTTAGGAGTTTCAATTGGCTTAGCTTGGACAGGCTTAGATGCAATCTTCTTTTATTGAGCAGGTGCCTTCCTTTGAGTTGCAGTTTTCTTGACATATTTCCTTTTCTTCTGGACTTGAGCATTGTCAGTACCAGACTTCTTCAATTCTTCTTCTACAACCACTGGATCCATTCTTGGATTTTCTTCTTCAAACAACTTTCTTGCTAATTCTGCATCCTTTAAATTTTTCTCTTTAATTTTTTCAGGCTTTTCTTCTTCTTCAAGACTTTTAGCTAACTCCATGTCAGCATCCATCAGAGTTTTCTTCTTGTCAGAGTTTATCCCAGAGTTTGATGGGATCATAGTTTGTGAGGTTGTCAGAGTTTGTTCAGACATCAGAGTTTGTTGCTTCAGAGTTTGCTTCCCATCCTTATAACTCCCTTGGTCATCATCATCAGGTTTGTCAGCTTTTTATACAGCATCCTCCTTGCATTTGTCTATAGACACCTTCTCCCCCTTTCTGACATCATTCCCTTTTCTTACAGACAGAATCTCAACAATTGTATGTAGCATGTTCTGCATAGAATTGACAGTAGTGGAAAGAATATCAACCTTGACTTCCAAAGCATCCTGTTTTGCTGAGACATTCTTGAGCTTTAATTCCAGAGCATGTTGAGATGTTGTAAAAGCAGTTGAACATATGCAGTGGTCTTGTTGACAGATTTTTTTAATTCACAAACTTCATTGTAAAGTCCCTTGGACAACACAATAGTAGCCTTCAAAACTATTTTTATTTCATCAGAGTTTATTTCCTTGTCAGCTTTATTGATCAATTCATGAACATGGGGCCGTGAAATTTCTTCATTTGTGTATTTACAAGACATATCCCAGATGGATTGTCTATGAGAGTTGAGAAGATCTTCATTTGATGGCTCTGCTTTTGAGCTGAAATACCTTTTGACACCTTCTGCATCTAAGGCAGCTTCAATTTCTCCCTTAAGAGTTTCAACCACCATATAATCAGGATAAGCCATTCTCAACCTCTCATGAACATCAAAAGAATCAACAGGCCACTTATTTGTGTTGTATCTCTGAGTGAAGGGAATTGAAAGATCTGTAACTTCTTCATCAGCAAAAATTGGCTCATCAGAGTTTATGTCCTCCCCATCAGAGTTTATAGCATTATCAGAGATTGGCAGATCATAGTTTGTGGTGAATGATAAACTATGAGTACCTACAAAAGTAACAGGACATCCTAAATCACTCTTTTCTTTTAAAGTAATCTCATTACTTCTCACATCACACATATCATAACTTTTAAAAGTCAGAGTTTGCTCACTAGAAGTAACTAACTTCTTTTTCAATTCTACCTCTCCTTTTACCAGAATCAGTATCTGCCTTTCATTATTAATTCTATTTTTCAGACATTTTACCTTAGACTCACATGAAAGGTTCAAATCACAATGTCCTACAGAAATAAGAGGTGGCTGAGAAAGGAGGTCTGTGGTCACATGAAGAAAGGTACCCTTTTCAGGACTATCCAAGGTCATCCCAGCAGTTAAAATTGGAAAAGTAAAATCTGAACATATACTATCAGAGGATGTAAATTCTGAAGAAAAGTCATATTTTATACCTTGAGTATTTATGGATGTGGAAGGAGTCTCCAAAGGCTGTGTAGAGAGAGGGCACTAAAATTGCATCAGTGATTGATAACGGAATTTTCTCAGAGCTTAACTTCTTAGCATCAACAACAACAGAATCTTCATTGATTGATTGTGTGCCTTCATCCAAACTTTGATTGGATGGTTCTTGTGGGGCAGGAGCCTTAACAACTTCTTCAACCCTTTGAGTTGAAGGTTCTTGTGGGTTGTACCCCTGATTCCTGTTGGCCTCATTTACTTCTTCTTGAATGGCTGCTGTTGAACTTTGATCAACAGGTTCTTGTGGTCCTGGCCATGAAATGACTACTACCTCACTTTGAGAGGCAGGTTCTTGTGGGTCCTAGCCAAAAGAGACTTGTTTCTTCTTCTTCCTTGTGAATTATTTTGTACTAGGACAGGCTAGAGTTAATTTTGATTTATTTGCTTCAATCTTCTTCCTTACTTCTTCTGCCAGCTCCTTTACTCTTTCATATGATATCTCCTTGATAATTAGTTTGGGAGATTGAACATGAGAATCATAGATTGTCACAGGAACAACCTCACTTGCAGCATCAATATTTTCTAAGGTGATTACATGACTGGTAAAAGGATTGACATGAAGAGAATTACCATCCATTTCAGCCAATTCATCATTTTCTTTACTATTGGCATTTTCATCATCAACATCTATCTCAATTCCACTTATGTTACTATTTATTTGGTCAGACAATGTAGATTCACCAGATTTTATAACAGCATCAGAGTTTAGTACTTGAGTTTGAGTAGAGTTTGGTTGATCAGTGATTAGAGCTTCAGAGTTTAATAATCTATTAGAGTTTATTGATGCATCAGAGTTTATCCCTTCAGAGATTAGACCTTCAGATATTGCAGCCTTGAGTAATCTTCTTCTCTTCTTTTTCATTTCAGGCATTGGATTAACTGTGAATGGCTTCATGAAAGGTGCAGAAGAATCTCAGAAGCCTTCTTAACAACCTTCTTTACAGAAAAAATCAACCCTTCCTTACTATCATCAGAATCAGTATTTTCATCTTTCAATTTTCTCTTCTTTGAAGATCACTGATTTTCCTTTTCTTTTGCTTGTGCCTTGGTGTTGAGTGGTTTGTTTTACAACTACAGTCTTTTGGGAGACTGTAGAGGTTGGCAATTGTGTTTGGGAAATAATGTTTGGTTGGTGGCTTGGGTTAGAATCAAAGGGTGTTAAACTCTGATCCATAGCCATAGATAGAAAATCTCTCCCATACATGGTAGGCATTCTCTAATATAAGAGAATCTTGACCCATGTGGGATAAAAGAGTTGAGATATTTTAGCTTCACCTTTCTTTGCATCTTTCCTAGCTAAATTAGCAAAAATTCTCTTGTTCATGCAAAAACTACCTAAACTCTGATCATTGTCAAAACTAACCTTAGGCAATAAATGGCTAAAAATCAATTGTAAAAATCTATCAAAATATATAATATGTGCATCATCATCTATTTTACTAGCTATTTGCCTAATTATCAAATAGGGAAAGTTGAAGTTTAAGTTATGGGTCAGAGAATACCCAATCTGTTGTGATAATTGAGGAATCACATCAAAGTTGGTGCATTTTGCTGTGAAGGCTCTTGTGATACAATCAAAGAAGAAGTTACATTCTCTTCTTAGATTTGGCCTTGTGAGACTCCCCAGCTCCGATAGACTACCTCCATAGCCTATTGTTCTGAAGAACTCCATTATATGTTCATCGCCAACTAGATCATCATACACAGTCACTTCTGGAAGATGAAGGGCTTGTCTCACTATTGCAGGAGTAATGGAATGTTTTCCATTGCATTAAAAGGTGATTACTGGTTCTTCATCATCACTAGCATTATTGAATTTAGCAGTAGCCCAGATTCTGATTAAAGCTTGAGCAGAGCAGTTCGTGGGTTCCTGTAATGCATGCCCAATATAGTTGTTCTATAAGAAATCCTGAATCACATGAAAGTCTTGAGGTGTATCGATTTTATTCAAAGAGAGATATAGTTAGTTACAACAAATGTGTAATTTTGGAAAGTTAGACCTTTGGATGCCATTGTAATATAGAGATTTGCAGGTTGAGAAAAATTAGGGTTTTAGAGAAAATGAGAGAGAAGACAAGATGCAGATAGTGAAAATAAGAAATAACATATTCCCTCTCAATTGCATATAATGTATAGTGTGACATGTGGCATGAAATTATTGCAAGAGTAATGAGTAGTGCAATTCTAAAAAATACAGTAAGATTGTGTGTATCTGTGTCTAAAAATGAATTGATTTTCGTGAGATACACGCGCCCCTATAATTAGTCCAAACAGAGAATAACAATTATGATGTCACAAAATGAATTATGATGTCATAAATAATATCTCAGAGTTTATCATGTAATCAGAGTTTATATAAGTTAGAGTTTAACATGTAATTAGAGTTTATATAAGTTAGAGTTTAATATTCACTGTCAGAGTTTACCACACGCTCTCACAGAGTTTACCATAAACACTAATATCTTGTGATCAGAGATTAGATGTTCCAATGATCAGAGTTTACTCTATTTTCCATCAGAGTTTACCACATACTCTAACAAAGTTTATCATATACTCTGATTGTCTGCTACTTGCCATCTGGAGTTGAGCCACTTATCACCATCCCTAATTCAGAAACCAATCTTGTAAATGTTACTTCACACAGAGGCTTGGTGAATATATCTGCTAATTATTGATCTGTGGGAACAAAATGTATTTCAATTATCCCTTCCATGACATGTTCCCTTATGAAATGATATCTGATACTGATGTGCTTTGTCAGAGAATGTTGAACTGGATTTCATTTCATTGCTATAGCAGTTTGATTATCACAATAAATAGGAATTTTTGAAAAGTTCAAACCATGGTCTAACAGTTGATTTCTCATCCATAAGATTTGTGCACAACAGCTTCCTGCAACTATATATTCAGCCTATGATGTTAATGTTGAGATAGATTTCTGTTTCTTACTAAACCATGATACAATTCTTCCACCTAGAAATTGACAACTGTCACTTGTGCTTTTTCTATCAATTTTACATCCTGCAAAGTCAACTTCTGAATAGCCTGTTAACTTAAAGTCAGACTCTCAAGGATACCATAAGCCAAGATTGATATTGCCCTTGAGATATCTGAAAATTCTTTTAACAATAATCAAATGAGGTTCCCTTAGATTTGCCTGAAATCTAGCACATAGACATGTGCAAATATGATGTCTGGCCTACTTGTTGTCAAATAGAGAAGTGATCCAATCATTCCTCTGTATATTGTAATATCTACAGGTTCTCCAGTATCTTGATCAAGTTTAGTTGTAGTAGCCATTGGAGTTGTATCGGATGCACAATCTTGCATTTGAAACTTTGTGAGTAGATTCTTTATATATTTAAACTGATTTATAAAAATGTCTTCCTCAGTCTGTTTCACTTACAACCCTAAAAAATAACTCAATTCTCCCATCATGCATATTTGATACCAGGACTTCATTAGCTTTAAAAATATTTTATAGATTTTTTCATTAGTGGAACCAAATATAATATTATCAACGTATATTTAAACCAATAATAAATCATTACCTTGAGCTCTATAAAACAAGGTTTTATCAATTATACCTCTTATAAAACCACTTTCAAGTATAAATTCAGCCAGAGTTTCATAACAGGCTCTTGGTGCTTGCTTGAGTCCATTTAAAGCTTTATTCAGTCTGTAGACATGATTTATATATTTTGAATTGACAAAGCCAGGTGGTTGTTCAACATATACTTCTTCTTCAAGTTCTCCATTTAAAAATGCACTTTTAACATCCATCTGGTAGACCTTGAATTTCTTGTGTGCAGCATAAGCAAGAAAAATTCTGATTGCTTCAAGTCTAGCTACAGGTGCAAAAGTTTCATCATAATCAATGCCTTCCTATTGAGAGTAACCTTTGGTAACTAGTCTTGCTTTGTTCCTTGTAATGATTCCATTAGAGTATGTCTTGTTTCTAAAAACCCACTTTGTGCCAACAACTGATTTGTTCTTTGGCCTTAGAACTAGGGTCCAAACTTCATTTCTTTCAAACTCATTTAATTCTTCCTGCATAGCAATAACCCAATCTTCATCCTTCAAAGCATCTTCAACCTTCTTTGGTTCTGTTTGAGAAAGAAAACTATGAAATAGCATTTATTCTTAGTAGCTTTTCTTGTATGTACTCCACTTTCTAGATCACCAATAATTAAATTAAGTGTGTGATCTTTAGTCCATTTTCTTGGATGTGGAAAATTCCTTGAACTAGATGCTCCCTCATGATTTGTGCCTTCATAGAATGATTCATTTATAAATGTTGATCCTCCCCCTGAAGATGTGCTTCCATCATTGTTAGATAACTCAAAGTTTTTGTACTCAGAGTTTGATTGATCAGAGTTTAGGGTTCCAGAGTTTGTGTTTGTCAGAGTTTAGACAGACTCTGATATTTCAATAAATGTGGTTTTTCTCCAATATCAGTAATTGATTGATGTTGCTCCCCATGTGCAGAATCTTCAATTTCTATTTCAATCATTTATGAATCAGAGTGTAAGGAATCAGAGTTTAACTCACCAGAGTTTGGTTCAACAGAGTTTATCTCATCAGAGTTTAGCTCTTTAGAGTTTGTGTTCAGCAATTCATTTTCAAACCTCAGAGTTTCCTGAGTATCTTTATCATGTAACCCATCTATTTTTCCTTCATCAAAAGAGACATTTATGGATTCCATGACTGCCCTGGTCCTTAGATTAAACACTTTGAATGCCCTTGAAGAGGTTTTAGAAGTTGTTGCATAACCAACAAAAATTCATTCATCTTCTTTGTGTTCAAACTTCTTCAACTGTTCAAGATGTGTTTTGAGAATAAAACATTTGCTTCCAAAGATGTGAAAGTATTTTACATTTGGCTTTCTTCCCTTCAAAGTTTCATATGGAGTCATTCCATGTTTATTTATCAAAGTGCAATTCTGAGTAATGCATGTAGTATTCACACCTTCTGCCAAAAAATAAGTAGGTAGCTTTGCTCCTTCTAGCATTGTTCTGGCAGCTTCAATTAGAGTTCTGTTCTTTCTTTCAACTACACCATTTTGTTGAGGTGTGCCAGGTACTGAGAATTGTTGAATAATTCCTTTTGTTGAGCAGAATTCCTCCAGTACGGAGTTCTTAAACTCTGTTCCATTGTCACTCATTAGATTCTTTACCTTGTGTGTTAATCTATTTTCAATCATGGCAATATGATCAAAAATTATCTCAGCAGTTTCATTCTTTTTATGCAAAAAGTACACCTAGGTAAATCTTGTGTAATCATCTAAAATTACTATAATATATTTCTTCTTTCCAATGGACAAAATATTGACTAGACCAAATAAATCAAGATGCAATAGATCAAAAGGTTTGTCAATAGAGTTTTCAGTTTTTCTCTTGAAAGATGTTTTCTTTTATTTGGCCTTTTGACATGAATCATAGAGTCCATCAGGATGAAATTGAACTTTTGAAAGACCTCTAACTAGATCCTTTTTCACTAATTCATTAATGTTTCCAAAGTTCAAGTGACACAGCTTTTTTTGTCAATTCCAACTTTCCAAAGATGATGCTTTTCCAAGTAAGCAAGTTAAGGGACCATCAGAGTTTACATCCAAGATAGCTTCAAATAAGTTGTTATGTATGTGACCAGTGAGAACTATTTTGCCATTCTTTTTGCTTTTCATCTCACAATGAGTTCCATGAAATTCCACAGAATAACCCCTGTTTGTCATTTGACTCATACTTAACAAATTATGTTTGAGTCCTTCAACGAGAGCTACATTCTCAATGATGACATTTCCAATAACAATATTGCCATATCTCAGTATTCTTCCTATGTTGCCATCTCCATAAGATACTGCTGGGCCATCCTTCTCCTCAAACTCTGAAAACAGGTATTTGTTTTCAGTCATATGTGCAGAATATCCGCTATCAATCACTAGGATGTTTTTCCTGTTTCCCTGCATTCATTTAATGTAAATTAATTAGTAGATTTGGGAACCCAAACAAGTTTGAGTCCTTTCTTTTGAAACTTGGTTAACTTTTGTAGCAGAAATACTTTTGTCGGAGTTTATGTTAATAGAGTTTGTACTATCAGAGTTTGCATTATCAAAGTTTATACTGTGAGAGTTTACTCTTCTTTTATCAGATTTTGTCACATATATTTTCTTGACAGTATGTTTTGAAGATTTATTTAGCTGAGGCAATGGTTCATAATAATTCTAATACAAACTATGATATTCTTTGCATGTATAAATTGATTGCCATAAACTACCACAGTGAAAACAGGGATTTTGTGGTCTATATCTAGTTTGTTTTCTAGCCTCTAAACCAGGTCTCTCAGGTTCCTTCTTTTTGTTTTATTTGCAGTCAATGGCAAGGTGATTTGAATTACCACAAGTAAAACAGGTTTTTCTAGGAGAATCAGGGATATACTTATAGTTATTCTCCTTAGTAATTCCTACTTTGCCATTTCTATTTCTTTTTACCTTTTTAGATTTATTTTTATTAGTGACTGCCTTCAACTTTTATTTAAGTTGCTTCTATGAGAGTAGTCCTACATTCACCTTTTTATTATTTGACACACTATTCTTTTTATCTTTGTTATTATTAGAGCATTCACCATAATTATTCTTCCTGTCATTACTAGCTCTAATAAATTTCACAGGTTTACTTAATGTTCCTTTTGTGTATGTTTTAGTGTGTGTTTCCTTGTCAGATTCATAATTTAAGGCAGAAGTCCAATTCTTGTTAGAAATCATTTGTTGAACTCTCTTACCGGAGTTTGTCCAAAATCTGAAAGTTTCTTTTTCTTTAGCTATCTCAGATTTCAAATATTCAACTTGAATTTCTAATTGAGTTTGCATATGTATGGCATTTTCACAATCTTTATTAAGGTTAAGCATGTTAGAATTTTCTGATTTAAGAATGTTATTCCTAGCAGTCAGAGTTTGTATCTCATATTTTAATCTTTCATTCTCAAGAGACTATGATTTAAAACTAACATGCAAGGATCTAAGAAAAGATTTTAATTCACATATATTATCAGTTTGAAAATTGAAGACAGAGTCTGGTACCTTATCAGAGTTTGGACATCAGTGTTTGTCACGAGTGCATAATTTGTTTCCGCTTCAGAATCTGATGATTCCATCCAATCTTTCTTTGATGTGATGAGTGCTTTTCCAGATTCCTTGTTTCTGCATTCAGTAGCAAAGTGCCCCATCTTATTACACTTGTAACACTTGACTTTTGATTTATCAATTATTTTGATTTTCCATCTCTATCTTCTCTTTTCCTAAATATGTCTTTCTTGTCTGATTCTCAATGCTTCTTCTGGAAATTCCCTTGCTTTATGTTCTTTATATACTTCATCTTCTTGAAGCCCTTGACAATCATAGCAACCATCTCCATCATGTCAGAGTCTATGGTGTCATCAGAGTTTGTCTCAGACTCTGATTCACTACTTTCCTTGAGCATAATAGCCTTTCCTTTTCTTGTTGAAACTTTCAAAGTGTTCTATTTTGGTTCTTCAATTTTAGTCTCAACATTCAAGGCAACAGATTTTGCCTTGCTACTTTTCATGTTCTTCCTTTGTTGTAATTCTAAATCACGAGTCTTCAATCTTCCATAAACTTCATCAAGAGACATGTCATCTAAATCAGCCATATCTCTTATTAAAGATGTTTATAGATCTCATTCTTCTGGAAGAGCCCTTAGAAACTTTGTGTTAGAATTCTCATTGTCATACACCTTATCCACCAAAGCCAAGTTATTCAACAGAGTTAGAAATCTGTCATAGATATCTATGAGGGATTCATTCTGTTTTGCCTCAAAGTATTCATATTCTTGAATTAGAACAAATCTTCTATTTTTCTTGATTTCCTTAGTTCCTTGACATTGAACCTCTAGTGCATCCCATATCTCTTTTATTGTTTTGCAGGAAATTACCCTGTTTGACATTATAGAGTCTAGACTATTATGCAATATATTCCTTACCTTAGCAACTTTTAAAACCTCTTGCTTTTCCTCATTAGTCCATTTCTTCTTGTCCTTGGGAGATACTTTTCATCAGTGATTCTATCTATATAATCAGGATCAGTTACTTCTAGGAACATCATCATCTTTACCCTCCATGTAGGGTCTCGTCTTTCTTCAAGATTGGAATTTTTATGCTTTCATACTTATTTCTAGACATGTTTTTATGATCTTTTAGTTGAATTTAACTGCCTTCTCTGATACCAATTATTTTCCCAGAAAGATAATCTATTATAGAAGGGGGGTTGAATATAATATAGCCAAATAATCGATCAAGAATACAAGTATATAAAATAAATATTGTTTTGTATTAATATGATGAACTTGAATAAAAAACTCTCTCAAGAAATTCAATGTTCTTAAGAGCTACAAGGTTATGAAAAATATATCTTAAATGTTTCAATAATGTTAACCTATGTCTATTTTTATATAGACACAGTTATAAATTCCTATTACAAAACAAATAATGAAAAGAATAGCTTCAATAAGGTAATTTAGACTTGCATTCAAATTCCTTCTTCACTATCCAAATCAAACTCTGATTTTTAGGTTTCCTTCTTAAACTTTGATTCATAAACTCTGTCGGTTGTCAATCTCTGATAGAGCATTCTCTGTTAGAGTAAACTCTGATTCAGTATTCTCTGATAGAATAAACTCTGACCGACAACTTCCTATTCTCTGATGACGTCAGCAATTATAAACTTTGTTCTGGTATTCTCTAACAGCATCAATGTTTATTTTCTAACAGGGGAAGAAAGTAGCCTTTTGCCTACCAAGTCGTGATCCCATGTTGAGGAAAATGAAAAGAATCTGGATATTTTACTTAAGGTAGTGGACCAGGAAAAGAAGTTGGAATTTGAAAGAATGCAATGAGGAAAGTATTGGTTGACAAACGTTGCGGAAGATTTGAAGAAGGGGCATCCCATCATGGAAGTTGTACATTACGAAAGACAAAAATACCCATCCCGGAAGAGTTTCCTAGCTAGGGTTGAGAAAAAGAACTATAAAAAATGGAAATGATCCAACTTCAGATGTCTTATAAAAAAGGTATTATTACTAATCTTATTGTGCTGGGGAAACCTCTAAGGATGAAATGAAGACTAGTTGGGCCAAACTTGATGCTTCATTTGAGCATGTAATGAAGAGGGCTGAGGAGAAATACTTGGGTAAAGGGGAGAAAATGAAAGTTGTTGAGACTGAAGATGAATATGATGATTTGACACAAGATGTTGATCTTAGTGAACCATAAAAGGGGATTAAAAGATGTATCCACTGCTGGTGCCTGCGGAGGCAATATGTGCCGGTATCTACCATAACCAGTAAATGTCATGCGCTCACTCAAAATGCTACGTGCCTCATCCACATGCGGATCACAATAATATAAATGCACTCCTAAATCCATACCTAAATGAATGACATAATAATATAAATGCATGAATGCTACAACCAAGGAAATATTAAAAAGAAAGATTAGTCTAAGTACCTACAACAGTGTCATACACCCGTATATGTTTGATTTGTCGCCAATAGTAACAGAACACATCCCCCTGTATAAATAGGCAAGTGTTGCGTTGCCCCAACTATAAGTGTGAATCTATGTATAGTCTCGTACATAATGAAGGAAGTAGAATGGGATCATGTTCCTTGAGGAGTACGGAAACACAGATCCAATAATGAGAAGCATGTGAGCACGTGTGTTAAATAACAACTCCCTCTAATAATCATCGGAATCCATATCAAGTCGCTGAGAACTACTAAAGTGTCCAACCAACCATATGATCTTCAAGCCATTTCTATTCACGTCTTCTGCCATGAGGTACACACTCGATACCTCCCCATACATTTGGCATTGCTCAGCAATACTATGATCTACAAATGACTGAATCAAAGGAGCTCCACAAGTAGAAAGCCCTAGGATATGATAAACATTCTCAAGTGTGATGGTGGTCTCTCCAAAACGGAAATGAAATGTATGAGTCTCAGGCCGACATCTCTCTAAAAAAGATGTGATCAAGCCCCTATCATGTCTAAATGCCCTTATCTAATATACTCCATCAAAACCAGATGACGAAATAACTTTATGTATCTCTGATGGCGGTGGGTACTCTCTCACGGTATCCAAGTAGTGACTAAAGTTCACCCTCAAGCGCAAATCGACAAGATCCTGTAATTAATATATATATATATATATATATATATATATATATATATCTGTGTGTGTGTGTGTGTGTACATATATATACATATATATATAGATATATATTTATATTTATACATATATATTTATATATATATTTATACATATATATTTATATAAACTACCTCTTCATCCCACAACAACTGTGATCGATGCTCGGACTGCTGGGTAAGTAAAGACTCGTCTATAGGACCTGGGTGGTAATTAAATGAATCCATATTTTTTCTGCATTTAATTTAAATCAAATAAATATTAATATTAAAGTTACTAATTTAATCAATAATTATAAACTCAATCTAAATCAAAAATTATATTATTATCCATATTTATTATTATTATTTAGTATAATCATAACATAATAATATATATTTTTTAACATGTTATCAATAAATATTATTCATTTATCTACTAAATATAATTATTAATATATAATATTGTATGAAATTAATATAATATAATATTATAGTAATATATTTTATATATTATAATATTATTAAAATTTTGATTTTAAAATATTTTATATATTATTATAACATTTTAATATTATATTTTATAATATAATCCTCTTTTAATAAAAATCAATGCCATTTTATTAAGAAATTTAATATTATTATCATAATTATAATATTATAATATTATATTCAAATAATATATTTTATAATATAATACTCTTTTAATAAAAATAATTATCATTTTATTAAGAGAGTTAATATTATTATCATAATTACAATACTTTAATATTATAACATTTTAATATTAATTTTATAATAAAATCCTCTCTTACTAAAAATCATTGTCATTTTATTAAGAAATATAATTTATGTATATTAATAAATACTATCTATTAATTAAATTTTTTTATAACATTATATTTTATTTTATTAAAGTTATAATATTTTTGAACAAATCATATTTATTAGTTCAAGTCCTATATTTTCTAAGGGATATTTTCATCAAACATATTATGATCATCAATTTTAATTAGTATAATTGTATATAGATTAATCATATCATTTGAAGAATAATAATAGCAACATGACCGATTGATAGCAATATGAACAATTCAAAAACAATCATATATTAGAGACAACGAATGTGGAGAGTTTGGTATGATTTAATGCATGGTATATTTGATGTATTAGAGGCATGAATATATGAATATAGGCATGAATTTGAATCGAAATACATGTGAATATATGATGGTACCTGGTGTTAGGGCTCAGATGTGTGTTGAGATTCTTTCCGCCAATTGATTCGGTGGTCTTCAAATCATCCCGTCTCAGATCAGTGCTTCTGCATGCTTTGTGTATGCATTCTGTGTTATGTGTCTGTATTGTGTAGGTAGGCTTTTAATAAAGCAAAGTCAAGAAACAATGTCGTTTTGTCTCCACACGACGACGTAACCTGCATGCAACCGCCAACTAACTTGGGGGTCATCAAAATAATTTTTCCTTTATTGCACGCCTGATCCTGTGACGGTCATTATAGTTCAAAAATTCCAATGACCGCCCTATCCTCCGGCGGTCATCATTCCAACTCAACTTCAGCTTTCAACTTTGGTGAATGCCACGACAGGCATTTAGGTGTCTCATTTTTGAAATGTTGAACTCAGTCATCCCATATTTGAAAGTCAATTTGAGTCCTGTCCTAGAAAAGAAATGGAGCCAATACATGTGTGAGGGATCTCCGTGTATATGTCTAGAAAAATACTCCTTTACTATGTTTATATAATATGCCTTCCAGTTTTCTATATATTGTTTATAAAGCATTAAACATTGAGATTAATACACCCCTTCTATATGTGTCTGTTTTATCTTTTTGGTGCACGGTCTGCACTTCTTATTTTTTTACGGCCCCAATATCTTCTGACTGCCATGAATTTTAATTTTACTTGACCAATCTCATCATCTCCATAAGATTTTCTCATTGATGTAATATTTAATCAGAAAATATAAAAATTCAAATAGCCACGGCCTGCCCCGTACAATGAGTCGCTTGTATACGTTTGTCCGATTAAAATCCCCATCAAGATTATCTCTCATCCACAAATAATAAATAAAGTTCATCCTTCTAGCGCCAATTGTTAACGGAGGAATTTGGTGATAACAAATTTCGGAGGTTGCTGGAATAATAAAAATATTTTGATGGGAGATTGGGATTTTTTGAATATTAGGGGCTGAACTTGAGAGGTGTCTCGACTTAGATGTATCGGATCCTTTTCCAAGATGTATGCATACTATAGAAATCAAGTTCACGCAGTTCTATTAGGATTATGATTTTATCTCCATGATTTTTTAGAGATATATTTGGATTTAGTTGATTTTATCTATTAAAATCATATTAGCGTTAGGATACCTTCCTGATTTGAAAGATATCGTTGAGAGAAATATTATGTAATTAATGATAGGTTATTCCTCATTTCTGAGAGAGGATAATTAACTTTGAAATTAGTTAATTATTAATGAATATTAGGAAATTTGGGAAAGTATTGAGTCTGACGAAAATATACGGTAACACACAACCATCGACTTGATTCTAGCTCCATAATGCACTAACCATCGGCTAGTTTTGAGGCTTAAGTACTATCGGATGAATTTAATCCATTTCCATTCTTTAAATTGCCTATCCATTGGCTAAAGAAATTAATCTTTTGTTGCCTAACCATCGGGTGAAATTGATTCATATAAAATTAATTTTTCCTTGACCAAGTTGACTTGTATTCTTTTTTATAGTCTTCTGTACTTAGCCAATATTTCATGCCTTTCATATATTTCTACAGTCTTTAACCAAGTTTGATAATATTTTTTTGCTTTACGAACTTGATCCTTTTTTAGCATTGACATCCCAATTTAGTTAGACAGCCAATTCTTCTGATACACATATGCAGTTCTCAATTTCATTTGTGCTGACGTTAGTGCAACTAGTCTGGTTCACAAACGACTAACATGACATCTTCTTGATTATACAATTGGCTATCTTTCTTGGTGATAAGAAATACTTCTGTAATGCACTGGAATCTTTTGATTTCTTTGTAATAACTCCTTTAACATCATTAGATCTTCTAAAACACTTCAATTTTATTCTTCATTGAAGCTTGAGCATTTTAATGAACTTTTTTCAGTAATCTTCAATGTCTTTAAAGATTCATCTGGTATTTAGGATATTATTTATTGAAGTTATAATCGATTCGCAGTCGATTCATGTGCTTCATTTTATATTAGTTACCAGTCTTCAAATGTTGAGTTAGTTACCTCGGTTACATATTACATTACGTTACATTATGCTTTACAATAGCCCAAGCACGTAAGCTTGTAAGTCCGTCATGGAGTAGAAAAATAAGTTTTCTCACAAAGCTGCATGAGAGATAATCTTGCAGAGAACATATGGGAAGTGAGCCGCATCGCAAAGATCTCCTAAGATATTGATGAGATGAGAGATCTCCTAGATATTGATGAGATGTGAGCTATGTTGGCTCAGGCCTTGTTAATTATCTTCAATTTAACCAACTAGTAGTTCTATTAAGATGCCACCGTACAGGGATTTTAAAGATGCTAACAAAAATAAAAGAAATAAACCAAACCACAGGGCGAGCTCTTATGTGTGAGGCGACCCTGCAGGAGACTTTGTGGTCGTCAAAATGAGTAAAATATGTCAAGTAAATTGAGCCCACGAGATTAAAAATTTACTTTTTTTTTGTCAGGAAAAACTTGCTTGTTAATAATTAAAGATGTATGTATAGTGATGCAATCTAGTTAGGCTCTCTGTAACCTTCCAAAGGTTACCATGCTAACTGAAGGATGGGGAGCTAACAGAACAAGCGGGCACGGGTGTGCATTCGGTTAAATGAAACCGAAACGGTGAAACTGAATTTTTTTTCCGGTTAATCGAAACTGAAATATGTAAAAATTGCTACTGAAAACTGAACGGAAATTAATTCAGTTTTAAAACCGAATTGAATTTATAATTTCGGTTATTTTTTGTTAAATAAAAAATATATTACAAAAAGCAGCAACAAGATTAGAAGGGGCATACCCCAAAAGAGAGTATTACAACTTAAACGAAACCAACAGGCCTAAGCAAACCACTAGCCAACTAGCTAACTATAAACCAAACTACAGGTTAATACAACATAGGAATTAAATATGGGTCTTTTGGCAACCCATTTTTTAAAAGAATTACAAGAAAAAAGTTTTTCCCTAGTCATTTGTTGAACTATACGAATAGTGAAGATTGTAGATTGACCAGGTCCATAATTATGCATACGAAAGTTTCGTTCCCTCCAAGTCGGGTACACTGCTACAGCAAGGTATAGACCACCAATAACCTTCTTAATAATAGTTAAACTCTCAGTAAAGAACTGGCCTCGTTGACAAGTTCTCTAGTCAGAGACGATGGGCACAGGGCTAGCTCTTCGCACAAGAGCAAAGTAAGGGCAGTCTGTAAATAAATGTTGCACATATTCATATGATCTCTAGTTAAAAGCTGATTCTTGATAGCTAACCAAAGAATGAACGGGCACTTTGGAAAAGAGAGAGAGTTCCACACAATTTTGCTCCAATTAGCTTGGGGAGCTACACTACGAATTGAGTTCCAGATAGCAGGAATGGAGACATGTCAATCTTTGAGTCCATCCCATGTGAGATAATCACACCTACAAATGTGCACATTAGAAACACGCTCTCTGACTTCGATCATTACAACATGGTTAGACGAGGGGAGATTCCAAATGCCATCACGAAGGTATGCATCAATAGAAACAAGGCTAGAGGAGTTAGCTATCGAGATAAGACTTGAGCCGTACTGCTGAATGAAAGGTTGGTTGCGAATCCAAGGATCATGCCAAAAATAAAACCTCGAATTAGGACCGATATAATATCTTATGTACACAGCGGCATAATCACGACAATTAAGAATTTTTCTAGCCGCCCATGAGCATGTATAAGGAATTTTTGTAGTCCAGATGCCCTTATTCTTTAACAAAGATTGTTTAAACCAGGTAACACAGATTGAGGAGCTACTTGGTAAAAGAATTTTCCAAAGCTGATGGAGAATAGAAGTAGAGTTCCATTCAAAGATATTACGAAGTCCTAAACCACCCTAGTTCTTATGTTTTACAACATTCCTGCCACCCCACTTTGTAATGACATTTTGAATCACGTTTATAGAATCATCCCCATAGAAATTTAAACATTATTGCATTGATCTTAATAAGCACTGATTTTGGTAGGAAGATGTACATGCTCCAGTATCCTAAAATTCCGGATAAGATGGATTTGATTAACGTCAACCGACCCCCAAAATTACGAAACGAGAAGTTCATGCTTTAATATGGGAACAGAGTTTACTAACCATGGGAGAACAATCTCTACTCGAGAGTCTACTAGTAATGAGAGGTAGACCTAAGTACGTAATGGGGAGAGATCCTCGAGGGAAACCAGTCAAAAAAACAATAGAATCATAGACATCAGCTTCAACATTAGCAAAGAAATAAAGGGATTTACTGCCATTAGGAAACAAACCAGAGATACTAGAAAACGTAGCCAGTCCATCCATAAGACAAGCCACAGAAGACACCTCACCTTTACTGAATAAGAAAATATCATCAGCAAAAGTAATATGGCTAATATTAGCTTCATTAGCTCGCCAGTGGAATTTATAAGCCAGATCAGAAGTTCTGTGTGTCAAACACGCAGTCAGAACCTCCATTGATAACACAAAGAGATAGGGGAAAGAGGGTCGCCTTGGCAAAGGCCAGATTCACCCTTAAAATATCCCTCCAAACAACCATTAAGCTTGACTGAAAACATACAGGAGGTTATACAATTTGAAATCCAAATGAAAAATTTGTCCGGGAAGCCCATACGAGTAAGAACTTTAAACAAAAAATTCCAATGAAGGAAATCCAAAACTTTATGTATGTCAACTTTTAGAGCATGTCTAGCCGGATCGGAAAGTAAGTGATATCCTGTACACAGGGCTTGGGCTAGAAGCACGTTGTCTCCAATAGAACGATTAGACACAAACGCTGACTGAAAAGGAGAGATCAAATTCGGCAACACCTTCTTAAGCCTACTTGAAATAATCTTAGAAATACACTTATAAAGAACATTACAACAAGAAATGGGCCGAAAGTGCTTCATTTCAGTTGGGTTCGGGTTCTTGGGCACAAGAGAAATGGCAACAGAATTGATAATACGGGGAAGTTGTAAAGTATTAAAGAAATAGTGAATAGCTGCCACGACATCAGCCCCCACATTTCGCCAAGATGCAAGAAAAAATTCAACCAGAAACCCATCTGGGTCCGGACTCCTGTTTTTAGCCATCCTTCTGAAAGTTTTAAGAATACCCTCCTCAGAAAAATCCGCCACCAACTCGTCAGCTTGGCCGTTAGAAATCAAAGGAAGGGAAATATCATCTGGTATATCCTCAACTGCTGAAGAACAACCCAACAGATTCTTATAGAACGAGACAGCCACATTAGCAATAGCATAATGGTTTACATGAATTTCCCCATTGTCATACATTTAAAAATCGGTTATTAATTTTGATTATTCGGTTAACTGCAGGTTAAAAACCGAATTATGGAATAACCGAATTTTAAAATTTTAAATTTTTTTACTAAAAACTGAATCAAAATTTAAAGTATGATTAACCAAACTGAAATTATTTGAATTAATAGGTTCAGTTTTCAGAATACCCCCCCCCCCCCCCCCCCCCCCCCGCAAGAAGCAGGTGATAGCAAGACGGGTTGAGGCGAGACGGCTCACGCTTTAGGTTAAGATTGAATCTAGTTAGCTTTCTTGAGAAAGGTGCTAGCGAGCCTAGCACATGCCAAGTCGGCTAGTAAGCTCATTATTTAGTATATTGAGCCTGTTTAACACCCATACCAAATATTAGGCATACCGCAACCTCGTCAAAAGAACATGATGATATAAATTATGCAATGCAAATATTGCAGCTCTTTCAAACAAACTACAGATATCACAGCTCTTTCTTTAGTTCAGTTCTATGAGCATTAAATGGTATGATCATAGCAGTGAACATCTATAGAGTACACAATTATTACCAACATAATTAAATTCACTCTTATTGCTAACCAACATAAAAGGAACCACTTCAAACACCATGCGCATGGGCAAGACTCAACAACATACAAATGTTATTCAGGTCAGACAAATATAAAACCAGATAGTTGCAAGGTTCAGTATAAAAAGACAGAAAGAAAATTTCATATACACCATCCCATCCAACCACAACATAACAGCTTCAATCCTAAAAGTACAAACACACCAGGTTCAACCTGCCGCTTGAAAATCACCAAAATCATCATCTGGTATGTCTTGTGAGCTTTCATTGCCTTGAGTAGATGGTATTCTTGATGGTGTCTTTGGTGAGACTGATGACTTGCCTTCAGAATGTTCCTCAAGACTGAAAATTGACGGCGAAAGTACAGGAGAATTCGGAGCGGTTACGGAAGGCGAAAGTGGTGCTAATGGAGGTGGGGGTGGTTTGAGACAAATGATAGGATCTTTTCCATTTCCTTTATCTTCAAGGGAGATCTTGTTCAATCCTAGCTCAAAAAACTTGGATCGTACATTCCCACCACCTTTCTGTCAACCAGACCAGTGAGAATATAAAGATGACTGTCCAAGGAATTCATGCAACTCAAAAAAAATATGTAAATGAAATCAAGAGAACTAACATTTTTCAGTTGAAGTACAATGGTCTCCCCATCTTTTAAACTGTAATCAACTGTACTATTTTGATATTGTTCTTCCATCTCCTCAGCTGTTTTCTTTTTGTTGAGGTACCTTCAGCCAATTACAAAATGATTAGTTCAGTAGAAGCAGGTAGGGTAGCAACATAAGGTGGGGTGATTTGCTGGATGGATAGTGATGATTACTTCATATGATCATGAAGTGCAGCTTGGAAGTCGTAAGCCTGAGGCCTTTCTCGAAATCCAATGCCAAGAAAAGCATGCCGAAGGCGACCATCTTAACAATACATGAAATTGCCATAATTAAATACTAAACTGAAATGGATTTTTAACATCAAAAAGTCCATGCTACTCTAATAGTTAATTAAGAAACACCGATAGTATATGCTAGAAGACTACATATGCCAAGGCATTGGTATCGTCTTTATTATAATATAATCATTTTGATTCAGTTTTGAATATATTATATATATTCTCTATATACAAGTGCTACATCTAAAGAAATACTCCCTCCGTCCCGGCCAAATGTTTACATTTGGTCCGGGCACGGAGACCAAGGATAGTGGGTGTAATAGTGATTTTATTGTTAAAATAAATGAAATAGTGGGTGTAATAGTGTAAAGTGTTGAAAAAGTGGAGTGAAGTAGTGGATGTAATAATATATTTATTGTTAAAAGTTACTATTTTTAGTAATGTAAAGAATTGGGTGGGACGTCCCAAAAAGGAAAGTGTAAAGAATTGGTTGGGACGGAGGGAGTATTAAGTGATAGCTGATAAATTTTTCTTTTTGAATATATGCAATAACATGTACCATGAACTCGGTAAATCAAAGAAAAAAGTAATTAAAAACTGTTGTTCATTTTGATAGGTATGTGAGTTTGCAATTAGTCTTGCTAGACTATAAACAGTTTATGTGAGTGTTTGGTTCAACTTCGGTGACCTATGTGTGACGGAAGAATATAGAGAAGGAAGATTGAATATATTCACAAGGAATATGAAAACGTGGCATGGAGGACAGAAGATTGATTAAAACAACAGTGAGGAAAAAGATAGAGAGACGATAATGCCTCAAGTTCTGTTGCAAAGTATTATTGTAAGTATATATATTACAAATGGGTTAAATGGCATATATTATAATTAAGAAACTTCAATATTTACTGACATATATATTTATATACATATACAAATGTATAATCACCCAATAAACAAACTATATAAAAAATTAGATATATTATAATTAAGAAAATTCAATATTTACTGACATATATATTTATATACATATACAAATGTATAATCAGCCAATCGAATCTCTTGTTTTGTATAGTTAGTTATGACCTGGGTTTGAAAGGTTAGTATTGAAAAAAAATCAATCATAAAAAGAGAATTACCAGAAAATATATCTTGTTTATTAGAATCTAGATAGCATACGATAGAATGATCGAGACTTGGTCATGGAGTTGGATGAGATTACGTAATTTGATGGGGTAGTATGCATATGAGATTGTATCTACGGTTGAAAAAGAAGAGTAATTTTTATATTTTAAGTTGGGTAGGCACTAAGATAGATAGGTTAATTGGGTGGGTTGGGTCGGATCAAGTTAATTAGAGTCAGACTTATACCTGTGTATGCCAAATGATAGATAACGGAGAAAACTTATTTGAAAGTTTTAATTGGTTTTAATGAGTTGATTGCAAGTTTTTTTCAGTTTAATGACTCACATGCAAGTTGAGTTTCACTTGAGTGACGAAATAGCCATGTATACCTATTACAAATATCAATGATAGTGGATGAATAGTTGCTAAAGGAAGGGTATTAATTTTAGTTTGAAACTTTATATTGGTTGTCCTTTCTATAAATAATATTATAAAAAAACTCAGTAATAAAGATAAATATAATATTCCTAATCATAAGAGCATTTTAATTTTTTAGGAAATTTTTATAGATATTTTTTTGTGTAGTATAATTTTTATAAAATATGGGTTTATAGATATATATTAATAAATATAATGCTTTGTGCGTGTATCAATTAAAAAAAATTATTAGAGGGATCCTAGTATCGAACATGTACCCCATTCGCGAGTTCTTGTACCCAATTCATCAGAACTAACATACAACGTAACTGTACATATAGCTTACGATGGAACGATCGGCATAGCTTGCAACACAATTATGCACTTGCAATTGAAAATTTGTCCTTTGCTAATTGTATATGTGAATTTTATAGTCAATTATCTTAGATCTATTGCATATCATGTGTTACAATACAAATGATTGTCTAATTAGGTAAAGACATTTGGATAGAACCACAGACTCATTTTCCATTATGTCGTATATATACGATTAACTAAATATTGAAACAGAGATTTGAAGTCATAGAAATTTGATTCTATATATATAGATTATGGGACAAAAAAGAGGGAAAACTGGAATTTGGTGCTCTAAATCAGTAGAATAATTCTATTTCTTCTTCTTATACTCCTAATAAATAAATAAAAACTTTTCAGGCTGGAAAAAGAAGGGAAAGGACTCTCTCAGAGAAAAGGCTTACTTTCTTATACTACTAGGACTCTCCGTAACCGTATAACATGATTTGTTATTTTTAGCTCAATAATTTTCTTTTTGTTTATTTTCAATCAACGCCTGCGAGCAAGGACGGGTAAAAAAAAGTCAATTATGCATGATACAATATACTACTGGACATAGAAACATAACAGGTAGTCAAGCTAGAGTAGAAGTACGGACTACACAGTTGTACAACAGTACAGTAATGTAGATTACCAATATTCTCTTCTATGCGTAGAACAAAGTATCTGCAGGAAAAAAAGGTTTTAAACAACAAATCAGTCAAGCCATAAGTGCCAAAAAAAAAAAATTGCGGGTTCAAGCAGTGAGAATTAAATATGATAATTATGATTTCATACTGTCCCTAAACTGGCTGGCACAGTGATAAATTTACTAACCTGCTGCTATCAATTACTGGCTCAACTGGGTGGGGCTCCCCATCTCTTAAAAATGCCCGAGCATATAACTCACCTATATATGCAAGAGCATAAATTGACCAGTGTGCTTTTGTTTTATAAACAAAGAACAATAACATTGAGATATTTAACAACATTAAAAATATCTTACCTGTTGTCTTATCCTCTAGTTTGATAATACATTCTTCTCCCTTGCTGACAACCTTTAAAACACCCTCCCATGCCCATTTATTGATATCCCATTCATCAGCCCTACAAAAGAGCAACATGTTATCAAAACACTTGCCTACATATATGAAGGAAATTGTTTCATATTCACATGATAGTGAGAGCAATGGAATGCCTTCTGCAAATTGTATGCAATATGGTATTATTCACATTGTCCTTTAATAGAGATTCAAGAAAACATGCGACTTGCATCCATGGTTATTACGGCGCCAAGTCGAGGCTTGACGCCCCACTACCTTCGTAAAGACTAGTCGACAAGTCGCTCGACTAGTCGTAAAAAGTCGATACTTGTTCATATACATATATTTACTAGATGTAATAAATAGCATTGCTAAACACATCAATTTCACAATTTAATCAAAAGTAATAGAGTAATAAGTTCAAATTAAGCATATTTACTACATAATAACATGCAAATACCAAATATTAAACATTTCCAAGGAAATAAAAAAATAAGTGATGACAAAAATCAAACAAAGTAATCTATCTCAATATTAAGCTCATCTCTATCCCTTTATTGTGTATTGCCATTGATCGAATAATGTGATTGTACACCATAATCATCGTTATCACGGCGCCAAGTCGGGTTTCGAAAAATCTCGGCGCCCGAGTACCTTCGTGTCGACTAGTCGATGACTAGTCGTCTTCGTGATAACAATGCTTGCATCTACAAAGTAGATACTTTAACTTTTCGATTGGAACACTTATAACTAAACTTATTTCTTTTGGACAGTGGATACCATCATCTAAGACGACTTACTCTTTACATCCTCAATTTCAGTTACTACAAAAATCAAAAGATATCTCAGAGACAATACAAAAAATTTACTTGTAATCTACAGTTTTCGGATAAGTTCTAGTTTGGCGGGGCAATGTGCTGCACAGAGACAAAGCACTCTCAAATCCTGAACTTTTGCCAAAAGTTCATACACAAAATCACTAAAATAGCATGTGGTTTTTAACAAGATAAGCAACTAGTCTAAAGTTTTTGGTGATCTGACGATGCTAAAAGATGAAAGATCAGGATCTAATTTTAGTATATTAGTCTTATTTATTAGTTAGACAGATAGTTACATAGCTAATGCTTATCTACTTGTCACTGTTGTATTACTTGTATATATCCTGCATCTCAGGTACACATTGAAATATGGCAGAATACATTTCTAATACAAAATCTTAGAGCTATATTATGGTAACCTAAGAAGCAAGGACATGGGTGCATGGATGCCGGTGCGTAGTACAGGGAGTTCGATAAATATAATAATATGGGGATTCGGGTGCTGGGGGACACGGCATATAGAAGTATAAATTTCCATATATATTTCAGGTTTCACATGCCAAAACTTATTAATAAAACCAAAAAATGTATGCAAATCGAACTGAATACATAATGTATTCATCTATAACACAAAAAATATTAAATATAAGTAAACTAGATTCATTTGTTCAAAATTGAACACGAGTATCAATATATTTGTATTTGCTAATAGGCACGTACGCTTAAATTTGTGAAATTAGTTAGTTAACACGACTTTTGACCACAATTTTTAAAAACAAAATTCAAATTTAGGTATGTCCCGTGTCCAATACGAGGACGCGGAAGGTAACCCAAGTGTCCCTACTTCTTAGATGGTAACAGAGCTATTTACGCTTTAACAGGCTCTACAACTATCCTAAAATTTTCTACTCTCATAATCATCTAATCACCTTTTCTTTATCATAATGTCTTCGTCATTTACAATTTTGAATGCCGATGGCTCTGCAATTGCTACCCAACTTATTTTATTCAACCCATGTTCTCAGTTGCCAATTAAACTTTCCGGCAGCCCCAACTTAACAACATGGAAAGCCCAATTTAACTTTCTTCTTCATGTTCATGATTTGTTTGGATACTTAGATGGTTCCATCATTGCACTTGCTACTACCATCACCGAGAATGATAAACAAATTCCTAATCATGCATACAAGATTTGGTTTAGGCAAGACAAACTAATCCATAATGCATTGTTGGCATCGGTGGTACGAACCTTGGTCTCTGCAAATAAATCTCATACCCAGGCTTTTAGCCTCAGGGATCAACCAAGTCATTTGACAAGAAAATAAAATAGTTTCTCAAATATCTGAACGAGGTTCGCGGCATTACTAGTGAACTAGCTATTGCAGGCTCACTGTTTCCAATCCGGAACTTGTTGTGAAGATACTTGGAGGTCTTGGTATTGAATACAATAGCATTGCAGCTCCTATTCAGGCACGTGAAAATCATGTTTCCTCTGAAGACCTCTTGGGATTGCTACATGATCAAGACTCGAGAGATTTGATTCAAAATGATAAAATGAAAAATTATTCTACACCAATTGCTGCTGTTGCACAAAGGAAGACTTCAAATCATACTCACAGGCTGACCATAATAAATCTAATCTCAGC
This sequence comes from Oenanthe sinensis, assembly GCA_028671895.1. Classification (NCBI taxonomy): domain Eukaryota; kingdom Viridiplantae; phylum Streptophyta; class Magnoliopsida; order Apiales; family Apiaceae; genus Oenanthe; species Oenanthe sinensis. Next base: position 28,904,528 of record CM053803.1, on the reverse strand, counting down.
CTGGTCGCCGTAATCAGACTTGACCCCAATGGTGCAATATGCCAGCTACTAGCAATAATGGTCATCTATGGCAAAACCCAAGCAAGTACTCCTTTCAATGGAGACATTGGAGATCGTACGTAACTACTGGCTATATTGTTTATTATGGCTCTACTCCCATTAGTTGGTCCTCCAAAAAAAAAAGGACACTTGCCTATTCTTACACGGAAGCAGAGTTTCGTGTGGTTGCTACTGCCTTGGCTGAAAATAACTGGCTTTCAAGCTTACTCCTGGAACTCTGTTCACCATTAGATTGTCACGCCTCAAATCCTTTGTGATACTGTTGGTGCTACTTATTTATGCCAGAATCCTGTATTTCATAGCCGTATGAAACATATAGCCAAGGATTTTCACTTTGTTCATGATCAAGTTGAAAAGAAGCAAGAGATAGTTGTGCATCTCCTTTCTTCAGATCAACTTGCTGACACCCTAACAAAACCTCTATCCAAGTCTCTTTTCCAGTCACAATTTTCCAAGATCAACATCATTGATATGACGCCGTTCTTGAGGGGGCATAATAAGAAAAGTACATAATCTAAAGTCGTTGGTGATCAGATGATGCTAAAAGATCATAATCTTATTTTTGTATATAGTCTTATCTACTAGTTAGATAGATAGCTACATAGCTAATGCCTAACTACTGATCACTGTTGTGTTACTTGTATATAACCTGTATCTCAGGTACATATTGAACATAGTTGTATACATTTCAAATACAAAAGCTTAGAGCTATTTTACTTTTGAAACTTCTACAGAATAAAATGAATGATCAATTTGCTAAGTGTAATGAAAGCTTTGATGTCAGTACTGTTCATAGCTATTATTCATCAAAATTGAACTTTTGTGGCCAAAATGATTAAGATTGTTGAGAAAATGACAGCAACTGCCGCTAGCATTAATAATGAACTTAAGAACATACTTTTCATATTTAGGATGTGCAAACATTAATTACATCATTGAGGCAATAAATTACATTTGTGAGGTCACAACTCATAAGGTAAACTTGAACGGGAAGCCAGTATTGTGAATATCATTTTGAGGAGAACTTAGAATCAATAAATTCACTTATTCTTTATGATATTCTATAATTATTTTCTAGCCCTCGTCCCTTTTACATGCATACATATATATCTATATTCAGTTTCATTGAATGTTGTTGCTATTAATGTTAAAGAATATAAGAATAGAAAAACTTGTACCTTCTAGAATAAAGCAACACGAATCAGGTACAGTAGTCAAAAGATGCATACCTGTATGAAGCTGCACTTTTTCTTGGGGGTATCTGCACAAACATTTCAAGAATTGAAATTACAAATATAAAGTTAGCATTAAAGCCAGACTACAATAATTTGTCAAAAATGAGTCAATAAGCAAGCACCGTAAGATATCAGACTCTCAGTGTAGCAGGCAAAACACATTTGTCTCGTTATTTATTTAATAACTCAAACTTCCATAATATGTGGCAGAGAGTTAAAACCCCCAATTGAGACAAGAAATAGAGATAACACGTTAACCAAAACACAGATTTATCGGTTAGAGCTCAGCTCAATCTGATTAATTTTGCTTAACTGTCTAATATCCTACACATCAACAACATATACAATCCGAAATCCAATAATAAGTGATCACCCGCACAAGTTGGTAAATTTTACATAAGAGATCAACCACTCACACAACTCACATTGCTGCTAAATAAATCACGAATATATATAGGGTCTAATTCCACCAACTAAACGAAAACCCGAACCAAAACGCCAAGCACTAAGCATCACCACGTTAAATAAAACCCGTCCCCCAAAAATAATAATGTTGAACTTCAGTTATATACAACCTTATAAATCTACAATATTAAATAAAATGATAAAATCGATATGTTACCGATACGATATCGAATATCGTATCGGTAACATATATAAAATAAAAATGGGGAGGGGGAATACCAGATAAACATAACATTCAGAAACTTGATAAAGAACAAGCTCTGCTGCTTCTGAAGCATCGCCCTCATCATGAAAGCCTCCACTTTCATCCAACTCTTCCGCCATGATTCTCTGATTTTTATTATTTATTAATTTGGGGTTTGTATGTATAAATATTATTTGGGTTGGGAGTAATCTAAGAGAGTGTTATTAAAACCGATCTATAACTCAGTCTCAAATCAGGGTGTTCAACGGAAGGGGACTTGACTGAATTTTTAGAAATCAAGGGGGTTATTAGTGGAATATAAAAATATGGAGTATAATACAAGTGTACTCATCGGACGGCTGTGATTGTGCTTATCTATATAATCAAAGTTGTAACTGTGCCAGCGGGGTACCTAGTTTAAGAAATACACTGAGGAGGAAAAAATATTTAAATTATGTAATTTGTTAAATTATTAAAAATATATTATTTTTTATAATGTTAAAAATGAGATGAAGTGTTTTGAAAATATGTGTTCAAAGTAGATGGTATAAAAAAAGTATATTATAAGTGTGTATATAACATTCTACATTTATAAGCTATTGCATATCGGATTTAACAATCAATCATGGATTAGTTTAAAAGAGACATTAATTTCGGCGTATATTAGTTGTAAATTTGTTCATTATAAAGGACTCAAATATATTTTATTTAATCGATGTGGGGTCGACGTACTCATTGAACTCACAAACAAATTTACGGAACCCGAGCAGTGTCTAATGACTTCCAGCTAGACATGGCTCTGATACTATTTATAATATTCAAACCCGCAATTGAATGCATACATAACCCAATAATCCAAGATATGTTAATCCGAAAGAGCTAGTAATTTGGTATACATTAGTTATAAATTTGTCCTTATAAAAAACTTAGATATTCTTATTCTAAACGATGTAGAATGTTATAAAGGAAAAATACAATCAAAGGTATGGCAAATATTCTATATACATCTTGACTCAAAACCTCAAATACAATTTTATAAATACAATTATAAATAATCTATATGTTAGGAATCTATATGTGTTGATGATAACTTAGCCTTAGAATCATAGAAATTATACTTATTGTAACTGATCAATTGATATGCACTTATTAATACAGGAGCAATTCACGCGAATTAAGGTCATGATGGATGTCGACAAGACAATGGCAGAACAACATGATCATGTTAAGGACTACCGCATGATCATGCCAAAGTTGGGATCTCTTATAGTAAGCTAGTGGTTTTAATTGAGAGATCATGCATGACCATGCCACAATTTCTGCATGCTCACACTACTTTTATTTAATATTTGATTTTTATTAAGATTTAATAGATTATTAGACTTTAATTAGGAATTAGTTTTAGGGTTGTTATATTCCTATATAAACAACCTTATGATGTATTACTTATAATCTTTTGTTGAATTAAAAATCTTTAAGAGTTTTCTCTTATCTTTCTTGTGGATTCAAGGTATTTCAGGATTTTTCGTGTAAGAGTCATGTGTATTTTATTAAGGTCTATATGGTAGATTGAATGCAGAAAAGAAGTGAAAATGAAGCTCAAAATGAAGTTGATGTTGAAGATTTGTTCAGTCTAGAGGAGCCTAGTTGAGATAAAATTGTACTTGTAATTTTTGAATATTTTCCTGTACAAAAACTTCTGTTTTTATTAGTTGAGTTAGCATCTGCAATTTACTTTGAATTTGTCTTTATTTTTCATAAATACAAATTGGGGGAGATTGTTAGGGATTGTGGTGTTAACATTGTAATCGACTAATATTTTACTTAGATTAATCAGAAATTAACTAAGTAAAACATATTATCATATACATATTGATAGTATGTTTAAATGTCACTTATAATAGTATGTACAAAAATCCAAGTAGGTGACAGTAAGTATCAATAGTTACTGTCTTGTAAATATGTAATAAATGATCTATGAAGTAGAAGTTCACAAATTGTTCATGCACAGCATAGATCAAATCATTGACAATAACATTCTACAAACAAAAGCCTACGACAGCATATTCAAGTGATAGCATATTTGGAACAGACGACAACAACTATTCCTTTGACAGTAAACTTGGCGGAGATTGAAAAATCGAAGACAACAAGTTTTACAAACAGTAACTTTGGCGGGGATAGTTGACAATAGCTTTGGACGACTGTTAGGTCCAAATGTGTTGTAGAGGGGGGGGGGATGAATACAACTTTTCAACTTAATGAAGCAACAAAATACTTTGTAATAAATGAACACAATGATTCAAGGAATATATATTTTATATATAACTTGGAGGGGTTGCTACAATATTCATTACAATAGTACAACAGAAGTAAAGAGGGTAGTAAATGATACTAAGCTCTGTGAAAACTCTCTCTCTCTCTTTTACAAGTGTTTCTTTCAATATTGCTCACTCCTAAAATGTTACACGAGTACTTCTATTTATACTACTTGTAATCTATGACTTGTAGTCTTCAACAGAAAAGATATTAGTGGTCCAATGTTATCCATGTAAATCTTATCTTGTCTTGAAAGCTTAGAAATAGCCAACCAGATGATGCCATGTGTCATGTTGAAACTGTCCTCTATGTAGAACTTTTGCTTAGGAATTTCTACTTGTCATCTCGAACATTTAAGTAGAACTTCTACATAGAAATTTTCTACTTGTCATCTAGAACATTTAAGTAGAACTTCTACATAGGAATTTCTACATAGGCTCTATCTCGAATATTCTAAGTAGAACTTCTACATAGGAATTTCGAGATAAAAATGTTCTACTTGCAGAATTTCTACTTGGCTCTAAGTAGAAACTTATCTAGAATTTCTAGATAGAATTTTCTACTTAGGTTCCCTTGAAAGTACTTAGAGAAATTCTGGGCTTCAACTAGAAACTTCAATGCAACATCTTGAACTTGTGATTTCTTCTTGTCTTCTATATTTTTCAACAAGCTCTTGAACATGGATCTCTATTACTGACATAAACTTGCTATCAATGTCCTGATACTTGATGCAACGGTCTGGTTCATAAGTGACTAGTCTTGATAGGGTTCTTGCTTCTGAATAGATTACCATATTCAATTAGTAATGTGGCTTTCCAATTGTCGCTTTCCTACTTCTTCACTTGAAATCAATTAGTCTTATTGATACTGATTGTTATGATCTTGATTCTTTTAAGTTACACATCACTGAGGCATGAACAACTTTGACTTGAACTTCTTCCAGTGATTTCATCTTTGATTGATCATAATTAACCATGTTAAATTGTATCAATTACCTTGTCTTCAATTTGTATTGATTTCTTTGTGACTTCTTATTCTTGATTGTCTTCCGGTTAAGTATCTTTTCTTTAGTTAAGTTACATTAGATATAGTGTTACAAGTTTAGACACTCTGTCTTTCAACGACAGTATGTTTTAGAAGACTATCAAGCTCGACAGTAAAGTATGCGGAGTTAAAGATGTTGTCACCAAAGAAAAGCTAAATGTTGATAGTAACTTTTTGGTGAAGCTGGCAGTCTGTTTCAAGTAGCAGACTAGGTAGTGAAAATTCAAAGATTGATCTTAACAATTCTATCTAGTCTGTCAAGTCTACTACTGAATCTTGAGAAAAGGCAAGCAAAAAGATAAAGCATGCTCAAGGAGTCAAGGATATCAAATCATCTCAGAACAACTTTATATACAAATGGAATGAAGACAAATTTGAATAAGATAAGTGATGTTTCTATTTTAAGCTTTGTCCTAGGAACAAGGGAAATTTCACTTGTAAGTGAGATATGTGTTTCGGTATGAATACACATATCTCACAGACACTTTCTCTTAACACAACTGAGCTTAACTTTTCTCAAGCATAGTCTGACAACTGGTATCAGAGTCAGGTTAGATATACAAAACCTGAAAAGATCTAAACACGAGTGCCCAAAAAGTAAGCAGCATAAAAATACCCACCTTTGATAAAGAACATTACAACCTTTGGAAGAGAAAGATGATGTTGTTCATAAAAACAGTCAACCCACTTTATCCTGGAATCCTGGAAAATGATTCTTTCATTCCTCAAACATATGTACCTGAAACCACAGTAGATGGTGAAACAATACCAGCCTACTGGGTTCCTAAAAAGGTTTCAAAGTACACTGACATTGAAAGAGAAAAGGTATCTCTAGACGATTGGTTACAATTTATCATCATTGAGGTACTTGACAATGACATGTACAACAACATTGTCAACTGTACCAGTTCAAAGCAAATATGGGAAACCATTGAGATACTTTGTGAAGGAACAAAAGAAGTAAAGGAAAATCAAAGATAGATTATGGTGTCTCGGTATGAAGCCTTCATTGCCAAATCAAGTGAAGGGTTGACTGAGATGTTTGAGAGGTTTAACAGGTTGATAAATGACCTGCAGCTGCATGAAAAGTTTTATGACAAAAAGGAAGTAAACATGAAATTCATGTTGACACTTCCTGACCATCTAGAACACAAGGTTTCTGTCATAAGAGAAGAAATGGATTTATCAAGAGTTTCTCTTGAAACTTTATATGGCATACTTAAAACTTATGAGCTAGGGCTGCTACAAAAGAGAGCTATTCAAGCTGGTCAAAGAGGAAAAATGGCTAACACATCAAATGCTCTAGTAACTCAGGATCCATAAATGATGAAGCTCAAGGAATTTCAACATCAACATCAAATCAAGATCGAAGAAATCACAGATGAAGATGAAAGTTTGACTCTGGAATTCAAGGATGGTGAAGAGGATGAGTTCTACAGTTTGGAGGAACTAGATAACATGGAAAACAAAACAATGGTCTACATGGAAAAGAAGTTCTTCAACTTGAGATTCAAGAAGAACAAAGCTTTCAAACTCAGAGGACAAAACTCCAGGTTCAACAAGTCAAATATTTCAAAACCTGGAGGAAGTGGCAAAGGTGGATACAAAATAGGTAGGTGGATAGATCCAAGATAAAGTGTTACAACTGTAATGAAATGGGGCATTTTCCAACAGAATGCAAGAAGCCAAAATAAGTAAGGATAAATGACAATGATTATGATGAACTCAAAGCAAAGTATGAAGCTTTGCTCAAAAAGCAACAAAGAAGAGCTTTTGTGGCTAAAGGAAAGTGTTGGGAAGATTCTGATGATGAAGAGGAAGAAGAATATGAAAATCTTGCTCTCATGGCAAACTCTGGAGAGGATTCATCCATTTTATCAAGTCAGGTACCCTTTCTTACTATTGTTGATATGACTACATCTCAGTATAAGAAAACTGTTGAAATTTTAAGTTCTGAAATGTTCAATATTCATACAAGCATGTTAGCTGCTAATGAAGAGATTATCAAACTGTGTAGTGCTAATGAGTCATTGATAATTAAGAATCATGAAATAGAACTTAAACAAAATGCTTTTGAGTCCTTACAACAAGAAAATGAGATTTTTAAAAATAAGATTGTTTGTGCTTCCCAGATTGAGGAATTTCTCAGGAAACAGATCTCTAAGAATGAACTAAAAATCAAGGAATACAAAAATTCTTCTTCCCTGTTAAAATCTTACCATGATGATAATACTGAAAATCAAAAGATAGGTATAGGTTTTAACTATGAGAATAAAAATGGAAAGAAACATGTTGTTGATGAAGATATCAAACATACTGTCAAACCTTCCATTCTAAAGAAAGTTAAGAATCCCATGTTCAAAAAGGCAGAATTTGAATTTGATGAGGAAGCATTAGTAATCAAACAAGAGATGGATGATGAGGATAATGAAACTGTCACTAAGACCCTTAAGGCGAAAGATATTGTCAAAATCTCCAAGATAGTTAGTTTTGACCTTGATAGTAATTGCGTTTAAAAGATGCTGTCAACATTGACACGACAGTAAGTTCAGAAGTTGCTGTCAAGATCGTGAGATCGAAACTCACTGTCAAAACAACTCCATCTAAACCTACTGTCAACACCAATATGACTGTAACTTCTAAACATACTGTCATAAAGACCAAGAAGAACAGAAATAGAAAACTAGGAATAAATAAGAAGAACAATTATGACTATATTCTTAATGTTCCTAGAAAGATGTGCAATAATTGTGGGTCTTCTAGTCATCTAATTCATGTCTGTAACAAAAGCAAGTCTAATGTCAAGAATGCTACCTCTGTCAATGGAAATTTATAGAGCATTCCTTTAAAGAACAAACAAGTTACTCACTATGGTAATTTTGATTGCATTTCATGTAAAATGAACTTGATGAGTATGTGCTTTAACATGCCTTTTGTTAATGATCAAGAATGCCTGCATAAAAATGATAAAAGTGAAAAGGCAAAGACTCTAAGTCCTCCTAAAGTTAGGATGAACAAGCTTCCCAAGAACAAAGCTATCAAACTAGTAATCAAAACTGAATGGGTAGCTACAGGAGTCTTACTAAAAGCAAGAGAAATAATTCTAATTGAATCAACTTCAAACTGTGATTTAGTTAAGCAAACTGGACCCAATGAAAGTTGTGTACCAAAAGAAACTTGATATATTTGCTTTGCAGGGAAACATGAAAAATGAAATAATAATGTGGATCATTGACAGTGGATGATCAAGACACATGCTAGGTGATAAAGCCGTGCTATCACAGTTCAAGGAGATGACTGGCCCTTGTGTAACCTTTGGTGACAACATTGGTTTCACAATGGGATATGGCATACTGAAAGTGGAAAATTTAAAAATAGAGAAAATTGCTCTAGTGAATGGTTTGAAGCACAATTTATTGAGTGTCACTCAATTTTGTGAAAGAGGTTTCAAAGTTGGTTTTGATCAAGATAGATGTTCCATTGTCAACAAGAAGATAGGAGAAGAAGCTCTTCAAGGACTAAGAAAAGGAAGCCTCTACATAGTTGACTTGGAATCTGTAAGAAAAGACAAAGACTACTATTTCTACAGTAAGGCTTCCACATCTGAAAGTTGGTTGTGGCATAAGAAACTTTCCCATTTGAACTTCAAAGCAATGAATTATCTAATGAAGAGAGAATTGGTGAAAGGACTTCCTCAACTTGAATTCTGTCAAGAAGGATTGTGTGAGGATTGCCAAAAAAGGAAGCTAAGGAGAGCTACACACAAAAGCACTCCTAGTGGCTCAATCAATGAAGCATTTTAACTGATTCACATGGATTTATTTGGTCCTGTGAATTTGTAATCACTAGAAGAAAAATATATGCTTTAGTGATGGTTGATGATTTTTCAAGATACACATGGGTGAGGTTTCTAGCATCCAAGGATGAAGATGCACAAGAAATCATTGATTTGGTAAGGGTTCTTGACAAGAATCCCAAGTACAAAGTGAAGATTGTAAGAAGTGATAATGGTACTGAGTTCAAAAACAGTATCATGAAATAAAAGAACTCTCATTGAGGCTGCAAGAACAATGTTGAGTGAAGTAAAACTTCCTACCTATTTCTGGGGTGAAGCAATCAATATAACCTGTTACACTCAAAACATGACTGTAGTCAACAAGGCCTATGGAAAGACACCATATGAATTGCTCACAGGAAGGAAACCAACTTTCCAAGTTTCTTCTTGATAACAACTTTATAAGAGGCATTATGGATAAAACTCTTTTCTTCAACAAGCATGGAAAGGATTTCATTCTAGTTCAAGTATATGTTGATGACATCATCTTTGGTTTAACAAATGAAGATCTATGAAAGAAATTCTCTGAGTTAATGTAGAACAAATATGAGATGAGTATGATGGGTGAATTGGTATTCTTTCTTGGACTTAGATTTATAAAAAAGAAGATGGAATATTTATTTGCCAAACTAAGTATGTCAAAGATCTCTTGAAAAGATTTGATATGGAAGACTCATCTCCTGCAAAAACTCCAATCTCAACAGCAACTCAACTTGACAAGGATACAAAAGGAAAGAAGGTGGACAACAAAATGTATAGAGGAATGATTGGCTCTCTCCTCTACCTAACAGCTAGCAGGCCTGATATCATGTTTGCAACAGGGTTGTGTGAAAGGTTCCAGTCTGATCCAAAGAAGTCTCACTTAATGGCTATAAAAAGAATTTTTAGATACATAAAAGGCACTCAAAACTTAGGCCTTTATTATCCTAAAGATTCTGGATTTGACTTAGTTAGATATTCAGACTCAAACTATGCAGGGTGCAAGATAGACAGAAAGAGCACAACAGGTAGCTGTCAATTTCTGGGAGAAAGATTGGTCTCATGGTTTATCATGAAGCATCATTCAGTATCAAATTCAAATGCATAGGCTGAATACATTGCAGCTGGTAGTTGTTGTGCTCAGTTACTTTGGATGAGGAATCAGCTATTGGACTATGGGTTGACTATGCAAGGAATTCTAATATTTTATGACAACACTAGTGCCATTACAATTTTTGAGAATCCTGTTCAACACTCCAAAACTAAGCACATTGACATCAGACATCATTCCATTAGAGAGCATGTGGAGGAAGGCACAATCAAGCTAATCTATGTGCCCATAGAGAAGAAACTTGGAGATATTTTCACCAAACCATTGGATAAAAAGACATTCAACAGGATAGTGAATGAATTAGGTATGTTAAATTTATCATGTTAATGTAATTCTATTTAGTTGATTAAAAAATTTTGTTAACTAAATTTCACTATAAATTATTGGTCTCTTGAGGTGTTTTGATTTTTATCATAGTGGAAACACATGATGATATTTTATTAAGAGGTTAACTGATTTATTTTTAAGTAACTTAATTCGTATGTGGTCAATAAAAGATACTGTCAAGTTTGTTTTATCCATACTGTCATATAGTATTAAATTAATGTCAAATTTTGTGAAACTCACTGTCAAATGATCGAGAAGACTTGATAGTATAGTACGCAGGACTGAAACTTACTGTCGAATCATGTGGAACTTACTGTCAAATGTTTGAGAAGTCTTAACAGCATAGTATGTGGGGCTGAAATGTATTTTCAAAGTTTGTAAAACTTACTGTCAGTACTCATTGACAATATAGTTTTCTAAAATCTCCGCATAACATACTGTCAACAGTTAATATTAGGGTTATTCATTTATTTTATATATTCTCTAACCACTAATATTATTGTCAAGAGTGTTTGTGATTTCTAGCGCATGAGTTACTGTCAAGGATTGGATCTAGAAGACAACTGTCACTTAAAATCATTTATAATTCCTTTTTGACAGTTTCTTTTTCACATCATATATATACAAACAGCTAAAATATCTCTCATTCTTTACTTCTCTTTTAAACTCTTAACTCTCAATTGCTTTAAAAACTCTCTATTTTCTCTACTACCTTTTATCGACAACTTCTTCTCTAAATTGTTCTTTAATTCTAAACCTTAAAATTCTTAACCATGTCTGGTCCTTAAATCATTTGTTCTCTTGCCCAAACCAACTTCACCACCATGGCTCCAGTGGGTGAATCTAGAGAAGCCTTCAAACCTCTTGTTGGCTTCATGAATAACTCTTACCTCTCTTATGCCCTCACAGAAAGTCCCTTACTTGAAATCCCAAGATTGTCATAGCTATGGACCTCTGCCACATATGAGTGGGAGTAGGATGTAAGCACCATATCATTTCAAATCAATGGTACCTCTTACACCATTGATTCCTCCCATGTAAAAGAAGCTCTTTATGTAGAAGCAGATGAAGTGTAACTTTTTCAGGAGCCTGCAAGTGATGTTCAACTTGCCAAGTTCTTTAAGATTGTTGGGTATACAGGACCCAGGATAAGCCCTGACAATGATGATTGGTACCCGTCAGGAGGCATGGACAGAAAGTACTTAAACAAAGAATGGAGCATGATGTTGGATGTTGTCTCAAAGTCTAAGTCAAGCAAGACTAGTGGCTGGAATGAGGTCTCAGCCTATATCAGGAAGATTATGCATTCCATGGTGCACAACTACAAAATTGACATTGGAAAGCTCCTGATGCCTCTGTTCAAACTGGTGCTTGGGAAGAAAGAAACAAGAAAACTGGTAATTTAATATCCTAGATTTTTTATGCTTATCATTAATTCTATTGTAGGCATAATAAATTTAGATAGTGTTCAATGCATGGAGTCCCCAACACTCAAAAAGAATAGCCATTCTATGTTAACCAGTAAACCTCTTAACACTGAATTGGTATTGTTCATTACTGATTTCATGCTTTCAACAGTAAATGATTTAAATTTAAAATTTGTTGGGACTACAATGTATTCTCCTTGAGTGATGAGAATGGTGTTGACATCATCATTCCTAACCCGCACTCCAAACCATTTGAAGGAGTCCGGCCTTCAAGAGTCTCTAAAACTATTAGCCAAGGGTCTGGTTCCTCTCAAAAGGACCAGGCTCCTAATAGGAGGAAAATCACTAACCCTAGGCTAGAAACCATTCCACAAGTAGGTGGTGAAACTGCACAAGTTGCAGCAAATAAGGATGGTAGTATGATCAGAGAAACCACAGAGGTCCCTAGTGAGCCTAGGAGAAAGAAGGCAAGGGTATCAACCTCTGTTAGCCGGGGCATGTCCTCTTAAAAGGGCACATCTCTTAAAAGGGATCGATACACATCTCTGGATGTCTCCTCTCAACAGGAGGCATCTATTGAAATTGGTCAGTCTCCCATGACAACTTGTACAAAGTCTGCAGAACAGGTTGAACACACTCAACTTGAGCCCACACTTGAAGATACTCACAAAATAGGGCTAGATAATGTGGAACACAGCTCATTAAATTATGGTGCATCACATTTTGCCAATTTTGAAGACCAAAATGTTGATGCACTATTCCAAGAATTGCATGAGACTGATCATAGCAATCCACAAAAACTTTCCATTCAAAAGGAGGAAGAGATTGATGTCACAGCCTCTGTAGCTGTTAATGACAAAGTTGTTGTCAACCCTCATGAGAGTAACTTCTCAACAGATGCTGCCAAAGATGCTGAAAGGCATATGACTAGGCCTATTTGTAATAATTAGATGACAACTCAACTCAAATAAGAAACAGAAGTAAATAATAAATATGATAACATGAATCAAGACAAATAAAGTTAACTAGTCACAAAGAATCCTAGGGATCAGAAGTGTTCAATTGAAGCTGCTACTTTTCATCGGAAGAAGTTTATTAATATGTTCAAGTGTCGGAGAAAAATAAAGAAGTAGTGTTTCAGAAGAGTTCAGAAGAATCAAAAGATTTCAAGTGGCTACTATAGAAAAATTTCTAGAAAAGAAGATATTGAAGACAAAGCGAGAAGCAAGAACAAGACAAAAGATCACAACTATTAAAGTTAAAAAGTGAAGAATATTTATTTAGTATGATAAAAATGAACTAGACAGTATATTTGTGTGTCAACTAATTAAATAAATATTTATCACCTAGCTCAAGTGATTTTCAGACAGAAGACATGAAGATTTAAGTCAAATCTACAACGGTTGTGCAGTGAAGAAACTAAATTAATTCTACTATCAAAAGTTAATTAATTATTTAATTTATCTACTTAAATTAATTCACCTTGAATTAATTTAATTTATAAATTATTTAATTAAAAATTGGTGAAATTAATTAAGTTAAAAGAAGATTTAATTTTATATTTTAAGAAAGTCTTGCTGCATTAAATAGAAAGTTCTACCGAATTAAATCGTTAAGACTTTTTAAAAGTCTTACTGAATTAAATCGGTAAGACCTTTTAAGAAAGTCTTACCGAATTAAATCGGTAAGACATTTCAAAAGTCTTACCGAGTTTCTGAAAAGTCTTACCGAGTTTAAAAGTCTTGCCCGACTTATTTAAAAAGTCTTATATGCTAATTTATAAAGTCTTTTGATTTTTAAATAAGTTTTATTCAAAAGTCTTGCTAGCTTCTTTCTCTATAAATATGAGAAGATTGTCTTCATTATTTCAAGATTGATTGAAAAAATATTTAAATTTCAGAAATTTGTATGCATTGTAATATTCACAGTTTTCTGTGCGAGTTTGGAATATAATTGATTAACCCAAACACTTCATCGAATTCGTTCTAGATAACTTTATCAATTATAAACTTTTCATCAGATTAATTATTGTAATACTTTTCAAGATTAAAAATACTATCTTCTACTTGAACAATATTTCATTAATATTAATATTACGTGATTAATTAAAATAATATTTTAAAACAGAAATTCCACAACAATTTTCAGATATTGTATTCAACCCCCCTTCTACAATATCAGGGACCAACAGATGCTGTCAACACTCAAGTTCCAGACAATAACTCTCCCAAGGCTGCAATTTTTCAGCATGATGATGACGACTCTGCTCTCATTTCCACAATCCTTAATGTACAATCTAAATCTCTTATGCAATATGTACCTACTCGGTCTCTTGCACCTAGGATGATTAAGGATGTGAAAAGAAAACGAGGGATAAAAGAAAAGAGAAGTGAGAATGAAAATAAGGGGCTGAGAAAATCCCAGGCAAAATGAGAGGTCCCTGAGCAAGGCCAAATAAAAAAATATAATGTGGGAGCCAAAATATCTATGGCAATAGGCCTTGAGAATTAGTTGGTGAAGAGTGATGAGATCACTCAGAAAAAACAAGAGTGTGTGAGAACCACCGCAACCTCCAAATCATCCAAACAAGCTGATGAAAGGTTTAAATCCCTTTCACATAAAGTCACTAAACTTTCAAAGAATCTGGATACAGTTGGTAGAAACCAAGTGAAGCTCATCAACAAGATGTTTACCTTGGAGAACATGATGAATGAAAGATTCAAGGCTGTCTTTGCAAAATTAGAAGAGTTCAATTCCAAGATTGCAGTTACTACCTCAACTAAGGGGGAGAAAACTGGAGGTGATGAAGTGTTTATTGGTGATGCTGAAAAGGAGAAGGAGAAAACACAAGTTGCATCTCATGGGGAGAGTCAACTAGCATTACTGTCTAGTTTGGCTGCTGAGATTGCTACAAATCTTGGTGGTGATAAGGTGGAGAAGGATGTTGAGAGGCCTAAGGAGAAAGGCATTATTATAGAGGAAGGTGTGAAAGTGAAAGAGGCCCCTATGGTGCATACAGCTGGGAAAGGAAAGGCAAAGTTATATCAAATAGATGTTGATGATAAAATTCTAATGGAGAGGGAGGATCTTACAGAAGAAGAAGCCACTGTTTTGATGATTGATGAGAATGAAAACAACAATGCATTTCATGATGCTAGCTTCTATGAGAAAATTAAAGAAATCAAGATGTCATCCAACAGAGAGCCAAAGAAATTCTATGAAAAACTGAAACAGTTAATAGTGGGAGCTAATGTGATGATATCAGTCGGTAATAAATGGGTGACAATAGTAAGAATTCTAGGAGGATTGAGTTGCTATGTCAGCCTAGGATTTCTCAGCAGATAGGAGATTTCATTCATTGAAGCAATTAGACTTAAGATCAAGGCTGAGAAATCTTTCTTGAATGAAAATCTCAAAAGAACCCTGTTGAAATTGATAAGGGAGAAGCTACCAGAAGTCACCTACAATTCTCAAATGATAGCAAGTACAGATTCATGAATCTTGAAAGAGTCAAAGAGTACAAGCTAAAATTGGTGAGAGAAGCATCTGAGTACTTCTGCAAGCTAGATAAAACAGAGGAGGTGATTGAAGTAGTAAGAATTCTGAAAAGGGAGATTGAAAGAGTTGAAAATCTAAGGGCTGACAGAATGGGGAGAAATAAGGATGAAAATGATGATAAAAAGCCTGATGAAGGTACAGGTAGTTCCAGCCAACACAATAATAATGGTGAAGAATCTTCTTAAACTGGAAATAAGGGTGATGAAGATAAGGAGAAGGATGAGAAAGAGTTTAAGTATGGAATTGAAGGAAGGGTGTTGAAAACTATGGTATTTGGCTTTGAAGAGGATAAGAAATATGATGTCAAGAAAGATGTCATACAAGATGCTGTCAAGCCTGCATTGACAGTAACTTTTAAGTCACTGTCAAATGAAGTGAAGGAAGAGTTACTGTCAAGAAAAATCTTCATATCAAAGAAACGCAGGATTACAAGGGCTGAGAGACCAAAGCCACACTCTAGCAGGAAGAGTTGGAAGCTGATGTCTGAAGTAATTCATGAAGATTGTCTAGATGTCAGGAGACCTACAATCAACAACATGGTTGAGTCAAAGGCAGAATTAATCACCAAAGTTATGGTTGAATGGACTCAGTTTAACTCCTTGAGCAAGATAAACATCTGCTATGCTACTAGTGGGGTTGAGACCATGGGATATGAATTGAAGGAAGCAAATTATTTTATGGTAAAAAGAATGCTTCAAATCATTAAAGGCCTAGATATTAGGACTCAAGTTTTTAGGGGGATACTGATTAATAAATTCTTGGAGCTAATGGAATCCTTCAAAACTCATCACTTGGATTTCAATGAAGTTGAAGAACCTGAGACAATAGTGTACTCAGATGGAGTTATGTTTGAAAATGAAGATGGAATCAAGGAATTCTGGAGTATAGATTCCTTACAGGACAAAAATACTGAACTCCTGATGAAACTAGTGGAGCAACTTCAACAACTTCATTATCCTGAAGAGCAAGGATTCATTCCCAAACTCCAGAGAATCATCTCAACTAAGGAACAACAAGAGTATGAGAAGAAGGTAGAGTATGAGAAGACTCAACAGTGTCTTCTAAGAAATCCTGATAGAATAATCTTCTATAGCTCTGGTGGATATGCTAAGGAAATTACATTTGAAGATTTAAAGTCTTTGGTTGAGAAGGATCCTGAGATAATCAAACTGATCAAGAGACAAATCATCAATATCCCAAACTTTGAGGTGTTTGATCTCAAAAGGAAAGCGTTACAGTTCTGTGACTCTAAGGAAAAAGAAGAGAGGGAGAAGATGAAGAAATTTGAAAGTGAAGTTGATGCTGCACAAAAGAAGGTGGAGAAGATAACAAAAATGATCAAGGAGGCTGAGATTGACTTGAAGCATGGAATGTTGAATGATCAATTCTAAAAAAGGCCTAACTATGTTTCTCCAATCCTTTTTGGGCCCCTGAAAATCATTGTTGATAGCATTGAAGTGGAGGCTGTCAATTTCAGGATGTTCAACAATGAAAATTTGAGGAAGATCTTCATACTCACTACAGGTTCATTCCTAGAATTTGAAAGAGATCTAAGCAAGAATATCTGGGAGATTATAGAGTCTAGAGAAGAAAAAGATGAAGCCATAGACAAACTCAGAGTGAAACAGGTTTTTTCTTCTATAAAAGATAGATTTATCAAAGACATGTTTGGGATGAAATATCTGTGTGTCTCCAAAGCACCAACTGAGAACTACTACTCCTACAAAGACTTGAAGGATCTTTCCTACAAAATGGTGAAACTAGCCTTGGATTTTGTTTTTGATCATGCCAAGACAGATGAAGAGAAGCAGGCTTTAAAAGCTTTTGAAGGTCTATAAGGTAGAATGACTGCAGAAAAGAAGTGAAAATGAAGCTCAAGCTGAAGTTGAAGATTTTCTCATTCTAGAGGAGCCTAGTTGAGATAAAATTGTACTTATAATTTTTGAATATTTTCCTGTACAAACACTTCTGTTTTTATTATTTGAGTTAGCATCTGCAATTTACTTTGAATTTGTCTTTATTTTTCATAAAAACAAATTGGGGGAGATTGTGGTGTTAACATTGTAATCTACTAATATTTTACTTAGATTAATTAGAAATTAACTAAGTAAAACATACTGTCATATACATATTGACAATATGTTTAAATGTCACTTGTAATATTATGTACAAAAAGCCAAGTAGGTGAAGTAAGTATCAATAGTTAATGTCTTGTAAAAATGTAATAAATGATCTATGAAGTAGAAGTTCACAAAGTGTTCATGTACAGCATGGATCAAATCAGTGATAGTAACATTCAATCTTGCTTTTACCAAATCCCTCCCTTCAACTTCAAGAGTGTTGACAGGAGGTGGATCTTCTAGTTTTTTCAAAAATTATGTGAGAAATGCAGTTGGATTTGTCTTTGAGATAGACTCGAAGGCCAGTGATTGTCTTTTTGAAAACATGAACACAATTATTCTTTTTGGAAAGCCTTTTACTCCATTAGTGTCATGCATAGACTTTTCTTCTAATTTCTCCACCAGAACATCTTGTATGATCCTCAAAGCCTTTTTATCTAATTTGACAATGGATCTCTTTACCCTAGAAAAGACTTTTCTGATGATGTCAGAATTGTTCCTTTTTAGCTTTGAAAGTTCTTTTCTCTTCTCCACTCCATCTTTCTTGTACAAAAAGTACTTTGTTCCATTTGGTTCAGTTTGGATGCAAGGTTTAGAATCCTTTATAGTTTCAAGTTCTTCAGTGCCATCTTGCTTTCTAACATACACTGGATCCTGATAGTATCTGTTTGTCTCCACTAGATATCTTCCTGATGTTTTGATAGCTCTGTTCAACCTGAATGCATAGATTAACTCAGCAGCCTTAAGATCTTCTTCAGTTCTGTTCTTCTTAGTTCTGAGTCTTCCCTCTACGTACTGCATGAACATCAGTTGGCTTGATTCCAGAACTTCATCAGACAAAGTTAGATTGTGTAGAGTTGTTGCTTTATAGTACTTGACCATCAGAGGCTTCTCAAATGCTTCGACACCGATCTCAATAATCTTCTTCTCAATTAGATTTATCAGTATCTCATTCGACTTATGTCCCCCAAAGATTACTTTCCTTTTCAGCACATACAACTCCAATATATTCATTTTCTCGAAACTCTTTGTCGACAAGATTCTCGATCCAGTGTTGTTGAATTGATATATATCTTCCAACCGGAATTCAGTACACTTACTGACACACTAATTATTTCTTCTGATAGAGCAACATAGAATTCATAAACATCTTGAAAATTTTCCCTTATGATTCTGAACAGGTCAAGGACTTCTATGTCTTTCTTCTTGCTTAGAGTTAGTTCTTTATTCTACAACAGACTCCTTGCTTTATCCCATTCAGGACCAACTTTAGTTTCAATGTCCTTGATTTTGTTTCTTCTTTAGATTGCATGTTGAACTCTTTTCCACTTCCACTTCATTAATTCCTGAGCTTGAGCTACATCTTGAGTAACAACTTCAACCACACCAACTAGAAGATAGTCATTATCACTTGCATACTCCTCGGCAAATTCCTCTTCGACATCAATACCTACAGCCTTTGTGGTCTCCTCTATTTCATTCTCAGTAGGAATATCCATTGGTACATAGGGTTCAAAGATTTCACCTTCCTCCAGTTGCCTTGCTCCAGGCCTGTATAAGATATTCGTCTCTCACTGAGTTGTATATTTCATTATCATTTCAGCTCCAACTTTTTCTTGCTCTCTTCTTTCCCCCTCGATTGGGTTATCCTCCTTTTCGAATGGAGTTATATGAGCTGTAAAATTTGATCGGTGAGTAGTAGGAGTTTTCTGAGCCAGCAGCTGTTGTACCAAATCTTTAAGTTCTTTCATTTCATTTCGTTGCTGCTCATGCACTTCCAAGATCTTCCATAGAGAATAATGAATTTCAGTGACTTGGGCCTCCAGATTTAGAATCCTTTGGCTGTGTGTTATGTGTGCATTGTGTGGGGTGTTTATTTGGTTAGTGGGTATCTCACCATTCACTATTACTATTTATTCTGATTAGGGTCATGAAAGTGAAGATCACTCAGGTTAACTGTATCACTCATCTCATTAAAAGCATCCTGATCTTCTGTACTTGTATGTAAATCCATATCCCTTCTACAGGTAGGTTGCTTCTCCGCCTGACCACCCTGGGTGGAGAGAACTCTTTTTTCAGGAACTGAGGGAATTAGATCTAGTGTGATCACCATTATGGATTCTGTAATGATTGGCAGAGTTGAAGAATCCATGATGCCAGCTGAAGCTATTGAAAGACTTACCTACTCAGAGGCACTCTGAATAGGTTCTACTACCGAAGTAGCAGATACTCAATGTATAGAGTCCATATTCCTTCTATGGGTGTGTTGTCCCTCTGTCAGACCTGAAAAAGTGGGGAGGACCTCCTTTGAAGGGGCTGGATTTGTATATATTATGGGCCCACCACCTCAGGCAATGTAATGAGTGACAAATTAGATCTTGTGGTGCCCTGCAACACCTGTGAAGGAAATTTGACTTGAAGTGGTGATGTTGCTGATACATCTACTCTATGAATGGAGACCTCTTCCCTTCTAAAGGAGAGTTGCCTTTCCACTTCACCCAATTGGGGAGGGAAAACATCCTTACTAGGATCTAGAGATGATAAATCCAGGGGGTCACCACATTTGACAATGTAATGAATGGCTCTTTAGAGACAGTGATGTCCCCAACTGTCTGTGAAGACAGGTTCTGAATTGGATTTACCAAAACAATACTGGCTACTGAAGTAGCTAATTGTGTTCCCATCTCTGGTTCAGTTCCCGTACCTTTCGGGAGTTCGTCAATTTAAGAATTGAGATCATGAAGAAAAATAAAGGTCTCAGAGATTGGAGAATCAGGTTCTTAGCTCACAGATGCCTTAGGTTTAAAATTTATTTTATGACATTTTCGAGAAGGCAGAGCTGTATGAGATATTTAAATAAATTTCTGATTCAGTAGGGATATACTTCTATCATCTATATCAAGTGTTCTTTTTCTGGTTTCAGGAGAGATATGAAGTGTTTGTTGATCTCTGGCAGTGGTTAGAATTGGTTGGTCGTCAAGTTCATTGCCAGCTTCGAAGGCCACTAAGGGCTCAAGTGTGTGCATTGTAATTTAAGGCACATAGGTAGATATTGTGAAAAATTCATCTTGAAGACAAATAGAAAAGTCAAAATCCAGAAGTATACATTCCTCCATTTATTCATCAGAAAGGTTAGGAATGTACACATCAGTGTTCTGAGTCTCTTGCACAACTACCTTTTCTGGTGCATTATCAAGGTTTTGCCTTTGTTGTTCTTATTCAAGATTTGGTTCTTGTTCATTGTCTGAACCAGCTTCATTCATGCTTTCATCCTCTCTTTTTTATTCTTGTTCTTCTTCTTGTGATGCTTCATCTATTCTAGAGTCATATCTTTGCACATATGATGTTTCAACTTTAGTCTCCTTTTGTTTCAGCTTCAGTCTCCTCTTGAAAGGCTTCTTCTTCTGAATATCTGTTTACTGACTCATCAGTTTGAGATACATGATCTTCTTCTTCTGCAGTTTCTTCTCCAGCCTGTCTAAGAAGAGAAAAGTAATCTCGAATAGAATTAGTCATTGGAGCAGGACTAAACCTGTTTGGGTAATCATCCCCATGTTGTAGCAATAAGATTGTTTTGAACTAAAGAGGGGGTGATTCTTCCAAAGGACTATTATGAAATGATTGAAGTTGATCAGTGTTCAGTTTATTATTCAATACCAATTACAAAAATCTTAGATATAGACAGAAATTCTCCATTTTTACTTGGTTTTCAAGATTTCAGCCATGATCAATCTTCCGAAGTTGAGTCTGACATCCGAAGTCACTGCATAAGTTATCACCTTGTAAACATCCTGTGTAATCCCGTGGAAACCTCCTGTCTTCGGTGCAAAACCATGAGATAAGATATTGAAGAACAAGTTCCACTCCTTGGGCAGATGATGCTTGTAGATCTTCTTAGAGAGATTGTTGTTTTCCCTTGTGCAGTGTAGCCACATGAAGAAGTTTAAATCTGTTTGAGATGGTTCATCTTCAAAGTTTTCAGTTGACAAATGAAGTGCCTGATTGATATCATTTTATGTTATTCGCACTTTTTGTCGCTGAATTGAACAAGTGAAAGCTGATATCCCATATGCAGATGTGTCTTTAGAAGACTTGTACACCCATATGCAGATTTCGATTCAAAGTTACATTAGTAGTTAGTGCATAACGGACCATAGAATTTTTATTTAAAAACCGTGAACATTTACCTAACTCACCTGCTTCAGTCCAGTCATATACTAAAATAGATAAATAATTAGTTTTTTTAATCACAAAACGACCTATCATTTTATTACAGTGAAAGGTAATTTTTACGAATTAAAATTATTAATTAAAGTCGAATTAATTTAATAAATTACGAACTAAACCCTAACTTTAAAATTACTTGGATTGACTTGAAATTAATATATGATAATCTCCTAGTAATTTTAAGCACATACCTATTTTTAGATTAATTTTTAATCGATTATAACTATGAGAACTCTAAGTAAACCAGTTCGAAATATTATGAAAATGTTAATTTTAAAACCTCAACCAAATTTGATGAGACCACTTGCAATTGAAAGATAAGGTTGTGGGTTTCATGAAAATGGTCTTAGATTTAAAATCGGACAAAAATTGACTTGTAAAAGTTCGATAAAAAATCTAGATCTTAGTTGTGCCTGAAATAATGTAAGTACTGTGTATGTATATGAGACTCAACAAAACACTTGCCCATATATTTATAGGCGCCACTAAAATAGAAAGAAAATGACTAAGGACGTTTGTTGCGCCTACACAGTGTATACATTATGATAGCGCCAAAAACCTCATTAGCGCAACATAAGAGATTAAGTCATTTTGTTGCGCCTACACAGTGTACATACTGTATAGGCGCAAAAAAATGGCTTAGTGCAATAAAAACACTCACTTTTGTTTAAGTGTTTCGTTGCGCCTGTACAATGTAACCACTGTATGAGCGCAACAAAACTCTTGACTCAGCAAAATCACTTGGTGAATTTTATTGTTCCACAAAATTTTTGTTACAAAAATATATTTATATTTATGTGAATAATTCAAAACAAATCAACAATAAAATAATTATTCACTAATACAAATATATCACAAATTATTAATAATTTATAAGAATAACAATAAATTGTTATAATTATAAATATTTATAATTTATGCTACATTTTAATATTAGCAATTATGGCCTTTAAAATATTAACTATAATACGGTCCATAATTATTAAAACTCACAAAATATTCATTAATAATAATAATAACTTTAATTGTTAAAATTATCAAAATAAATAAATTATGCTTCTTTATTATTTTATTTTTATTTTAAATATGAGAACAAATATTAATCTTCATCCTTTCTATTAAAATAATTTCAAATAATATTTAAATATATAAGTGCTAAGAATTTATTATTTAAATACAAGCATTTAAATATTTTCTCAGATCAAAATTAAATAAATACCATATTAACAAAATTAGCAGGCATGCATAAGGTATTTATCTAACTTATAATCTTAAGAATTGGAAAGTAGTTTGGTAAATAAATTCACAAGTCCTAAAAATATTGAAATTAATCAACTAGTGAATTTATCAGTTTCAAATTGCAGTTATTGAGTACTAACTAATTAGATAGTAGAATATAACATCCCATGTTCACAGATCAGTATAGTGAAAGTGATTTCATCCGGTGGTTTAGTGAAGATGTCTGCAATTTGCTGCTCTGTAGGTACAAAATGTAACTCTACAGTACCACTCATGACATGCTCTTTTATGAAATGATACTTGATATCAATGTACTTGGTCAGTGCTGAACTGGATTGTTTGTGATTGCTATGGCACTTGTGTTGTTACATAATATTGGAATTTTGCTTAGCAATAGTCCATAGTCTTGAAGTTGGTTCCTTATCCACAATATTTGTGCACAGCAACTTTCAACAGCGACATATTCAGCTTCAGCTGTTGACATTACAACTGAGTGCTGCTTCTTGCTATACAAGGACACCAATCGTCTACCAAGGAATTGACAACTCCCTGATGTACTCTTCCGATTAATCCCACATTCTGCATAATCAGAATCTGTATAACCAACAAGGTCAAAACCTGTATCTTTAGGGTACCAAATTCCAAGAATCGAACTTCCCTTAAGATACTTAAAAAATCATTTAACAGCTAAAAGATGTGATTCTTTAGGGTCAGAATGAAACCTAGCACACAAACATGTGGCAAACATAATATCTGTCCTACTTGTAGTTAAGTAAAGTAATGAGCCAATCATACCTCTATACCTTGTGATGTCTACCCTCTTACCAGGTTCATCTTTATCAAGCTTAGTGGTAGTTGCCATTGGGGTTTTGGCTGGTGATGCATCTTCAAGACCATACTTCTTCAAAAGATTTTTGATGTACTTGGTCTGACAAATGAAGATTCCATCTTTCCTTTGGCTTACTTAGAGTCAAAGGAAGTAATTCAGCTCCCCCATCATGCTCATCTCATACATACTCTGCATTAACTTAGCAAATCTACTACACAACTGATTGTTAGTATAACCAAATATAATGTCACCCACATATACTTGTACTAATATTTTATGAAACAGAGTCTTATCTATGACACCTCTAATGAAACCATTTTCAAGTAAGAATACATATAGAGTGTCATACCATGTCTGAGGTGCTTGATTTAGGCCATAAAGTGCCTTGAAGAAAAAGTACACAAAATCAGTAAATTCTGGATCTTCAAACCCTGGGGGTTGTTCCACATATACTTCTTCTTCAAGCTCTCCATTCAGGAATGCACTCTTCATATCCATTTGATATACTTTAAAGTTGGAATGTGCTGTGAATGCCAGAAACATCTTAATAGCTTCAAGCCTTGCCACTGGTGCATATGTTTCATCATAATCTATTCCTTTTTCTTGGGAATAATCGTTAGCAACAGTCTAGATTTGTTCCTCGTAACAATTTCATCTTCATCCAGTTTATTTATGAATACCCACTTTGTGCCAATAATAGACTTGTTCTTTGGCCTGGGTACCATCTTCCAGACTTTTTGTCTTTTGAATTGATTGAGTTCTTCTTGCAAAGAAATAACCCATATGGATCTTCTAGTGTTTCTTCTACTTTCTTTGACTCTATCTCAGAAAGAAAACCAGAGAATAAACATTCATTCTGTGTAGCACGTCTTGTTTGAACTCCAGCATCTGGATCTCCTAGAATCAACTTAAATGGGTGATCTCTACTCCACACCCTATGCCTAGGTAGATTTTCCCTAGATGATTCAACATGATTATCATTAAAGTGCTGAGTCCTATTAGTAGATCATTCAGTTGCTCCCCCTGAGCTGCTGCTTGGTTGAGAAAGAGATTATCTGCCACTACTAATAGTTTCTGTGAATCTTCCACTGTTTCCACTACTAGGGTCAGAATCATCATTGTTGATATTCTCAATTGGTGCTTGATTCTCTATTGCAGCTTCAGGTTCTACTAAACCTTCATCTGAGTTCATATTTTCAAACTGCAGAGTTTTAGTCTTATCTGTTCTTTACAGACTTGGGAGCATGAGATCATCGAAAGTTACATTCATGTTTTCAATGATCTTTTTCTGCTCAATCACATAAACCTTGTACGCTTTTGATTCCATAGAGTAGCCAAGAAATATGCCTTTAGGAGCCTTGGATTCAAACTTTACTAGATGCTCATCATCTTTCAATACAAAACACTTTGCTCTAAACACATAAAAGTATTTTAGTGTTGGTTTCTTTTTTGCCATTAACTCGTATGGAGTCTTGTCATGATATTTAATAACCAGGGTACGATTTTGAGTGTAGCAAGCTGTGTTGATTGCTTCAGCCCAAGTACAGAGGTAACTTAGCTTCATTCAGCATTATTCTTGTTGCTTCAACTAAAGTTCTGTTCTTCATTTCTACTACTTCATTTTGTTGTGGAGTTATGGGCGTTGAGTATTGTCTTGATATCCCTTTCTCAATACATAAATCATTCAGGGTTACATTCCTGAATTATGTTCCATTGTCAGACTTTATTTTCTTGACAGGCAAATCAGCTTCTAACTCTATCTTCTTTATGTGATCAATAATTATTTGAGGGGCTTCATCATTTGAGGCTAGAAACAATACCCAAATGTACTTGGAGTAGTCATCTACAATTACTAGTGCATATCTCTTCCTTGACATAGACATGACGTTGACTAGACCAAATAAATCCATATGTAGAAGTTGTAGTGGTTCAATAATGTCTGATGAGTCTTTGCTTCGGTGAGATGCTTTCTTTGACTTCCCTTTTTCACATGCTTCACACAAACCTTCTTCACAGAATTCCATCTCAGGTAGACCTCTAATCAATCCCCTCTTAACTAAAAAGTTCATTACCTTAAAGTTCAGGTGAGAGAGTTTCTTGTGCCATAACTAATTGTCCTCTGTTAAAGCTTTGCTATAAAAACATTAAACTTCACCTTTTCTTGCAGAGAATAAGTTAGCCATAAAGAGATTCCCCTTTCTCACTTCCTAAATAGCAAACTTTGCATCTTTCCTATTTTGGATTGCACATTTTTCCTTTTTAAACGTAACTTTGTAGCCCTTGTCAGTGAATTGACTGATGCTTAGGAGGCTGTGCTTTAATCCGTCCACGAGAGATATATTTTCAATGATAACATTTCCGATTTCTAAATTGTCATATCCCATTGTAAACCCCTTGTTATTATCTCCAAAGGTCAATATCGGGCCAGTTTTCTCAATCACATCTGATAGCAGGGCTTTATCACCAGTCATATGTCTAGAACAGCTGCTATCGAGAATTCACATGACACACTTATTCTTTGTTATGCCCTTCGATGACTGAGGTGATGCCTCTGAAGAGTCTGCCATTAGAGCAACATTTCTATATGTCTCTTCTTCATCGTTGTCTGAATCATTCTAGCTCTTTCCCTCGGCTATGTAAGCTCTGCCCTGATGCTTCTTTACGAGTGAACCATACTTCTCTTTCAATTCATCATACGACTCCTTTTTTGTTTTTCCTTGCTTAGGCTTTCGATATTTTGTAGCAAAATATTCGGGTTCATTGCAGTTGTAGCACTTAAACTTACTACGGTTTACCATTTCAGTCTTATAACCTCATTTGCTGTAAGACCCTGAAGACGAACCACATTGATTGTTGTTTCTGAAGCTGGAACCACTGTAACTGGTGTTACTCTTGTATTTGTACTTAGGGTTCCTTCTAAACCTGAGGTTCTTGAACTTTCCTGCCATATAGGTAGGGGTGAGCAAAAAACCGAACAAGAACCGAAACCAATAAAAACCTAACCGAAGAAAGCCGAAACCGAAAAAACCGATCCAAAACCAAAAAATAAAAAATCGAACCGATTCATCAGTTTCGGTTCCGGTTATAGGTTAAAATCGAACCGAAAAAACTGAACCGAACCGATAACTAAAATAAATAAATTTATTATATATAATTTATATGTATATGTATATATATGGTAAAAGGTATCTACCATTATCTTTAGAAAAATTTCTAAAATTAATTATATAAAACTACATCATTTAGACTCTATCAAAAAAATATAAAATTAAGTTTGAGTTATTGTTATATACAAGAATTGTCTCTCTTATAAATGAACCAATATAAATCATAATACATTTCATGATTCATTGTTTAAAGTAAACTATTCTGTTGAAAATCCCTTGATTAATATATACAATGTCGATTAACTTCACAATTAAAAATGTGATAGTTTATTAGAGTTGCATATTTGAATATTTATATTAGAAAACATGATTCTGATGTTATAAAATTTATTAAAGTTTCTTACATGTTACAGTAAGTTTAACTTGATACAGTTTCTTATCTTTTTTTTTGTAATGTTATTATGCAGAATGTGATTCAAATATTTGAATGTAAATAAATAATAATTTAAATTATATACTTTTTCATTTTTTTATTCAGTTTTTAACCGAAACCAAACCGGTAAAAACCGAACCGGTTTTTTTAAAACCGAAATAGATAGTTCGGTTGCGGTTGTGGTTTTTAATTTTTAAAACCTAAGATATGCGGTTCCGGTTCCGGTTTTAGCCAAAAACTGAACCGAACCGAACTGCGCTCTCCCCTACATATAGGTCATTGTCTTGTTTTCCAACTGTTCAAGTTCTTCCATTGAGTAGAACTCATCTTCATCACCTGCTTGAGCATTCTCTGTAAATTTAGATTCTAGAATATCTTATTTCTCAGTTACAGGTTTTTCTTTGTTGGTCTCTGTACAAGCAAAATCTTTAGCTACAAGTTTTGTAGTTTTTAACAGAGCTGTATTCTTACTGTCCATTGTTCCTGAACCATAAATGATTTGTCTCTGTTTTTGCTCCATTTTATGAGTCTTGAGCTTCCCATATATAATTTCGATAGACATTTTATTTGTGTCACTTCTCTCTCTGATGGCAGAGATTTTGTGTTCAAGATGCGCTGACAGTGTCAACATAAATTTTTTGTTGATCTCCCTACGTGGGTGGGCCTTCCTATGCAATGATAAGTCATTCAACAATTTATTGTATCTCTCAAAGACTTGAGTAATACTTTCTCCTGGCAGTGACTTGAAAGCTTCATACTGGGATGTAAGAATATTCAGTCTATTCTCCTTCACTTCTGCAGTACCTTCAATTAGCAGATCAATCGTATCCCACATTTGTTTGGCACTAGTGAAATTTATCACTTGATTCAGCATTGTAGTGTCCACTGAATCCATTAGGATACATTGAAGATGATTATCCCATGTTACTCTTT
Organism: Oenanthe sinensis; assembly: GCA_028671895.1. Lineage (NCBI taxonomy): Eukaryota > Viridiplantae > Streptophyta > Magnoliopsida > Apiales > Apiaceae > Oenanthe > Oenanthe sinensis. Next base: position 28,876,096 of record CM053803.1, on the reverse strand, counting down.
CTCTGTTAGTGTCAGTGTACTTTGAAGGCTCCTTTGGGGTAAATCCTTGAGGAATCTGTTCTCCATCATCTGAGACTATTTCTGGTGCAAGCTTCTGAGGAATATAGGGTCCATTTTCCAAAATCCCCATGTATTGAGAATTAGCTTATTTGATGAAAGTGGACATCTTCTTCTTTCATAGAATGTATTCATTTTTGTCAAAGGCTGAGATTTTGATGCTACTAAGTTTTTGGGTACTCATGGTTACGAAGAATTTTAAATCTCAAGAAATAATTAATTTCTTAAAAATTAAAATCAATTCGAATAAAATTAAATTTCGAGAAATAAAATTTTAATTCGAATTTTTGATGATTGATAGCTTTTTAAAAATTAGTGGATTTAAAATCTTTAAAAAATTAGAAATTGAATTTTCTTTATAAATAAGGAATTTTCAAAATGAATTTTTTTAGATCTAAAAATACACTTTTTTCATAAAACTATTTTTGGATCTTGATTTGTAACTTCAATCAACAATCACTAATACCAATTATTAGGTCATAAATCATCATAGAAGGGGGGTTGAATATAATGTTGGTAGATTTTCGTTTAATTGGGATTAAGTGTGTGTGCTCTTAAGATATAAAAATGGCAGTTATTGAAACACAGCGATTCAGAGAAATAAAGATATATTATTAAATCCCTGAGGTGCTACACTTCTAATAAAGAGATTTTCTTTAATGGGTTCAAATAATATTACAACAAAAATGTAGTTGGGTATATTTAATGTATGGCTTTAATGGAGCTTCCCGTCTGTTTGTCTTGAATGTATAAGATGAATGAAATTGATGTCTGTATTGATTTCACCCATATATATTCTGTAGACTTTTTGGAAATCAATTGAATTGATTTTCCAATAATGCTAAGTTTTTGTTGCCCCTGCAAGAGTGTTAGTGGAGTATATGCGCCACAAAAGGTGTTTGTTGCGCCCATAGAGTTTTGTTGCGCCTAAGCATCCATTTTTGTTGCGCCTCTACTCTTATACCAATGTATAGGCGCCATGAATCACTTAGAAAAATTATCCACTAGTTTCCTTGCGCCTATATACTTTTGTTGCGCCCAACTATACCTTTTGTTGCACCTCTACACCCATTTCCTTGTATAGGCGTCACCAAACCTTGGCTTAAGTTTTTATTGTGCCTAAGGAGTTATTTTGTTGCGCCTATACTCTTGTTCCCTTGTATAGGCGCCACAAACAATTTAGAAAACTTGAGGAATGTTTCCTTGCGCCAAGTTAACATTTTGTTGTGCCCAAGGTTCTTTGTTGTGCCTATTACATTGTCTCAAGAGTATAAGAGCCACCAAATGTAGTAATACTTGCCTTAAAAAATTTCTTGAGATTCTTGAAGTATTTACCACTTGGTTTTCACTCTTCTAGCTTGATCAACTGATTTTCTCTTGATAAATCAAAGTAATTCTGTTCTTATTGTGTTGATGCGTAGTGAACTGGTCTGTTTCACAAACGACTAACACTGAATTGAATTCCCTTGACTTATGTTCTGTTTCAGCTGATTAATCTTTGACTATTGCATTGATTCTGATCACTAAAACCCTTTGACATTTACTCAAATCATTACACTGTCTTTAATATGAAATCTTCTGAAATCTTATTTATTGCTGAGGCCTAAACATATTAATGAACTTCTCTCGCTAACGTTCAGTAAGCCTTTCATCTTGAATGCTCTGTAATGATGTATGTATGATTCATGTTCACATGTCCTTCTGGATTTATGTGCTGTATATTAGTATTATTTGACAGTCTTTGTTTCTTAGTTGAGTTATCGGTATCACTATTACATGTTACGTTACATTATGCTTTACAATATTACTTAGAGATATAAATGAAGTACACTCGTTGAATATTTATGGGTTTATTCTTTATCTTCGAACACCGAGTTAAGGGTTATTCGTATAAGTCGAGGTACGACATAAATGAGCCTAACTTGTTGAGTTCTTGAAGTTAGTCCATCTTTGATTCCGAGTTAGATAATATTTCGTATAAGTCGAGGTACGACATAAACAAAACGTACTCGTAGAATCTTAGATTGTCTTAGTTAGTTTGTAAAGAGCCTTATAGTTTCATTTCAAGGCTTTTATAGACAACAAGACACAACGAGCTTCATATAAATTAAGTCAATATATTCAGCCATTAGTTTAGTTCATATACCCTCGGCCTTATATATCAAACAATAATAAGAAGAAAATATAAAGAAAAAGATTTACTTTAAGTGCTTGCATTACATTCATATGCTTTACATATCGTACTTTACTTTAGCATATTTACTTTAAAGTACTTGCATTCATACGCTTTACTTTCTGCACATTACTTTAGCATACGCATTTATTTGATTGCATACACATTTCACACAACGTGTGGTTCATCCTTTTGATTAAATGACTTACCCTTACGAGTGGTTCATCCTTTTTCATTAAGTGACTTACCCCGACTCACATTTATATATATTGTTGCATCAGCTATTTTATATATTTGTTTGTCTCTTTGGTCTAGTATAGTAATATACTAGTCCATTGTTAGATCCCGAAGTATCGTAGAAAGGGGATTGAATACGATACTCATAATAATTTAAATTCTTTTTAAAATTTGCAGATAAATAAATTGTTGCTTCAGAGTGGGTTTGGCTATTTGTAGTGTTTAGGAGAGAAGCTTACTAATTTTATGTGTGTCCGGATAAATCAATTTGGTTCTAGAAAATTAGCAAGAAAATAAACGGGACAATATTCAGGGAATATATCTTTTATATATATACCCGGAGGTCGCTACACCCGGCTAAAAATATAACCGGTTCCCGAAGAAAAAAATGAGTTATTCACTACCAACACAAAAATATAAAGCTCAGTTTCTATACAAATATATCTAAATTAGTACAAGGAAAAATTAAGTCCGTAAGGAATAATATCTAGGAGCCCTAAACATTTTTTATTAAAGAACCAGGTCTTAATATCTGATCGGAAGCAAGGTATGGGTGTGTATAAATTATATATTCATACTCCGACCATGGTTGTTGCTTATTATATTTTTGTGTTAAAGAAGACGACTCTTTTTTTTTTGAATGAGTGGCTTGTCCTCTTTTTATCTGTGTAGACTTTAAATCAATTAAGTAGGCTGCTTGAATTTGATTGGCTAAGGAGCTAAGTGGAGTCAATTATACAAGTTGTGCCTCAAGCTTAAGTTGCGCCTAAAGAGTGAATCACTTGAAGTATTCAAGTGATGCCAATAAATAAGTTGCGCCTAACACAAATGTTTCCCTGTATGAATTAAGTGACCCCTAGTACTTGTCTCCTTTGCACTTCATCTACAAGTTGTGCCAAGCACAATGGTTATACATGAGAGGTGCAACTTACTTGTTTGATTAAAATGTTTAACCAAAGTAAGGGGCGCCACAAGTGGTCTTGAATTAAGTTGTGCTTCATTTCCATTTGCATGGTCAAAGTGCAATTTGGTCACTGCACTTTGATCCTATATTTATTCTTTGCCTGAAGTTCACCAACTTCCACTTGCTCTACCAAGGTCTTGTCACATTACACCCTATACCCTAAGTTGTTTCGGTTCTTCGATTGTAGTTCAGAAACTTTCACTTTTCGTACCAAGGTTGTGATAATTTACACCCTGCACCCTTTGAGTTGTTTGGTTGTAGCCTCTACAAATCACTTTTCGTACCTTAATAAATAAACGTTGTTTCCAACGTTCTTCAACTTAACAATTCTTCTATAGATAATACTCAGATTCCTTTCACAAACCGCTGACACCTAGTGCAACTGGTCTGGTTCACAGAATACTAACTTTAATTCAGGTCTTCGTATTATAGCTTTACATACATTGTTAAGTTTGCAAATATTCAGCTTCAATGCATAAAAGCACATGGATAGAAGAACTAACAAATTAAATTACTAATTCTTTCTAATCCATTCTGTCGTTGTCTAACATTTTTAACTATCTCTAATTACCTAAGTCAGTTTTAGATTAAGCTTCGAATCTACATGACTTACTGACTCTTAGATAATTCTACCATCTTTTAACCAATTATCCCTAACAAGCAATACATGATCTAATATAGCATTTAAGTACAACTATGTGAGTAAAAGCAAATCAAATGAAAATAAGCACATAAACAATTAACAAGTCATTTGCCATTTGCCATTAAGAACAAATAAAATCTGATATATGACCTGTTTGTCTATTAGCAATTTCACAACATTAGCAGAGGTATTAAATCACATCAAATTTAACTCAAGTTTTAACAAATGTTTAGCGATACACCTAACCGTCTAGAACACCCTATCTAATACTAGATATTCATTTTACTGCATATAAAATCAAGTAAGAAATGTACTGATTAAACTCATGAATCCTAGCATGCAATCTTATTCTTAGCAATCAATTAAGCATTTAAGTCCTAAGATGCTAGCATGCTATCATGAATATAATACATTCCAAAACTTAATAAACATACAGTTCTGAATTAGATAAACGTATACTAGTTAGAATGTATACCTGTGAAGTGCTTAGTGATTCATCTACAGTGTTGGTCATTGATGCCAGATATCCATTTGGTGCATCACTGTCACTGATAGAATCAACCTTGCATTTAACTTCATCAACAAATGCTTTCTCTTGCTGCATCCTCACTAATGCTTGAGATTCCTGCTATAACCCAACATAGTGTTCATCTTTTGCTTGCTCCTTTTCTGATCTTGTAGGTGTCATACTCCATCTTGAGTAAAAGTGTTTTGTTGATCTCAGCGGTACCTTCCATGACGACCTCTATTTCTAGGTTTATCGAACGGACGTATCGAAAGCTATTTGCTCCTTATCAGCATCTGAAAAGTCCACTCCCTCTTTAGGTTCAGACCGATGTGATACAATCACATCTCCTTCCATATGCTCAGGAACAACAACCATCGTAACAAATTCATTATCAAAACCCATTCTTCATTGATCTCGGTCGAACACTGGAATCTTGAATTGATTTTAAGGTGCCATCTTAATATAGATTTAGAATAGAGATAATAAACTTTTCTTATTACTTGAGTAGTAATTAAAAGAAAATTGAATTATCTCCAAATGAATCAAAGTTCCAAAACTGGTCACCAAAAATAATTCTAAGTACCCGACACTAGGCTCTGTAGATAATCTATGTCGATCTCGATCTACATCTCGAGCTCCATCTCGATGTCGACAGATCGAGATTTACCTTAACATATTTTAAGCCATTTTCGCAAGTCGATCTCGATCTCGATCTACAAAACTTTTGCCTATGTCGAAATTTCACCAAGTCGAAATTCTCAAAGTAGATATTCTCAAGTCGAACTTTTGTCCTTGGTCGAAATTTGCTGCCTGACTTTCACACTTTTTGACTTTTATGTCTTTTCTCACCTACCTCACCTAACAACCACGTGCTAGGTACAGAGTCTTCTGATAATTACTTTTTGTGCAGTGAGTCTGTCCAATCAAAAGCCAATAACACCCTTTTCACTTTATGTCTTTAGAAAAGGTAATCAAAAAGTTGCTGGGTTTATCTTCTTTACAAGAACAGCGATGAACACGTGAAGAACACCACAAACCAAAGTACCCAGTTTAATTCACAACAATTATCTAAAATACACCCAAGCTAAATAATTACACCTGGAGTATTTAAATAATTTTAGGACGAGTTTTCACTGTTTAATTAATTTAAGTACACTTTTTAAGAAAATCTTAAAAAGTAGATCTGGACTTGAAAACTCCCTAATCTTCTACCAAACACAAGGATCTATGTTTTGTATGTCAAACATTAAGCTTTGATACCAATTGTTAGGTCCAAATGTGTTGTAGAGGGGGGGTGAATACAACTTTTTCAAAGTAATGAGAGAATATACAAATATGCATGTAGTAAATGATGACACAGAATTTCAAGAATATAACTTTATATTCATTGAAGGATTTGCTACAACATTCATAAAAGTATCAGGATCAGTTGAACAATAAATACAACAATTGAAGCTTGATTCAACTGATCCTCTCTCTCACTACTGTTTTACAGTAAATGCTCTCTCTTTAAAAATATCGTTACAATACAGAGATAGACTTAAAGTCTTATTACAAATAAAACAAAGTGCTGCTTTTATAATTTCGTGTAGTCTTGATCTTGTCCTTTTTGTGTACGTGGCCCAATCAGGACTCGTCAACAAAAAGTACTTTCCCAACCACTCGGATCAACCATTCACAATAAGCCACTTGTCCCTTGAACATTAAATGCTGCATATCGACCCGCATCTCGATCTCGGCCTGGACCCATCTCGATCTCGATCTGTGAGAATCTCGATCTCGATATGTGAGAATCTCGATCTCGATCTGTGAGAATCTCGATCTCGATCTGTGAGAATCTCGATCTCGATCTGTGAGAATCTCGATCTCGATCTGTGAGAATCTCGATCTCGATCTCGATCTGCCGTGGATCGAGATTTGCCTTTGCAATGTTTATCTTTAATTATCAATCTCGATCCGCATCTCGATCTGCTGTGGATCGACATTTGCCTTGCAATGTTTATCTTTAATTATAAATCTCGACCCGCATCTCGATCTGTTGTGGATCGACATTTGCTTTAGCAAATATGCACTCATCGAATGTTGACTTTCTTTAGTGACTAATTGTGGATTAACCTTTATGAACAAGTTTCCCTAGCTTCTTCAATATTCTTCAACAAGCTCTTGAACATGGATCTCTACTACTGACATAAACTTGCTATCAATGTCCTGACACTTGATGCAACGGTCTGGTTCATAAGTGACTAGTCTTGATAGGGTTCTTGCTTCTGAATAGATTACCATGTTTAATTGGTAATGTGGCTTCCCAATAAGTGGTTGGAACATTAACTGTCAATAAACAATGTAACTTCACTAGAATCTTTTCTGGTACTTCGACAACGTCTTCATTACTACTACAATCTTGAATACTTCATTCTCTGTTCTTCACTGATTGTTAGTGAATATAACTTCAAGACTGTAGTTGTCTTCTTTAACCTTTGTCTTTACCATGTCTTCAATACTTCTAGATTCCTATGCTTCAAACACTGTCTATCTTCAATCAATGTTGTTACACTGAAATCTTTTAGTGGCACTGCTATACTGAATCTTCAACACTTCTGAAACCCTGAAAGTCTTTAAACATTATTCTTCACTGAGGCGTGAACATATAAATGAACTTCTTTCAGTGACCTGTAGTAGACTTCAAAACTTCTTCTAATGTCTTGATTCACTGTATTTGCCTTGTCTTCATGTCTTGCTGATTTCTGTGTAATCGTAGTATTATTTACTTGTCCTGTTCTAGTGTTGAGTTATCACGATTACTATTTATACAGCTTCGTCATTTCCAACAATCTCCCCCTATTTGATTGTTAAAATTTTAGCAAACAAATAACCTAGGGAGGATAACTCAACTAACAACTAGAAAAAGAATGTCCGAGACTTATAAATAATGCTACTGGTGACTGAAACGAAAGATGCTTGTTCCTCTGACGCTGAACTGATATTCAAATTGTATCATGTTCATTTCTGTCTGTTTGAGCTTTCTCCGTTTCAAAATCCTTCAGTTTGAACTTAAGGAACTTATCATGAACAGAGCTACATAAGAATCAATTCCTGGGTATGTCTTCAACCAATACTGAACATAGCTCAAATAATGTTCTCCCCCTACGAATGTGATTCTCCTTCTTATTCTTCTTCTCCCTTTAGAAAATCAATGGAATAGTCATTTCTGTTCTTCCAAGAATAGAATACAGCTTCTTGATTCTCCCATATATCTGTTGTTTCCCCTCAGGATCAGAAGATAAGATTTTCTTTTTCGTGTCGAAAATCTCCCCCTAAGGATATTAACTGCTCCCAAGGATACGAACTCCTTTTTCCAAGGATCTCCAGGATTCAGGATACGAAACCTAAGGATATTAACTCTTCCGAAGGATACGAAGATAAGACTTATTAACTTCTTCTTTTTCTTGTTATAGCTATAACATTATAAATTATCCCCCTTAGTTGAGGAATCCTCCAATGGCCCACTTTTGAAGATACCAATTGTTAATACCAATTGTTAGGTCCTCTTTTAGATGGTTTGTCTCCCAAAGAAGGTTCTCGTCTGTCGTTGATCGGGAAAAAATAGTAACTTTTCTTTCAGAAGTAGCAAGTAGCAAGAGTAAGTGTTTGGCTTATGGTTTCCTCACTTATACTTCGTTCTGTTGGTGTTTACACTTAAGTGTCGAGCACTTAGAAGTGTTTCACTCTTTCTCTCTCTATCTCTCACTCAAGTGTATCTCTCCCTCACTTTCACTTAAGTGTTTCTCTCTCTCACTTTCACTCTGCATTCCAAGATATAGCCTTCTGTACCTGCAAGTGAAATCCGTCAATTCATTCATATTCTCATCACCTGATTCATCAATATAAACTGAATCACTATCGAGTGGGGAATTGCCTCGTAGAGGTGTTTTTGATCTTTTATGCATAAACACTGTCCCACACCAGACTCAATAGCAATTGCTAAATCACTGTCTAGTGGAGTCTCACCTCTTTGAGATGGGTTATCCCAAGATTTTAAAATCTTTTTGGGAATCCTGCCTTGTTTTATCAAGGAGTTGCCTCACACCTTCTCCGTAAACGGGAGGTGGACATTCCTTTTCAGGATCTGGAAATGTTCCTTCCAGGAGGGGCGACGTAGTAGACAATGTAATGAATGGCAAATTAGAGTCTACGTTTCCCTCGTAACCCAATGACGGGTGTTTTGTTAACATGCCTATACCTCACACTGTGCACGTCTTGCAATGTGTCCCTAAAATATATCTGTTTAGGCTTACCATCAGCGTGAATGCTAGTGGTGTGCTTGACTCATTACAAGATGCTCTGGCTGACGAGCGAATTTCAATGGACTCACCCTGTTGAGAGAATGATTCCAGAGATAGTTTTATTGCCTTTTCAGCTCTGCATCTTTTTGAGAAAATACAGATGAGCTTACAGATACCTCAGTTTATATACTTCTTTACTTCGCTGGAGGTAGAGCTGTGGGTGCACTTCCGACTTCATCCTTATTTCTCCCTTATCAACCTCTAACAAACATATGTTCCTTATAACTCCAAGGGTTAATATATAGAAGTGGATGAAATGAGTGTTTGGTATTAAGGCCTGGGTCAGAGATTGATGGGTTTTCAACCTCTTAGCCAGCTACTATAGCCAATGGGGGCTAAACAGATAAAATCAATTTAAATAAGATAAAAAGATAATCACTTTAACATTCCAAAATATATTTTTCATCTCAATGAGAAAATAAAAATATAAAGAGGAATGGTAAAGGGATTGCATTAAAGCACTTTTAATAAAAGAGTTTTGTCAGATCGAAAAAATTAATCATTTAAGAGCATGACACTAATAAAAATTTTCTTTAAGATACTTATCCCATAATAAAACGCGGGAGTATCAGAGAAAAATTCTATCACTATGAATTTCTTATAAGGCAAATTTCCCATAATAAAATGCGGGAATTTACAACAAATAAGGAATTCAACTCTTCTACCAAATTGTATCTCAATAAAATGACTCTTTTCCATTAAACCTAAGCACTGTATGTTTTGAAAACAGTTTTGCAAAACATCCTTATCAGATAGAAAAGAATGATTTTCCGACTCATAATTCAATTATGATTTACATCATTTTCGTCTGCCTGATAATGTCCCCGACTTAAAATCAAAACATGACAATTGGGGTTGAATGTATGCTTAACATTACAGTACTAGGCCTTCAAAGCAACAATCACTGTTTTGGTACTATGAATCAATGTGAAACATACACTGAAACAAGTAGTTAAAAACAAATCATTTTACAAGTGATTGGTACCTCGAAGTTAAAACAATTTTTTTATAAAAGAGAGAAAAAGCTTTTAAAGATAAAATATTTAAAACAAGCTTTTGGGAGGGAATAAAGTTTCGAGAGAATAGAAAGATTATCCTTAAGAAAAGTTTTTCAAAAGAGAAGTTTTGAAAAAGAATTCTTAAGTTTTCTTAATTAAAACTGATAGAGAAAATGAATGTATCTTTGAATAAAACATTTTGAAAAAGAAATAGACAAAAAATTTCTTTTACATACATTCAGGATCATAAACCAGTCAAAGAAAGAAAACTAAATATATCACAATTATTTTGCAATAAAATATTATTCAGTTATCACAAAGTAACAAAAGATAATACTTGTACTACAAATAATTATGCTGCGAAATTATTTTAATTTACTTAAATCATGGAACAGATATTTCATTGAATTGTTTTATATCATCATGATTTAAATAAACCAAAATAAATTAAATACTTATGATGTACTAAGCAATTGCCAATCACATGCATTTATAAAAACTATACATGGCAATTATTCAGTAGAACAATAAGCATATCACAATTAATTGCACGCTGATACCAATTATTCGATATTTATCAATAATTTCAAGATGCAAGAAATTGTGTTTTTGTTATTTTATCAAATTAAAATTATGAAACTAATAACCATTGAATTGCTTCAATCCATAATTTCAATAAGATAAAATAAATTCGCTAAATACTAAAATATTCATTAGATTGAATATTAGCATTTAACTTCCTACGCCATATCTAATAATTGTCACTTTGCACATTGTAAGCGTACTCATAACAATTACTAATTGATATACGTAAGCTCGAGGATATAGTTGAAAAGAAATTCACAAGTCCTTTAAATAGGGAAAAAGTAATACTTGTGATTCTTTTTACAACCCCTCGCAATAAAATCAATTTTAGAAATATTTTCTAAGTATATAAAACATTGAGAATTTTATACACATAACTTGGAAAATACTTCATCTTCCAATATTAGCGAGTTTTGAAATATGCATTAATTATTTAGAACAGAAATTCCAAATACCATCACTAATATCAAAAGCATCACAATTACTTGTAATAAAATATTTTAAGACTCTTAGAGCAAAATATCAAAGCAATTAAGCAAGATATCATTGACTAATTCTTATCTAATATTTAATATATAAATAATTATGCCTCTAATTTATTTTAATTTACTTAAATCATGGAACAGATATTTCACTGAATTGTTTTATATCATCATGATTTAAACAAATCAAAATAAATTAAATACTTATGCTAAATAATTTAATTATTACTTATGCATAATACTTTACAAGCAAGATAATTAAACTAATAGCAAAAAAAATATGAGGTACTGGATTTCAAATAAATTCACAAGTCTTTGAATATTGAACATTTAATTCAGATAATTCAGTACTTAGATTTTCAGCAGTATTGGATAATTCACAATATGAGGTACTGGATTTCAAATAAATTCACAATATTGAATATTGTCTTATACAATTTAGATAATTCAGCAGCCCAGGGTTTAGATTTTCTAGCTTATGAAGAAGAAAGCTCAATCTTTCTGAGTCATGAGCATAGGCTCTTGGTCCAGCTAAGGCTTCTCTAGCCTTGTCCCACTCAGGACCTTCCCTCCTTATGTCAGCCTGGACCTTAGGATCTTTGATCTTTTTCATTTCATACTCATGCTGAGTTTTCTGAGCCGCTCTCTTCTCCTTTGCCATTAGTTCTTTTTCAACTATCCCTTGTAGCACTTCTTCATTTACTCTTTCTCTGGCTTCCCTGAAAATCTCTCCTTGCATCTCCGCTTCATCAACTTCTTCTTCTGGCACATACTCGTCAGCAACCGAGCGGTCTCCTGCATCACCTGCAACTCCTGCGCCGGATCCGCCAGGATTTAGACCTCTTTCTTGTTCCCACTCTTTTGCCCGTTGCTCGAGTCTCGACCTCCTTGCCACTAAGGCCTCTACATCCATCTCGTCATCATCAGAATCTTCAATAAAGTTTCCCATAAATACATCGATAAGCGGTGTTTCCTTCTCAGCTTCTTCTTCAACTACCATCTTCTGCTTGCCTTTGTCCTTAAGAGCCGGTTGAGCCTCCTCCACCTTTTCACCAGATTTGTTTGAGGACTCGATCACCGGACCCTTACTAGTCAGCTTTTTCAGACCCTGATCCTCCTTCTCCCCCTTAGGTGTGTTATCCTCATCAGGAGCATCATCATCATTATTATCGTCACCACCACCACCGGTTGAAAGACCAGGTCCAGCCCTGTTACGTCCAAAGACAGCATCAAGTAGTTCATTCAGCTTCGTCCAAACCTGAGACATGCCATGAGTGACATCATCTACTGATCGCCCAACCTCCACCTGTACCAATCCAAGATTGTTTATCTTGTCAATCATTTGATTTTGGACGGCAATCAGGTTCTCCATGAACTGTGCTCCAACCTCCAATCTTCCAGAGTGAGAAGAGACAGCAGCAGGAACAACAGCAACTCCAGCCTCCAAAGCCTCCACCTTCTTCACTAGATCCTGCAATGTAAGGGACGGTGTTTGGCTTGGGTTAAACTGTTTACTCTCGCCGGGTTCTGTTTCACTCAAGATCCCTAAAAAGAAAGGATCTACTCTCCCTGTCTCTCCCTCGTGTTTAGAGCCTAACAGTACTAGAGCCTCATCTACTAGTCGCTGGGGACTAGCAGTGAGTTGGTCGGCGATATCGGTCAGCGAGACTGAACCTTTAAGCGCTGTGTCTATGATAGGAGATGGCGTTATGACCATGTCATCCCCTTTTTCACCAAGAACCTTTTCTGGTTCGCTGGGCTGTTCTGGAGGCGTAGACCCACCAGTCACCAGATGTCGTTGCTCTGCGAGCAACTTGTTTTCTGATTTAGATGAGGAAGAGTCATCCGTACTGGATTCGACAGACTCTTCCGCATGAAAACTTCCTGAGATCCTAGCATCAAAAGTGCTAGTCTCAGTTTGTCATTCCCCTTCCGAGAAATTGCTCAAAGAGCCCTGAGCGGACAACTCAGGGGAGGTAGGGCCAGCTCCTATTGGCTGTTGAGCTGGACCCCCTCCTTGACTCTCACCAATAAGCCTAGGCGAGTGCGAATGTGTTGGAATGTTTTGGAGAGGTGAGCCACCAGCGTGAGGTGTGGTGGCTGTGAGAGGTGAACTATCTCTAACAGGTTGTGCAGCTGCCACTGGAATAGAATCCACCTTTTGCTTCTTTGAGGGTGGCAGAGCTGCTGATGTGACTACTCTCTCAACTCCTACACTCCCTCCACTCGATTCACTCGACTAAGAGGGGCTTGCCTTCCTTTTATCACCAGTTTTAAGGCTGGCTGTAAGTTTATGAACAGAAGGGCTTGCAGCCTGGGATAGAGCCTGGGGGTTTTCAGGCCCACGGCTGTAGAAAACAGGTTGAATTGATGATTGATCAAGATTAGCAAGAATAGGTACCTGACTCAGAAGATCGTCATCTTTGTCGGCTCCAGCTTCTGCAACATTTGCATCGGCCATGTCAACATCCACACATGCTTCTCCCAAATTTCTAGGCACTTGATCTCCACCTGCAGCTTCGCCACCGCTACTCTCAGCTTCTTCTGCGGTAAACTGAGAAGCATGCATCCTAGCATACACATCTTGCAGATCCTGAAAGTACGGAATCAAGCGCAACTCAAAAAGCCTTGATTTTTGCTGGGTTTCCATGGTGGAGATACTCTTTAGAGTCATATCAAAACATGTCATCCTTTCAGAGCCTTGAAATACTCTTCTGTGTTCCTCTGAAAGGACGTCATCCAGAACCATCTGAAGAAATCTTGGCATCCAGCATTTGACTGGACCATCTTCCGGATTCCTAGATGCATTCTTCTCCAATGCCCACCTCTCAAGCAACTGAACCAACAGATGTTTGCCCACATTCACCTTCCTGTTGTTTGCCACTCCATATAGTATTACCCGGCAACTGTTGTTCATTGGCCTGTAGTCTTTGTCCTTTGGGAACATGCAGCGCTGAATGGCCTGAACTACATAATCCCACTCAGCTGGTAGCATACCGGTGTTAACCTTTGTTACCTTGATAGGACCCGTGGGAGGGCGACAACCTATCTCCGTGAATAATTGCAACATATCCTCCATAGTGGGTTCCGGAGCATAATCTTCTGTAGGAAGCCCAAGAATCTCATTGAACTTCTGCAGACTGACCTCATATTTTGCACCACTGATAGTGAAGGATAAGCCTGTTGGATTTGCTTTACCACCCTGAATCTCTAATGTTGAGTAAGCAGCTTAAAGGGCTTCGACATTCAGGATGGGAGAGGCGGTTAAAGCATGACTTATGATTGATGTGTTGTTGAGGGATTCAATCCAGAACTGGTAGTGAATAAATCTACCAGTTGCTCGATCAGCAGAGAGATTAACAAAGTTGGTCTTGGGAATTGTGAAATTTGGGTTGGCCATTTTAAATTTGTTTTCGAGAAAAGAGATGTTCAAAAAGATTTTGCAATGAATTTTTGAGAACAAGTTCTAAATTTAAACAAAAAAAACGTACACAAACCCCACTAATAACCCCACGTAATTAGTGACACAAATTAAAACAAATTAACTTCCCCACTAATGACCACTTAACTCCCCACTAAAGATTGACGGTTGAGTTTTCGAAAATTAAAGTGAACAGCCGTTAAAAAAATTATTTTTCCGGAAAAACACAAACACGGCGGTTAAGTTGCACTTTATGGATTAAACAGTAACACACACAACTATTCCGCTCAAGAACACAAAGTAAATAGAGAACAAGAAAGCGTGAACCAAAAAAAACAAACTCACTCGAAAAAAAAAATTGGCAGAGTTTCGTTTTAGTGATCAATGCTTTCAAGTAACAGTTAGTGATTTTTGTTTAAGAAAATCACAAGAAAACTTGGTGTAATGGTAGGGAAAAGGATGCTGTGAATGTATGTATATGCGTGTTAATTTACTTCAGCTTTTTGAACTAGTGAGAGAGAAGGTTAAGTGAAATAATGAACAGTCTATATAATGCTATATTATATACTTGCACGCCTAAAAAGAAGGTAACTCAAAAGACAAGTCACATCTCGATCTCGAGATCCGCATCTCGATCCGCATCTAGATGTCGATCTTGATGTCGATCTCGATCTACATCTCGATGTCGATCTCGATCCGCATCTCGATCTACATCTCGATGTCGATCTCGATGTCGATCTCGATCCGCATCTCGATCTACATCTCGATGTCGATCTCGATGTCGATCTCGATGTGGATAGATCGAGATGCACCTTGACAGTTTTTAAGCGATTTTCGCAAGTCGTTCTCGATCTCGATCCAGAAACAGATCGAGATTTACCTTAGAAAATATTAATGAAATTATGTGACTTAAACATTTATATGTAAAATTCACAAGATTTCACCACAAATTTTCACCCCATTTTAGAAACTTATAATTTTGAAACGACAGGGAATTTAGCAAATAAATCATGCATTACAAAATTAAGTCTAGCATTAAATCCTATCACATTATTAGCCATTAATCATTTAGATACACAGATCAGCACAAGATTAATTTCATGAAACTTTCTAACTTCCCCTTATGACATGCAATACATACATTTTTGAAGTTAAGTACACACTATTAATTATGAATATTCATGAACAACAATAATATGTACACAAACTGAATTATAACAGATAGGTAGCAAAACTAACAGGTGTTAAGCATCCTTAATTCACCAACCAATCTAGAAAATGTTGATTCATCTAGAGATTTAGTGAATATATCTGCTATTTGACGTTCAGTAGACACAAAATGCAACGCTACAGTTCCATTTTCTACATGCTCTCTAATAAAATGATACCTTATATCAATATGCTTAGTCCTTGAGTGATCCACAGGATTGTTGGTCATTGCAATAGCACTTGTGTTGTCACACATGATAGGAATCTTAGATACTTCCACACCGTAGTCCTTGAGTTGGTTCTTCATCCACAGTATCTGGGCCACACAGCTTCCAGCAGCAATATATTCTGCTTCAGCTGTCGAGGTAGATACTGTGTGTTGTTTCTTGCTTTGCCAAGACACCAACCTTCTTCCAAGAAACTGACAGCTTCCGGAAGTGCTCTTACTATCTGTTCTACAACCTGCGTAATCTGAATCCGAATAGCCAACAAGATTAAACCCTGTATCTCTTGGGTACCAAATCCCAAGATTTGATGTTCCCTTGAGATACCTAAAAATACGCTTTACGGCTATGAGATGTGACTCTCTAGGATCCGCTTGGAACCTTGCACATAAGCATGTAGAGAACATAATATCAGGTCTGCTAGCAGTTAAATATAAAAGAGAGCCGATCATACCTCGATAGCTTGAGATGTCTACAGGTTTTCCCGCTTTATCCTCGTCAAGTTTCGTGGCTGTTGCCATAGGAGTCTTAGCTTGTGATACATCTTCGAGACCATACTTCTTTAATAGATCATGAATGTACTTGGTCTGGCAGATAAATATCCCGTCCTTCTTCTGATTAACTTGAATACTGAGAAAGAACGTCAGCTCTCCCATCATGCTCATCTCATACCTTGATTGCATTAACTTTGCGAATTTAGCACACACCTTCTCATTTGCAGACCCAAAGATAATGTCATCCACATATACTTGTACCATTATTAGATCATCTTTGCATTTCTTGTAGAAAAGCGTCTTGTCGATTACTCCTTTGGTGAAACCACTTTCTAGTAAGAAGTCTGACAGAGTTTCATACCACTTCCGCGGAGACTGCTTAAGGCCATATACTGATTTGAAGAGGCGATAAACATAATCACGGTATTTGCTGTCGACAAACCCAGGAGGTTGATCAACATACACTTCTTCATCCAGTTCACCGTTTAAGAATGCACTCTTGACATCCATCTGATAGACTTTAAAACCATGATGTGCTGCGAATGCTAAGAACATCCTTACGGCCTCTAACCTCGCTACTGGTGCGTAGGTTTCATCATAATCAATTCCTTCTCTTTGAGTATAACCCTTAGCAACTAGGCGAGCTTTATTTCGTGTTACAAGTCCGTTTTCATCCAGCTTGTTTCTGAATACCCATTTTGTTCCAACAACAGATCTATTCTTTGGTCTGGGTACCAGCTTCCACACCTTCTGCCTTTCAAACTGATTGAGTTCCTCTTGCATAGCAATCACCCAATCAGCGTCATCTAGAGCTTCTTCCACCACTTTAGGTTCCATCTGGGAAAGGAACACTGAGTATAGACATTCATTCTCAGTGGCAATTTCAGCTCTAGCTTTTCCTCTAGTAGTCACTCCGGCTTCTGGATCACCAATAATTAGCTCGAACGGATGGTCCTTGTTCCAAGTGCGATCCCTAGCAAATGTTCTTGATGATTCAGCTTGATCTTGTAAGTGAAGGTGACTTAGTCTAGAAGCACTTTCACTAGCTTCCCTTGAGCTAGTACTGGCTCCCCCTGAGTGAGCTGCTTCCCCTGAGTGTATACTGACTCCCCCTGAGTTAGTACCAGGTCTGACGGAAGGTGATCCCTCAGCCCTAGTGTTTTGAATTTGCGAAACACTAGACTCTTGATTAATTTCATTATTTATAGTTGGATCACTACCCTGCACTACAGACTCATGAACTGTATCCACTTCATCAATATCCATATTTTCAAATCTTAGGGAAGTGGGCTCACTGTCTTCTTTTTGTATAGAAGGGAGCTTTGAGTCGTCGAATGTGACATTAAGGCTTTCAACCACCTTGCGATCATTAAGCACAAACACCCTGTACGCTGCTACTACTTCAAGAGAATATCCAATGAAAACCCCTTCATCTGCTTTGGCATCAAACTTTCCAAGTTGTGCATTGTCTCTTAACACAAAGCATTTTGACCCAAACACGTGGAAGTAGTTGATAGAAGGTTTTCTTTTATTCTTCAGATAATACGGCGTCTCATTATGGTTCTTTATAATCAGGGTTCTGTTCTGTGTATAACAAGCCGTGCTAACTGCTTCAGCCCAAAAATATAAAGGAAGTTTTGACTCATACAGCATTGTCCTAGCTGCTTCAACCAGTGTCCTGTTCTTCCTTTCTACCACCCCATTCTGCTGCGGTGTTCTCGGTGCTGAATACTGTCGTCTGATCCCTTTAGATATGCAGAAATCCATTAACACTGAGTTCTTGAATTATGTCCCATTGTCAGATCGGATAGTCTTCACAATCAGACTTGCTACATTTTCAATTACCAGTACATGTCTAATGATCTCATGTGGCACTTCATCTTTCGATGTCACAAACTTCACCCATGTGTATTTGGAAAAGTCATCGACAATTACCAGCGCATATCTTTTCCTTGACATTGACATAACATTAACGGGTCCAAACAAATCCATGTGAAGAAGTTGTAGGGGCTCGGTAATGCTATTCATTTGCTTATCCTTATGCGAGGCTCTTTTTGATTTTCCCATCTCACATGCTTCGCAGAGTCCATCTGGAGTAAACTCCATCTACGGCAGCCCTCTCACCAATTCTCTCCTTACGAGATTATTCATTGCTTTAAAGTTCAGGTGAGATAATCTTTTATGCCATAGTCAACTTTCATCAGCAGAAGCCTTGCTATAGAAACACGTGACTTCAGACTGATCAGCATAATTCATGTCAGCTATGAACAAATTTGACTTCCTTACTCCTTTGAGAGCAAGGCTTCCGTCCTTTTTGCTTCGAATCGAACATACATACTTCCCAAAGTTGACGTCAAAACCCCTGTCGGTGAACTGACTAACGCTGAGAAGATTATGTCGCAATCCTTCCACAAAAGACACGTCCTCAATGATAACATTTCCACAGACAATCTTGCCATATCCCCGGGTGTAACCTTTGCTGTTATCTCCAAAAGTAACCACGGAGCCGGCTCTCAACACCAAATCTGTTAGCAGGGACTTATTGCCGGTCATATGCCTCGATGCTCCACTGTCCAGCACCCATATGACTTTACTCTTTTCCTGTTCACTGCCCTACAAATCCAGAAAGGTTAGGTGTTCTTCGGAACCCAATGATGTTTGGGCCCGGCATCAATAATTTCCTTTTTCTTTTCAGATACAGAAGGCTTTGCCTTGTTGCCATCAGGGGCATTCATCTTGACTTTGTCTTTTCCCTTGTCAACCTTGACTGGTTTGTCAGGTTTGGGAGTAGACTGGTCACTCCTAACTTTAGGAGGACTTGAAGTCTTAGCCTTTGACCCCGCATGCTTTTTCTTACTACTACTAGATGTATGTTCAACAGATGCACTAGCAGTATTCATTAAATTAAAATAAGCATGCATGATGTTTACAGCACATGGCATACAATTAGGATTATTGCATTTGGCATGATTTTCATACATGTTAGGCAAAGTAGTAGTTGCAGGCATGGTATTACAACCAACAGATTTTTCTTCCCCTACATAGAACGGGCAATAGTAAGACAAATGATCAGTTTGATTACAAATATAGCATGCCTTCCTAGCTCGTGTAAATGTAGATACAGATACAGGTTCAGTTTTAACTACCTCTACAGGTGTTTTCATTTGGTCTGACCCTGCTACCCATTGTTTATATGACACCGTCTTAGCCTCCTTGGTTCCTACACCTCTCTTAGTATAAGCAATCTTACTCGCTCTCTTAGAAGTTGTAGGTCCTACTACTTGTTCTTCCAACTCTTTTTCCATTTTAATCTCATGTTCAATTTTAACAGCAACAGGATCTATTGTCCTAGACTCAAACTGCTTAAAGATAGGTTTTCTAACATCCCCTAAAACCTCAGGAACATTTTCTTTGACTAACACTGGCTCTAACAACTCAGCAGCCCTATTTTTCTTTTTCTGTGTGTAGTCAAGTCCTATGTTTACTTTTTCATTTTTACTCTTGCCTGCCAGTTTCATGTACATGTCCCTTTCTACGAAAATTTTATTAGCTGCTTCTTTAAAAGATTGACATGTTATTTTAAGCTCAGCTAATTCATTTTTAAGTTCTTCGTTAAGGTCTTCCCTAATCTTAAGCTTGTGTTCTAAAACGTCTACCTGATTCATTAACTGCCTTTCTGTACGTTCTCCTGATTCTAATTCCTCTACCCTGGCCTCGAGAAGTCTATTTTTAAGGGAAAGTTTAGCATTTTCCTCATTAACAGCAATTAGATTCTATTGGAGATTGTACATATCTTTAGTCATGACAGCTAATTCATTTTGGTACTCAGAAATAGACATTTCATTTACGGTTAGAATTGGTACCTCTGATTGTTCTGAAGATTTTGCCATTAAAGCGAAGTTGCATAGCTCCTGATCTTCATCTTCATCAGACTCGTCCCAACCCTTCCCTTCAGTCACAACATACGCCCGGCTTCCCTTCTGTTGCTTGCTAACCAAGGCATCATATTTCTTTTTCAGATCAGCATAGGATTCCTTGGGATGAACGTACTTGGGCTTCTTGCACTCTGTTGCGAAGTGCCCCAATTCATTGCAGTTGTAGCATCTGAACTTGTTCTTGTCTACCAGGTTAGGTCTGTAGCCACTACCAGATGTGCTACCTCGACCGCTGTAACTTCCTCGACCACTTACACTACTGCCTCTGCTGCTACTGCTGCCTCTTCGGCTGAAAGAACTACCAAATCGTCATTTACCTCTTCTTTGCTTCCTGAAGCTGATATGAGCAAATTCTCGAGCAATACAAGCATATGACTTGTCTTCTAATTTGTCCAGCTCTTCAAGGGTATAGTATTCATCCTCACTTTCTTCGGATGGATCTTCAATGTCTAATACCACCCTTTCAGGATTAGCAGTTTTCAATGAGACAGTTGCAAGTGCCTTTACAGCAGACTCTTCAGCTACAAGTCCAGACTCACTTACCGCTTTGTGTTCTCCACTATTGTAGGATCTTCTTCTGTCATTTTGTTCCTGCTCCAGCTCGTAGGTCTTCAAAACACCATACAGCTTTTCGAGAGAAGTATTTTTCAAATCTCTTGACTCTCGAATGGCAGTGATCCTGTGTTCCAGATGTTTAGGCAAATTCAAGAGAAACTTGATATTTGAATCTGCTAGTGGATAGACTTTATCTCTTATACTCAGCTCGATAAGCAATTTACTGTAACGTTTGTAAACATCCGCTATGCTTTCTCCTCGTTCGCATCTGAACGATTCATATTCAGATATCAGAATGCGTTTGTGATCATCTCTAACTTCCTCGGTCCCCTCCATTACCACAGCCAGTTTATCCCACATGGCTTTAGCTGTTTTTAATCCCTTTATCTGGACATAGTACTCTGAGTTTAGGGATTCAATTATGACGTTGCGTAAAGACGCATCCATACCAACCAATTCTTTATCTGCGTCTGAAAACTCCATTTTCTCTTTAGGAACAGACCGGGATGGTATTAGTATCCCTCCTTCCATTCGCTCTGGCTCAATTTTCATGGGTATGTATGGACCGTTTTCCAATATTCTCAAGTATACCTTGTTTATTGATTCAAGGTAAGCTTTCATCCTTCCGGTCCATTCGTCATAATGTTGTGCATCAAACGGAGGTATCTTAAATCTGTGTGCGGTGGCCATTTTAATGAGGTTTAAAATTAAGATAATACACTTTTCAAATTACAATAAATTGTATTTACTTGAAAAATTAATTATCTCACTTTAAATTTCCAACACTTAATATCCAATGGATTTTGCACTTAAGATTCAAGCAAGTTAGTTCTAATCACAGGAACATTAGCAGGGTCCACCAGTTTTCCAAGTCCAAACAAAAAGCTGTCCACTATCTAGTTGACAGTAGTTCGAATTTGTTCTTTTTGTTCAACCAAACAGTTGATTCAAGTTCCCTAGTCAACCAATCAAATATACTTTTATAACCAGATTTTTAACCACAAGAAAACCCACAAAGCTCTAAAGTACAATGTTTTGGAATGTTGTACAAATATTCCTTACACCATTACTTAGAACTTTTTAGATCTATGACTTTTCCAGGAAGAAATAAATAAAAACTTTCGGCACAAACTTCAAGAAAAATTAGATCTGGAATTTTCAAGAACCAACTCAAACAACACAGTAGGATCTCTGTTAGATGTGTTTAACAGGTGCTCTGATACCAATTGTTAGGTCCAAAGTGTTGTAGAGGGGGGGTGAATACAACTTTTTAGAATAATGAGAGAATGTATAAATATGCAGGTAATAAATGATGACACAGAATTTCAAGAATATATCTTTATATTCATTGAAGGATTTGCTACAACATTCATAAAGGCATCATGATCAGTTGAACAATAAATACAACAATTAAAGCTAGATTCAACTGATCCTCTCTCTCACTATTGTTTTACAGTAAATGCTCTCTTTTTTTAATATATCGTTGAAATACAGAGATAAAAGTCCTTCGACTAATAAAACAAAGTGCTGCTTTTATAATGTCGTGTAGTCTTGATCTTGTTCTTTTTGTGTACGTGGCCCAATCAGGACTCTTCAACAAAAAGCACTTTCTCAACCACTCTGGATCAACCATTCACAATAAGCTACTTGTCCCTTGAACATTAAATGCTACATATCTACCCGAATCTCGATCTTCGCCTGGACCCATCTCGATCTCGATCTGTGAAAATCTCGATCTCGATCTGGGAGAATCTCGATCTCGATCTATGAAGATCTCGATCTCGATCTGGGAGAATCTCGATCTCGATCTGCCGTGGATCGAGATTTGCCTTTGCAATGTTTATCTTTGATTTTCAATCTCGATCCGCATCTCGATCTGCTGTGGATCGACATTTGCCTTGGCAAATATGCACTCATCGAATGTTGACTTTCTTTAGTGACCAATTGTGGATTAACCTTTATGAGCAAGTTTCTCTAGCTTCTTCAATTTCTTTTCCTCACTCAATTCAAATGAGATCTTCTATTACTGACATGAACTTGCCTCCAATGTCCTGACACTTGATACAAAGGTCTGGTTCATAAGTGACTAGTTTTGTAGGGGTTCTTGCTTCTGAATGTCAGTTCTCATTTGCTGATTAACCTTTACATTATCCAGATGTTGATATACATTACATGAAATCACTTTGGTCTTCTTGATACTTCTTTGACATTAATTTGATTCTCCATTAGATAAGTTAGGGCATGAGCAATACTGAGATTGAACTTCTTCTCACTTATGCATCCTTGATTAACCAAATTAGTTACTTGTAGTTACCAAGTATCATTACCATTTCTTCAGTTGATTGATTCCATGTGCTTCTTCAGTTTCTCTTGTTTTGCTGTTGTTCTATCTTTTCTCTAGTTGAGTTACATAGTAATTAAGTGTTACAAGTTAGTACACCTATGCCTTTCAAGCAGTCCTCTCACCAATTTCATCTTTATCAGAGAATCTATTGCCTTGCAGACTAACAAGTGTGAGAGCTTCCTTTGCCATAGCTAACTCTTCATTGATAAAGCTTTACTGAAAAGTTCACTTCATCTTTACATCCAAATTCCATGTCAGCTACGAACAAACTTCCTCAACCGCAGCTGAGTGAGCATCCAACCTTCTTGTTTGAGATCAAAAACTTCTCCAGAAAACCTTTGACAAAGAATTCCCTAGCCCTTTAGAAAGTGCTTAAGTCCTTCCACAAGAAAGATGCTTCCTCTGATGACAGTTCTTAACTCATGATAGCCATATCCCTTGTACATCCTTTGCTGTCATCTCCAAAGGTTACCGTCGGGGAGGCCTTCTCAACCAGTTGTGATAGTAGTGCTTTAATCTTAATCATATGCCTCATACATTAAATGTCACGAAGTCACATAATTTTTGCTTTCCATAACATACTCTGCAATCACAAATGATTAATCTTCTTGGTACTCAACTTTAATTGAGTCCTGATGGGTTAGAGATATTATCAAAGGTAACAACAGCTTCAACCTTAACATGCACAAACTAAACTTTGACTGATCACTTCTCATACTCTGCAGCCTTGACAAAGTAGTCTTTAGGCTATGAGACTAGTGATTTCAACCTAACTTAAGGTGAACTAGCAGTCTTTACCCTACTGTTATTCTTATACATGCTTTGTCTAAGATTATGCAAGTCCTAAGATATGCATTTTCAAATTTAACTAAACAAGCATGGAAATAAGAACACATGGTAAATATTCAGCTTCAATGCATAAAAGCACATGGATAGAAGAACTAACAAATTAAATTACTAATTCTTTCTAATCCATTCTGTCGTTGTCTAACATTTTTAACTATCTCTAATTACCTAAGTCAGTTTTAGATTAAGCTTCGAATCTACATGACTTACTGACTCTTAGATAATTCTACCATCTTTTAACCAATTATCCCTAACAAGCAATACATGATCTAATATAGCATTTAAGTACAACTATGTGAGTAAAAGCAAATCAAATGAAAATAAGCACATAAACAATTAACAAGTCATTTGCCATTAAGAACAAATAAAATCTGATATATGACCTGTTTGTCTATTAGCAATTTCACAACATTAGCAGAGGTATTAAATCACATCAAATTTAACTCAAGTTTTAGCAAATGTTTAGCGATACACCTAACCGTCTAGAACACCCTATCTAATTCTAGATATTCATTTTACTGCATATAAAATCAAGTAAGAAATATACTGATTAAACTCATGAATCCTAGCATGCAATCTTATTCTTAGCAATCAATTAAGCATTTAAGTCCTAAGATGCTAGCATGCTATCATGAATATAATACATTCCAAAACTTAATAAACATACAGTTCTGAATTAGATAAATGTATACTAGTTAGAATGTATACCTGTGAAGTGCTTAGTGATTCATCTACAGTGTTGGTCATTGATGCCAGATATCCATTTGGTGCATCACTGTCACTGATAGAATCAACCTTGCATTTAACTTCATCAACAAATGATTTCCCTTGCTGCATCCTCCCTAATGCTTGAGATTCCTGCTATAACCCAACATAGTGTTCATCTTTTGCTTGCTCCTTTTCTGATCTTGTAGGTGTCATACTCCATCTTGAGTAAAAGTGTTTTGTTGATCTCAGCGGTACCTTCCATGACGACCTCTATTTCTAGGTTTATCGAACGGACGTATCGAAAGCTATTTGCTCCTTATCAGCATCTGAAAAGTCCACTCCCTCTTTAGGTTCAGACTGATGTGGTACAATCACATCTCCTTCCATATGCTCAGGAACAACAACCATCGTAACAAATTCATTATCAAAACCCATTCTTCATTGATCTCGGTCGAACACTGGAATCTTGAATTGATTTTAAGGTGCCATCTTAATATAGATTTAGAATAGAGATAATAAACTTTTCTTATTACTTGAGTAGTAATTAAAAGAAAATTGAATTATCTCCAAATGAATCAAAGTTCCAAAACTGGTCACCAAAAATAATTCTAAGTACCCGACACTAGGCTCTGTAGATAATCTATGTCGATCTCGATATACATCTCGATCTACATCTCGATCTACATCTCGATGTCGACAGATCGAGATTTACCTTAACATATTTTAAGCCATTTTCGTAAGTCGATCTCGATCTCGATCTACAAAACTTTTGCCTATGTCGAAATTTCACCAAGTCGAAATTCTCAAAGTAGATATTCTCAAGTCGAACTTTTGTCCTTGGTCGAAATTTGCTGCCTGACTTTCACACTTTTTGACTTTTATGTCTTTTCTCACCTACCTCACCTAACAACCACGTGCTAGGTACAGAGTCTTCTGATAATTACTTTTTGTGCAGTGAGTCTGTCCAATCAAAAGCCAATAACACCCTTTTCACTTTATGTCTTTAGAAAAGGTAATCAAAAAGTTGTTGGGTTTATCTTCTTTACAAGAACAGCGATGAACACGTGAAGAACACCACAAACCAAAGTACCCAGTTTAATTCACAACAATTATCTAAAATACACCCAAGCTAAATAATTACACCTGGAGTATTTAAATAATTTTAGGACGAGTTTTCACTGTTTAATTAATTTAAGTACACTTTTTAAGAAAATCTTAAAAAGTAGATATGGACTTGAAAACTCCCTAATCTTCTACCAAACACAAGGATCTATGTTTTGTATGTCAAACATTAAGCTTTGATACCAATTGTTAGGTCCAAATGTGTTGTAGAGGGGGGGGTGAATATAACTTTTTCAAAGTAATGAGAGAATATACAAATATGCATGTAGTAAATGATGACACAGAATTTCAAGAATATAACTTTATATTCATTGAAGGATTTGCTACAACATTCATAAAAGTATCAGGATCAGTTGAACAATAAATACAACAATTGAAGCTTGATTCAACTGATCCTCTCTCTCACTACTGTTTTACAGTAAATGCTCTCTCTTTAAAAATATCGTTACAATACAAAGATGGACTTAAAGTCTTATTACAAATAAAACAAAGTGCTGCTTTTATAATGTCGTGTAGTCTTGATCTTGTCCTTTTTGTGTGGGGGCCCAATCAGGACTCGTCAACAAAAAGTACTTTCCCAACCACTCTGGATCAACCGTTCGCAATAAGCCACTTGTCCCTTGAACATTAAATGCTGCATATCGACCCGCATCTCGATCTCGGCCTGGACCCATCTCGATCTCGATCTGTGAGAATCTCGATCTCGATCTGTGAGAATCTCGATCTCGATCTGTGAGAATCTCGATCTCGTTCTCGATCTGCCGTGGATCGAGATTTGCCTTTGCAATGTTTATCTTTAATTATTAATCTCGATCCGCATCTCGATCTGCTGTAGATCGACATTTGCCTTGCAATGTTTATCTTTAATTATAAATCTCGACCCGCATCTCGATCTGCTGTGGATCGACATTTGCTTTAGCAAATATGCACTCATCGAATGTTGACTTTCTTTAGTGACTAATTGTGGATTAACCTTTATGAGCAAGTTTCCCTAGCTTCTTCAATATTCTTCAACAAGCTCTTGAACATGGATCTCTACTACTGACATAAACTTGCTATCAATGTCCTGACACTTGATGCAACGGTCTGGTTCATAAGTGACTAGTCTTGATAGGGTTCTTGCTTCTGAATAGATTACGATGTTCAATTGGTAATGTGGCTTCCCAATAAGTGGTTGGAACATTAACTGTCAATAAACAATGTAACTTCACTAGAATCTTTTCTGGTACTTCGACAACGTCTTCATTACTACTACAATCTTGAATACTTCATTCTCTGTTCTTCACTGATTGTCAGTGAGTATAACTTCAAGACTGTAGCTGTCTTCTTTAACCTTTGTCTTTACCATGTCTTCAATTCTTCTAGATTCCTATGCTTCAAACACTGTCTATCTTCAATCAATGCTGTTACACTGAAATCTTTTAGTGGCACTGCTATACTGAATCTTCAACACTTCTGAAACCCTGAAAGTCTTTAAACATTATTCTTCACTAAGGCATGAACATATAAATGAACTTCTTTCAGTGACCTGTAGTAGACTTCAAAACTTCTTTTAATGTCTTGATTCACTGTATTTGCCTTGTCTTCATGTCTTGCTGATTTCTGTGTAATCGTAGTATTATTTACTTGTCATGTTCTAGTGTTGAGTTATCACGATTACTATTTATACGGCTTCGTCATTTCCAACACTTTCTTTTTCTAAAATCCTCAACTGACAACTCCTTCTAGGAATAAGATACATTTTCTTGATTATCCCCTAATGATCTAATGATATGATACCTTTTCTTCTTGTCCTAACTTCTTCCCTAAGGATAAGAAGATATGTCTTTCTCCTTTTTCTTGTCTACTAAATTCTCCCCCTTAGAGCCTGTTTGGAAAATGGAGCTTATAGCTTATTTTGACTTTAAGCTGAAAAATATTTATTTGTGTAATAAGTCAGAAGCTGACTTAAAGTCAAAAATAAGCCAGAAACTGACTTAAAGCCAAAAGTACATATTAGGTACTTCTTTTAGTGACTTATTTTGTTTTATTTTTCTATTTTTATAAAAGTTATATATATGTTATAAATTACTCATAAGTCACTTTTATTTTTGTTTTTATATTTTTTAAAACTCATAAGTCACTTATAAGTCAAAATTACCCAAACATACATTTTAAGCTCCCAACTTATCACTTTAAGCCACTTTAAGTCATAAGTCATAATTTTAAGCTTAGCCAAACGAGCTCTTAGTTGAGGAATCCTCTACTAGAACATAATTTTTTCATGGCTTGTCTTCCAAATAAGGTTCCCGTTTGTCATTGATTGGGAAAACATAGTAGCTTTTCTTTCCGAAGTAGCAAGTAGCAAGGGTAAGTGTTTGGTCTATGGTTTCCTCACTTCTACTACATTCTGTTGGTGTTTACACTTAAGTGTCGATCACTTTGAAGTGTTTCACTCTTTCTCTCCATATCTCTCACTCAAGTGTATCTCTCACTCACTTTCACTTAAGTGTTTCTCTCTCTCACTTTCACTATGCATTCCAAATATAGCCTTATGTACCTACACGTGAAATCCGTCAATTCATTTATATTCTCATCACTTGATTCATCAGAATAAACTGAATCACTATCAAGTGGAGAATTGCCTCATAAAGGTATTCTTGTTCTATCATTCATAAGCATTGTCCCAGTACCAGACTCAATAGCTTTTGCTAAATCATTGTCTAGTGGAGCCTCACCTCTTTGAGATGGTTTATCCCAAGATATTAAATCTTTTAGGGAATCCTGCCT
Source organism: Oenanthe sinensis (assembly GCA_028671895.1). Taxonomy (NCBI): domain Eukaryota; kingdom Viridiplantae; phylum Streptophyta; class Magnoliopsida; order Apiales; family Apiaceae; genus Oenanthe; species Oenanthe sinensis. The sequence continues at coordinate 28,847,479 of CM053803.1, read as the reverse complement.
TGTTCAATCAAGGGGTTGCCTCACACCTTCTCCATAAATGGGAAATGGACTTCCCTTTTCAGGGTCTAGAAATGTTCCTTCTAGAAGGGTCATCACATTGGATTCTGTAATGAATGGCAGTTGAGAATCCATGATACTCTCAATAGCCTGTGAAGGCATGTCCATAACCGGATCTACCTCTCAAGGCAAATGCATTTCTGCGATCGCAACAACTTCATCTACCATAAAAAATGCTAAAGAAAGAAGTTGGGGGGTGTTGCATGTACCTCTCACTGTGCACCTAGAATTCATCTATTTAGGCTTACCATCAGCGTGAGTGTCAGTGGTGTGCTTGATTCATTACAAGGAGCTCTGGCTGACGAGCGAATTTCAATGGACTCACCTTGTTAAGAGATTAATTCCAGATGACACAATTTTATTCATCTCTGCATCCTTTTGAGAAGATGCAAACGAGCTTACAGTTACCTCAGTTATATACTACTTTTCTTCTCTAGAGGTAGAGTTGTGGGTGCACTTCTGACTTCATCCTTATTTACTGCATCAAGTGCAGTTTCTCCCTAATCAACCTCTAACTAACATGTGTTCCTTATATCTCCAGGGGTTGAAAAATGAAAGTGGATGAATTAGTGTTTGATAATTGTTCCTGACAAAGGACTTGTCATCAAGTCAATCCAGATGGAAAAAAATTATGACAAAGTAAAAATCAAGGAAATGATTATAGAAAAAATTACAAAGGCTATACTCAGGGACCATAAAGTATTCGTTACAAATGTTGATGGTGAAGAAAAGGAGTTCTACTATGATAGATCAATTGTCACCACTCATCAAATCAAAAGAGTACTTAGCCTAATTGACAAAAAGAGTATGATAAATAAGCTTGAAATGATGAATGTTGTTGAGTATCTGGCTGGAAAGTACTAAAAGAAAATTGACAAAATTGAGGAAAGAAAGAAAATGGCTGAGAGAAAGAAATTGGAAGATGAGGAGATTGAAAGGAAGTTAGAAGAATTAAGGAAAGTAGGAAAATGTAAAGTCTTCTTAGATCCTGACAGAATTGAAATGAAAATCTTCAGTAATAGAACAGTTAAAAGTTAGATTCAAATTTCTCATGGATTATCCTCTAAAAACTCTTCAAATTGTTGTTGATCAACTAAAGGATTCCATTCTGATTGAAGAGATAATTTCCAGACAAGAATGTTTAAGTGACATAGTTGAGATCAATAAGAAAAGGAAAGAAGAAAATGATGCTCACTATAAAGCCTTCAAAAATCAAACTAGGTAGGCTTGATATCTTGTTTAAATTTGTTCAAATAACTTTTCTCAAATTGGGGGAGATTGTTGGATCTAGACAAGCCTACCTCGTTTGAATGTTATTACTTGTACTGTTGATATAACAATTGTAGTACTTCTTGTATATGAATTTTGATCTAAATTATTATCATGTAAATTTGCAGTTAGAAGTCCTTCCTATTGTAATTCCAAATGTAATTAGTGGTCACAAGAATAATGTTCTGATAAAAGATTCAAGATTAATTGATCATGCATTAGGAAGAATGAGGCCTCAATAAATAAGGAATTCAAGTTGGAAATTTTTTCTATGGCAAATAACCAGTCGAGAAGTCTGCAATTGACTTGGTCGAGAAGTCTAAAAAATGTGTGTGGCTAAGCTTAAATGAATCATTCGAGAAGTCAAGAAATTGTAGTTGATCGAGGAGTGTACTATTCAATTATTCGAGAAGTTCAGAATGATCATATCGAGAAGTTAGTCAATGAAGTTGTCGAGAAGTCTAAAAGAATAGTCTGATCGAGAAGTCTCAAAATTAGACTAATTGAGAAATCTCAAAGTGGTCGATTGAGAAGTCTACATTATGACTTGTCGAGGAGTTAGAAAGCATGTGAGTAATCGACTACTTCAAACAGCTAAATTTAAGGAGATATGCATAAACAATAGACAAGTTACATAATTATTGTCATGATCAGGGTAAGTCAAACCTATAAATAATAATGACAAGTCTACAAAAAAAACTTGCCGGGAGAACAAGACAAAAAGAAAGAAGATAGAATGCAGATGCTAAAGACTGTCAAATCAAAAGACTTAGCTAGAAATAGATTGTGTAAAATGTAAAGTAATATATGTCTAGTTATAGTAACTAGATACGTGAAGCATGTGCAAATGAGAGATGTTGTCTATTTAACAAAGGCACAACTTTATAGTCTAGTGTGTTGAATTATATTAAAAAGAATTATTCCTTGTTTTCTCTCAAGAACAAGAAGCTGAAATTCACTCTTGAATTTTAAACTTGTAGCAATTTCATTCTAATAATATTTAGATTAAAAATTTACTTGTGTGTGTTCTAAGTTCTTAATTCCACATTTCTGTTAACACACATTCAAGTTTATTCTATTAAGTTTCATCAGAGAAATTTTTTAAAAATAGTTTAACTTATACATTCAACACCCCCAGTATAAGTTTTTCAATAACTCATTCCTAAATTACGAAATCGAATGGGAGATCGTTGGATGAGTGATTGCTTATTAACTTATATCGAGAAAGAAATATTTGAAAATGTCTCAACGGAGGAAATTATCAAACAATTTTAAGAAATGAAGACTAGAAGAATCTAATTGTCATAATTCATGAGAAAGTAAAGAATGTGATATGGGTAAAAATAGCCCTTAGAAAATAATAAATATAGCATTTATTATTTCATTTAACAGACCTGGTATGGTCCAAAGGCTTAGGCCCTTGAAACGAACTAGGGATATAAATCCTAGGATCAACTGGATTTGTAATCCAAGTATCAACTGGATTTGTAAGTCTATCCCACAAGCTCTGTTGAAGCCATAAGCCCAGTAAACCTTTGTTATTAATTAATTTCGTAATTAATTAATAGAGGCTCAGTAAAAGAACAAGAAGCCTGTTGAAGGCCCTCATCCTAGAAGGATCTAGAAACCCTAGCGTGGGAAGAGTCCTATGAGGCCCATCATCTATGGAAGGCTCTAGAAGCCCAATCTCGAAGATAAACCTCACCTGCTAGAGTCCAACGAGGGCTCTCATTCCTAAGAGGTTTCAACAACCTTGTCACTAGGAGACTTGGCCTCCAAGTCTCCTAATTCTAATATGATTCCAAGGCCCTCATACGCCTATATAAAGGGCATAACCCCTCAACATTAGAACTACGTCTGGCTTGATTCTCAACACACACTGAGATATGTAGGCATCTTGTGAGGGCAGAACTAAGTCGTGAAACACAAGCGCAACCATTAAAGCTCGAAGCTCCCCCAAACCCTAGCATTAATTACACATTAAAGATGACCTAATTTTTAATCCGTGACATTTGGCACTTTCTGTGGGAAAAGAATAGCAATCATGGCAAGAACACGAAGTACCACGTGCATCTTCGAAGGAGAGATCCCTGATACCATTGTTGACACCAACGTTCCTCTTATCGCAACTCAGGAACAAGGAGTTGTTGTCCCAAACACCTCCGTTGAGGACCCTGAAACAAGCGCCGGTTGTATTGGACCCCTGAGCGTCATCGTTCATCCTTGCAATCCTAACATGTCAATCCATGCCTCTGTCCCTCCACTCCAAGTAATTCCACCCCTCAATAGTACTTTTGTTGCTCCTCTCCCATTACAAGTCTCCATTACGGTGTTGCCTAGCAACCCTCAATATGGGCTTTCACCTAACTATGAGCCCTCTTATAAGCAAGGGATGCTGCCCCCATATAGCTCACGTCAGGGGAATTGAGATTTTTCCGGACCCTACTCGAATGATGATGAAACGACTAATGAGGACGTTAATCCTAGAAGGAGGTGACCTAGTAAGGAGCCCCTTGGAGGGAGGAGTACCCAGCCCCGAGGGCCTCAAAACACTGACTCCACAAACCTACAAGAGAGGATACTAGCTCATGAGGCTGAAGCTCAACGACTAAGGAAAGACCTGGAAAGGGAACTAGCACGGCATCAACGCCCGAGAGCTGAGGGGGCTAGAGGATCAGCAAGGAATGCATCTGTGATAGATCTAGATGAGCCCCCGACAAGGAGGCAAACAAAAACAAGTCATATTAGGGCTGACCCCCAAGACTTATTTCTCCTTGGAGATCTTGATGATCCCACACACCCCTTCACAGAGAATATTATAAATGAGAAGATATCAAGGAAGTTTAAGATGCCTACAATTAAGGTCTATGATGGAACGGGAGATCCCTCATATCATGTTCTCACGTTCTCTAATGCATTGCTGCTGCTGCCCGTCAATGACGCTATCAAGTGTAGGGCGTTCCCTCAAACCCTCAGTGGTATGGCTCAAAGGTGGTTTAGTCATCTACCCCCTAACTCTGTTGGGTCATTCAAAGATCTAAGTGGGGCCTTCGTTAGTCAATTTATCAGCAGCAAGACTCATGAGAAGAGCTCAGCTTCGCTAATGAATATGCATCAGGGAAAGAATGAATCCTTGAGGGACTCTATGAATAGATTCACTAAGGAGGCCTTGAAGGTTCCTGATCTAGAACAGAATGTAGCTATGATTGCGCTACAGCAAGGGACCTCAGACGAGAACTTCAGGAGGTCTTTAGCCAAGAAGGCTCCAGAAAGTATAAATGAGCTCCAAGAGAGAGATGGAAAGTATATTAAGGCTGAGAAAGGATTAAAGAAGACTACTGACTCGTCTAGAAACGAGTGGAGTAGTAAAAAATGTAAGCAAGATAAGTATGATGCCAAAGATGAGTATGATGTTGATGATAAGTATCCTAGAACCAACAAAGACTCCGACTATACCCCAAGAACAGCTGGCCAGGGGCTAATGTTCACCGAATATGCAAGGTTAAACTCACCAAGAAGTGAGATCCTGTTGGACATTGAGAAAGACAGGGAACTTCAATGGTCGAAGCCACTAAAGACTGATCCTAAGAAGAGGAATCAGAATCTTTATTGCAAGTTTCACATGGATGTTGGACATGACACAGATAATTGTAGGCAGTTGAAAGATGAGATTGAGTTCTTTATCAGAAGGGGAAAACTCGAAAAGTTTATCAAAGAAGATGATAGAAACAACAATGATAATCGAGACTATAATGAGCAACGAAGGGATTATGATGATCATGACAAGAAGATACAGCCTCGAGGCCCAGTAATAAACGTATCTCTGGAGGTCCAACAGCAGCCGGGACTTCAAGTAACTCGAGAAAGGGTTATGCCCCACAAGTTCTACAAATTATGGGGGAAGCACCAAAGAGTGCAAAAAGCGAGGTATCAATTTCTTTTGACGATTCTGATTTGAAAGGGGTGAACTTCCCCCATGATGACCCATTGGTCATAATACCTGTGATAGGCAACTCTTCGGTGAAACGAATCCCGGTGGATAGTGGAGATTCAGTTGACATCCTGTTTCTAGATTCATATCTCAAAATGGGGTACACCGACTCTCAATTGACTCCCTCTGGCATGCCTATATATGGGTTCAATGGAGTCAAGTCTAAGGTAGAGGGAACAATTCGATTGCCTGTGACTATAGGGCAGGAGCCCCATGAGTCCACTCAAATGTTGAACTTCCTCGTGATCAAGGCTGTATCCTCTTACAATGGGATCCTCAAACAAATAGGGATACATGCGTTCAAGAATCTTGCCTCAACTTACCACCTCAAACTTAAATTTCCAACTAGGAATGGAGTTGGTTGAGGAGAAAGGAGACCAGAAGATGGCAAGGAGATGTTATGTAGCCTCGTTAAGGTCTGACGGAGTCGGGGGGCAAGTACTCCCGATCGAAGGCGCGGATACGTGGAAGTAGTAGAGAACTCCTTCAGGAGTTATATTTAGAAGGATTATTAAGTAGAAATAAGGTTCTATGGAACCACTAGGAACCAAGAAGTTGTTACCCCAAGTGGGAAATAGTTTGTTATCATGTAAGGGTGGAACCCTCTTTGACTTGAAGATATACTTCAAGATATTTTAATAAAAGTTTATTTAGTATCCTTGAACTCTCTTATTATGTTATTATCAAACACGAAAACAACTTTGTACCAATGCACATAACGTAAAAATGCAAAAGAGAATACATGAATGTAATAAAAGTGCCGAGTACTGAAGGGGTTCAAGGTACGAGAATAAAAGATAAAAGCCACGCACGGGCAACGCGGGTAGAAAACGGAAAAGCCTTGAGGGGCATGGGTAAGGATGAAAGATTCCAAAGGAAAATAAACATTGGAGGAAACCAAGATTCAGAAACCCATCAATTATGCAGTAAGATTCTGCATGGCGCATAGTTGAATAACTCAAAGCTTGAGAAATTTGCTTTAGCATTGAAAATGGCTTCAAGAAAGCTACGCCTATACTCCCAGGCGCACGTTATTGAGGTCTTGATAGACCAGCCCCTTGGAAGCATAATTTGAGCTAAGGGCCGAAATGAGCTCTTTTAGACCTCGATCCAGGTCTTTGAGAGGTCAAACCCTGTAGGGTTCATCGACCTCAATCCCATTTCAACCTGGGTGAAAAATTGAGTCTTTGTTCGACCTCGATCCAAGTCTATGGGAGGTCAAACCCTTTAGGGCTCATCGACCTCAATCCCATTTCGACCTAGGTGAGAAATTGAGTTTTTATTCGACCTCGATCCAAGTCTATGGGAGGTCAAACCCTGTAGGGCTCATCGACCTCAATCCCATTTCGACCTAGATGAGAAATTGATCCTTTGTTCGACCTTGATCCAGGTCTATGGGAGGTCAAACCCTGTAGGGCTCATCGACCTCAATCCCATTTCGATCTAGGTGAGAAATTGAGTCTTTGTTCGACCTCGATCCAGGTCTATGGGAGGTCAAACCCTGTAGGGCTCATCGACCTCAATCCCATTTCGACCTAGGTGAGATATTGAGCCTTTGTTCGACCTCGATCCAGGTCTATGGGAGGTCAAACCCTGTAGGGCTCATAGACCTCAATCCCATTTCGACCTGGGTGGAGAATTGAGCCTTTGTTCGACCTCGATCCAGGTTTATGGGGGATCAAACCATGTAGGGCTCATCAACCTCAATCCCATTTCGACCTAGACTTGAAATTGAGGTTTATTAGACCTCAATCTGGGTCTATTCGATCTAGGACTCAAACGAGGTTCGAGGCCCCTCAAACCAGTCAAATGATGTGCGAAGCCCGTCAAGTCAGTCAAACGAGGTTTGGGACTCCTCAAGTCAGTCAAACGAGGTTTGAGACCCCTCAAGTTAGTTAAACGAGGTTTGAGACCCCTCAAGCCAGTCAAATGAGGCGCGAGACCCCTCAAGCCAATCAAATGAGGCTCGAGGCCCCTCAAGTTAGTCAAATTTGACCTGAGCTTGAAATTGAGGTTTATTATACCTCAGTCCAGGTCTACAAGAATATAAAAATAGAACTTATTATTATTTAATAATAATAATAAAATCCGGGTTGGACTATATTCGAATAAAATTTTATCCGAGTAGGACGCCTCATTTTATCCGAGTAGGACACTTCTGATTCGAAGAAATATTTATCCAAAAATTAATTGGGTAAAAATAGAAATTATTATTATTTAATAATAATAATAAAATCCAGGTTGGACTTTATTCGAATAAAATTTCATCTGAGTGGGACACTATCAAATTCGGAATCCAATTATTCCAAAATAAATATTATTATTTATGAATAATATTTGGAAAAAAAGTGCAAAAAAAAAAGAATCGAACAAGATTGAGCTCGAAGTCACCAAGCTCGAGAATCTTCGACCTGACCACAAAATCCACTACTAATTCAACTTCATGTGAGATCGATTTGAATTGCCAAATTACTAAAAGGTCACTTAGCTTCTGCAGTTTATACAACAGCCCCTGAAGTTTGAAAGTTGACAATTGCTCTCCTTAAGTTTAAAAACTGACAAAATACGCCTTGTGTTTTAGAAATTTATGAATTTTTCCCTGAATTTTACAACTTGACGAATGCTTCCCTGAAGTTTGAAATTTTTATAAAGTCCACTGAAATTTGTAAATTGACAAATCAAGCCCTACAAAATTACAAGTTGATCCCTGATTGGAAAAATACATGTGGGTGCATAAAAATTCCTAAATTATTAGGAAAAAATACCCGTGGGTACACAAAAAATTTCTAAATTATTTAGGAAAATACTTGTGGGTACACAAAAAATTCCTAAAAATATTAGAAATAATTAGGAAAAATACCTGTGGGAACACAAAAATTCCTAAAATATTAGGAAAAATTATGAAAAATACATGTGATTACATAAAAAAATCCTAAATTATTAAGAAAAATATCTGTGGGTACAGAAAAATTCCTGAATTATTAGGAATATTTAAGAAAAATATATGTGGGTACACAAAAAATTCTTAAATTATTAGGAATAATTAGGAAAAATACATGTGCGTACACAAAAAATTTCAAAGTTATTATGAATAATTAGGGAAAATACATATAGGTACTGAAAAAATCCTAAATTACTAGGAATAATTAAGAAAAATATCTGTGGGTACACAAAAAATTTCTAAATTATTAGGAAAAATTAGGAAAAATACCTCTGGATACACAAAATTCCTAAAATATTAGGAAAAATTATGAAAAATACATGTAAGTCCATAAAAATTCCTAAATTATTATGAAAAATACATGTGGATATAGAAAAAATTCCTAAGTCATTAGGAGTAATTAGGAAAAATAATCGAGGGTACACAAAAATTCAAAAAATATTAGAAAATATTATGAAAAATACATGTGATTACATAAAAATTCCTAAATTATTAGGAAAAATAATTGTGGTACACTAAAAATTCCTAAGTTATTAGGAATAATTAAAAAAATACCCGTTGATACACTAAAATTCGTAAATTATTAGGAAAAATATCTGTGGGTTTAAAAAAATTCCTAAATTATTAGGAATAATTAAGAAAAATACTTGTGGGTACACAAAAAATTCCTAAATTATTAGGAAAAATACCTGTGGGTACACGAAAATTTCTAAATTATTAGAAAAAAAATATATCAGTGGGTACACAAAAAATTCCTAAGTTATTTGGAATAATTAGAAAAAATACATGTAGATACACAAAATTCCTAAAATATTAGGAAAAATTATGAAAAATACCTGTAGGTACATAAAAAATTCCTATGTTATTAGGAATAATTAGGAAAAATATCTGTGGGTACACAACAATTCCTAAAATATTATGAAAAATTATGAAAAATACCTATGGATACATAAAAATCCTAAATTATTAGAAAAAATACCTGTGGGTACACAAAATTCTTAAAATATTTGGAAAAATTATGAAAAATACCTATGGGTATATACATATTCCTATATTATTAGGAAAAATATATGTGGGTACACAAAAAATTCCTACGTTATTAGGAATAATTAGGAAAAATACCTGTTGGTACACAAAAATTCCTAAATTATTAGGAAAAATTAAGAAAAATACCTGTGGGTACACAAAAAATTTCTAAGTTATTAGGAATAATTAGGAAAAATACTTGTTGGTACATAAAAATTCCTAAAATTATTAGGAAAAATACTTGTGGGTAAAAAAAAAATTCCTATGTTATTAAGAATAATTAGGAAAAATATCTGTTGGTACATAAAATTTCATAAAATTATTAGGAAAAATATTCGTGGGTACATGAAAATTCCTAAATTAGTAGGAAAAATATATGTGTGTACACAAAAAATTCATAAGTTATTAGGAATAATTACGAAAAATACCTGTGGTACACAAAAATTCCTAAAATATTAGAAAAAATTATGAAAAATACATGCGGTTACATAAAAAATACTAAATTATTAGAAAAAATACATGTGGGTACATAAACAATTACTAAATTATTAGGAAAAATTATGAAAAATACCTGCGAGTACATAAAAATTCCTAAATTATTAGGAAAAATACATGTGGGTAGGCAAAAAATTCCTAAATTATTAGGAATAATTAGGAAAAATACATGTTGGTACATAAAAATTCCTAAATTATTAGGAAAAATTAAGAAAAATACATGTGGGTACACAAAAAATCCCTAAGCTATTAGGACTAGTTAGGAAAAATACTTGTTGATACACAAGAATTTCTAAAATTATTAGGAAAAATACTTGTGGGTATACAAAAAATTCCTAAGTTATTAGGAATAATTAGGAAAAATATCTGTTGGTACACAAAAATTTCTAAAATTATTAGGAAAAATATCTGCGGGTACATGAAAATTCATAAATTATTAGGAAAAATACCTGTGTGTGCACAAAAAATTCCTAAGTTGTGAGGAATAATTATGAAAAATACCTGTGGTACACAAAAATTCCTAAAATATTAGGAAAAATTATGAAAAATATATGTGGGTATACAAAAAATTCCTAAGTTATTAGAAATAATTATTAAAAATACCTGTAGGTACACAAAAATTCCTAAATTATTAGGAAAAATACCTGTGAGTTCACAAATAATTCTTGAAATTATTATGAAATTACAGAAATACCCGTGGGTACATAAAAATTCCTGAAATTATTAGAAATATTACGAAAAATATTTGTGAGCACCATATGATCCCCAAAATATTTTGGGAAAATACAGAAACACATGTGGATGATACAAAATCATGAAAGTTGATTAGAAATGGAAGATAATCATGAAATTCGACCTCAATTGACTTGAATGTCCATTTAAGTTATAATTCGACCTCAATCGAGGTCGAAATAAAGCCGAAGCCGAAGCCAAGAAGGCATGTTCAACCTCAAATCCCATTCGACTTAAAATGAGTTCGAAAATCAATCTCGATAGTCATTCGATTACAATGGATAATTGAATCTTAGTTGGACCTCCAACGAGGTCGAAATCGATCTCAGTATCAAGTTTCAACTTCAATAGCCATTGAGGCCTAGTTCGACCTCAATCGAGGTCGAAATCGACCTCGTTCCTTGTCTCGACATCAAAGAGCCTTGAAGGTCTATTTCGAACTCAATCGAGGTGGAAATTGACTACAGCCTCATATATCAACCTCAATAGCCATTGAGGCCTAGTTCGATCTCAATCGAGGTCGAAGTCAACTTCAGTATAATGTTTCGATTTCAAAGAGTTTTGAGGGTTAATTCGACGTCAGTCACACAATCAACCTCAAGGGAGTTTTCCCCTTATGATCGACTTCGACATCGATCCCCTAAATCGACCTGGGGAAGTATCTGAAGTTTTGTTCGACCTCAATCGAAGTCGATTTCGACCTCGATTCCCTAAATTGACTGGGGGAGTATTTGAGGTTATTTTCAACTTCGATCCAGGTCGATGGAAACCAAGGCATTATAGCCCTTTGACTTAGATTCCAGAATCGACTTGGAATAGGAAATGAGCCCTAATTCGACCTCATTCCAGGTCGAATTAGACAGGGTTAAGAAAATTTCCTATTTTTTAAAATTGTTACAAATAAAGTTCTTGGAGGACCAACTTATATAATATTAATTCTTTAAAAGAGTTAATAGTAAAAGGTCTGAGCCCAAAAGATGAAATAAGATCGACTAACACAAGTCAAAAGCCCGGTAAGACACTTAAAACCCTTTGTGAAATTTTTACGAAAATTCACAAAGTTTTCCCAAAATTTGGGGGGCAAATGATATGGGTAATGTTGGTGAGATTATGAAGCTGTATGAATAGTAATCGTTATAACTCAATACTAGAACATGACAAGTAAATAATACTACGCCTACACAGAAATCAGGAAGAAATGAAGACAAGGCAGATACAGTGAATCAAGACATTAGAAGAAGTTTTGAAGTCTACTACAGGTTACTGAAAGAAGTTCATTAATATGTTCAAGCCTCAGTGAAGAATAATGTGTAAAGACTTTCAGGGTTTCAGAAGTGTTGAAGATTCAGTATAAAGTGCCACTAGAAGATTTCAGTGTATTAGCATTGATTGAAGATAGACAGTGTTAGAAGCATAGGAATCTAGAAGGGTAAAGACAAAGGTTAAAGAAGACAGCTACAGTCTTGGAGTTATACTCACTAAAAGAAGTTCATTTAAATGTTCAAGCGTCAGTAAAAAACAGAGAATGAAGTATTCAAGATTGTGGTAGTAATGCAGACGTTGTCTAAGTACGAGAAAAGATTCCAGTGAAAGTACTATGTTTATTGACAGTCAGTGTTCGAAGCAATGAAGTTGCTGCAAACTTAACAATGCAAAAAAAGCAATAATACGAAGACTTGGATCAAAGTTAGTCATCTGTGAACCAGACCAGTTGCACTAGGCGTCAGTAGTTTGTGAAAGAAATCTGAGTATTAACTACAGAAGAATTGTTAAGGTGAAGAACGTACCTGGAAAGAACAATTATTTATTAAGGTACGAAAAGTGATTTGTAGAGGCTACAGCCAAACAGCTAAACAGCTAACAGTTAAACACCTAAGCAGTTCAATGGGTGCAGGGTGCAAAGTGTCATAACCTTGCTATGAAAAGTGAAAGTTTCTAAACTATAGTCGAAGAATGAAAACAGCTCAGGGTACAGGGTGTAATCTGACAAGACTTTGGTATAAGAAATGGAAGTTGGGAAACTTCAATCAAGGAATGAATAGAGGGTCAAAGTGCAGTGATTAAACAACACTTTGCCCATGTAAGTAATAAACGCGCCACAAACTTTCCAATTCATTCTGCCTTTCATGGCGCCTACACAGGGTATCCCCTTGTGTAGGCACAACAAAAGTTGGCTTCAACAAATTCCAAGTAAATGGCGCCACTTAACCTACACAGGGTATACAATGTGTGAAGCGCAACTAAAGTTCCTGACGCAACAAAGAAAATATTTCTTGGACCCACCCTCAACCAATCAAATTACAGCAGCTCACTTTATTGATTTAAAAAGACTACACCAATTAAAGAAGGAGTCGTCTTCTCCAACAAAAAAGATGGAGGGAGCTTCTGCCATGGCCGGGGTAAAATGAGATAATTTATATACACTCATACCTTGCTCCTGGTCAGATATTAGGACCCGGTTCTTTAACGAAAAATGCTCAAGGCTCCTAGATATCACTCCCTACGGACTCAGTTTTTCCTTGTACTAATTTAGATATATTTGTATAGGAACTGAGACTAATATTTTTGTGTTAGTAGCAAAGAACTAATTTGTTCTTTGGAAGCTAGTTATATTTTTAACTGGGTGTAGCACCCCTCTGGGTTTATATACGAAAGATATATTCCCAGAAACTTGTCTCATTTAATTACTTGCTAATTTTCTAGAACTTTAATGTTTATTCATAAACACAGAAAATTAGTAGGCAATTCACATAAACACTACAAATGGGCAAACCCACTCTGAAGCAATAATTTATTTATCCGCAAATTTCGAAAAGAATTTAAATTATTGTGAGTATCGTATTCAACCCCCCTTCTACGATATTTCGGAACCCAACAATTGGTATCAGAGTTTACTGATTGATATACAAGTCAGGATCCGTAACCCAGTGAAGCTCACCAAGCCCAAGTTGCTTACTCCAAAGGAGGCCTTGTTAAATAAGTTTAATTATAAACTTTTAATAAGTTTATTTTATAAACTTTATAAAATTTATTTTATAAACTTTTATTAGTTTATGTTATAGATTTTAATAAGTTTATTTTATGAATTTGATAAAGTTTTTTTAATTTTTTTTAACAATCAAATTGTACCTGGCCAAGGGACGTGGCCAACTTTGATCTTGGAGGCCAACTTATTTGTGAAGTTAACACGCGCGTCAGTAGAGCTTGAATCATTCAGCGCCACTTAATTTTACACGTGCAGCGCAAATAATTCTCTCCTTGAGAATTGATGTTTGTTGCGCCTATACAAGAGAAGCACTGTACAGGCGCCACAAAAATGCTTAGGCGCCACAAACCCCAAAGTGCAGTTTGGTCCCCAAAGTTTTGTACTCTTTAATTTTTATTTTTTATTTTTAATTTATTTATTTTTCCAGAAAAATTAAAATTCTTGAAAACTAAAATTTTTCTTAAATATTAATTTATGATATTTTAATTTTTAAGAAAATTCAAAATTCTTAAAAATTAATTTGTTGTATATTTTTATTTTTGATTAATTTATTTTCTAAGAAAATTAAAAATTCTATAAATTCAAATTTTTCTTAAATATTAATTCGAGGGTGCTCAAGAGTTAGTAGTTGAAGATTTTTTCGGGCATTGAAGTCAACTGAGATTGATTGAAGATTATCCGATGAGGTTAATTCTGGAACAGGTTGAAGAAATAGTGGTATTAATTTCCTCAGAGGTTTACTCCATAGGATCCCACTAATATTTTAGAAGCTGCAAAAGAAGAAATTAATTTGGGTATAGGATTTGGTTAATTTGAGTTGTATTTTTGGATGAAAAATCTTAGGGGTTGAAGTAGTGAAGGAGAACGGACTGGACAACATGGAATCTCAGTACAAGCCTTAAAGTCTATTCTACAGGGAGATTACAGGAAGTTCGTGCTAACACTGCAGATCATCTGGAACACATGGATTACAGCCAACAGGGATTTAAGGATACAACCACATTGTCTGTAGAAGACCTGTATATGCTGAAGGCCTATGAACTAGAACAAGAGATGAAGAAGATAATATTTGGTAAAACAGATTATTAGCATATCCACTGTATTTGTGACCCAGGAACCAAATTTGATTGACGTCAAGGTTGAGAACCTCTTAACAGAAACGAATTGATCCAAGAAGCTAAATTGAAGATGTAGTCACTCAAGGTAGTGGTCAAGGTGTTATATCCTACACTTTGGAATAACCTGAGAACTGGACTGCAAGTCAAGCCTGCAGGGCAACAGGAAGTTCAGTGACATCAGATTCAGACGGAATCCCAATTCTAAATCTAAGGTCATCACCTATAGATCCCATAAAGGAGATTTTCAAGATCAGTTCAAGAAGCGGTTGCAAGACAGGGATGGTTGATTATAAAAGACAAGATCAGGGGTTTGCTACACAGTTTGAAGAAGCTTGTACAAGCAAAAGATGACAGACATTGTGTTGGGTTGTAGCAGGAATCTCAATTATTAGTGAGGATGCAGCAAGGGAAAGCATTTGTTGATGAAGTTAAATGCAAGGATGATTCTATCAGTGAAAGTGATGAACCAAATGGATATCTGGCATCAATGACCAACACTGGAGATGAATCTCTAAGCACTTCACAGGTACACATTCTAACTAGTATACGTATATCTAATTCAGAAATGTATGATTATTAGGTATTGAAATGTATTATATTCATGTCACATGTTAGCATCTTAGAACTTAAATGCTTAATTGATTGCTAAGAATAAGATTGCATGCTAGGATTTATGAGTTTAGATAAGTAATTTTCATACTTGATTTTTTATGCAGTAAAATGAATAACTAGAATTAGATAGGGTGTTCTAGACGGTTAGGTGTATCCCTAAACATTTGCTGGAACTTGATTTAAATCTTCTGTGATTTAATACCTCTGTTAATGTTGTGAAAATTGCTAAATAGACAAACAGGTCATAGATCAGATTTGTTCTTATTGTGATAAATGACTTGATAAGTATATGTGGAATTTGATATTGCTCATAATGTTTTATTCAAATATTCTGCATAATCTTGAATTGTTTATGTGCTTATTTTTATATGATTTGCTCATACTCACATAGCTGCACTAAAATGTCATATCATATCATGTATTGCTTGTTAGGGATATAATAATAAAATAAGGTAGAATTATCTAAGTAGTCAATAACATCTGAAGATTCGAAGCTTAATCTAAAACTGACTTAGGTAATTAGAGATAGTTAAAAATGTTAGACAATGACATAAATGGATTAGACAGAATTAGTAATTAATTTGTTAGTTCTTCTATCCATGTACTTTTATGCATATTGAAGCTGTTGTTACCACTGTAGACAGTTATATCTCTAACCCATCTAGACTCAATTGAAGTTGAGTACCAAGAAGCTTAATCATTTGTGATTGCAGAGTATGTAACAAAAGGCAAAAGTTATGTGACTTCGTGACATTTATTGTTCAAGGCATATGATTAAGATTAAAGCTCTGACATCATAGTTGGTTGAAAAGGCCTCCCCGATGGTAACCTTTGGAGATGACAACAAAGGATGTACAAGGGATATGGCTATCATGATTTAAGAACTGTCATAAGTGGAAGCATCTTTCTTGTGAAAGGACTTAGACACTATTTACAGGGCACTAGGGAATTCTTTGTCAAGGATTTTCTGGAAAAGCATTGAAAAAGAAAAGTGTTTGATCTCAAACAAGAAGGTTGGAAGCTCACTCAACTGAGAGTGAGGAAGTTTGTTCATAGCTGACATGGATTTTGTATGCAAAGGTGAAGTGAACTTTTCAGTAAAGCTTCATCAGGAAAGAGTTAGCTATGACATAAGAAGCTCTCAAACTTGTTGATCAAAACAATGGATTCTCCGATAAAGATGAAATTGGTGAGATGACTGCTTCTAATGGAATTCTATCCAGAAGGACATTTTGAAGTATGTCACATAGGGAAGTCAATGAAAACATCACACTGAAGCAATTTATGTCAATGAAGAAATATGCTTAGTGGTGGTTGATGACAACCCTAGTTACAAGTTGGTGATGTTCGTGCATTCAACAGACAAAATATCATAGATGGTAATTGATCATCAGGAAGATCAAGTTGGAAGCAAAGTAAGTTGTGAGAACTTTAAAGTCAGATAATGGAACTGAATTTCACGAGTGAAGTTCTATATGAATTCTACACTGAAAAGGGTACTTTGAAGCTGAAGCAATTGACACAGCATGCTGCTTTATTTAACAAGATCATGAAAAGACATCATATGAGTTAATGGCCAACCAGAAGCAAACAATGAAGCTCTTTCGTGTGTTTGGAGGGAATTGATTTTTACTGAAGATTTAGATGAGCATCTTGGCAAGTTAAGTTAAGACTCATGGAACAATTTTCCTCGGCTACTCATTGAAGTAAAAAGGCCTCAGGGCTTATGTGATGTGAAAACAGAAGGTGATTAAAAGTCTGAATGTATCGACCTACTACACCAATCTCCCAAGCATTCAAATGAATGACTATTCTAAATCTTTGAAGTATGACATCTTGTCAGAGTCAAATTCAGATACTGATGATGAAACTGAGGTTGCAGAAGGAAACAATGAAAATGATGTTGATTCAGATCCTATTAGTGGAATTGGTAGTGAAACTACACAACTCGTGGACTTTAACAGAATCCACTGAAAAAGGTGAATGATCTTCAACACATCCTAACAGCAACTCAGGGGGAGCAAAATAAAAGAAGGATCTACTAGTCGTACTCAACACAGTGAAGATCAAAGGAATACATCAAGAACATATCTGCTAAGATAAAAGGTTTGAAGTCAAAGTCAATCCTGGAGTCTAGTCATTAGTAAACCGGATTTTGAGTAAAGGCTAGAAGTGCTAATCAAAATGAACATATATTTTTCGGGACCCAACAATCAATAATTGGTATCCCAAAGAATAGTGAAGTTGCACTGATTGATCCAGATTGGGTGATTGCAATGCAAGATGATCTCAATCAGTTCAAAGGCAGAAACTACTGAAGCTGGAACCCAGACCAAAAGATGAAGCTGAAATTGGTATAGTAAGGGTTTACAGAAACTGGAAGATTTTTAGCATTGTTATGAGGGACAAAGCCAAATTGGTTGCTACAGGTTAATATCATGTAGAAGGTATCGACAATGATGGAAACAGAATCTTCGGGACTTTCAAGATCTAACAGAAAGCACCAGAGACGAGACTTGATTCTTTTAGGGCCTATCAAGATGAGGACATAACAAGATATTTCTAGCACATGTTGAGCATTCAAGCATGAATATCTATCAGATGAATGTGAACAAGTGCACTCCTGAATGGTGAGTTAGAAGTTGAAGCTGATGTACAATATTTGCTGGACTTTAAAGTTGCAGATACGTTGGGATTTGTATATCATTCTCTTCACAAGCTCTCTATGACGGAGGTAGGGATTCAAGAAAATTGTCAAGGACATGGTATGACACTCTAACTAGTTTATTACTTGAAAATGATTTGGTAGAGTAGTTATACACATATATCTCTCAGGAATACAAGGCACACACAATGTAATATATGTGCTAGTATACCATGATTATATTATATATAGGTCTACTAATGAAAACATGTGCAAGAGATATTTTGCTAAGTACATGCAGAGTAGGTACAAGATGAGCATGTTGGAAGAGTTTCAATTCTTTGTGGATTATAATTAATTCAAAAGAATGATGACAATTAAAGTAAGTCAAAGATCTTTTGAAGATGCGCAATTTGGAAGATTCTAGACCTGCCAAGACTTCTTGCCAACAGACCACTAAGCTTGATCAGGAAAAATCAGGTATATGAACTGAAGTGACAAGTTATAGAGATATGATAAGCTCATTACTTATTCAAGTGCATAAAGACCATATATTCTATTCTCGATATGCCTATGTGCAAGTTTCCAAGTGGTTACTAGAGAATCTTATCTTATAGCTAAGTTATGAATTGTTAGATATCTTAGGGGATCACCAATTCTTAGAATCAGGTACCCTGAAGATAATAGTTTTAACCTAATTGGCTATATAGATATAGATGATGCAGGTTGTAAGAAAGACAGGGAAGTCATTCCTAGAAGCTGTCAACTCCAACAACTCTACTGGATACTCTCTACACCACTCATGGAACAAGCACAAGGACATCAGGTATCATTTCTTTCGAGAGTTGTCCTTAGTAGAATAACTTGCAGATATTTGCTAAATAACTTGATAAATTTATTTTGTCTAAGTTGGTTAGTGAACGTGGGATATTATCTATTTGCATATTTGTTAAAAATCCCATCTGCAATGAAGTTTAGAAGGAGTTCACAAGTATTAAATTTCCATATTTAAAGGACTTGTGAATTTATTTTAAATCCAGTACCTCATTCTTATTGCTGCTAGTTTAATTATCATGGTTACAATGTAATATACATAAGTGGTAGTTAAATTATTTAGCATAAGTTAGAAGCATAATTATTTGTATGTTAAATATTTGATGAATATTAATCAATGATATCTTGCTTAATTGCTCTGATATTTTACTCTGATATTTTTAAATATTTTATTACAAATAATTGTGATACTTTTGATATTAGTGATAGTATTTAGAATTTCTGTTCTAAATAAATAATGCATATTTCAAAACTCACTAATATTAGAAGACGAATTATTTTATAAGTCATGTCTATATAATTTTTAATGTTTTATATACTTAGAAAATATTTCTAAATTTGATTTTGTTTGCGAGGAGTTGTAATTAGGATCACAAGTATTAAATGTCAATATTTAAAAGACTTGTGAATTTCTATTCAACTATTTTCTCGAGCTTACGTATATTATTAATAATTATTATGAGTATAATTGCAATATGCTTAAGTGACGATTATTAGATATAGCGTAGGAAG
This sequence comes from Oenanthe sinensis, assembly GCA_028671895.1. Classification (NCBI taxonomy): domain Eukaryota; kingdom Viridiplantae; phylum Streptophyta; class Magnoliopsida; order Apiales; family Apiaceae; genus Oenanthe; species Oenanthe sinensis. Next base: position 28,828,042 of record CM053803.1, on the reverse strand, counting down.
TTAGATGCTAATATTCAATCTTATGAATATTTTAGTATTTAGCGAAATTATTTTATCCTATTAAAATTATGGATTGAAGCAATTCAATGTTTATTAGTTTCATAATTTTGATTTGATAAAATATAAGAAGCACAATTTATTGCATTTTGAAATTATTGATAAATATCAAATAATTGGTATCAGCGTGCAATTAATTGTGATATTTTTAATATTAGTGATAATACAAGTTGTTTATCTGAAATCACTAATAATAAAAATATGTCTTAATGCTTATTGTTCTACTGAATGATTGTCATGCCTATTTGATTTACATATATGCCTGTTATTGGTAATTGTTTAGTACAATATAAGTCTTCTATTTATTTTGATTTATTTAAATTATGATGATATAAAACAATTCAGTGATATATTGGTTCCATGATTTAAGAAAATTAAAACAAATTTGCAGCATAATTATTCGTAGTATAAATATTCTCTTTTATTACTTTGTGATAATTGATTAATATTTTATTACAAAATAATTGTGATATATTGATAGTAATGGATTTGCTTAGTCTTTATGCTAAGTAAAAATTGGCTTTTGAAAAAGCCGTTAGTATTAGTATATTTAATTTTCTTTCTTTGACTGAATTTTAAACTTGAATGTATTAAAAAGAATTTCTTGTCTGATTCTTTTTCAAAACGTCATATTCAAAGATACATGCATTTTTCTATCAGTTTCAGAGAAGAAAACATCAAAATTCTTTTTCAAAACTTCTCTTTTGAAAATCATTTGATTTACAGCCCTACTTTGATTTCTAAATCCTAGGGTGTGAATCAAACTTTTTTTGAGGATAATCTTTCTTTAAATCTCAAAATATTTTATCCTCTCTCCAAAGCTGGTTTTAAATGCTATATTTTCAAAACCGTTTTCTCTCTTAATTTTTTTTAAAGTGGCAGAAACTTTATAACTGTTATTTTATTCGGAAAAATTATTTTTACTTCGAGGTACCAATCATTTGTAAAATGATTTGTTTTCAAACGCTTGTTTCAATGTATGTTTCACATTGATTCATAGTACCTAAACAGTGGTTATTGCTTTGAAGGCCTAGTACTGTATTGTTAAGCATTCATTCACCCCAATTGTCATGTTTTTATTTTAAGTCGGGGATACTATCAGGTGGATGGAAATGATGTAAATCATAATTGCATTATGAGTCGGAAAATCATTTTCCTCTATCTGATAAGGATGTTTTGCAAAACTATTTTCAAAACATACAGTGTTTAGGTTATAAAGGAAAATAGTCATTTTATTGAGATAACATTTGGTAAGAGAGTTGAATTTCTTCTTTGGTATAAATTCTCGCGTTTTATTATGGGAAGTTTGCCTTATAAGAAATTCATAAGGGATAAAATTTTTCTCTGATACACTTTCCCGTGTTTTATTATGGGATATGTATCTTAAAGAAAATTTCTATTGGTATCATGTTCTTAAATGATAAATTTTTAGAACCGACAAAACTCTTTTACTAAAAGTGCTTTAATGCAATCAATTACCATTCCTTATTATATTTTTCCTTCTCATTGGGATGAAAAATATATTTTGGAATGTTAAAGTGATTATCTTTTTAATCTTGATTGATTCTTTCCGAATAGCCCCTAGAGGCTATAGAAGCTGGCCAAAAGGTTGAAAACCCATCAATCTCTTACCCAGGCCTTAGTACCAAACACTGATTCATCCACTTCCATATATTAACCCCTGGAGATACAAGGAACATATGTTAGTTAGAGGTTGATAAGGGAAAAACTGCATTTGATGCAGCAAATAAGGATGAAGTCCGAAGTGCACCCACAGTTTTACCTCCAGAGAAGAAAAGTAGTATATAACTGAAGTAACTGTAAGATCATCTGCATCTTCTCAAAAGGATGCAGAGATGAAAAGGCAATTAAACTGTCTCTGGAATCATTCTATCAACAGGATGAGTTCATTGAAATTCGCTCGTCAGCCAGAGCACCTTGTATTGTGTCAAGCACACCACTAGCACTCACACTGATGGTAAGCCCAAACAGATAAATTCTAGGAATACATTGCAAGGCGTGCACAGTGAGAGGTATAGGCATTTAGAGGAGATACAGACTCTAGCCATACATTACATTATCCAAAGTATCTACCTCAAACAGAAGTTAATCTTCTGCATCCCGAAAGGGAGATCTCTTGTTCAAATTTATCTGGGCTTGAGAGGCAACTGCTTGACAAGAATTCTTCGGATGAGTCAAGTAGGGTATTTAATACAAATTCCCGTCACAGGGTTATGAGGGAATCGTAGGCTCTAAATTGCCATTCATTACAGTGCCTACTACGTCGCCCCTCATGGAAGGAACATTTCCAGATCCTGAAAAAGAATGTCCACCTCCCATTTACAGAGAAGGTGTGAGGCAACTCCTTGATAGAACAATGTAGGATTCCCTAATAGATTTTAAAATCTTGGGATAACCCATCTCAAAGAGGTGAGGCTCCACTAGACAGTGATTTGACAATAGTTATTGAGTCTGGTGCTGAGATAGTGCTTAGGCATGATAGATTAAGAACACCTCAATGAGGCAATTCTCCACTTGATAGTGATTCAGTTCATTCTGATGAATCAGGTGTTGGGAATATAAATGCATTGACGGATTTCACTTGCAGGTACAGAAGGCTATATTTGAAATGCAGAGTGAAAGTAAGAGAGAGAAACACCTAAGTGAAAGTGAGAGAGAGATACACTTGAGTGAGAAATAGGGAGAGAAAGAGTGAAACACTTCTAAGTGCTCGACACTTGAGTGTAAACACAAACAGAACGTAGTAGAAGTGAGGAAACCATAAGCCAAACACTTACCCTTGCTACTTGCTACTTCTGAAAGAAAAGTTACTATATTTTTCCCGATCAACGACAAACGAGAACCTTCTTTGGAAGACAAACCATTCAAAAGATGGGCCATTGGAGGATTCCTCAACTAAGGGGGAGAATTTATAGGAAGAAAAATGAGAAGTTAATAAAGTCTTATCTTCGTATCCTTGGGAAAAGTTAATATCCTAAAGGGGTTCGTATCCTGGATCCTTAGGGGAAGATCCTTAGAAAAAGGGGTTCGTATCCTTGGAAGAAGTTAATAACCTTAGGGGGAGATTTTAGACAGAGAGAAAAAGAAAATCTTATCTTCTGATCTATATGGGAAATAACAGAATATGGAAGAATCAAGGAACTGTATCCTATACTTGAAAGGAGTTGTTAGTAAAGGATTCCTCATCCAAGTGGGAAGTACAGAAAAGAATTGACATTTCCATTGATTATCTAAAGGGAGAAAAAGAAAAAGAAGAAGAATCACATTCTTAGGGGGAGAAAATTATTTGAGTTGTGTTCTATGTTCAACAGAAGACGTTCCCAGGTATTCGAATTCTTATGAAGCTCTGTTCATGATAGGTTCTTGAAGTTCAAACTATGAAGGATTTTGAAGCAGAGAAAGCTCAAACAGACAGAAATGAAGATGATACTACATGAATATCAGTTCAGTGCTAGAGGAATAGACATCATTCATTTTAGTTACTCAAGAATTCTGGAAATGCAGTATCTGATCCAGAAAAACCAGTAGCATTATTTACAAGTCCCAGACGATTACTTTTTCTAGGTGTTAGTTGAGTTATCCTCTCTATGAGATTTGTTTGCTAAGTTTAACAATCAAATAGGGGGAGATTATTGGTGAGATTACGAAGCTGTATGAATAGTAATCGTGATAACTCAACACTAGAACAGGACAAGTAAATAATACTACGCCTATACAGAAATCAGAAAGAAATGAAGAGAATGTAGATACAGTGAATCAAGACATTAGAAGAAGTTTTGAAGTCTACTACAGGTCACTGAAAGAAGTTCATTAATATGTTCAAGCCTCAGTGAAGAATAATGTGTAAAGACTTTTAGGGTTTCAGAAGTGTTGAAGATTCAGTATAAAGTGCCACTAGAAGATTTCAGTGTATTAGTATTGATTGAAGATAGACAGTGTTCAAAGCATAGGAATCTAGAAGGGTAAAGACAAAGGTTAAAGAAGACAGTTGCAGTCTTGGAGTTATACTCACTGAAAGAAGTTCATTTAAATGTTCAAGTATCAGTGAAGAACAGAGAATGAAGTATTCAAGTTTGTGGTAGTAATGGAGACGTTGTCTAAGTACCAGAAAAGATTCCAGTGAAAGTACTATGTTTATTGACAGTCAGTGTTCGAAGCAATGAAGTTGCTGCAAACTTAACAATGCAAATAAAGCAATAATACGAAGACCTGGATCAAAGTTAGTCGTCTGTGAACTAGACTAGTTGCACTAGGCGTCAGCAGTTTGTGAAAGGAATCTGAGTATTAACTACAGAAGAATTGTTAAGGTGAAGAACGTACCTGGAAAGAACGGTTATTTATTAAGGTACGAAAAGTGATTTGTAGAGGCTATAGCCAGACAGCTAAACAACTAATAACTAAACAGCTAAACAGCTCATAGGATGCAGGGTGCAAAGTGTCATAACCTTGGTATGAAAAGTGAAAGTTTCTGAACTACAGTCGAAGAACGGAAACAGCTCAGGGTACAGGGTGTAATCTGACAAGACTTTGGTACAAGAAATGGAATTTGGAAAATTTCAATCAAGGAATGAATAGAGGGTCAAAGTGCAGTGATTAAACAACACTTTGACCATGTAAGTATTACACACGCCACAAACTTTCCAATTCATTCTGCCTTTCATGGCGCCTACACAGGGTATCCCATTGTGTAGGCACAACAAAAGTTGGCTTCAGCAAATTCCAAGTAAATGGCGCCACTTAACCTACACAGGGTATACAATGTGTGAAGCGCAACTAAAGTTCCTGGCGCCACAAAAGTTTCCTGACGCAACAAAGAAAATATTTCTTGACCCCACCCTCAGCCAATCAAATTACAGCAGCTTACTTTATTGATTTAAAAAGATTACACCAATTAAAGAAGGAGTCGTCTTCTCCAACAAAAAAGATGGAGGGAGCTTCTGCCATGGCCGGGGCAAAATGAGATAATTTATATACACCCATACCTTGCTCCTGGTCAGATATTAGGACCCGGTTCTTTAACGAAAAATGCTCAGGCCTCTTAGATATCACTCCCTACGGACTTAGTTTTTCCTTGCACTAATTTAGATATATTTGTATAGGAACTGAGACTAATATTTTTGTGTCAGTAGCAAAGAACTAATTTGTTCTTTGGAAGCCAATTATATTTTTAACTGGGTGTAGCATCCCTCTGGGTTTATATACGAAAGATATATTCCCGGAAACTTGTCTCATTTAATTACTTGCTAATTTTCTAGAACTTTAATGTTTATTCATAAACACAGAAAATTAGTAGGCAGTTCACCTAAACACTACAAATGGTCAAACCCATTCTGAAATAATAATTTATTTATCCGCAAATTCCGAAAAGAATTTAAATTATTGTGATTATCATATTCAACCCCCCTTCTACGATACTTCGGGACCCTACAGGTAAAAATATCCCTGAGGAAATAATAAATATATCATTTATTATTTCATTTAATAGACCTGGTATGGTCCAAAGGTTTGGGCCCTTTAAATGAACTAGGGATATAAATCATAGGATTAACTGGATTTGTAATCTAAGTATCAACTGGATTTGTAAGTCCAGCCCACAAGCTCTGTTGAAGCCATAGGGTCAGTAAGCTTTTGTTATTAATTAATTTCATAGTTAATTAATAGAGACTCAGTAAAGGAACAAGAAGTCTGTTGAAGGCCCTCATCCTAGAAGGATCTAGAAACCCTAGCGTGGAAAGAGTCATATGAGGCCCCTCATCTATGGAAAGCTCTAGAAGCTCAATCTCGAAGATAAACTTCATCTGCTAGAGTCCAATGAGGACTCTCATTCCTAAGAGGTTTCAACAACCTTGTCACTAGGAGACTTGGCCTCCAAGTCTCCTAATTCTAATCTGATTCCAAGGCTCTCGTACACTTATATAAATGGCCTAACCCCTCAACATTAGAACTACGTCTGACTTGATTCTCAACGCACAATGACATACGTAGTCATCTTGTGAGGGCAAAACTAAGCCACGAAAAACAAGCGCATCCATTAAAGCTCGAAACTCCCCCAAACCGTAGCATTAATTACACATTAAAGATGACCTAGTTTTTAATCCGTAATAGAAGAATATGCAATTTTATTTTACGTAGGAGTTAATTTTTACCGTTATATGAGTCCTAGCTGAAATATATCTAGTTAATTAATCGATATTATATGTTTCAGACACTTTGTTGGTTGATAGTAAAATGATGCATATGGACTACGAACTACTGGAATTCGACGTATACTTGAAAGCTGAAATGATGCATCTGAATTTCTCCACTATTGTTAACATGTTTGTTCAAATTTTTATGCCCCATTCTCTAAAACTTCCTAGATCCTCCACTGTCTAATTCTACAAAACTTAGCAAAAAAAAAAATTACGCAATAAACATTTAAACAAATAAAATAAACAAAATATAATCAAAATAGACATTACAAAGTTATAAATGTATAACCTGTGAAATGTACGAGTCTTTTCTAAAATTTTATAATATATATTTAATAATTATATGTAATTTTCATAAAATTCTATCATAAATAATACATTATAATTTTTAATTAAAATATAATATAATAATATATTTTGTGTGTATCTTTATAACTAATAATAATAATATGTTATTGACAAAAATTCAAATATTAAACATTTGTTACATTTTAAATATTTAATATAAAATATTTGTTAATATTATATCTAACAATTCTCATTTATTTATTTAAAAAAATCTCAAGTTTACAAAAGATTTTTACCAAACTACTTTCTCCGTCTCTAATTAGTTTTTAATTTGACTTTGTACACGCACTTTAACATTGATAAAAAACATGATTCGACAAATTAAAAAGAAAATTTGAAAAATAAGTTGTCAATTTATATTTTTTATACACATTAAAGTACGTGCAAAAATTTAAAATAACAACTAATTACTAATGGAACGAGTATCAATAAATTAGTTAAATTTATTATTTATGTTACTTCGACTTTAATAATAATACCGACAGATTTGTCCCCGATAGCATCCAATGATTCACCAGTAGTATACGTAGTACGCCACTAACCCCCTTGGCATATTGCGCCGAAATTCTCGTGCCCGTTGGCATATTGTGCCGAAATTCGCATGCCTTTCGCCAGAAATTTTTTAATTTTTGTCTACAAGAAAGACAAATCTTCCTCGTGCCACCAGATAAACAACGTTAGATGTATTGGACCGAATCGATATTCTATAAAAAAAAATGTATTTTAATAGGAATATTCTAAAAAATTACGCATTTTAAAAAATGTATCTTAGATATAGCATTATTTTACGGATTACGGTGGTTGCTTACAATTGATATTTCCAATTTCCAAACACACATTTATCCATTTTATCAAATCTTTACTAATAGAGTAATAGGTATACATGTTTTTTTATGTCAACAGAGTCCATTTACTCTTTTGTCGCCCAGATGGCCTTTTAAAATTATATTATTTTTATTTATTTTATTTTTGTAAAATTTATTTAATTCTATTATTTCAATAATATTTTTAGTTTTATTTAATATTATATATGATTATATTATAATATTTTAATAAAATAGGTTATTTTTAATATTTTATTATATACATTTTGATGTTTTATTTTTTTGATATATATATATATATATATATATATATATATATATATTCTTTATATAATATTTTTCAGGTTAAGGACCGAAAACACCATAATATTTTAGATGCAAGAGCAAATAAGTCACTGTATTTTAATATAGTCCAAATAAGCCGTTAATTTTTAAAATGTAGGTCCCTTATGGTTAGATTTGATTAACTATGGTTAAATATATGTTTGAAATTTAAAAAATAATTGATATTTATTTATAAATTTTATTTTAAAATATTATAAGACCAAATATGTTATATTATAAAATGAATTTGAGGATAAAAATAATTCAATAACTAGGGTCAAATATGGATTTGAAATTTGGTGAAAATGATATTTAACTATTTATTTGATTTTAATATATAATTAAATTAATTTGATTTTATTATATAAATAATTCAAAATTCAAATATTTTTTAACATTATTTCTTACTAATTTGAAATAAAATTAATCAGAGAAATCAATTGCAAATTGAAATCAAATTGCAATCGCATAAAATTAATTACAATAATACTTTATCAAATAATATGTTAGCATCAATATATGTTTGGTCAAATTTTTACCGGAGGTAAAATTCGATTACATAAAACATATATTAACATAGATTTTTTATAATTTTTATAATACTAATAATTAAAACATATAAAAAATATATTTGTAACATTATTGTATACCCATTTTTTTTTACTATTTTAAAAAATATTTTATTATAAATATTTAGGGTTATTATTAATTTTTTTATAACTTAAACTTATAACTCGATTATGTTTAACACAATCTAACAATATTTTCTATTTTAACTACCACCCTAAAAGTTAAAAATTTATGTGAGCATATAAAACTATAAAAACTTATTTGCTGCTTCACTCAAATTATAAAGTTATTTTTGCCCCCATACTAATGATATAATATAATTTATTTTTAAATTATCAAAAAAACAATATAATTTATTTTGATTTTATAATATTTAAAATAATTTTTATAATAAAATATCATTTTTTTTAATTTCAAAAATATATTTAACTATAGTTAATCAAATTTAAACATAAGGGCTAATTTGAACCTACATTTTATAGATAAAAGGCATATTCGAACCGTATTAAAATATATGACCTTATTTGCTCCTGTATAAAAAACGAAGGGCTGTTTTCGCCCCTTAACCCTTATCTTTTATTACAAACCATTCAAAATGGCTTACCTTAACTATAATAATATTAATTAGACCCGGTAGAATGGATATAGATTCGAAAAAATGAACCGAGATTTATGAAACCGAATCCAAATTTATATTTGAATTACATAATTCATATCCGATAAATATTCAAAAATTGATTTGATCTGAACCAAATATTATCCAAATCGAAAATTTAACCGAAAATAATCCGAAATATTAAATCTGATAATGACTTGAAACCTATTAAAACTGAATACACAATCATCTGAACCAAATATGACACGAATCAGATTCGGTACCAATAGGAATTACATCGAATTTAGAAAAAAATGAATTGAATTTTAATCTCATAATTATATTTTAATGGTTTATAGTTTATAGTCTATATATTAATCCACTTTTTTTTGTTTACTAAATTAATTTATTTTTAAACAAAATTCATATTTAAAATATTTTTATATCAAAAAATTAAAATGGTTATACAATTAAAATTTTAAAAAGTTATATTATTTTATATTATAACTAATATAATTAATAATTAGATGATTTTTTAAAGTCTCGTAAATTAAAAAAAATAGAAGGAGAAATATAATGAATAAGTTATTATTTCAACAAAATTATTTAACGACTTTTATTTTAGTCTTACTATATTTAAAAACTAAACCAAGATGAATCCAGAGTTCAGACTGTATTTTTTCGATCCGAAATGATTTGAACCAAATTTAATTCGAACCGAACTATCTGATCTTAATCCGAAATTCAACTGATTTTAATTCGAGCCGAACTATAATTCAACCGATTTTAACATGAACCGAACTTTAATCTAATTTTAATCCAAACTAGATCTGATCCGAAGAGTACTCCAAATATATGATAACCAAATGTTGATTCGATCCAAAACCGATTTGATTATCCAAATTGTACTAAACTATTAATCATGTACAGGAAATAATTTGCTAAAGTATGTTTTAACAATCATTACAAACACGAGTCTTTATATTTTACTAAAAACCACTAATTCTGTCGTGCACCCTTTGACATTGTAAACTATGCAAAACTCAAACTCATTTTCTACCTTGTGTTTTTTAATCAAATATTTTTCAAAATCTTCTCTGTTCTGGCCATCAATTAGTCTATACCTTTTGTCTAATCGTGTGGGTCGCTTTTTTAATCTTTTGAAGAAAAGTATGAATGTATCTGTTAAGGCAAAGTAAAAGGAAACTTCATATTCAACCAATGGCCTACGTATAAGAGCCAAAAATATAAACATTACTAGTAATTTCTATGTTCCCGTTGACACCTTTTGTTGTAGATCTTTTGACTTGAATCAATAGCTAGTCATTCATTAATTGTTCAATCTCTCTTGTATTATTATTATCTTCGAATTAAGCTCTGCGATCATTTTTGTCAGATGGATCCTGTTAAGCAATCTTCGTCGAACTCGAATAAAAGAAGGCTGGCTCGAACGTTTGCCAAGGTTTTGCACATTCGAGCCATGTCGAGGAAGAATCATGATGATGAGGAAGTTGAAGAGACTAGGTTACATGACCCGGTCAAGCATGATCGTTTCGATACTGATCTGAAATCAGTATTTGAAGAGGATGAAAAGGCTCAGAAGAGAGCATCCAATGAAGCTTTTCTTGCTAAGCTGTTTGCCAGTGTTTCATCTATAAAAGCAGCGTATGCTGAGATGCAGTTTGCTGAGTCTCCTGATGACGGTGAAGGAATTCAATCTGCAGACGAGAAGGTAGTTGCTGAGTTGAAAATTTTATCGGAACAGAAACGGAGTTACCTCAAGAACCATATTGATGATCCTTCTCCAGAGACTACACAGCTGTTGGCTGAAATCAAAGAACAGAAGAGTCTGTTAAAGACCTTCGAAATCATGGTGAAGAAGTTGGACTCTGAGCTAAAGTTAAAGCACTCTGAACTAATTTTTCTCCGAGAGAAACTTGGAGAGGCCAATAAAGATAATAAGTTGATTGAAAAGAGATTGAATATGAGTGGATCATTATCAGCTCATGACAATTTAAACTTAACCAGCTTAAGCCCCAGCTATTTTATTGGAGTCCTTATGCAGACTATTAAAAGTACTCGGAGATTCGTCCGTTTTATGATCAGTGAAATGGAATGTGTTGGCTGGGATTTAGCTGCTGCTGCTAATTCAATTGAGCCAGGGGTTGTCTATTTAAGTGCTAGCCATAAATGTTTTACATTTGAATCATATGTTTCTCGGCAAATGTTTGATCGATTCAATTACCCTTTCTTCTCACACTCACATGAATCATTACCAGACGACGAAAGACAAGAACAATTCTTCAGCAGATTCGGTGAATTAAAATCTCAAAAGCCAAAGGATTATCTTATCTCGAAGCCTAAATCTGCATTTGCAAAATTTTGCCGCAAAAAGTATTTGAGACTTGTTCATCCCGGAATGGAAGAATCTTTATTTGGAAACTTGGACCAGAGACATTTAATAGAATCTGGTTCACATCCAGAAACAGATTTTTATGCAATGTTTTCCGAGATGGCGAGGCGGGTTTGGCAGTTGCATTGTTTGGCCTTCTCATTTACGCCCGAGGCTTCGATCTTTCAAGTTAGCAAATGCAGTCGTTTTTCTGAAGTTTACATGGACTGTGTGAATGAAGAAGCATTTCTATCGTCAGAATCGAATCCTCGAGTGGATTTTACAGTGGTTCCTGGTTTCAAGATTGGTAAAACTGTTATACCGGCGCAGGTTTATCTTTCTTAATACATGTTAAACTCAGACCAGATCACTGCTGGACTTGTGGTGTTCGTGATGATTGGGGTGAATAGTTTGTTAGTTGTATATTTATTAGTTGTATGGGGCGAAGGATTTCCCAATTTTGTTAATACTTGGTCAACCAATCTTTAGGTTTCATTATAATTTTATATGTTTGCTATTATTTTTTTTATTAATTAGACTTATATGTCTTACAAAATGAGCATATGTTTTAACAAATTTTTGTCGGCTGAGCGAAATCGAACCCAACAACTAGGATAACAAGAGATAAGCCCTTACCACAGTACTATCTCATGACGCTCATATGTTTGATACTTATTTAGTAGCACCTAGAGGTGGCCAAACGGGCGAGTCGGCTCGTCCCGACTCGCCCCGGCTCGTCTATTAACTCGTCCCAGCCGTCTGTGAATCGGGCCGGTTCAAAACCCGGCACGAACCGTTTAAAAAACGAGGTGAACCGAACCCGGCACGGACCGGCTCGTCAAACCCGTACGAACTGTGGCGAACAGAATCGGCACGGCCCGCTCGTGCAAACCGCTCGTTAACTCGTGCAAACCGGCTCGTCAACTCGTGTAAACCGGCTCGTAAGCTCGCCGCGCAGCTCGCCTCGGAACACATCAGCTCGCCTCGGGCCGGTGACTCGTGTAAACCGGCAAATCAACTCGCCTCATGTTACTGTTCGTAGTGCTGTTCTATATGATAATAAATCGCACATCTAAAATATGGTCACATTAGAATACTTAATATTAAAATATGGTCTAATTCAATAATATTATTAAGTATTCTAACTTATCACGTAGCAAAATTTATACATATTAAGTATTTTGCAAGTATCTAAAATTGTTCTATAAACTTCTCTGGATCAAATATATTAAATAATATTATCAAATTAGAATAAAAAAATGTTAAATAAAGTTAACGAATATTGTATAATATGTTATAAGAAATTGTTCAAGTCAAAGTTTAATAGTAAAAACTTTAGATTTTTAATGAATAAAGTTGTAAAATATTACATTATTAAATTAAGGTTTGATCTCGATTTAATTCAGACTCGATAAATTTAATTTAATATATTATTAAGTTTGTGTTCGAATAAAAAATTATGTTTAATAATATTATTGAACATTATTTGATCAAATAATAAATTGCTCGAATTTGATAAGAAATTAATAAATTTATTAATAGACTATCAAGTTTATAGAGTAAAAAATTGCACAAAAATTGTATAGAATTATGTAATACAATTGTGTACTGAACAGTGAATAGGAGTTAGAAAAGAAGGTTTAAAAAATATTTTAGAACATTATTATGAGGTGTTAGGAGTTTCGTATAATCATGTTCTTTATGTACAAAATTGTTTAGACTTATTATATCGTCTTGTAGATATATATACTCCCAAAACTCAAAATGTTATACCACCTAAAACTAATACTGTTAGTTGGTTTAATAATACTATTTCATCTATCCTAGCCAAAAAACAAAAATGTAGAATTTCCACTACGTCTTCTGTACCTACTTCTTCTTCTAGTATGATTAGGGAGTTTTTTTCTTATAATTATGAGTTAGATGATAATTTTTCAATACTAACGTGGTGGAAGAATCATGAGAAACAATTTCCGGTTTTAGCTAAAATTGCAAGGGACGTATTAGTAGTTTCTGCCTCTACAATTGCGTCTGAGTCTGCTTTTAGTGTAGGTAGAAAAGTGTTGGACGAGAAGAGATCAAGTCTTTCGCTAGACGCGGTGAAGATATGTGTTTGCAAAAAGGACTGGGATCAAGCCAGAAAAAGACAACAAGGAAGAAAAGAAGATGACTCGGACGGAGATGAAGATCCGTGGATGATAATGGATAGTTCATCAGAATCGGGCACATCAACTAGTGAACAACAACAAAATTTTGTATAAATTAAATAATGGATAGAATATTTTTATTTTATAATTTTAAAGTTTATTTGTTTTGTATTTTTTTAATTTATTTATTATGTATAAGCGGTTTGTTCCGTTTTTTAGAGATGAGTACTCTCAAATTAATTGTAAAATATTTTTTAATGAATAAAATTTATAGAGGTACCGTCCTCTTTTATTTCAAAAATATTCGTATGAAATAAATTAAATAAAGTGATGAATTAATGAATAAATGAGCCAATTAACAATAAAGATACTCTTTGGTGCATTTTGCAAATACTAGTAGACTAGTAGTATTGTAGACTTGTAGTCTGTGTATTGTTGTTTATTTGTAGTCTGTAGACAAGTACATGCAACTTGGAACTCGCCTGACTCACAAACTGCCCGGCACGCCACTTCACTCACGGGCTCGCCAAACTCGCCTCAGCTCGGAACGACACGAGACAATTCGGACTGTTGGACTGTAATATTAAATAGAATAAAAATTTTAAAAAAAATAAAAAAACGAAACCCGCCTAACCCGCCGAGCTGTACACGAGTCAAATTTTTTCCGAACCGGCCCGAGCAGCTACACGTGCCGTCTACGAGTTAAGAGGTGGCCAACCCGGCTCGCCGGCGAACCGGCATGGCTCGCCCGGCCCGCTCGTTTGGCCACCTCTAGTAGCACCCTTTCATTCTCGATACAGATTGTCCGCATGAATACTTATATCACAAGAGAATAGTTTGCATATTGATTACAAGGGTTTGCATATTTTGAAGAGGGAATTGAACTATACCTATTCTATACTTTTATATAGATTATACAAGTTTTGCTGTAACCAAATTTTATAATTATTAGCTTATATCCGTGCGATACACGGATCAAATTATTTTAATATTTTTTATATAATTTGAATATATTTTTATTTTTATAATAATAATTTAAATTTTATTTAATATTATACGTATATATTTTATATAATTTTTCATCTACTTTATTTATATGTTAATAGGATAATATTTATGTATTTTGTTTAGAGATGTATTTTATTTAGGAGATTAATGTAAAATGTATATTAATTAGGAGATTAATATTTAAAAATTAATCTGACATGTATTTTAATTAGGAGATTAGTGTTTAAAAATTAGGTCTAATAATAATTATTCGGCCCAAATACTGACCAAGGACTACCAAACTTTTAATCTTTCAGTTTCAATATATAATATAGATGTCCCAAAAAATAGTATTTAGCTTTATAAAATTAAAAACTTTATAATGATGTTACAAAAAATAGTATTTAGTGTTATAAAATTAAAAGTACAAGGAGTTGAAAGGAACTCAAATTAAACTGCATGCATTAGCAAAGAAGAGAGAATTTATAATCTGTATTCTTCCCTTTATTTTTTGTTGTCCTCAGATATGCTAGATTGTAGCTCTTTTTATATATACATCGAGCGTGTATTGAAATTTGTGTTCGAGTTGCATATAACTAGCTCTTATCCTCGTGGGCTTGCACGAGTAATTTCTAAAAATCGATTAAACTTATAAATTTAATTTAAATATATTATTTTTTTGAATTTATGAATCATAGTTTGATGATGGCGAATAATATTTTTAATCCGTGGAAGATAAAACTTAATTATGTCGTAAAAGTAAGTTTAAAATATACTGTTAATCATATGATGTTTCTCATAATAATTATATATTGAAATCTTACATATAACTAAGTTTTCACCTACTGAAATTTCGCTTTACATGAATATTAAAATGTATTAAAATATTTTGTAATCAAGTGTCGTAACCGTAACCTGTATTTCAAATTTTCTAACCATTTATGTATATTTTCAAGTATAATTAAATTTTCAATTCTCACGAATAACTCACTAATATTATATGTTTATATATATATATATAATAATTATATAAAAATTAATTTACATATATTAGTTATAAGATAATTAGTTTTAATATATATTAATAAATATGAGATATTAATATATATATATATATATATATATTACTATATATATATATAGTAATATAATAATTAATAAAAAAGTTGAATTGATATTTATTTTTCATGAATTGAGTTAAATGCTAATTCTACCTAATTAAATTAATATAGTTATAAGTGAGCTCGCAAGGGTTGGTTCAGTTGGTTAAAGAGAGGAATATCATCCTCTTGGTTACATGTTCGAATCCCACGAGAGGAGAATGTGTGATTATGACATCATGAGCAGAGCCTGTCGCACATCTGCGATTTACCTGGTTCACATGGTTGGCTCACTTGGTTAAACAGAATGTGTGATTATGACATCCTAGGCCAGAGTCTGTCGCACTTGGCGATTTACCTGGTTCACGTGGTTTGCAGACTATTGCGTGAGCCCGTGGGTTTACCCAGTGCGCACCCAAAAAGGGTAGCGGCTGCGGATTCCCATAGTAAAAAAAGTGTTTGTAAGGGTGTAATAGTAAAACCACTTAGAATATAATGGTATAAAACTAAAATTACATTGAATAAAATGTTTTCCCAAAAGTGTGTGTTGTGGTATTATATAATAGGGAGATTCTAACTATCAAGTTGTAAACTCTTGTATTGTTATTTGAGCCTTTTAGTTACTTTGACAATCACACTTCGGTATTTATAATAGTCCTTCTAGATAGTCAAATGCAAGTTATTACAAAGATTGATTGTCTCGTTAAAAACTTGAAAAGAAAAATCCAGTGGAGTAAGGACCTTGACGAAAGAAAAAGAGTATACTCTCTCCCAGAATAAAATATCTAAAATTTTGGCATCTTGATGTAGTAATTTCCTCAATCTCCGCATACAAATTTTATTTCGTAGTTTTTCAAATATTGATGTGGGTAGTGATTTTATAAGTAAATTTGTCAGATTTCTACTTTAGAGAATATTATTCCGCATCTTGTTGTACGTCAATGTCACTATTGTGTTAGAGCTCATGAGTATAGAATAATTTTGGTAATATGTGTTTTGTTCAATCTTTTTTTATGTGTCCTTCATTATGTTGTTTGATGCAAGGTGAATTATCTTCGAACATAACTCCAAGGCTGTATAAAATGCTTGATAATCCACATGATTCCCGAATATGTTGACTAACAGATTGCAGCTAAAAACATTATATACTTGCTTCATGGATTGCTAGTAATTCTATAGGGTTTGATGAAGTTGTCGTCTCTATTTTTGTACACTTTCAAGAAATAGTTATGCCACAATTTGTGAATAAATAACCCGTCTGTGATCTTCCAAAATAAGGATCTGACATGTACCTAGTATCTACGTATCCAATCAGTTGCAATTTTGAATTATTTGGAAAGAATAGCCCAAGATTGATTGTCCCACGAAGATATCCTAATATATGTTTGAATCCATCACAATGCATTTTAGTTGGATTAGAACTGAATCTCGCCAATAGGTTCACAACAAATGCAATATCAGGTCATGTGTTGTTTGCAAGATACATGAGAACATCAGTAGCACTAAGATATGAAACTTCAGGACTAAGAACATCTTCATCTGATTTTCTAGGACTGAATGGATCTTTATCAACTTCAAGTGACCGAACAACCATTGGTGTTGTTAGTGGATGAGATTTGTTCATGTAGAATAGATCAAGAACCTTTTTTTATATAAGTGGACTGATGGACAAATAATATTGAAGATAAGTTATCCACCTGTATACCTAAACAAAATTTTATCTTTCCAAGATATTTCATTTCAAACTCATTTTTCAAATAATTAGCAGCGTTAGTAATATCTTCAAAAGTACCAATAATATTCAAATCATCCATATATAAACAAGTTTTTGACCTTTTAATAAAAATATATGGACACATTTGATTACTTATATAATAATCTTTTAATTAGTATTCACTAAGCCTATTGTACCACATACGACCAGATTGTTTTAAACCATATAATGATCATTGTAATCTAAATGAATATAAATGTTGAGACTGTTAGGTCCCGTATAAGGGCTATTTTAAGCTAGAAGAGGGGTTGAATAGCTTAAATTTCAATTTAATAATTATAGTGGTATTTTAAAAATATTTGTTTCCTTTTTAAATATTTTTACCAAGTTGTTTAACAGATGATAAGTGCGGAAGTAAACAACAAGCAAAAGGAAATATCACACACAGGATTTTATCCTGGTTCGCGATGGCGCAACCCCTAATGGATTCGCTCACCCCTACTCCAGTCCCCGAGCTCCTCTCCCGGACTGGAGATTTTTCCCTTAAAATAATCTCGCTCCTTTAATAGGCGGAGAAGCCTTTACAACCTTACAAATATTAGTCTTGGTACGTGACTTCAAGTCAATACCTCACAATAAATGTAAAAACCCTATAAAATTTATCTTAGAGCGTAATTACCAATTACTTCTTCAAAATCTTTATAGAAACCTACGCAACTTATCTTAGACAGAAACTCCGCGTTACTTCTTCAAAGTTGATGTAGAACCCGAGTGTAGTCTTTGTACTTCTAAGCTTTTGCCGGTCTTGGATCTTAGGTCTTAGATCTTGGATCTTTTCTTTTCTTCACGGTGCAAAGACGACTAACTTCCCGTTAGCTCGTCTAGGACTTGGGTCTTAGAACAAGAATCACCTCACTTCACTTCACCTCACTGCAAATATTAGACAGACAATATCTACGAAACAAATAGTGATAATTAAGAGTTTATTTAGACTAGCAAATTAAATACTAGACTAAGAGTGACTACAATTTTTAATAATAAGTTTTATAGTCAAGGTTAGGTATACTTTCTTTAGATCTAATATATTGATCAAGTATACTTCAAATTACTCCTTTAAATATTAAGTCTTTCGGAGTAATATATTTAATCCTTATTTTTAGCAAATATGCTTTATAGGATTTGCAAATATTCTTTTCTTTGAATATAAATAAATCTTAATCAAAGAATACTTGTATCTCAATTCTCCTCTTTAGATATGATATACTAAATCTTGGAGATTGGATGTACGAAATCTTTGTAAGCTTTGTTTGCTTAACGTTTCGTAATGTATACTTTATTTTGACTTATATAAATGTCAAAGTTTAATTGTAAATACTTCGTTACGGTTTAGCCAAAAATAAGTAAATGTAATAAATAAAATAAGAGTGGCTAAACTCGTTCTTTTGAAGTAATAAGAACTAAGATTACTCTTTCTTTAAATTAACTTTAAAGAGTATCTTGTCCAATCCCTTTTGTCTCCTTTATGGTTTTAGCCAAAAATAAATAAGTGCAATAAATTAAAACAAGAGTGGCTAAACTCAATCTTTTGGAGATCGGGATAAAAAGCAAATTTTAATCGATGTTTTGTCCCCTGGAACACTAAATATGTTTAGTGAGGATATCGGATATGCTTTTTGTAGTAAGATTGACTTTAGTCAACTTAAATCCCTTTTAGGGATGAAGTACTTCTTTCTCGAAGTATATTCGAATCTTTAGTCCTTTTAGAAGACAAGTACTTTTACGAACCTTGTTCAAATCTTTGTTTTTCGCACGAGATAAATATTTGTTGAACTTGGTTCGAATCTTTTGGACTCTTAAAAGAGATCCGTAATAGAGCTTAATTAAGATAGATGAAGTTAAATATAAAGCTCTAAAAGTAAATATGGTCGGTAAGACTCGAATACGAAGCTAAGGTACCACTTTTAAAGATGGTCGGAAAAGTTCGCCGGAAAAATTCGCCAGAGGTTCGGCCGGATTTTGGCTTATGGGCGACCTTGGGCAGCCCTTCGGGAGGCCGAAAAGTGGTGGTGGATGAGCTAGCTTGACGGGAGTAAGCTTGGTTAGTGGATCTTGAGCTTATATATAAAACCTTGTGTATATATGAATATATATGTATAAGATAGAAGGTTTTAAAGATGAAGTATGTAGAGAGAGTGTTTGAATGCTTGATAGCTTGAATACTTCTAAAAATCCCAGCAATTTTTTGGCTCTTTAGCTTATTGAAAATGGGTGGGGGGAGGTTAGTATTTATAGAGGGAGTTAGGTGAAATGGGTGGATGAGATGAAAAGAAGTGTATGGTGTAGATGAGTGAGATGTGGCATATTGTAGGCTTAGTATTTGGTCTCCTAATAAGACAAACAACTTTACACATGGAAATCCCAGCCATTTCTTCACTTGGATGTGACTAATAAATACGTACCAATTAACGAATAAATACGTAACATGTATCGTTAATTATTCTAACATTAATTCTATAAATACTCAATAAATTATGAATAAATTATGGAGCATTTATAATAATTATAAGATGACATATTAGTAACTTTGGTCAACTTTGGTCAACCTTTGGTCTCTGTTTTGACTAAGTCAAACGAATGGTCAACTGCCTCGTTTTTCGTGTCCGGACCAAAGTTCTCGAAAAATTATGAAACTTCTATCATGCATTGAAAATATTATTTAAATGATTAATCTCAAGTTTCAAGTCATTCTAGCCTGTAGAAGTATTTTATTTGGATTTAAACAGTTAAATCAGGGTTTCGGTTCCAAATAAAATGTAACTAGTCTTTTGTATATTTATGGATATATCTTTGAAAAATGTTTATAACTAGGATATATACTCGAAAATATATTTCACAATATATAAAATATTTGGACTGAAGAAAATATATTTCTGGGTATTTAAAATAATTTTCTCTGAATAATAATATATTTATGTAGCAATAGAGAAAATATTTTAACTAATCAAATTAATGATGAAAAAATATTAATAAGTAATTGAAAATATATTTCCCAATATATAAAGTATTTGGAGAGGAAGGAAATATATTTCCGAATATTCAAAATAATTTTCTCTGAATAATGACTATCATTAGAGTAGGAGAAAATTCATTTTAAATAGTTTCTTTGAGGAGTAAAATATATAATAATATCTTGAATTCAGAAATATTGTCAAATGAGGGAATAATCTTTATATTTATATTACAATATAAATATATTTTAATCTGCCAGAGTTGACTTATTTGACTTTAAAACAAATCACTTAAATATATGACCTAATTGGAGAGGATTACTAAGTGTATTTAATTTTTATGTTTAATCATACAAATACCAAAATAAATAATTAACTTAATATCGAAGATATCCTTTCAATCTTCCCCTTTTTGGTATTTGCCAAACAAACATAAAAATTAAATTTTTCTAAAGTGTGTGCTTCCCCTTAGTGTATGCATGTAATTAAAAATATCTTTGCACCTAGCACAAATAGAGTAATTACTGATTATATTTCCAATTCAATTTTGTCCCTGCAAAATAGATAGCTCATGAGATGTATCAATATAAAATTTTAATTTTGAGCTACACACATATATGTCTTCTTCCCCTTTTGTTTGGTATAGTACCAAAAAATATTGTTTTCCATTTGAGATTTTATAGAAATTATGCATGTATTCTAATGTATCAAGCAAATTAATGTTTTATAAAACATATGTTTTCTTCCCCGTAGCCTTATTTCCAGAATTTTAACAAGTATGTTTTTAGCTACACTTGTGTGATTTGCATATATATTTTCTCATACTGTGTAAAATAATTTCTTATGCAAGAGAGTCTCGATTATTTTTAGCAAGGGAATGAACCAATGATTATGTTTCCTTTAACATTTTATGGCAGAAAAAAAAACTTTTGTAACATGTATTCGAATGAAGGAGAGTCAGGAATATTCAAGAAGCACATACAATTTTTTCATAGAACAATTATGTTTACATGTCTCAATACATGTCAATTTAATCAAGCTTTTCTGCAGAATACATGTTTTAATTCTAATACACTCTATCTATGAACAACCTGTTACAGTGACTAAATCTGATACACATTAGAACATAATACATATTAGAGTCTTAATACAGGCTATTTTGAGGTGCATGCTTTAGCATTTCAGGGTCTAAAACTAGATGCATAAGTTTGTGCGTCACATCAGGACAACTATGATCACTTATGCATCTGACAAAATATAGAAGATTTACCTCATTACCTGTTTAAGCATCTTGCTTGAGGATGCTTCCTTTCTGCAGTACTTTGGACAAGAGAGCTTCTTTGATGCAACAATTCTATTATACACATACTAGCATTAAATATTAATAACTCTGTGTGTGTTTTTGTAGACGAGAACTGATTTTAGATAATAGAGACAGATTTATATTTACACACAAAAGTAGTTCACTTCACTCAGTGTGGTTCACTGAGTGTCATGAACTGAATCCTGGCCCTGTCTTAGATTACATATTAGAAGTACATCCACTTCTAATGTCAGCAAAAGCTAGAAAGCAACAACAATACATGATATAAGACCAACATACAATCCTAGAATAAACATTCAGGGATCAAAAGTGATAGCAGATTAACGTCATAAGAGAAATAAACACCATACAAACAACCACCAAACAACAATCAACCACCAGTATCCCCATCCCCTTATCCAGCTTTAATTAATGTTTTCCATATCAGCTACATAACCAGCTAGTCCAGGAAGATTTCCATTTCCATCTCTACCAACATTCATACCTACAGTTTCCAGCTCATGGAGCATATCTATTTCATTCATCAGTTGGCCTTCAGAAGTCATTTGCACTTGATATAGATTGACTACATCCATTTCCATTCCAATATTCCCACTATTCCCAAGTGTCCCAGCTGCTAGTCCTTCTAGATAGTTTAGCCTGGCTAGTATATTCATGTTCTCAGATTTTAAAGTCCTAATTTCAGTTTTCTGTTCTTCGAACAAGGCTTTAACAGAACCATTGCTAGTTAGAGATATATCCTCTTCACTAATAGCAGGTGGAATAATAGTAGGTTTGAATTTTTGAGGTTCACAGACAGATAGTGGAACTTGAGTTCTAACATGAGCTAGTGTAAGGTAGGAATCAATCTCTTGAGCTAGGGGAAGGTGCATGTACACATGATACACATTGAAAATGGTAGACAACAGGGCACCATAGGGCATATACTCAACATAACTGGCATTTATCATGTTTAACAGGATGAGGTAGCTAATACTAAAATCAATCTTATTGGTTATAATGTGAAACATGATTTTTAGGTCAAAGAAGTCAAAGTATTTACTTTGACTTGGCTTGGGAAGAATGTTGGCTCTTAGTATCAAAGCTAGTTGCTGAAAGGTTGGATTGAAATGTTTATAGTGGATTCCACAATTCTCATTACACATACCTATGGGAATGTCATCATCACAGAAGTTGCTTACCAACAGCTGAAACTCTTATTTGTTGAAAACAAAGAAAGAGTATATATCAATACAAGGCTGATTTGTTACTTGGGAAGGAAATAACAAGGCTCTATTGATAGTCTTATGATCAACTAGCATGAGTTTTCCACCAACCACAGAGGTGAAATGCATAACCCCATCTAGTCCCCTTTGAACTCTCATATTGCAGTAGAACTCACTCATAAGATGTGGGTAGTAGTGTTTGCCTGGATGATAGACTAGGTTGTCTATCTTAGCATCTTTCATGATTTTTTCAATCCTGCCCATAACTTCAACACTTAGTCCAGGCTGAGTGTTTTTGTTGAGTGCTAATACTTTCTTAGAGTGTGAAGGGTTGATAAGCTTAGGAGGAGGGGGAGACATTTTTGGAATTCTCTTCAGTTGAGCAATGCTAGGGGATTTGTTAGGGCCCCTCTGGAAGGAGGGTTTTCTTGGCCTTGGGTTTGAAGGGTTAGGTGTTTGATATTTAGAGCTCTGGTAGAAAGGGATTGAGTGATTTGAGTAACCTCTCTTGGATTTCTTGAAGTTGTATGGCCTGGTAGAGAAGTTTTTGAAAGGAGAAGAGGTTGAATGTGTAAATTGGTTTATTTCCATGGTGGTTAGGAGGTGAGGAAGTTCTTGGATGGGATTAGGGTTAGGGTTTGAGTTGGAAGGTAGAGGAGTGAAATCCATAAT
The DNA here is from genome assembly GCA_028671895.1 of Oenanthe sinensis. Taxonomy (NCBI): domain Eukaryota; kingdom Viridiplantae; phylum Streptophyta; class Magnoliopsida; order Apiales; family Apiaceae; genus Oenanthe; species Oenanthe sinensis. Next base: position 28,804,563 of record CM053803.1, on the reverse strand, counting down.
GGAGTGCAGGGGAAAGAGATTTTGGTTCTGAGGATGTATGTGTGTGAAGTTATTCATGGAGGAAGTGAAGTGCAGGTAGGTCTATTTATAGATAAATATAGTTAGTGCATTTTAAAGAATCCAATCTATTATGCACTTTGTCTAGACACTTATACATATGCACTTATACATAAACTTGTATATACTTGCACATATTCAGATATTGCAGTCACACATGCTTATGTAAGCTCAAAAGTGGCAGGTGTGGTATAAATGCTTGCAGTCTGCCAACACAAAATTTCAGATAGGGCAGTCACATACACCCTTTTAGTCTAAAAACACTTTCCCTTTTTTTTTTGATTAGAGACAGAGACTGATTTATTTAGTATGGATGCATACAACAATGTGAATGTGCAAGACATGTACTGCAGCATATATGTATCTAGAAAATATGTAAGGCACACAGAGACTACATTTTATTTTATTCTATTACTGAGCTTTCATTTAGATAATACACATAAAGCAAGTAGGAAATTTGAATGGAAGATAGAGCATGGAAGGTATAACTCTGCAGGGGAGATATCAGTTATGATTACCTAGGAAGCATACTAGTTTTAGTATATGCATGGAAGTCCACTTAATACAGTGTGTGTATATATATAGTACTTCATAAAGTATCAACAAATATCTATTTTGATATAGAAAAATAATTTCTGGCACATAACAGTTATGCACCCAAGTACTCAGAAGAGAACAAAATAAATATATTCCTGACTTAAACTCTATATGCTTCATGTCTTTATTTAAGTATGTATGTATACAAGTATCAACTAAAATTCAAATTAAAATGTCAGGTGAAGTTATGAATCCAAGTTAGTTGTAAGTAAGGACATACAGCACACATTCACAGATAGGTCAGAAGTTTTGCAAAGTCCACTTTCAACAGTAGCTTAAGTCTCAGAGTTTCTAATTTGTTCTGCACATTTCTAAGTAGAGCTAATATAGCTGATATATTTATATAGCTTAGTGCAACTATACATGTTATTGCATTTAATGAAAAATACTCAGAGTTGAACTAGTTGACTTTTAAATAAGACTACAGCTTTCAGCTTTCTACCAACTTATTGATTTGATAGGGACAGTTTTGAAAAGGTAAAGATAGACTTTAGTGGTTAATAGCATTTTTATATACACATGACAGATTTTAATCAGATGCACATTAACACATATCTATACATATTATTTATATATATACTTGCTCATATGATGCTCATTTAATTTTATATCCCCTTGCAGTATGAATGATATATTTCAGGTGCACCTATATATAGTCCATTAGGCATAGTAACAGTGTGGATGCTTCTACAAATAGTAGGAATGAATTCAATTTCTCAGATATATTCAGAGATGTCTATTCCTATAGCAAGTATCAATTATGCAAATATGGTTAGAATATTGCAGACAAGCAGCCTCATTGATATGCATAAGCAAATTAAAATGAATGAGATAGTATTAATTCTTAATAAGTCAGTAGTTAATCAAAAATTAGTAACTATTCAGTTTAAATTACAGTAGTTTAAGTACACACATCCAAGCTTTCATACAATGAACTGGCTTCAAATTTTGGCATGCACATGGAGCAGAGTAGTTTCACATACCTCATGTGAATTTAAAAGTATCGTTTTTAACCTTTTTCTCTTGCTGTTTGATATTCCTTGCTCTCAACAATTACACAAGGTATATACTTTTAGCATAAAATAAAAGAGCAATCTTAAGTGTCAATTTTTTTTGAAACATATTTGAGATTGATACCATTTTCTTTGTTCAGTAATTAAAACAGGGTCAAAGTCTCTATTTAGCCAATTCTTTCCAGCATGTTAATCTATTAGACTTAATCATGTCACATAGGGCTTATTAGAGCTATTTTGAGCATCACATACTGAATCTCAATACATTAGTAACAAGATTCACAACAGATCAAGATGTTCTATAAATCGTTTTGACACTTATAAAGGAATTTAACTAAATCATGTGCTCAATTATATTAATTTTTAACAATTAAGGCACAAGGGCATCTCATGATTCCTTATCATAGAGTCGATTAATATTTCTATTAATCTTAGCAGATACAGTTTATTATCAACATGCTCAATCAGTTGTGTCAGAATTCAGTCTAAATAACAGCTAAAAATTATTTCTTTTTAGAGAATAACATTTACACAAGTAGAGCAATATGTTGCTTTATCATGTATTTATATGAATCACAACTTTGAGTTTTAAGAGAGTTACCTGTCCCCATGGCCTTGTCCACATTAGTCATTACCTGGTTTTATAAGTATACTTGATTTGTGTGATATTGATTGGGTTCAATTGTTCATCTCCTTTTCATGGGTTTCCCAAATCGTGTCTTGTTTTTCAACCCCTTCAATTTGTGAAGCCAATCCAATCTTCGTTGTCCTTTTACATCCCCAATTCGCTAGTTTCCTGCACATGCTATAGTTTGAGAAGTTAGGAATACATGCAAGCAACGATTCATACCTATTTTCATTTAATTGATATATATATATATGTTGATTTCGAAGTAATTCATCTAATCTATTCAGAGATTATTGAATATAGGCATCGAAATCATTCAGTATGATCAACCCAGTAACTTTCTCATCAATCGATAGTGAATCGATTAGAGAATGGAGAATAGAAAAGAGCAGAACGAAGGCACCCATTAGGAATTAGGATTATTAGTTCGGTGAAGAACCAGAGAAGATGATGCGAAGTAGAGAGAAGAAAAACGGTATGGACCATCCGATACAAGTGAAATACATTTGTATATATATATGTATTTGTAAAATAATAGATATAACTGAATATTTCTTTTGGGCTTAGCCGAACTGGTGTTTGACTGGGCTGGAAAAAAAAACTATTTTGATAATATATATGAATATATATTTATGTAAATATATATTTATATAACATTATATTTTACAATTTTAAGAATATATATATATATTTATGATGAGGATAAATAAAAATCATACTCCGAGTATCTCAAGAATTTAGAAAATTCGCTCGAATAAATTTTTCTATCGACAAATCTGAACTCTTAAAGTAGTATAGTAAAATTCGATTGACAAATTTCTTTCTCAGTAAATCTGAATTTTAGAACCTACTAAGGGAATCCGATCGACAAATTAATTTAGTCGTAAGATGACTGAGGAGTATGAGGATTAAATACCCAAAATTATATATGTATATATAAGGATAAAATATTTATACATATATATATATATATATATATATATATATATATATATATATATATATATATGTATATATGTCAGATCAATACTAAATTTGTTGACATGATCTCTTAGAAAATGAAGGGGCTTTGTAAAGATATCAGCGACATTATTTTCTGTGTCGATATGAACCATCTTTATATCCCCTTTGTTGACATGATCTCTTAGAAAATGATGTCTCACATCAATATGTTTAGATCTTGAGTGCAACACAGGATTTTTACTTAAATCAATAGCACTTGTGTTGTCACACAAAATTGAGATTACGTCAAACTTTTTATTATAGTCAGCTAGTGTTTGCTTCATCCAAAGGATTTGAGCACAACATTTTGCGGCTGCTATATACTCAGCTTCTGTAGTGGAGATTGATACTGAATTTTGTTTCTTGGAAAACCAAGATACTAAACATCCTCCAAGAAACTGGCATGTTCCACTAGTGCTTTTTCTGTCTACCAAATGTCCGGCATAATCTGAATCAGAAAAGCATACTAGGTTGAACGACATTCCTTTAGGATACCAAAGACCAACATCAGTGGTTCCCTTTAAATATCTCAATATCCGTTTGACTGCGGATAAATGAGATTCTTTAGGTGCTACTTGAAATCTTGCACACTTACAGACACTATATTGAATATCAGGCCGGCTTGCGGTAATATATAGCAGAATGCCAATCATGCCTCGATATTTCTTTGTGTCTATAAGGATCCCCTTGGGATCTTCTGTTAATTTATCAGAAGTAGACATTGGAGTAGAAATAGGTTTAGAGTGTTCCATTTCAAACTTCTTTAGCATCTCTTTACAATACTTAGATTGTGAGACATGAATACCTTCATCTGATTGCCTTATTTGCAATCCTAAAAAGAAATTTAGTTCTCCCATCATACTCATTTCAAACTCTTTGCTCATACTTTCTGAGAATTCTTTACACAATATACAATTTGTAGACCCAAAGATAATGTCGTCTACGTATATTTGGACAAGAAGTATATCATCTTTTACTTGTCGTGTAAATAAGGTTTTATCAGCAGTTCCCATTTTAAAATTATTTTCTAAAAGGAACTTGCTTAATCTTTCGTACCAAGCTCTTGGAGCTTGCTTTAATCCGTATAGAGCTTTGTATAATTTATATACATACTCTGGATTTATTGCATCTTCAAAACCGGGAGGTTGCTTAACGTATACTTCTTCCTCAAGTATTCCGTTTAAAAATGCAGATTTTACATCCATTTGATATACTTTGAAATCTTTATGACATGCGTAAGCTAATAGCATTCGAATTGATTCAATTCTAGCTACGGGTGCATATGTTTCATCAAAGTCAATACCTTCCATTTGAGTATATCCTTGGGCAACCAACCTCGCCTTATTTCGAACAACTGTTCCATTTTCATCTAATTTATTTCGAAATACCCATTTTGTTCCAATTATGGAAGTATCTTTGGGTTTTGGAACAAGTTCCCAGACTTTACTACGAGTGAATTGGAGTAATTCTTCCTGCATAGCAAAAATCCAGTCTTCGTCTAATAAAGCTTCTTTCGCGGTCTTAGGTTCTATTTGAGATATAAAGCTAAGATGATTCACAATATTTTGAACTTGTGACCGCGTTTGAACTCCTTTACTTAAATCTCCTAGGACATTGTCCAATGGATGACTTTTAATTGTAGGAATTTCTTTAGGGAGTTCAGGTTCAATTTCGAGCAATTCTAGTAGATTATTTGGAGTAGTAGTTCCGACATCCGTATTTTCGAATTGTCGAATGATATTTTCAATATCATCTTGTTCGACATCTTCTTTGTCAACTAGATTCTTATACCTCGAAGGTGGTTTTGATTCATCAAATGCTACGTTCATTGATTCTTCCACCACAAGAGTTTTGAGATTGAATACTCGATAAGCTTTACTATTGTTTGAATATCCCATAAAAATACCTTCACTTGATTTTGGATCAAACTTTGTGAGGTAGTCTTTCGTATTCAATATGAAGCATTTGCTTCCAAATACTTTGAAATAACTAATTTTTGGCGTTTTTCCATAATAAAGCTCGTAGGGAGTCTTTTGCTTTATAGGTCGTAATAAGACCCTATTTAAAATATGGCAAGCAGTTGACATTGCTTCAGCCCAGAAATATTTAGGACGTCGATATTCATTTAGCATTGTGCTAGTCATTTCTTGCAGAGTTCGATTCTTCCTTTCAACCACTCCATTTGATTGAGGAGTATAAGGAGCAGAAAAGTTATGTGTGATGCCATTTCCATCACAGAATTCTACGAATTTTGAGTTTTCAAATTCTTTACCATGATCAGTCCTTATATAGACTATGGTACTACTTTGTTGATTTTGAATCTTCTTACATAAAGCACAGAATGCTTCAAATGCATCACTCTTGGCTTTAAGAAATTCAGTCCATGTGTACCTTGAATAATCATCAATAATTACCAATGTGTATGAGCATCCACCTAGACTGTGTACAGGAACTGGACCAATGAGATCCATATGTAATAGTTCAAGGGGTCTCAAGGTAGATACCAAAAATTTAGCTTTGTGAGAGGCCCTTATTTGTTTGCCTATTTCACAAGCTTCACATAAGTGATCTTTTTGAAAATTTAACTTTGGTATACCTCGTATATGATCGTTAGTTGATATATTTCTTATCAACTTCATGTTAACATGTCCTAATCGTCAATGCCATAACCATGGATCATCATTTGTAGTGATTAGGCACACATTTTCAAACTTGTTCATATCACATGTGTACACATTTTTGTTACGAGGGCAAGTGAGGACTAACTTTCCATCTTTGTTTAGGACTGAACAATGAGTAGGATAGAAGATTACCTTACATTCGTTATCGCAGAGTTGACTTATGGAGAGAAGATTGTATTTTAGTCCAGTGACTAGTTGTACATTTGATATTTTAAACCTTTCAGTTCCAATGTCACCAATACCGATAATGTTACCTTTACTACTATCTCCAAATGTGACACTCCCAGCAGTAACCTTTTTAATGTTTTTCAAGATTGACTTATTTCCAGTCATATGTCTCGAACATCCACTATCAAGGTACCACATGTCTTGTTTAGCGGCAAGACACACCTCTTGGGGCGTAGTGGAGATTTCCTTTGAAGTAGATTCTTCTCCAATAGCCATAAGACATAAATTGACAACTTCATCACTTGCTTCGGGAGTTTCTTCATCTTCACTTAGATCCCAACCATTTTCAGCCACGAGAGTTCTTCCTTTAGAGAGTTTAGGACATTCTCGTTTGAAATGACCAGGTTGTTTACACTCATAACATACATCTTGTGTTTCCTCCTGATTCTGTTCTTTGGGTTTTGGATGAGTATAATTTTGAGTGTTATTATTTGCATTGTTATAGACATTTGGGTTTTGAATGCCTTTTCCTTTGTTATAGCCCGTAGGTGAAAAATTACTCTTATAGTTAGGAGTGTAATTTTGAGAGTAATTTAGCCTTCCATTTGAGTTAAAAACTCTTTGTTGGTTGTTTGATTTTAGGAAGCCTTTTCCGTACCTTTGGGCTTTACTTTGAAGAACGCGACGAAGTTGTCTTGTGAGTAAGGCAGTTTCGCTCTCATCAAGATTTTGAATTTCTTCTTTTAATTCATCGTCAATACCTTCTTCATCAATTAATATGGCTTTTAAAGCCATACTTTTCTTTTTGTCTTCCACTTTAGGAATGACTAGTTCAGGAATATTATCTTCTTCGTAAGCACGAAGATTTCCGAACAGATTATCGATGTTATAATCATTTAGATTATGCATCTCTTTGATAGTAGTTACCTTTACTTTCCAACTTGGTGGTAGAGCTTTTAGAATTCTTCTATTCTTTTCATTTTGATTATAACTCTTTCCAAGTTGAGATAATTCATCGATAATTCGAGTAAATCTCGTTTCCATGTCGATAATATTTTCTCCTTCTAGGAGTTTAAAGTTCTCGTATTCTTGGATTAATGTATCCATTCGAGACTCTTTTATATCAGTGGTTCCTTCATAGGTTACCACTAATTTGTTCCACATTTCTTGGGCCGACTTGCAATTATTTACTCTTTTATATTCTTTTTCTGCAAGTGCACTAGTGAGAACCATTTCCGCTTTTGCGGCGACGTTCATTCTTTCTTCTTCATCATGAGTATATTCACTAACCTTCTTTTCGATAGATATATCATCTATTATTTTTGTAGGAATAATTACTCCATCCTCTATGGCCATCCAAACTCTTACTCCTTGAGATCTTGCATAAATGCGAAACCTCATTTTCCATGTTGCAAAGTTTGTGCCATCGAATAGAGGAGGTCTAGAACTGGACAATCCTTCACCACACCCAATGGTGTTTAGATAAGCCATTCAGGATCTACTTTTTGTTGTGCTTATAAATCTGCAAATCACTTAACAAACACGTTAAAAAGCACTGCTTTGATACCAATTGTTAGGTCCCGTATAAGGGCTATTTTAAGCTAGAAGGGGGGTTGAATAGCTTAAATTTCAATTTAATAATTATAGTGGTATTTTAAAAATATTTGTTTCCTTTTTAAATATTTTTACCAAGTTGTTTAACAGATGATAAGTGCGGAAGTAAACAACAAGCAAAAGGAAATATCACACACAGGATTTTATCCTGGTTCGCGATGGTGCAACCCCTAATGGATTCGCTCACCCCTACTCCAGTCCCCGAGCTCCTCTCCCGGACTCGAGATTTTTCCCTTAAAATAATCTCGCTCCTTTAATAGGCGGAGAAGCCTTTACAACCTTACAAATATTAGTCTTGGTACGTGACTTCAAGTCAATACCTCACAATAAATGTAAAAACCCTATAAAATTTATCTTAGAGCGTAATTACCAATTACTTCTTCAAAATCTTTATAGAAACCTACGCAACTTATCTTAGACAGAAACTCCGCGTTACTTCTTCAAAGTTGATGTAGAACCCGAGTGTAGTCTTTGTACTTCTAAGCTTTTGCCGGTCTTGGATCTTAGGTCTTAGATCTTGGATCTTTTCTTTTCTTCACGGTGCAAAGACGACTAACTTCCCGTTAGCTCGTCTAGGACTTGGGTCTTAGAACAAGAATCACCTCACTTCACTTCACCTCACTGCAAATATTAGACAGACAATATCTACGAAACAAATAGTGATAATTAAGAGTTTATTTAGACTAGCAAATTAAATACTAGACTAAGAGTGACTACAATTTTTAATAATAAGTTTTATAGTCAAGGTTAGGTATACTTTCTTTAGATCTAATATATTGATCAAGTATTCTTCAAATTACTCCTTTAAATATTAAGTCTTTCGGAGTAATATATTTAATCCTTATTTTTAGCAAATATGCTTTATAGGATTTGCAAATATTCTTTTCTTTGAATATAAATAAATCTTAATCAAAGAATACTTGTATCTCAATTCTCCTCTTTAGATATGATATAATAAATCTTGGAGATTGGATGTACGAAATCTTTGTAAGCTTTGTTTGCTTAACGTTTCGTAATGTATACTTTATTTTGACTTATATAAATGTTAAAGTTTAATTGTAAATACTTCGTTACGGTTTAGCCAAAAATAAGTAAATGTAATAAATAAAATAAGAGTGGCTAAACTCGTTCTTTTGAAGTAATAAGAACTAAGATTACTCTTTCTTTAAATTAACTTTAAAGAGTATCTTGTCCAATCCCTTTTGTCTCCTTTATGGTTTTAGCCAAAAATAAATAAGTGCAATAAATTAAAACAAGAGTGGCTAAACTCAATCTTTTGGAGATCGGGATAAAAAGCAAACTTTAATCGATGTTTTGTCCCCTGGAACACTAAATATGTTTAGTGGGGATATCGGATATGCTTTTTGTAGTAAGATTGACTTTAGTCAACTTAAATCCCTTTTAGGGATGAAGTACTTCTTTCTCGAAGTATATTCGAATCTTTAGTCCTTTTAGAAGACAAGTACTTTTACGAACCTTGTTCAAATCTTTGTTTTTCGCACGAGATAAATATTTGTTGAACTTGGTTTGAATCTTTTGGACTCTTAAAAGAGATCCGTAATAGAGCTTAATTAAGATAGATGAAGTTAAATATAAAGCTCTAAAAGTAAATATGGTCGGTAAGACTCGAATACGAAGCTAAGGTACCACTTTTAAAGATGGTCGGAAAAGTTGACCGGAAAAGTTCGCCGGAAAAATTCGCCAGAGGTTCGGCCGGATTTTGGCTTATGGGCGACCTTGGGCAGCCCTTCGGGAGGCCGGAAAGTGGTGGTGGATGAGCTAGCTTGATGGGAGTAAGCTTGGTTAGTGGATCTTGAGCTTATATATAAAACCTTGTGTATATATGAATATATATGTATAAGAGAGAAGGTTTTAAAGATGAAGTATGTAGAGAGAGTGTTTGAATGCTTGATAGCTTGAATACTTCTAAAAATCCCAGCAATTCTTTGGCTCTTTAGCTTATTGAAAATGGGTGGGGGGAGGTTAGTATTTATAGAGGGAGTTAGGTGAAATGGGTGGATGAGATGAAAAGAAGTGTATGGTGTAGATGAGGGAGATGTGGCATATTGTAGGCTTAGTATTTGGTCTCCTAATAAGACAGACAACTTTACACATGGAAATCCCAGCCATTTCTTCACTTGGATGTGACTAATAAATACGTACCAATTAACGAATAAATACGTAACATGTATCGTTAATTATTCTAACATTAATTCTATAAATACTCAATAAATTATGAATAAATTGTGGAGCATTTATAATAATTATAAGATGACATATTAGTAACTTTGGTCAACTTTGGTCTCTGTTTTGACTAAGTCAAACGAATGGTCAACTGCCTCGTTTTTCGTGTCCGGACCAAAGTTCTCGAAAAATTATGAAACTTCTATCATGCATTGAAAATATTATTTAAATGATCAATCTCAAGTTTCAAGTCATTCTAGCCTGTAGAAGTATTTTATTTGGATTTAAACAGTTAAATCAGGGTTTCGGTTCCAAATAAAATGTAACTAGTCTTTTGTATATTTATGGATATATCTTTGAAAAATGTTTATAACTAGGATATATACTCGAAAATATATTTCACAATATATAAAATATTTGGACTGAAGAAAATATATTTCTGGGTATTTAAAATAATTTTCTCTGAATAATAATATATTTATGTAGCAATAGAGAAAATATTTTAACTAATCAAATTAATGATGAAAAAATATTAATAAGTAATTGAAAATATATTTCCCAATATATAAAGTATTTGGAGAGGAAGGAAATATATTTCCGAATATTCAAAATAATTTTCTCTGAATAATGACTATCATTAGAGTAGGAGAAAATTCATTTTAAATAGTTTCTTTTAGGAGTAAAATATATAATAATATCTTGAATTCAGAAATATTGTCAAATGAGGGAATAATCTTTATATTTATATTACAATATAAATATATTTTAATCTGCCAGAGTTGACTTATTTGACTTTAAAACAAATCACTTAAATATATGACCTAATTGGAGAGGATTACTAAGTGTATTTAATTTTTATGTTTAATCATACAAATGCCAAAATAAATAATTAACTTAATATCGAAGATATCCTTTCAGAGACTTACTTCCTTCAAATTTTAATCCTTCGGGTATTTTCTTATATATTTCACTATCAAGTGATCTATATGGGTAGGCTTTCACGATGTTTATGAGACATATTTCTAGTTTTTCCATACAAGTCATACCCATTAGAAAATGAAAAGTAACTCCATCCATAATAGGAGAGTATCTCACAATTTCATTTCTCTCATTTCATTTTCATACAAATACCCATCTATTTCTAACGGGGACCACCCCAACTAGTGTTTGGACTACAAGTCCAAATATATTTCTCTTGCGCATGGACTACAATTCTTCTTGGATTGCAACTTTCTCTTTTGGCCAATCCTCTTTTTGTTGACATTCATCCACACTTTGTGGTTCAAGATTGCAGTTTTCAAGAATATCACATGCCACGAAAAAAACATATACATCATCAATTTCAGTACTCCCATGATCCAATTATTTAATGTTATGTACATAACTTATTGAGATCTCATAATTTTCATGTTCCTTTACTTCTATGGAAGTATATGACACTTCAAGGGTAATATCCTCTTCTAGAAGCAATATCACTTCTAGGATTTTTGTTACATCCACTTTAGGGGCTCGAACCTCTTCTAGAGTATTTTCTGGAAAATTTGCCACTTCAGGGGTAATTCCAATTAATTTTTATTTTTATGGTACTATATCTTTTGCACCAACAGGTCTATCACGCTTATAACGTAGTTCTGAATCATTAATCAATTATTCAGGAATCTATTTATATTTAAGGATTTCAACCCGCGTTGTAGCATTAACAAAAGGTATATGTGATTTTATAATATGTCTAGAATCATTAAAATCACATAGCATTTGATTAACAATGCTTTGTATAGGAATAATTCTTTTAACCTTATTTTCACATTAATTAGTACATGGGTCAATATAATTCAATCCTAATGAACATAACAAGCAGTAAAACATGATCAGTTAATGGTTCAAATTATCTAATGATAGAAAGTGAATCAAAATCAACATATATATATCAATTCTTCTTTGAGGTCTCATTTTTGTTCTTTGTGGTGGACTAATATGAACATATACTACACTACTAAAAAATTTAAAGTGGGAGATATCGGGTACTTGACCGATAACTAACTAATGGGAATATTCTTTATGATAAACAGATGGTCTAACGCTGATTATTTACGACGTATAATATAACATGACCACAAATAGATTTAGATAATTTTGCCCTTAATAGTAAAGGACAAGTAATAAGTTCGAGTATTTTAATTAAAGACCCTGCTAGACCATTTTGTGAATGTACTGAGGCATAGGGTGTTCAATTGAGATTCTTAATGACATACAGTAATCAATGAAAGTTGAAGATGCAAATTTAGTAGATCATCTAATCGAATTGATTTAATGGGATGATCCAGGAATTGGGCTTGTAATTTCATTATTTGGGCAATTAATCTTGTAAATGCTACATTTCGTGTTGAAAGCAAACAGACATGAGAGCACTTAGTTGGAGCATTAACTAAAACCATGAAATACCAAAATGGACTAGAAGATGGGTGAATTAGACCATAAATATCACCTTGGATTCTTTCTAAGAATTTTGGATACTCAATTTGAAGTTTAACATAGTATTGTTGAATAATTTGTCCCTTAACAATAACATCAGAGTGTTTTCGATTGGGATTTTATTTAGACATTTCTTCAAACAGCAAACTAGCAATTACAAGAAAAGTTATGGCCATGGAAGAGCAATTTAAGACTATGATCGAGAATCAATAAAAAAGCAAGAATCTCAAGATGATGCAAGCCATTACTGATATGAAAGATCAGATCGAGAACAATGAGGGATCATCATGAACGCATGAAGACACTCCAATTAATCAATAGAGTAATCATATTACACATAAACCTCTTGGTTTCATACTTGAACTTGAATTTTCCAAATTTGATGGATTTAACCCTAGAGTATGGATTAAGAAAACCAGTAAATATTTTGAGTTGTGTAAAATCCAAGATGAAGAAGGAGTGGATCTAGCTTCCTTATATATGACTGATAAAGTTGAAAATTTGGTCTAGAGTTACTTGTAAGTTAGATAAAATGTAGAATGAGGAGTGTTTACTACGAATTTGTGTGCAATATTTAGGAATGAAAATGGGGGAAATATAGTTGAGCAATTTAACAAGTTGGTCAAATATGATAGTGAAGAAAAATACATTTATGAGTTTAAGGATTTGAGAACTGTCATGATACAAATTAATCACGTTTTTCCATATACTTACATTCTGGGGGATTGAATTCAGCTGTGAAACCTTTTATTAGGGCTTTTAAGCCTAATACAATCCCTCAAGCTATAGAATTTGCAAGATTACAAGAAAAATCTTTTAGTATGGTGAGTCAAAAAATCTTCAAAACTGTAATTCAATGGTTCTAAACCTACACAACCTATTCCTTTCTTGGCTAATACTAAACCACCCATATTACCTATGCCTCAGAATCCAAATGATGCATCAGATGTGATTAAATTCAACCCAAAGTAATCAATAAAATCTACATATTGGGAACTGATGATAGAAGATTCTTTCATTGAAATTTAGGCTCGCAAAATGCAGGAGAGGGGTTGGAAGCCACAATGGTTTACCAAGGGTAAATTATGGAAGTGACTGTTAGAGCATCTCCAACCATTGTTAGTTCTGTAATGATAGGTATTAGCTAGAAGTGGGGGGGGGGGGGACTGAATAACTTAATAACCTTTTAAAATTTAGAGCTTGGCGTTTTAAAATTTTTTCTTCTCTTTAAAAATTGTTACTAGTTAACTAGTAAATCAAGTGCGGAAATTAAAAGAGAGCAAAGAAATAGAGCATAACACATAAATTTTTTATCCTGGTTTGCGATGGCGCAATCTCCTAACGGATCTGCTTACCCCTAGTCCAGTCTCTGAGTCCCTCCTTAAACTCAAGATTTTCTCAGTATAAAAAGATGCACTCCTTATAGCAGCGGAGAAGCCTTTACAACCACTATGTATTTATCTCAGACTTTAACTCCCCATTAACCACTCAAAATACAATAGTAAACCTACTAGATTAATCTTGGAGCGTAAGTCCCCGCTACCTCCTCACAATCTAAATAGAACCCTTACAATTTTATCTTGGAGTGTAACTCCCCGCTACCTCCTCAAATACAAGTAAGAAAATTACAACCCTGCGTAGACTTTGTTCCTCTAACCCTCTATAGGTCTTGGATCTTAGATCTTAGGTCTTGGGTCTTTCCTCTTCTTCACGGTGCAAAGACAACCAACTTCCCGTCGGCGTGCCTAGGACTTAGGTATTAGAATAAGGATCATCTCACTTCACTTCACCTCACTAACAAAGTCTAGACAACCAGTACTACGACTTAATAACCCTGTTTAAGAAAGAAAGTTAGTGGACTAGTATATTACAATACTAGACCGGTAACAAACAAATATATATAATATAGCCAAAGCAACAAAATATATAAATGTGAGTCGGGGTAAGTCACTTCGTTAGAAGGACGAACCACACGTAGTGTGTGTACGTGTATGCAAGTATTTAAGTGTGTATGATAAAATAAAGAGTGATATGTAAAGTGTATGAATGCAAGCACTTAAAGTGTATATATATATATATATATATATATATATATATATATATATATATATATATATATATATATATATATATATATATATATATATATATATATATATATATATATATAATATAGGATATAGGATATATAAGGCTGAAAATAACTAAGCCGGATATATTTTGACCTGAATGATATCAAGTACGTTTTATAAATATGTTGTTTATAAGGCCTTGAAAATTAAGACAACTAAAATATGGCCTTTAAACAAATACAAGATATACCACTAAGATTCAACGAGGATATTTCATTTATGTCGTACCTCAACTTATACGAATAGTATCTAACTCGGAATCGAAGTTGGTTTAACTTCAAAAACTCAACAAGTAAGGCTCATTTATATCTCTAAATAATAATATCAGATTTATACCACTGTCACTTAACTTGGTATTCAAAGTTAATTAAACTTACAAATATTCTACGAGTTTACTTTGTTTATATCTCTAAATAAATATATGAGATTTATACAAAGGAACACAATTCAGAATATAAGTTAGTTTTTTCACTAATAATTCAACAATGAGTCATTTTGTTTATGTCGTACTGTTTTCCCAGTTACACAAGTAGAAATGAGATGTTGAATACTTGTGATTTCTTTTTGCCTGTTTTAAAATCAAACTCAATATATATTTAAGCTTCGAATAACAAAGATCAAACAAAAAGTTCTATAGGAATACTGTTTGTATTATTGATGAATAAATACAAACTCTCATAAGGTGCACACAAACCCTAACATCTTCTCTGTGTTTTCACAGCAACTCTCTCTATCTCTATGCTCTCAAAAACTTCGACGACTAAATTAGGTTACATAGAGTATTTATATAGAGAGCTGCCTATCAACTAATAAAAGAAAATACAATTAAAATACTCTTGATACCTGTACAGGGACTAACTAGTCTCTGATTTACATTTACTTTGATCAGAGACTAGATAGACTTATTCTATTACATATATATCTATGCTAGACTCTATTCTAGTATTTTGCAAATCATCAAATGAATATATTCCTAACAATCTTTCCCTATTTATAATTTATAAAATATAAGCATAAATCAAGGTTTGATGATGTCAAAACTAAATAATTAAACAATCTAAACTAGAACAGTATAAAATTTACAAAGAAAAAGAATTACTTTTCAATTTATCTTCTCAAAGGCTGAATTGTTCCTCAAAAATGATTTCATCATATTCTCTTCCACAATAGCCAAAGCATCACCAACAAATTTCTTCAATCTCTTCATCTCTTCATTTTCACATTTTATTTGACAATAAGCTGCTCTTAGATCATTTGCAATGCATTCTTGTTCTTTTAGATCTTTCAATATCAGAACATTAACTTTCCCATTCATAGGTTGAAACCTAAAGTAATGATCCACACCTTCTTGAAATTTGATTTTCTTCACTTCTATTGGCATGTATTGATCATTTCCTTCAGTATCAACATACTTCAGATATAACTTATCCATCTATTTATTTGTCTGTCTGTGCAGAGTCAGCTTCCTATAAATATCCATGAGCCACTTCTTTGTCACTTCTTCATTGCTTCTATTTACCTCAGCTGTTGTGGTCAAAAGAAATCTAATATATTGTTGCTCCTCAGGTTGTTTGAAAAATATGAAGTTTGATTGACTTATCCATTTTACAGACCTTTCTTCCATAAAGTAGACCAACATTTCAGATTTTATCTTTTCAGTTCCACTCTGTCCTCCTAGCAACTTTCTTTCAAATACATTGTAAACAATTTGAGCAGACACCACTTTATTCAAATGTTTTTAAGTGATCTTTTCAAACTGCCTATCTATAGGTGGATGTGGATCTACAGTTAGATTTGAAGTTCTTTCTAAGACTTTTGAGGAAATACCTCCAAGCCCTTTTGTATTTTTAACCTTGAGTTGTAAATTGTTTTGATTATATCTCCAATAGCTTGACTCCTTCACCTCTTCCTTCTTCTACTCATCAGAGTCTACATTATGTTTACCTTTACCAGAGTCTGGCTTCGACCATGATTTCCCATGTCTAATCCCTGACTGGTGTGATTATATTTTAACAAACACTCCAAATTTCTTTTGTTGCATATCACTAGAACCCCTAGAACCATGTGAACCATCATCAGCTTCATCATCATCACCTCTCCTCCTTTTAACTCCCCTTAATTCATCATCCTTGCATCCATCCTTATTACTCCTTGAGGACTCAGCAACTTTCTTCTCCCTTTTTTTGACATCATCACCACTTGTGAAAGCCAAAGTAATTGGATGGACTCACCTCCTCTTCATCTTCAGAGGTGGAATCATCAGTCATAACAGCATCAACAGGCTTAATTTAGGTTGGAGGAGGGGTAGACTCTGGTGAAGGTATAGTCTCTGAAACTATAAAAGAGACTATAGACCCTAACTCCTTAACAAAGTGATCAGGACATATAGACTCTTGAAGTCTTGCCTGAATTGACAAGATGAATAGAGGTTATTCTAACTTTAAAATTGCAGCATCAGGTAGATTGTCATAATTGGCCACCAAAGTTTCACTGACTCTGTCTGCTTTTCTGGCTAGAGAATCCACTAAATGGTGTTATGGTCTCTGTGTGAACGATTTCTGTGCAACCAAAGCTTCCTCCATCTTTCCGATCTGAAAAATCAAAGTGTATGAGCTTTCATCCATTCCATGCCTCATCTCATTGGACCAACTTTTTGGAAATTCTTGATTCAAATAAGTAAAACTAGGTTCAGGATACCCTAGTCTCTCACTCTCACAATGGGGTTGGGCACCCACTTTCTCAATCTCACTCTGACTCTCTACAACCTTTTCTACCTCTCCTTTTGCCTGGACCAGTACCAGCCCCTCATTATTGAATTTTTCACTCATTTGGGAAGGTGCACTCAAAAGGCCTACAGAACAGGGTGTGAGAGAAATAAAAGATGTTTCGATACTTGAACTACCTTGATGGAGGGGAACCCCTTCAAATGTCTAAATGCCAGAGGTTTCCACCAAGGGGTGAGCAACAACAGACTCTGAACCCTTACAATAATCTTCTTTCTTTTCAGGGTCTATTGGCTCCAGTATCCCAGTTTCATGGTCTAATATAGACTCTGATTGCTTCAATATGACTTTATTAGAAGCCAGAGTCCTAGTGTCACCATCTTGGACTGTTGGTGCATGAGACTCCCCCTTAAAGTGGATAGACTCTGACAGAATAGATTGTTGATTTTCTTCATGAGCATCCATCAGAGTCTGTCCTCCCATATCATTGGGGTTCTAGTCAAATGAACGGTTCAAAAATAATCAGAGTCTGCAGGCGCACATTTTAATCGTTTCAGAGTCTAAGAGTTCTTGCCATTAGATTCTACAAACTCTCAGAGTCTATAGACTCGTTGGAGTCTAAAAGTTAGACTCTGTCAAGATAACGTATTTCAAGAATTTTGCAATGACAAATTATAGTTTGGCAAATCAGGGACTATAATTAAAGTACATACCTTGCTGCCATTAATGGTTGATCACTTACATATTTAAGTTAGACTCATCAAGTAATTTTGTTAAAATGTCTGCAATTTGTCTATCAGTTGGAACATAATGAAGTTCAATAATACCATTTTCAACATGTTCTCTAATAAAATGATACCTGACATCAATGTGCTTTGATCTAGAATGTTTGACTGGATTTTTTGTAATTTTAATAGCCCTAATATTATCACAATACATAGGAATATTTGAGAATGTAAATCCATAATCAAATAATTGATTTCTCATTCATAGAATCTGAGCACAACAACTTCCT
This sequence comes from Oenanthe sinensis, assembly GCA_028671895.1. NCBI lineage: Eukaryota > Viridiplantae > Streptophyta > Magnoliopsida > Apiales > Apiaceae > Oenanthe > Oenanthe sinensis. Next base: position 28,786,277 of record CM053803.1, on the reverse strand, counting down.
GCTGCTATGTATTCAGCCTCAGTTGTTGAGGTTAATACAGTCTGTTGCTTCTTGTTAAACCAAGAAATCAACCCGTTGCCTAGAAATTGACATTGATCTGTTGTGTTCTTCTTGTCTACATTGCATCCTGCATAATCAGAGTCTGAGTAGCCAACTAATGAAAAATCAGACTCTCTAGGATAGCAAAGTCCAAGAGTCTGAGCCTTTTTGAGAAACTTGAAAAACATTTTGACAACAATTAAATGAGATTCTCTAGGGTCATCTTGAAATCTAGCACACAGGCATGCTATAAACATTATATTAGGCATACTAGAAGTTAAATAAAGCAATGAGCCAATCATATCTCTATAGCTAGTGTTGTCAACTTTCTTACCCTTTGGGTCAGACTCTAGCGTAATGGCTGTTGATATGGGAGTTTTAGCAGTTGCACAGTCTTATAGATCAAACTTCTTCAATAGGTCTTTGACATATTTTGATTGACTAATAAAGATTTCATCATTGGTTTGTTTGACTTGAAGTCTTAAAAAGAAGTTCAATTCTCCCATCATGCTCATTTCATATTTAGACTGCATTAATTTGCTAAACTTTTCACAGAGTTTTTCTATAGTAGACCCAAATATAATATCATTAATATAAATTTGAACAAGGAATATATCACCTTTATGTTTTCTAATTAATAGAGTTTTGTCAATGGAACCTCCAATGAAACCATTTTCAAGGAGAAATTTGGATAGAGTTTCGTACCATGCTCTTGGTGCTTGCTTCAGTCCGTAAAGTGCCTTGTCCAACTTATAAATATGATCTGGAAATTTAGGATCAACAAATTATGGTGGTTGTTCCACATAGACTTCTTCTAATTTTCCTTTAAGAAGGCACTTTTTACATCCATTTGATATACCTTGAATTTTGAATGAGCTACAAAAGGTAGAAATATTCTTATTGCTTCCAATCTAGCTACAGGTGCCAATGATTCAGCATAGTCTACTCCTTCCTCTTGAGAGTATCATTTTGAAACCAGCCTTTCTTTGTTTCTTACCACAGTTCCATTCTCATCAAGTTTATTTCTGAACACCCATTTTGCACCAACAATTGATCTATCTTTGGGTCTTGGTACAAGTTTCCCCACTTTATTTCTTTCAATTCCTCTTGCATTGCAATAATCCACTCAGGGTCTTGCAAAGATTCTTCCATTTTCTTAGGTTCATTCTTTGAGAGAAAACAGGTGTAAAGACATTCATTTTGAGTGGCTTTTCTTGTTTACACAACACTATCAGGATCACTAATTATCAAATCAGGAGTGTGATCCCTTGCCCATTTTCTAACTAGTGGAAGATTGGTTCTTGAACTTAAAGTTCCCCCTAAATCATTGACATTTCCTGTTTGTGAATGGAATTCAAATGAAGAGGTTCCCCTTGTGTTGCTTGACTCTGAAAAGGATTCAGAGTTGTCTGATCCAGACCCTGATGAGTTAGACTCTGAAGAACTTGATTCTGTCTGGGTAGACCGTGAACTGTTAGACTCTGAGTTGATTGGGGTTGAATTTTTTGGCTTTCCCTTAGAGTTTGCAGGTTCCTGTGTTATTTCAGGAGTTCTATTAGTGAGATTGCGAAGCTGTATGAACAGAAGTCATGATAACTCAACACTAGAACATGATAGGTAAATAATACTACGTCTACACGAAAATCAAGAAGAAATGAAGATTAGGCAAATACAGTGAATCAAGACATTAGAAGAAGTTTTAAAGTCTATTAAGGTCATTGAAAGAAGTTCATTAATATGTTCACGCCTCAGTGAAGAATAATGTGTAAAGACTTTCAAAGTTTTAGAAGTGTTTAAGATTCAGTATAAAAGTACTACTAGAAGATTTCAATGTATTAGCATTGATTCAAGATAGACAGTATTCGAAGCATAAGAATGTAGATGAATTGAAGACATAGTAAAGGCAAAGGTTAAAGAAGACAACTGCAGTCTTGAAGTTATACTCACTGAAGAAGTTCGTTTGTATGTTCAAGCATCAGGATTGTGGTAGTAATGAAGATGTTGTCTAAGTACCATCAAAGATTCTAGTGAAGTTACAGTGTTTATTGACAATCAGTGTTCAAAACAATAAAGTTGCTGCAAACTTAACAATGCACGTAAGGTAATAATACGAAGATTTGGATCAAAGTTATTCGTTTGTGAACCAGACCAGTTACACTAGGTGTCAGCGGTTTATGAAAGGAATCTGAGTATTATCTATAGAAGAATTTTTAAATTGAAGAACATACTTGGAAAGAACGTTTATTTGTTAAGGTATGAAAAGTGGTTTGTAGATGCTACAACCAAACAACTCAAAGGGTGCAGGGTGTAAAGTGTCATAACTTTGGTATGGAAAGTGAAAGTTTCTGAACTACATTCGAAGAATGGAAATAGCTCAGGATACAAGGTGTAAATTGACAAGACTTTGGTACAAGAAATAGAAGTTGGTGAACTTCAGTCAAATGGTGAATAAAAGGGCAAAGTGCAGTGATCAAATTGCACTTTGACAATGAATCAATCAACACCTACGAGCGCCCTGAAGATCATATATATTCATTGGTAAAAGGCACCTCCAAGATTTCATTTAAATGAAGCGCCCTCAAGCTTTCATGTATATGAAGCACCCCCAAGCCTTCAATGTATTGGCGCTCCCAAGCTCAGCCAATCAAATTCAAGCAGTTACTTTATTGAACTCAAGTCTACATTATAAATATATGACATCCATTCATTTTGAAAGAGAGTCTTCTTCAACACAAAAATGTAGAGAGCATCACCCATGCCTGGGAGCAAGAAGACATAATTTATACACACCCATACCTTGCTTCCGATTAAATATTAGGACCTGGGTCTTTAACGAAAAATGCTCTGGGCTCTTAAATATTAATCTCTACGGACTTAGTTTTTCCTTGTACTTTTTTAAATATATTTGTATAGGAACTGAGCCTTATATTTTTGTGTTAGTAGCGAAAAAAAATTTTTGTTCTTCGGGAACCAGTTATATTTTTAGCTGGGTGTAGCAACCTCTGGGTATATATATAAAATATATATTCCCTGAATCTTATCCCATTTATTTTCTTACTAATTGTCTAGAACCAAATTAATTTATCCGGACTTACAGAAAATTAGTAAGCAGCTCTCCTAAACACTACAAATTGCCAAAACCACTCTGAAGCAATAATTTATTTATCTGCAAATTCCTAAAAAATTGAAATTATTGTTAATATCGTACTCAGCTCACCCTTCTACGATATTTCGGGACCTAACAATTGTTATCAGAGCTTGCTGATTGATATACAAATCAAGATCATTAACTCAGTGAAACTTAGGGTGTCGAAGTTGTTTGGACTCAGAATGATTAGAGGCCTTGTTAAATGAGTTTAATTATAAAATTTTAATAAATTTATTTTATAAACTTTTATAAATTTATTTTATAAAATTTTATTATTTTATGTTATAAATTTCAATTAATTTTTTTATAAATTTAATATTAAATTTATTTTATAAACTTTTATAAAATTTGTTTTATAAACTTTTATAAGTTTATATTATAAATTTCAATTAGTTTATTTTATAAATTTAATAAAGTTTAAGATTTAAATTTATTTTTAAAAAAATTTGGTCCATTTGAATCCACTCGACCAATTGAGTTGTGAATTGACCAAAACATGTGACTTTGCCCTTTTCTAGATTTACACACGCCATTGTTAGAGACATATTCACTCAGAGCGCGCATGTGGGTAAGTCAAATGTTGAATTGGATTTAGCGCCCTCAGTGACCTGACTCCCCCTTTCAAGCATCTATAACTTCAGGCGCCCTCTACATTGAACATACTCAGCGCCATCAAGAGGTTACTTGTGTAACGCCTCCAAGGTTTAACAGAAACCGCCACCAATCCCAAATTGCTATTTGATACCTCAATTTTTGTACCCTTTAATTTTTATATTAGATTTATTTATTTTTCTAGAAAATTTAAAATTCTTGAAAACTAACTTTTTTCTTAAAGTGTTAATTTACGGTCTTTTAATTTTTTAAAAATTTCAAATATTCTTGAAAATTAATAATTTATAAAATTTTATTTTTGATTAATTTATTTTCTCATAAAATTAAAATTTCTGTAAATTTAAATCTTTCTTAAATATTAATTCGAGGGTGCTCAAGAAGTAGTAGTTGAAGATTTTTCCGGGTATTAAAGATAACTAAAATTGACTGAAGAATACTCAATGGGGTTAATTCTGGAACAGGTTGAATAAGATGTGATATTAATTTCATTAGATGTTTACTCCATAGGATCCCACTGGTTATTCAGATGCTAGAAAAAAAGAGATTAATTTGGGTACAGTTTTTGGTTGATTTGAGTTGAATTTTTGGATGAAAAATCTTAGGGTTAAAGTAGTGAATGAGAACAGACTGAACTATCTAGCATCTCAGTACAAGCCTTAAAGTTTATCCTATAGGGAGAATACAGTAAGTTCGTGCTAACACTGCAGATCATCTGGAACGTAGGATTATAGCTATCAGGGATCTAGGGATATGACCACATTATCTTTAGAGGAACTACTTGTTTGCTGAAGGCCTATGAACTAGAACAAGAGCTAAAGATGATAATATTTGGTAAATTAGGTTGTTAGCATATCCACTGTATTTGTGACCCAGGAACCAAATTTGATAGTAGTCAAGGTTGAGAAGCTTTGAACCGAAACGAAATGATTCGAGAAGCTGAATTGAAGATGTAGTAGCTCAAAGTAGTTGTCAAGGTATTATAAGTGAATCTTACACTTTGGAATAACTTGAGAACTAGACTGCAAGTCAAGCCTGCAAGGCAAGTAGAAGTTTAGTGACATCAGATTCAGTGGAATCCCAATTCTAAATCTAAGGTCATTACCTATAGATTCCATATAGGAGATTTTAAAGATTAGTTCAAGAGGCGGTTACAAGTCATGGATGGTTCATATTTGAAAGACAAGATTAAGGTTAAGCTGCATAGTTTGAAGAAGTTTGAACAAGAAAATGATGACAAAGACTGTGTTGGGCTGTAACATGTATCTCAATCATTAGTGAGGATGCAACAAAGGAAAGCATTTATTGGTGAAGTTAAAAGCAAGGTTGATTCCGTCAGTGACAGTGATGAACCAAATGGATATTCGGCATTAATGACCAACACTGGAGATGAATCACTAAGCACTTCACAGGTACACATTCTAACTAGTATACCTTTATCTAATTCAGAACTGTATGATTATTAAGTTGTGAAATGTATTATATTCATGTCAGCATGTTAGCATCTTAGGACTTAAATGCTTAATTGATTGCTAAGGATGAGATATTGCATGCTAGGATCCATGAGTTTAATTGGTACATTTCATACTTATTTTTCTATGCAGTAAAATGAATATCTAGAATTAAATAGGGTGTTCTAGACGGTTAGGTGTATCCTTGAACATTTGCTTGAACTTGATTTAAATCTAAAATGATCTAATACCTCTGTTAATGTTGTGAAAATTGTTAATAGACAAACAGGTCATTGATCATTTATTTAATATTTGTTCTTATAAATGACTTGATAAAATTATTTATGTGCTTATTTTCATATGATTCACTCTTACTCACATAGTTACACTTAAATTACATATCATATCATGTATTGCTTGCTAGGGATTATAATATTAAAAGATGGTAGAATTATCTAAGTAGTTAGTAAGACTTATTGATTCGAGGATTAATCTAAAACTGAATTAGGTAATTAGAGATAGTTAAAATGTTAGACAACAACAAAAATGGATTTGGAAGAATTATTAATTAATCTGTTAGTTTATCTATTCATTGTGCTTTTAAAAAATTATAGAATATCTGTAAATCTGCTTGACATATGTCACTTTTGTGTAAGATTGTTAAAGTAGATATTACTGTATTTTCTAATATGCATAACATGCCCGAATTGTATAATTCTTATCTATAATGTATTGAAGCTGAATGTTTACTATGTGTTCTTATTTTCATGCTTTCTCGTTTAAATTTGTAAATGCATATCTTAGGACTTGCATAATTTTAGGCAAAACATGTATAAGAATCACAATAGGGTAAAGACTGCTAGTCCATCTAACGTTATGTTGGAATCACTAGTCTCATAGCCTTAAGACTACCTTGTCAAAGCTGCTGTAAATGAGAAGTGATCAGTTAAAGATAAGTTTGTGCATGTTAAGATTGAAGCTATTGTTACCACTGTTGAAAGTAATATCTCTAACCCATCTGGACTCAATTGAAGTTGAGTACCAAGAAGCTTAATCATTTGTGATTGTAGAGTATGTAACAAGAGGAAAAGTTATGTGAATTCATGACAATTATTACTTGAGACATATGACTAACATTAAATCTTCACTATCATAATTGGTTGATAAAGCCTACCCAATGGTAACCTTTGGAGATGACAACAAAGGATGTACAAGGGATTTGGCTATCATATTTTTGGTATTGTCATCACTGGAAGTATCTTTATTGTTGAAAGACTTAAGCACTATCTACAGGGCACTAGGGAATTCTTTGTCAAGAGTTTTCTGAAAATGCATTGAAAAGGAAAAAGGTTTGATCTCAAATAAGAAGGTTGGATGCTCACTCAACTAAGAGTGAGGAAATTTACTCGTAGCTAACATGGATTCAATATGCAAAGGTGAAGTGAGTTTCTTAGTAAAGATTCATCAGTAAAGAGTTAGCTATGGCATAAGAAGCTCTCACACTTGATATTAGTGACAATGGATTCTTTGTTAAAGATGAAATTAGTGAGAGAACTGCTTCATATGGACATTTTGAAGTATGTCATATAGGGAAGTCAATGAAAACATCACACTAAAGCAAGTAATGTCATGGAAGAAATATGCTTAGTGGTAATTGATGACAACCCTAATTATAATTTGGTGATGTTTGTGCATCCAATAGATAATGTATCATAGATGGTGATTGATCACATCTGATAGATCAAGTTGGAAGAAGAGTAAGACTGTAAGAACTTTGAAGTCAGATAATGGAACTGAATTTCATGAATGAAGTTCTAAATGAAGTCTGCACTTACTAAGGTATTTTGAAGCTAAAGAAATTAACACAACATCATACTTTATTCAACAAAGATCATGAAAAGATATCAGATGAGTTAGTGGCCAACTAGAAGCAAACACTGAAGCTCTTTCATGTGTTTGGAGGAAATTGATATTTATTGAATAATTATATGAGTATCTTGGCAAGTTTGAAGTTAAGGCTCATGGAACAATTCTCCCTGGCTACTCATTGAAGTTGAAAGTTTTCAAGGTATATGTGATGAAAACCAAAAGGTGATTGAAAGTTTAAATGTATCGTTCTACTACACCAAGCTCCCAAGCATTCAAGTGAATGACTATTCTGAATCTTTGATGTTTGACATCTTACTAGAGTCATATTCAGATACTGATGATGAAACTGAGGTTGTAGAAGGAAACAATGATATTGATGATGATTCGGATTCTAGTAGTGGAAATGGTAGTGAATCTACACAATTCATGAACTTGAACAGAATCCACTGTATAAGGTGAAGGATCTTCAACACATCCTAGCAGCAACTCAGGGGGAGCAGATAAAAGAAGGATCTACTTGTCGTACTCAACACAATGAAGATCAAAGGAATACATTAAGAACATATCTTCCAAGACAAAAGGTTTGAAGTCAAAGTCAATCCTGGAGTCTAGTTCTTAGTGATCCAGATTTTGGAGTAAAGGATAGAAGTGCAATGCAAAGTAAATGGTTAGTCTTCGGGAAAGAACAATTGTTAACAGTTGGCAGCCCAAAGAAGATTTAAGAAGCACTGATTGATCTAGATTGGGTGATTGCAAATGCAAGATGATCTCAATCAGTTCAAAGGCAGAATCTATTGAAGCTAAAACCCAGACCACAAATCAAGATGGTATTTGGTATTGTATGGGTTTTCAGGGACTAGATGATTATTAATATTGTTATGAGGGACAAAGCTAAACTAGTTGTTATAGGGTACTAACAAGTAGAAGGTATCGATGATGAAGGAAACATAATCTTCGGGACTTTCAAGATCAAACAGTAAGCACCAATGATGAGACTTGATCCTATTAGGGCTGAACAAGTTGATGACCTAATAGTAGGATGTCCCTAGTACCTGCTGAGCATTCCAACATGAAGATCTATCAGATGAATGTGAACAAGTGCACTCATGAATGGTGAGTTAGAAGTTGAAGTTGATGTACAATATTTCCTGGACTTTGAAGTTGCAGATACATTGGAATTTATATGTCATTCTCTTCCCAAGCTCTCTATGAATGGATATCAGGACTCAGGCAATCGTTAAGGACATGGTATGACACTCTAACTGCTAATTACTTGAAAATGATTTTGGTAGAGTCGTTATACACATATATCTCTCTAGAATACAAGTCACACACAATTTAATATATGTGCAAGTATACCATGATTTTATTATATATGGGTCTACTAACAAAACTTGTGCAAGAGATATTTTGCTAAGTAAATGCAGAATAGGTACAAGATGAGCATATTGGAAGAGTTGCAATTCTTTTTGAATTATAAGTAATTCAAAAGAATGATGGAAATTAAAGTAAGTCAAAGATCTTTTGAAGATGCACAATTTAGAAGATTCTAGACCTGCCAAGACTTCTTGCCAACAAACCACTTTGCTTGATTAGGGAAAATCAGGTATATGAACTGAAGTGATAAGCTATGAAGGTATGATCAACTCATTACTTATTCAAGTGCATACAAACCATATATTTTATTCTCGATATGCCTATGTGCAAGTTTTCAAGTGGATACTAGAGAATCTTTTCTTATAGCTAAGATATGAATTGTTAGATAATTAGGTACCCTAAAGATACTAGGTTTAACCTAATTGACAGCGAAGTAATTCCTACAAGCTGTCAATTTCATGAAAGAAGATTATTTCTTCACTACTAGAAATTGTCACATAGACATCATACAATAGACATCAGTTCAAAATGCAACTGATGTTAAAGGCTTTATTAACATTAGTTGATTTATTACTGATGTCTTAAGTTTATTAAGACCTCACATCTAAAGACAACTGAAGTCTTTGGTACATTTAAAAAAAAACACGTGCACCTTTTCTTAAATATATTTCCCCCGACACTACTATTTCCCGCATAGCCATTTGACCATCTTTTCTCAACTTTCAGCTCTCAGCTCACAAGCACAAACCCTAACTTCCAAATCCACAAATCTATTCAAAAATCCATTCGATTATAACATCTGTGCATAAATCTGTTTCAATTACATAATTTACACCTCGATTTGGTATTCGATTAAAACCCTAGCTCGATTTGGTGGAAGAATAGAGCTCATTGCTCGATTGGGTGGAGCAAAGAGCTCACAGTTCGACCTCAACTCAACTCGATTTAATCTAGTTAGGAATATATTCATTTGATGATGTACAAAAATACTAGAACATGGTCTAGTATAGTTTATCTGTAACAAGTCTTTCTAGTCTCTAAACTTTTCTATAATCAGAGTCTAGATAGTCAACATTCATATTTAGATGTCATTTATACTTGGAATATTTTCAAGATAATTGAAACCAGAGTCTAGATGCAAATCAGAGTCTGGGAGTTGATCGGAGTCTATAGACTATTAGAGTCTATAGTCTATCAGAGACTGTAGATCATCAGAGTCTGGAGAATTTCATAGTCTATAAAGCTAAAGTTATATATGGAAGGTGATCAACAGAAAGGGAAATCTTCGAATATAAAGACAATTATATTGCAGATATGTTATGGGAAGGAAATAAAATTTCAGAAGGAAATTGTCAACTAATAAAATAAGAATTTTATTCCTATTGTAATTTGAGTTTCTGTTATTAGTTGATAGGCAGCTCTCTATATAAACATTCTATGTAATCTAATATTATAAGTCAAAGTTTTGTGAGAGCATAGAGATAGAGACAGTTGTTGTGAAAACACAGAGAAGCTGCTAGGGTTTGTGTAGACCTTATGAAAGTTTGTATTCATACATCAATAATATAAACAGTATTCATTCATATCTTTGTGTTTGCTCTTTGTTAATCATTCGAAATTATTATCTTTCAAGTTTGATTTTAAAACAGGCAAAAAGAGCACACAAGTATTCAACCTCTCACTTCTACTTGTGTAACTGGGAAAACAATTGGTATCAGAGCCTAACGTTTAAAATTGATCAAAGATGTCTGTAAAGAAAGATGGTAATTCTAAGATTCATATGCTTAAGAGAAACGAATATACCGACATGAAAGTTAAGATGATGCACCATCTGGAAACTACAGACCTTGACTATTTGATAGGATTCATGATGGACCCTATGTGCCCTCAAGGCTTGTTCCTTAAACCAGTGAGGAAGGAAAAATAATTGAAGAACACTTTGTTAACAAACCAAAGGCTAAGTGGTCAAAGGAGGACAAGGAGAATGTTCTTAAGGAGGCAAAAATAATAAACATTATCTTTAAGAGTTTGGACTCTGTCCTTACAAACTATGTCATATCATGCAAGACTGATAATGAGATGTAGACAAAAAATTGAAGTGCATTGTGAAGGGACTAGAGATGTCAAGAAGAATGTAAGGTCTCTGTTAATTCAGGAGTATGAGTATTTTGAGGCAAAATCTGGGGAATCTATTACTGAGATGTATGATAGGTTTACTAAACTACTGAATGAGATGGCTACACTTGGTAAAGTTTATGACTCTGAAGACATAAACACCAATTTTTTAAGATCCCTTCCTGGAGAGTGGGGCAACAAAATAACAACCATAAGAGAAGCAAGGGATTTAGATGAAATGTCATTGGAAGAACTGTATGGAAGACTCAAAACATATGATCTAGATATGCAATAGAGAAAGAACAAAAAGTCTGTGAAAGAAAAATCTGTGACTCTCTTGATGGAGTCTGAAAGAGAACAACAGGAAGAACCCAAAGAATTTAGAGTTAAAGAATCTAAGAAGAAGGGTAAGACTGTTATTGAATAAGAGTCTACTGAGACATATTCTGATTCTGAAGATGAGATAGATCTGGGTCAAATGATGGCGATGTTTGCTAAGAATTTCAAGAGAATGAAATTCAATAAAAGAACAGGAAAATTCAGCAAAAGGCCAACATTCAAGAAGGAAGATGAGAAGACTGAGAAGGGCAAAAGCACAATAATCAAGCTTGACAAGGCAAAGGTCAAATGTTTCAACTGTGGAATATTGGGGAACTTTGCTAGTGAATGTAGAAAAGAAAAAAGTCAAGGCAAAGGGAAAACACTTCTCTCAACAGGAAAGGATTGGGCAAATTCAAGCTCAGAGGATGAAATAGATTATGAAAATCTTCCTTGGATGGCAGTTTCCTCAGAAAAATAAGAATCTCCCACTGGAACATCATCTCCTAAGACTCAGGTATCAATCTTCACTCCTGAATCCTTACTAAATTTAGACTCTGATGGTATGAAAATTGTTCAAAGTGAGATTAATAAGATAATGACAAACTGTAGGACTCTCACTAATGGCAATGATAGGTTAACAAAAGAAAATTTAACCTTAATGAGCATAAATAACCACTTAGAGTCTCAGTTAGTATTTATGGAGGAATACAAAAAGGATTCTAAGAAATGCAGACACAACTACATTGAAGTCTTAAAAGCCTATGACTTTATTAAGAAAGAACTAGATGAAGAAAGGCTTAAGTTCAAAGTGTGGACAGACTCTGGTAGAAAAGTTCAAGAAATTCTCAATAATCAGAATGTGTGTCAAACTACTGGCTTAGGCTATGACAAGAATCAGGGTAAAAGGCCTATTGTTGAGAATGATGATAAAGAAGAAGCTAGCCAAGTTAATAAGACTAAAGACAAGAAAACCTTCACACCTATTAAGTTTGTGACTTCTGAATTCAAGACTGAGTTACCCAAAGAAACCACAAAATCATCTGTCAATAATCCCCCTGATGTTGACAAAAAGACATATGAATAAGGAGAAAAGAAACCCAGGAAAAACATAAATATTGGTTACTTGTCTAAGTCGAAGCTAAAGGAAAGGCTAGAGAATCTACCAGAGTCTGGTAAGGCTAGGAGGAATAGGAATGGTAAAGAAGGCATTAATAAAGCCAATAATTATTAAAAGGATCGTAATGCTCCCAGAAAGAAATGTGGAAACCACAACCATTAAACTATAGATTGTAAAACAAAAATTGAGAATAAATCAGAGCCTATTCCTTCTCAGACTCTGAAAAGGCACTACATTCCACAGAAACCCTGTTATCATTGTGGTAGCATATTTTATTCTATCTATATATGTAGGGACTATCAAGATTTGTATTATAATTTTTATGAGCTAAAATATTCTATTGATAAAAGTTGGCATGACACTGTTGAGACTCCACCAGAGTCTAAGGCAACAAAGGAAACAGGTAATCAAAAAGTAAAAGTTTATAAGCCTGTTTCACCTAGAGTTAGTAAGAAAGGATCCAAAATAGTTTGGGTCCTCAAAACATCTAACTAGTTGTTATCTGTATGCAGGGTACTAGGGTAAAAAAAATTCCCTAGTCCTGGACAGTGAATGCTCAGGACACATGACTGGAAAGAAATCCCTGCTTACAGACTTTGTGGAGATGGCTGGCCCAGAAGTATCCTTTGGAGATGGCAACAAAGGACAAACACTGGGATATGGCAAGATTGTACTTAGAAATGTCATCATTGATGAAGTAGCTCTAGTTGATGGCTTGAAACAAAACTTGATCAGCATAAGTCAACTTGGAGATAAAGGTTATCAAACTGGCTTTGACAAAAAAGAGTGTCTTGTGACTCACAAAGAAACATGCATTTTGGTTTTTAAAGGGCATAGACATGGTAACATATATGAAGTCAGTTTGGATGATTGCACTCACAATGAAATCACATGTGTTTATAGCAAGACCTCAATTGAAGAAAGCTGGAAATAGAACAAGAAACTGTCACACATCAACTTCAAAACACTCAACAAGTTTGTGAAACAGAGTCTTGTAAGAGGACTACCACAGGTTGACTTTGTGCAAGATGAACTTTGTGAAGCATGTCAACTTGGAAAGCAAAGGAAAACATCCTTCAAGAGCAAGACAAGAAACACCATTTCTGAACCCTTTTATCTATTATATTTTGATTTATTTGGTCCAGTAAATGTGATGTCAATTAACAAAAAGAAATTGTCTCTTGTCATTGTAGATGATTATACAAGATACACATGGGTTTTCTTTTTGCACTCAAAGGATGAAGCTTCACAACATATAATAAACCATGTCAATTTTCTAGAAACAAAACCAAAGAAGACAGTAAGAGTTCTAAGGAGTGACAATGGTACTGAATTCAAGAATTCAATCATGGAGGAATATTGTGCATCAAATGAAATTACTCAACAATTTTCTGCACCAGGAACACCTCAACAAAATGGAGTTGTGGAGAGAAAGAATAGAACACTCATAGAAGCTGCCAGAACAATGTTGACAGAGTCTAAACTGCCAGTATATTTCTGGGCTTAGGCAGTCAGTACAACATGTTTCACTCAAAATTGTACATTGATTAATATGCATGGAAAGAATCCCTATGAAATGGTGAAGAACAAGAATTCAAGTGTGAAACACTTTCATATATTTGGATGCAAGTGCTTTGTATTGAAAGTACACCCTGAAAGTCTAAGAAAATTTGAAGCCAAGGCTGATGAAGCAATCTTTCTTGGATATACACCAAATACAAAAGCATTTAGAGTCTTTAATATCAGAACCAGAATTTTTATGGAATCTATTCATGTTGCATTTGATGACAAAAAAATTACAGGATTGCAGGATGAGTCAGAGTCTACAATACTGGAATTTGAAAATCTTAAAAGTTTTGAGATAGAGGAAGATGATGAGGATGAAGAGTCTCAAATAACTCCTGAAATAATACAGGAACCTGCATACTCTGAGGGGGAGCCAAAAAATTCAACTCCAGGCAACTCAGAGTCTAACAATTCAAGTTCTACCCAGACAGAGTATAGATAGACAGAATCAAGTTCTTTAGAGTCTAACTCATCAAGGTCTGGATCAGGCAACTCTGAATCATTTTCAGAGTCAAGCAACACCGGGGGGGGGGGGGGGGGGGCTTTTCATTTGAATTTAACTCACAAACAGAAAATGTCAATGATTTAGGGGGAGCTTCAAGTTCAAGAACCAATCTTCCACCAGCTAGAAAGTGGACAAGGGATCACACTCCTGATTTGATAATTGGTGATCCTGATAGTGGGGTGCAGACTAGAAAAACCACTCAAAATGAATATCTATATAGCTATTTTCTCTCAAAGAATGAACCTAAGAAAATTGAAGAAGCCTTGCAAGACCTTGTTTGGATTATTGTAATGCAAGAGGAATTGAATGAATTTGAGATAAACAAAGTGTGGAAACTTCTACCAAGACCCAGGGTGAGATCAATTGTTGGTGCAAAATGGGTGTTCAAGAACAAACTTGATGAGAATGGAACTGTGATTAGAAATAAAGAAAGGCTAGTTGTAAAAGGTTATTATCAGGAAGAAGCAATTGATTATGATGAAACTTTTGCACCGGTAGCAAGATTGGAAGCAATCAGAATGTTTCTTGCATTTGCAGCTCATTCAAAATTTAAGGTGTATCAGATGGATGTGAAAAATGCCTTCTTGAATGAAAAATTGGAAGAAGAAGTCTATGTGGAGCAACCAACAAGATTTGTTGATCCAAAGTTTCCTGATCATGTTTACAGGTTAGACAAGGCACTATATGAATTGAAGCAAGAGTCATTTTATCGAGATATAATTTAGTACGAGTTGAATTTCTTCTTTGGTGTAAATTCTAGCGTTTTATTATGGTAAGTTTGCCTTATAAGAAATTCATAAGGGATAGAAACTTTATTCTCCGATACACTTTCCCGCATTTTATTATGGGAAACGTATCTTAAAGAAATTTCATATCATGCTCTTAAATGGTAAATCTTTAGTTCCGACAAAACTCTTTTGCTAAAAAGTTCTTTAATGCAATCTATTACCATTCCTGCTCATATATTTCCTTCTCATTGAAATGAAAAATAAGTTTGGGAATGTTAAGATGATTATCTTTCTTGTTAACTCTATCCATTTAGCCCCTAGTGGCTTTAGAAGCTGGTCAAGAGGTTTAAAACCCATCAATCTCTTAACCAGGCCATAGTACCAAACACTAATTTATCCACTTCTATATATTAACCCCTAGAGATATAAGGAACATATGTTAGTTAGAGGTTGATTAGGGAGAAACTGTACTTAATGCAACAAATAAGGATGAAGTCAGAAATGCACACACAACTCTACCTCTAGAGAAGAAAAGTAGTATACAAAATGATGTAACTGTAAGCTCATCTGCATCTTCTAAAAAGAATTTAGAGCTGAAAAGGCAATTAAACTCTCTGGAATCATTCTCCCAATAGGGTGTGACCATTGAAATTCGTTCATCAGCCATAACATCTTGTAATGAGTCAAGCACACCACCGGAACTCACGCTGATGGTAAGCCAAAATAGATAAATACTAGGAACACATTGCAACACGTGCACAGTGAAAGGTATAGGCATTCAGAGGAGATACAGACTCTAATTTGCCATACATTACATTGTCCAAGGTATCTACCTCAAACAGAAGTTAATCTTCTGCATCCCGAAAGGGAGATCTCTTGTTCAGATTTATCTGGGCTTGAGAGGCAACTACTTGGTAAGAATTCTTCGGATGAGTCAAGTAGGGTATTTCATAAAAAATTCTCATCATCGGGTTATGAGGGAAACGTAGGCTCTAAATGTCCACCTCCCATTTACGGAGAATGTATGAGGCAATCCCTTGATAGAATAAGGAAGGATTCCCTAATAGATTTTAAAATCTTGGGATAACCCATCTCAAAAAAGTGAGTCACCACTAGATAGTGATTTAGCAAAAGCTATTGAGTCTGGTGCTGAGACAGTGCTTATGCATGATTGATCAAGAACACCTATACGAGGCAATTCTCTACTAGATCATGATTCAGTTCATTCTGATGAATCTGGTGATGAGAATATAAATGAATTGACGGATTTCACTTGCAGGTACATAATGATATATTTGGAATGCAGAGTGAAAATAAAGGAGAGAAATACTTAAGTGAAAGTGAGGGATAGATACACATGAGTGAGAGATAGGGAGAGAAAGAGTGAAACACTTCAAAGTGCTCGTAACTTAAGTGTAAACACCAACAGAACGTAATAGAAGTGAGGAAACCATAGACCAAACACTTACCCTTGATACATGCTACTTCTGAAAGAAAAGCTACTTTGTTTTCCCAATCAATGACAAATGAGAACCTTCTTTGGAAGACAAGACATGAAAAAATTATGGTCCAGTAGAGGATTCCTCAACTAAGGGGGAGAATTCAGTATACAAGAAAAAGGACAAAGTGTTATCTTCATATCCTTAAATGAGAAGTTAATATCCTTAGGGGGATAATTTAGACAAGAAACAGAAGAATCTTCTGATCCTTATGGGAGAATTAAGTGAAAGAATATGTGAGAATCAAGAAACTGTATCCTATACTTGAAAGAAGTTGTCAGTGGAGGATTCATCATCCAAGTGGGATGTATAGAAAAAAGAAATGAGACTTCCATTGCTCATCTAAAGGGAGAAGTAGAAAAAGAAGAAGAATTACATTCTCAGGGGGAGAACATTACTTGAGCTATGTTCTATGTTCTATTGAAGACGTTCCCAGGAATTTTGATTCTTATGAAGCTCTATTCATGATAAGTTCTTTAAGTTCAAACTACGAAGGATTTTGAAACAAAGAAAGCTCAAACACCAAGGAAATGAAGATAATACTACTTGAATATCAGTTCAGTGCTAGAGGAACAAACATCTTTTGAAAGTCATATGGCTAGGCCTATTTGTAATAAGTAGATGACAACTCAACTTAGATAAGAAAACGAAGTAAATAATAAATGTTGAATAAGGAATCAAGACGGAGAATGTCAACTAGACACGAATAATTAGAATATCAAAAGAAGTCTGACAAGACTACTACTCAACACTGAAAGAAGTTCATTTATACGATCAAGCGTCGGTGTAAAATAAATGAGTAGTATCTCAAGGAGTTCATAAGATACAGAATATTTTAAGTGCCTACTACAGAATGATTCCAGAAGAAAAATTATAGAGGAAGAACAAAAAGAAGACAAGATATAAAGACCACTACAGCAGAAATGAGAATCAACATTGTAGTTAGTCATCCGTAAACCAAACCAGTGCACAGGGTGTCAATAATGTCAGTGAAGTTTCATCATCAAAAAGTTCAAGTAGTTAGAAAGGTTATTGTTGAAGAAAAGAAGAGTTTTATCTACTTCAACAATAGTCATACAGTCAAGACTTTAATTTAATTCTTTATTAATTAATTAAATTAATTAGTTAATTTAATTAGTAAATTAATTCACTTAGAATTAATTTATTTCTTAAATTAATTAAAGGATTAATTAATTTAGAATTATTTTAGAATGAAGAAGACAGAAGACATGAAGACTCAAGTCAAATCTATAGTGGTTGTGCAGTGAAGAAACTAAATTAATTCTACTATCAAAAGTTAATTAATTATTTAATTTATCTACTTAAATTAATTCACCTTGAATTAATTTAATTTATAAATTATTTAATTAAAAATTGGTGGAATTAATTAAGTTAAAAAGAATATTTTATTTAAGATTTAAAGAAAGTCTTGATGCATAATTAAAGAAAGTCTTACCAGATTAATTCAATAAGATTTTAAAAAGTCTTTTCGAATTAACTTGGCAAGACTTTCTAAAAAGTCTTACCGAATCTGATCAACAAGACTTTCTAAAAGTCTTACCGAATTAAATCGATAAGACATTTTAAAAGTCATACCGAGCAGAACCAATAAGACTTATTAAACGTCTTACCGAGTGTTCTTGCAAGACTTTTGAAAAGTCTTACCGAGAGTTCTTGCAAGACTTTTAAAAAGTCTTGCAGACTTATTTATAAAGTCTTTTGTTTTTTTAAATAAGTTTTATTCAAAAGTCTTGCCAGCTTTCACCTCTATAAATATGAGGTCTTTGGCTTCATATTTCAAAAGTAGAAAACTTTCAAATTCAGTAATTTGTCTTCAAAGTTATATTCACAGACTTTCTGTGCTGGTTTAAATTCTTAATTCCTTAAGTAGAACAATTCATGTCAATTTTATTATAAGGAATTAAGAAATATTCTATTTTGTAATTGGAATTTATTCTGTGAAGAAGGAATTCAAATACAAGTCTGATTACCTTATGGAAGCTATTCTTATCATTATCTATTTTGTAATTGGAATTTATAATTGTGTCTATATAAACACAGAAATAGGTTTACATTATAACTAATTCATTCAAGTAATATCTTTCTCATAACCTAGCAGCTCATAAGAACAGTAAATTTCTTGAGAGAGTTGTGTACACAGTTTATTATTAATACAAAGTTTTTCATCTTTTATATTTGTGTCGATTATTTGGTTCTATTATATTCAACCCTCTTCTATAATAGACTATTTTTCTGGGAAACAATTGGTATCAGAGCAGACAGTTATTTCCAACTAAAAGATCATACAAACATGTCTGGAAACAAGTATGAAAGCACTAGAATTCCAATCTTGAAGATGGATGAATAACCTACATGGAGGGTAAAGATGATGATGTTCTTAGAAGCAACTGATCCTGATTATATAGACAGAATCATTGAAGGTCAGTACCTCCCAACCAAACTAGTGCCATCAACAATTGTGGAAGGCAGACAAATTCTTGAATATTATACTCTAAAGGACAAAAAGAAATGGACCAATGAAGAAAAACAAGAAGTCTTGAAAGATGCAAAGGTAAGGAATATTCTGCATAATAGTCTTGACTCTGTGATGTCTAACAGGAAAATAACATTCAAAACTGCTAAAGAAATCTGGGATGCACTAGAGGTTTAATGCCAAGGAACCAAGGAGATAAAGAAGAATAGAAGATATGTGTTAATTCAAGAATATGAATACTTTGTGTCTAAGAAGAATGAATCCCTGACAGATATCTATGACATATTTCTTACTTTGTTGAACAATTTGGCTTTGGTGGATAAGGTTTATGGTAATGAGGATTCAAACACCAAATTTCTAAGAGCTCTTCCTGAAGGAGGGATCTACAAACATCCTTAATAAGAGATAGGGCTGATTCGGATGAGATGTCTCTAGATGAAGTCTATGGAAGATTGAACACTCATGACCTAGAATTACAGCAAAGGAAAAATAGGAAGAGTGGCAAGGCAAAATATGTTGCTTTGAATGTTGAGGCAAAGGTTGAAGAACCAAAGGAGAAAGTTTTGAAAACCTCAACAAGAAAGGGAAAAGCTGTAATGGTCAAGGAAAACAATGAATCAGAGTCTGAGACAAACTTTGATGCAAACTCTGTTGACTCCACAGACTCTCACATGATGGAGATGGTTGCTATGATTGTCAAAAGATTCAAGAAGATGAAATATAGGAAGTACAGAAAGCAAGGGAACTTCCAAAAAAAGCATGGAGAATCAGAGAAGAAAGATAGATTCAGAAAAAGAGAAGATAGAGATGGAAAATCAAAAACTATCGACAAATCAAAGGTCAAGTGTTACAAGTGTAACAAGATGGAGCACATTGCTACTGAGTGCAAAAGCAAGGAATCTGGAAAAGCACTCATCACATCAAAGAAAGATTGGATGGATTCCTCAGATTCTGAAGAAGAAACAAATTATGCACTCATGGCAAACATTGATACTCCCATTCTAAACTCTGATAAGGTACTAGACTATATTTTTAATATTAATACTGATAATATCCATGAATTAAAGTCTTTTCTCATAACTTTGCATGTTATCTTTAAATCACAGTCTCTTGAGAATGAAAGATTAAAATCTGAGATACAAACTCTGACTACTAGGAATGACTTTCTTGAATCTGAAAATTCACACATGTTTAGCACTAAGAAAGACTGTGAGAATGCTATACACATGCAAACTCAGTTGGAAATTCAAGTTGAATATTTAAAATCCGAGATAGCTAAAGAAAAAGAGACTTTCATAGTTTGAACAAACTCTGGTAAGAAAGTTTAACAAATGCTCTCTAATAAAAATTGGATATCTGCCTTAGGTTATGAATCTGATAAGGATACACATACCAGGACACACACAAAAGGAAAATTGAGTGAACTTGTGAATTTTGTTAGGGCTAGTAATGAAAAGAAGAATACCTCTGGTGAATGCTCTAATAATAACAAAGGTAAAAAGAATAGTGTGTCAGAGAATAATCAAGTCAATATTGGATTACTCACTCAGAAACAACTTAAGGAAAAGTTGAACGCAGTTACAAATAAAAACAAACTTAAAAAGGAGAAGAGAAATAGAAATGGCAAAGTAGGAATTACTAAGGAGAATAACTATAAGTATATCCCTGATGCTCCTAGAAAAAACCTGTTTCACATGTGGTAATTCTAATCACCTTGATATTGACTACAAACAAAATAAAAAGAAAGAACCTGAGAGACCTAATTCAGAGGCCAGAAAGCAAACTAGATATAGACCACAAAATCCATATTTTCACTATGGTAGTTTATGACATTCAATTTACACATGCAAAGAATATCATAGTTTGTATTTCAATTATTATGAACTGCTGCCTCAATTGAATAAAACTCCTGTCTTTTCTAATCATGATGTCAAACAAACATATGTGATAAAAGTTGATAAAAGAAAAGCAAACTCTGATAATGCAAACTCTGTTAATGCAAAAATCTGATAAAAATAATTCTGCTGGAAGAGTTAACAAGTTTCAAAAGAAAGGACACAAACTTGTTTGGGTACCCAAATCTAGTAATTAATTTGCATTAAATGATTGTAGGGAAACATGAATAACATCCTAGTGATTGATAGTGGATGTTCTGCACATATGACTGGAAACAAATCATTGCTTTCAGAGTTTGAAAAAAAGGTTGGCCCAATAGTATCTTATGAAGATGGCAGCATAGGAAGAATACTGGGATATGACAATATTATTATTGGAAATGTCATCATTAAAAATGTAGCTCTGGTTGAAGGACTCAAACATAATCTGTTAAGTGTGAGTAAAATGATAGACAGAGGTTATTCTGTGGAATTTCATGAAACTCATTGTGAAGTGAAAAACAAAAAGGATGGCAAAATGGTTCTTATTGGTCACAGACATAATAACTTATTTGAAGCAAGCTTGGAGGTATACTCTGATGGTCCCTTAACTTTTTTACTTGGAAAGGCATCATTTTTGAAAAGCTGGAATTGGAACAAAAAGTTGTGTCACTTGAACTTTGGAAACATAAATGAATTGGTGAAAAAGGATCTAGTTAAAGGTCTTCCAAAAGTCCAATTTCATCCAGATGGACTTTGTGATTCATGTCAAAAGGCCAAACAAAAGAAGATATCTTTCAAGAGAAAAACTAATAATTCTATTGATCAACCTTTTCATCTATTGCATCTTGATTTATTTGGTCCTGTAAACATTATGTCCATTGGAAATAAGAAATATAATCTGGTGATAGTGGATGATTACACAAGATTTACCTAGGTGTACTTTTTGCATAAAAAGGATGAAATAGCTGAGATAATCTTTGATTATATTGCTATGATTGAAAATGGATCACCACACAAGGTAAAGAATTTAAGGAGTGATAATGGAACAGAGTTAAAAATTCTACAATGGAGGAATTTTGCTCAACAAAAGGAATCATTCAATAATTTTCAGCACCTGGTACACCTCAACAAAATGGTGTAGTAGAAAGAAAGAACATGACTCTTATTGAAACTGCCAGAACAATGTTAGAAAAAGCAAAACTACTTATTTATTGTTAGGCAAAAGTTGTGAATACTGCATGCATTACTCAGAATTACACTTTGATAAATAAACATGGAATGACTCCATATGAAACAATGTAGGGAAGGAAGCCAAATGTGAAATATTTTCACATATTTGGAAGCAAGTGTTTTATTCTCAGCACATATTCTGAATAATTGAAGAAGTTTGAACTCAAAGCAGATGAATGATTTTTTGTTGGATATGCAACAACTTCTAAAACCTCTTCAAGGGCATTCAAAGTGTTTAGTTTAAGGACCAGGGAAGTCATGAAATCTATTAATGTCTTTTTTGATGAAGGAAAAATAACAGGGTTACATGATGAAGAAGCTCAAGAATCTCTTAGTTTTGAAGATGAATTACAGAACACAAACTCTGATGAAATAAACATTGATGATGTAAACTCTGATGAGTTAAACATTGACTCCTTAAACACTGATTCAGACATAATTGAAACAGAAATCGAAGATTTTGCACATGTTGAGGGGGACTAACATCAATCACTTACTAATATTGAAGAACCAATCTCAATTATTGAAATATCAGAGTCTGATCAAACTCTGACAAATACAAACTCTAAAACCCTAAACTCTGATCAATCAAACTCTGAAACCCTAAACTTTGATCAATCAAACTCTAAAACCCTAAACTCTGATCAATCAAACTCTGAAACCACAAACACTGATCACTCAAACTCTGATCATTCAAACTCCGAGTATTTAAACTCTGAGACATCAAACACTGATGGAAGCATAACTTCAGGGAGAAGATCATCATTTACTGAGGAATCATACTATGAATGCACAAATAATAGGGGAGCATCTAGTTCAAGAAATTTTCCACATCCAAGAAAATTGACCAAAAATCACACACCTGATTTAATTATTAGTGATCTAAAATGTGGAGTGCAAACAAGGAAAACTACTCAAAATGAATGTATATTTTATAGTTTTTTTCTCAAACAGAACCAAAGAAGGTTGAAGATGCTTTGAAGGATGCAGATTGGGTTACTGCAATGCAGAAAGAATTAAATGAGTTTGAAAGAAATGAAGTATAGACCCTAGTTCCAAGGACAAAGAATAGATCAGTTGTTGGCACAAAGTGGGTGTTTAGAAACAAGATAGACTCTGATGAAATTATTATGAGGAATAAAGCAAGACTAGTTGCCAAAGGCTACTCTCAACAAGAAGGTATTGATTATGATGAAACCTTTGCACCTGTAGCTAGACTTGAAGCAATCAGAATCTTTCTTGCTTTTGATGCACTCAAGAAATTCAAGGTCTACCAAATGGATGTTAAAAGTGCATTTTTAAATGAAGAACTTGAAGAAGAGGTATATGTTGAACAACCACCTGGATTTGTCAATCCAAAATATCCAAATCATGTCTACAGATTGGATAAAGCCTTATATGGATTCAAGCAAGCACCAAGAGCCTGGTATAATACTCTGGCTCAATTTCTACTTGAAAGTGGTTTTACAAGAGGTATAATTGATAAAACCTTGTTT
Source organism: Oenanthe sinensis (assembly GCA_028671895.1). Taxonomy (NCBI): domain Eukaryota; kingdom Viridiplantae; phylum Streptophyta; class Magnoliopsida; order Apiales; family Apiaceae; genus Oenanthe; species Oenanthe sinensis. The sequence continues at coordinate 28,762,836 of CM053803.1, read as the reverse complement.
TATAGAACTCAAGATAAGGATTTATTATTGGTTCAAATATATGTTGATGATATTATATTTGATTCCACTAATGAGAAACTCTGTAAAAGATTTTCAAAGCTAATGTAGTCCAGGTATCAAATGAGCATGATGGGAGAAATGAATTATTTTCTAAGGTTGCAAGTAAAACAGACTGGTGAAGGTATTTTCATAAATCAGTCCAAATACACAAAGAATCTACTCATAAATTTTCAAATGTAAGACTGTGCATATGCTACAACTCCAATGGCTACTGCAACCAAACTTGATCAAGACAATGGAGAACCTGTAGATATTACAGTATATAGAGGAATGATTGGATCACTTCTCTATTTGATTACAAGTAGACCAGATATTATGTTTGTCATCTGTCTATGTTCTAGATTTTAGGCAAATCCAAGGGAACCTCATTTGATTGCTGTTAAAAGAATTTTCAGTTATCTCAAGGGAACTATCAATCTTGGTTTATGGTATCCTAGAGAGTCTGACTTTAAATTAATAGGCTATTCAGATGCTGATTTTGCAGGATACAAAATTGACAGAAAAAGCACTAGTGGAAGCTGTCAATTTCTAGGTGGAAGAATTGTCTCATGGTTCAGTAAGAAGCAGAAATCTATCTTAACATCAACAAAAGAGGCTGACTATATAGCTGCAGGAAACTGTTGTGCATAAATTTTATGGATGAGAAATCAACTGTTAGACTATGGTTTGAACTTTTCAAAAATTCCTATTTATTGTGATAATCAAAGTGTTATTGCAATGACAGGAAATCCAGTTCAACATTCTCTGACAAAGCTCATCAGTATCAGATATCATTTCCTAAGGGAACATGTCATGGAAGGAACAATTGAAATGCATTTTATTCCCACAGATCAACAATTAGCAGACAATCAGAGTTTATGATAAACTCTATCAAAGTCTATGGTAAACTCTGATGAAAAATGAAGTAAACTCTGATCATTGGAACATCTAATCTTTGATCATCACCTATCAGTGTTTAAGGTAAACTCTGTCAGAGTATGTGGTAAACTCTGACAGTAAATGTTAAACTCTAATTTCTATAAACTTTGATACATGTCTACATGCTAAACTCTGTGATATTATTTATGACATAATATTTATTTTTATGAAATCATATTTATTAATCTCTGATTGGAGTAATCATTAGGGCACGTGTATCTCATGAAAAATAATTTATATCTATACACAGATACACACACATGTGTTGTATTTTGAGACTTGTACTACTCATTACTCTTCCAATTATTTCTTTCGACGTGTCCCACTAAAGAGAATATGCAATTGAGAGTGAATAGTTTAATTCTTATTTTCACTTTTAATTATTCACCTGCATCTTTTATTCCTATCTTTTTCTCTCATTTTCTATAAACCCTAATTTTTCATATCTGCAAATCTTTGTTCTTCAATGACATCCAAGGGGCTCTCTTTTCAAAATTTCAACTTTGATGCTACTAACTACATCTCCTTGTTGACTAAATTTGAAGCACCTCAGGATTTTCATGTTATTCAAGATTTTCTACAGAATAACTATATTGGGTATGCTCTACAAGAACCCAATAATTTCTCTACTCAATCACTGATAAAAGTCTGGTCGACTGCTAAGTTCAATAATGTTGATGATGATGAGAAGCCTATCATCACATTTAAATGCAATGGTACTCATTCAATAACTCCTGCTATGGTTCGACAAGCCCTTCATCTTCCAGAAGTGGCTGTGTTGATGACCTTGTCAATGATGAACAAATCAAGGCGTTTTTCAAGGAAATAGGCTACGAAAGAAGCCTGTCAAAGCTGGGGAGTCTGACAAGGCCCCATTTGAGACGAGAATGGAGTTTTTTCTTTGACTTCATAACAAGGGCTTTCATTGCCAAATGCACAAACTTTGATGTCATTCCTCAATTATCACAATAGATTGGGTATTCTCTAACACATAACTTGCAATTTAATTTTCCCTGTTTGATAATTAGACAGTTAGCTACCAAAATTAGTGATGATGCATACAATGTATATTTTGTTAGATTTTTACAGTTAATTTTTAGCTATTTATTGCCTGATGTGAGCTTTGAGCATTGATCAGAGTTTAGTTAATTTTTGTATGAAAAATAAAATATTTGTGGATCTCACAAGGAAGGATGCAAATAAAAATGTTAGAGGTAAAATTTCTAATCTTTTTTATCCCACATAGGTCAGGCTTCTCTTAAATCAGAGAATTTCTACTGTGTTTGTGAGGGATTTTCTGTCAGTGACTGTGAATCAGAGTTTAGCACCTCTGATTCTAACCCAAGTCAAAACCCAAACACTGAACAATAAACACTGCAGCCAACCTCTACAGTCTCCTAAAAGACTGTAGTTGTAAAACAAACCTCTTAACAGCAAGGACCAAGTATAAAAAGAAAGGGAAAATCAGTGATTGAGTCATCTCCAAAGACAAGAAAGTTGATTGATGAAAATACTAATTATAATGACAATGGTGATGGTCTGGTATTTCCTATGAAGAAAACTATCAAGAAGGCTTCTGAGATTCATCCTGCACCATTCATGAAGCCATTCAATATAAACCCAATGCCAGAAACCAAAAAGAAGAGGAGAAGATTGCTCAAGGCTGCAAACTCTGAAGTAATAATCTCTGAACAAATAAAGTATGATCCTTCACTAGCCTTAAACTCTGAAGATCTATTAAACTCTGATGTATTAAACTCTGATCAGCCAAACTCTGCTCAACCTCAAGTAATAAACTCTGATGCAATGCTAAACTTTGATGCTGTTATGAAGTCTGGTGAATCTGCATTGTCTGACCGAATAAACAGCAACATCGGTGGAATTGAGGTAGATGGTGATGATGAAAATTCCAATAGAGAAGAAAATGATGAATTGGCTGAAATGGATGGTAATTCTCTTCATGTTAATCCTTTTACCAGTCCTGTAATCACCTTAGAAAATATTGATGCTGCAAGTGAAGCTACTCCAGTCACAGTGTCTGATTCTCCTGTGCATTCTCCCAAGCAAATCATAAAGGAGATATCTTATGAAAGGTTAAGGGAGCTGCTAAGGAAGTTAGAAAGGAGATGGCAGAAAAGAAGTCAAAATCAACTCCAGTTTCTCATAGTTCAAAGCTATTTTCAAGAAAGAAGAAGACAGTTTCTTTTGGCCAAGACACACAAGAACCTGCCTCTCAAAGTGAGGTAGCAACTAGGCCAGGCACACAAGAACCTGTTGCTCAAAGTGAAACAGCATCCACCCAAGAAGCAAATGAAGCCAGCAAGGATCAGGGGTATAACCCACAAGAACCTTCAGCTCAAAGGGTTGAAGAATTTGTTAATGCCCCTGCTACACAAGAACCATCCAATCAAAGTTTGGATGCAGGCACTCACTCAATAATGGAAGATCTTGATGTTACTGATGCTGAGAAGATATACTCTGAGATAATTCCATTGACAATCTCTGATGCTATTATGGTGCAACCCATTTCTGCACAGCCTATGGAAACTACATCAAGTTCAATAACTACACAAGGTATAAACTCTGACTTTTATTCAGAATTTACATTCCCTGATAGTATAAGTTCAGATTTTACCTTTCCAATTTTTACTATTGGGATGACCATGGATAGTCCTAAAAAGGGTACCCCTATTCATGTGATTACATACATCCTTTCTCAGCCACCTATTATTTCTGTAGGACACTGTGATTTGAGTCTTTCATGTGAGACTGAGGTAAAATGTGTGTAAAACAAAATTAATAATGAGAGGCAAATACTGAATCTGGCAAAAGGAGAGATAGAATTGAGAAAGAAGTTAGTTACTTCTAGTGATCAAACTCTGACTATTAAAAGTTATGATATATGTGATGTGAGAAGTAATGAGATTACTTTAAAAGAAAATAGTGATTTAGGGTGTTCTATTATTTCTGCAGGTACTCAGAGTATGATAGCTTCTCAATCATTGAACTCTGAGTTGCCAAACTCTAACAAAAGTACAAACTCTGATAGGGAAGATGCATTCTCTGATGAACCTATATTTGAAGATGAAGATGTCACAGATTTATCAATTCCATATACACAAAGGTACAACTCAAAGAAGTGGCATGTTGATGCTTTTGATGCCCATGAGAGATTAAGAATGGCATATCCTGACTACATGGTGGTTGAAACCCTTAAGGGAGAAATTGAAGCTGCTTTAGATGAAGAAGGTGTCAAGAGGGATTTCAGTTCAAAGGCAGAACCATCTAATGAAAATATTCTCAACTCTCATAGAAAATCCATCTGGAATATGTCTTGGAAATTTCCTAAAGAAGAAACTTCATGGCCTCATGTTCATGAACTAATCCAAAAGGCTAATTTTGAGTTAAATTCTGGAGAAATGAAGACTGTTTTGAAAGCTACTACTGTGTTGACAAAGGGTCTTCACAATGAAGTTTGTGATTTGAAGGAATCAGTTAGCAAAACTACTGCCTCTGTAGAGACTTCTGTCACTACTTCTCAACATGCTTTGGAATTGAAGTGGAAGAATGTTTCTGCAAAGCAGGATGCTTTGGAAGTCAAGGTTGATAATCTTTCTAATGTTGTCACCTCCATCAAAACTATGCTGCATACTATTGTTGACATCTTAATAATCAGAAAAGGAAATGATGTCAGAAAGGGGGAGAAAGTTTCACAAGATAAATGCAAGGATGATGATGTACAAAAATCTGACAAACCTGATGATAATGATCAAGGGAGTCATAAGGATGGAAGGAAAACTCTGACTCAATAAACTCTGAAGACTTCTCAAACTGGACAAACTCTGATGACTACTCAAACTCTGATTCCATCAACCTTTGGGGTAAACTATGACAAAAAGTAAACTCTGATGGATAATGATATGGAGTTAGCTAAAAGGATTGAAGAAGAAGAGAAGCCTGAGAAAATAGAAGAACAAAACTTAAAGGTTGCTGTAGAGGAAGAATTGAAGAAATCTGGTACTGACAATGCTCAAGTCTAGAAGAAAAGAAAATATGTGAAGAAAACTCTAGAACAAAGGATGGCACCTGCTCAAACAAAGAAAATTGTATTTAAGCCTGTCAAAGCCAATCCTGTTGAAGCTTCTAAACCTGTTGAAGTTCAAGCAAAGCCAATCATTAAATCAAAGCCTACTCCTTCAATTCAGAAGAAAGCTCCAGCTAAATCAAAAAAATCCTCTTACTATGTCAAGAACAACATTTCTCCCAGGTGGATCAAGTTTTGAAGATAAAGAAGATGAACAACAAACTCTGATCAGGAAGAAAAAGCCTAATCTTCTATGGAAAAAAACTCAAACTCTGACTCTCGATGCCAGACTTGGTAAAAATAAGGGTGATATTGGTAATTCTCAAGCCAAAGTCTACAGGGGTGAAGCAAATACATCCAGAGATCCCTTCTCTCTAAAAGACAAGCCTGAAGAAGATTTGACTCAAGAACATCTAGACAGATTAATATCTGTAAACATAGTGAATGATATTTTTGATGGTGCTCAAGCCAAGGAGAAGCTGCTATATTTCTTAGAAAATGGGAGAGTTATGAAATTTTTTGAAGAAGATTTGATTCACAAATCATCTAAAAAACTTGAATATGTTCTTTATCTCCTGAATGATGAGAATGAAGCTACTTCAAGGTGGGTGAAATTTCTTGGAGAAATCAATGAAAAAAAGAAGAATGAAAGGTTGTTTATGATAAACTCTGAGGAGTACAAACCAGGATATTTACTTGAAGATGATTCTGAGAAGGAGATGGCAAAAGGAGATGTAAAGGTCAAGATCGTGTTAGGAATTCCTACACTTTTTGAAACTCTGATAGAAAGAAGGCATGTTGCATTCCTTTATATGAAAGGATTGAGAGATCATCAATATACAACTTGAGAGCTATTATATTCCAAATTGATGAATCTTCTGATCAAATGAAAGAACTGAAGGAGAAGCTTAGTGAATTATTGAAGAATGCTGAGAAGAAGCTGCTGGACATATTTCTGAAAGAAGACTTCTCATACAGAAGAATTTAAGTCAAGAAAAAAGATTCAAACTCTGATGCATTTGTCTCAATATTTCTGACATCATAATAAAGCATAAATTGGGGGAGATTGTTAGAAAAACAAACACTGATAATGTCAGAGAATATCAAGAATAGAGTTTATGTTACTGACATCATCAGAGTTTAGGAAGCTGTCGGACAGAGTTTACTCTATCAGAGAATACTCAATCAGAGTTTACTCTAACAGAGGATGCTCTATCATAGATTATCAAATCGACAGAGTTTATCAACAGAGTTTGTGAAAAAAGGAAATAGACAAATCAGAACTTGATTTGGATAGTGAAGAAGAAATTCAAATACAAGTCTAATTACCTTATGGAAGCTATTCTTATCATTATCTGTTTTGTAATTGGAATTTGTAACTATAAACACAGAAATAGGTTTACATTATAACTAATTCATTCAAGTAATATCTTTCTCATAACCTAACAGCTCTTAAGAATAGTGAATTTCTTGAGAGAGTTATGTACACAGTTTATTATTAATACAAAACTGTTCATCTTTTATACTTGTGTCGATTATTTGGTTCTATTATATTCAACCCCCTTCTATAATAGACTATTTTTCTGGGAAACATTATTTAAACTTGAAAAGGTTTATTTTATAAAATTAAATTAAATAAATTTATTTTATACATTTAATTTAAGAAAATTTATTATTTAAATTTATATAGATTTAATTTATAATCTAAAGTTATTAAAAAATCTTGGCCCATTTTTCCAAAAGGGTTTGTAGTTGGAAAATTCTTCATTTTGGCCCAGAATTAATTCCCAGAGCATATGACCCGATTTTGAGGGAAGTGGTTATTTCGTATTAGTAGGTTTATTCTGGAGCGTTTGGATTTTATTGTGGATGATACAATTGTTTATGCTATAGTTCCACAAACTGCTCAAATGTAAAGAAATGATAGATTTATTAGTAGGGAACTCTGTATAATTTTTTTTGACTCTACTGATCATTCTAGTTTTTGTACTTGTACAAAATGGATTTAAGAATCCTTAGAGGTCATAACTGAAAAAATATATGAGGCTAAAAGTAGCAAGACAAGATCAGGGCTGTGCTACAATATTCAAGAAGCCTGAACAAGCAAATGATGACATAGACTGTGTTGGATTAAAAGCAGGAATGTCAAGCATTAGTAAGGTTACAGCAAGGGAAAGCATTTATTGATGAAGTTAAATGCAAAGTTGATTCTATCAGTGACAGTGATGAACCACATGGATATCTGGCGTCAATGTCCAACACTGGAGATGAATCAGTAAGCACTTCAAATGTACGCATTCTAACTAGTATACCTTTATCTAATTCAGAACTGTATGATTATTATGTTTTGAGATGTATTATATTCATGTCGGCATGTTAACATATTAGGACTTAAATGGTTGATTGATTGCTAAGAATGAGATATTGTATGCTAAGACTTATGAGTTAAAGTTAGTACATTTCTGAATTAACTTTCAATATAGTAAAATGAATACCTAGAATTAGATAGGATTATTCTAGACGATTAGGTGTATCCCGAACACTTGCTTGAACTTGATTTAAATCTAATGTGATTTAATAACTCTGCTAATGTTGTGAAAATTGCTAATAGACAAAACTGTTTATGTTCTTATTTTCATATGAATTGTTCACACTCACATAGTTGCACTAAAATGTTAAATCACTTCATGTATTGCTTGTTAAGGTATAGTAGATTAAAAGATGGTAGAATTATCTAAGTAGTCAGTAAAATTTATAGATTCGAGGCTTAATCTAAAACTGACTTACGTAATTAGAAATAATTAAAATGTTAAACAACAACATAAATGGATTAGACATAATTAGTAATTATATTATCAGGTCATCTATTTCATGTGCTTTTAGAAAATTATTGAATATCTGTAAATCTGCTTGACTCCTATCACATTTGTATAGAATGGTTAAAGTAGATAGTACTGAATTTTCTAATATGCATAACATGCCTAAAATGCATAATTTTTATCCATAATGCATTGAAGCTAAATGTTACCTTGTATTCTTATTGTCATGCTTGTTTGTTTAAAAGTTGAAAATGCATATCTTAGGACTTACATAATCTTAGGCAAAGCATCTGTAAGATTAACAAGAGGGTAAAGACTACTAGTCCACCTTAAGATAGGTTGGAATCACTAATCTCATAGCCTTAAGACTACCTTGTCAAGGCTGTTGTGAATAAGAAGTGATTAGTCAAAGATAAGTTTGTGTACGTTAAGGTTGAAGTTGTTACCACTATTAAAAGTAATATCTCTAACCCATCTAGACTCAATTGAAGTTGAGTACCAAGAATCTTAATCATTTGTGATTACAGAGTATAAAAAAAAAGACAAAAGTTATGTGATTTCGTGAAATTTATTGTTCGATACATATTACTAGAATTGAAGCTTTACTATCATAGTTGGTTAAGAAAGCCTACTCAATGGTAACCTTTGGAGATGACATCAAAGGATGTACAAGGGACTTGGCTAACATGATTTTGGAATTATCATCACTGGAAATATATTTCTTGTCGACGGACTTAAGAACTATGCATAATCTACAGGGCACTAGGGAATTCTTCGTCAAAGGTTTTCTGGAAAAGCATTGAAATAGAGAAGTGCTTGATTTCGGGCAAGAAATATGGCAGATCACTCAACTGAGAGTGAATTGGTGATGTTCGTGCATTCAACAGATAATATATCACATATGGTGATTGATCACTTCAGGAAGATCAAGTCAGAAGTAAAGTAAGCTGTGAGAAATTTGTAGTCAGATATTGGAACTGAATTTTGCGAATGAAGTTCTAAATGAAGTCTGCACTAATAAAGGTACTTTGAAGTTGAAGCGATTAACACAACATGTTTCTTTATTCAACAAGAACGTGAAAAGACATCATATGAGTTAATGACCAACCAGAAGTAAACACTGAAGCTCTTTCGTGTGTTTGGAGGAAATTGATATTTATTGAAGATTTATATGAGCATCTTGGCAAGTTTAAAATTAAGGTTCATGGGACAGTTGTCCTTGGCTACTCATTGAAGTCAAAAGCTTTCAAAGTAAGATGTGATGTAAAATCAGAAGGTGATTGAAAGTCTGAATGTGTCGTCCTATTACACCAAGCTCCCGAGCATTAAGATAAAAGTCTATTATGAATCTGTGAAGCTTGACATCTTGTCAGAGTCATATTCAAATATTGATGATGAAACTGAGGTTGCAGAAGGAATCAATGTTAATGATGATGATTCAGATCCTAGTAGTGGAAATGGTAGTGAATCTACACAACTCATGGATTTTAATAGAATCCACTCAATAAGGTGAAGGATCTTCAACACATCCTAGCAGCAATTCAGGGGGAGCAAATAAAAGAAGGATCTACTATTCGCACTCAATATAATGAAGATCAAAGGAATACATTAAGAACATATCTTCCGAGACAAAGGGTTTAGAATCTAAGTCATTCCTGGAGTCTAGTTCTTAGTGATCCAGATACTAGAGTAAAGACTAGAAGTGCTTTGCAAAGTAAATGGTTACTCTTCGGGAAAGAACAATTGTTAAACAGTTGGAATCCTATAGAAGATTGAAGAAGCACTGATTGATCCAGATTGGTTGATTACAATTCAAGATGATCTCAATCAGTTCGAAGGCAGAATCTACTGAATCTGGAACCTAGGCCACAAGACAAAGTTGTAATTGGTACTGTAAGGGTTTTCAGAGACTGGATGATTATTAGCATTGTTATGAGGGACAAAGCCAAATTTGTTGCTTCAGGTTACTATAAAGTAGAAGTTATCGATGATAATGGAAACAGATTCTTCGGGACTTTCAAGATCTAACTAAAGCACCAGAGACGAGACTTGGTACTATTAGGGCTGACCAAGTTGATGTACAACAACTCCTGGACTTTGAAGTTTCTTATCCACTGGAATTTGTATATCATTCTCTTCACAAGCTCTCTATGACGGAGGTAAAAGATCAAGCAATCGTCAAGGACATAGTATGACACTCTAACTGATAAATACTTGAAAATGATTTTGTTAAATTGTTATACATATATATATCTCTCTAGAATATAAGGCGCACACACAAGGTAATATTAGTGCAAGTATACCATGTTTATATTATATGCAGGTCTATTAACAAAAATTTGGCAAGAGACTTTTGCTAAGTTAATGCAGAGTAGGTACATGATCAACTCATTACTTATTCAAGTGCATAAAGACCATATATTTTATTCTCAATATGCCTATGTTTCCAAGTGAATACTAGAGAATCTAATCTTATAGCTAAGATATGAATTAATAGATATCTTAAGGGATTATCAATTCTTAGAATCAAATACCCTAAATATACTAGGTTTAGCCTAAATTGACTATATATATATAGATAATGCAGGTTGTAAGAAAGACAAAGAAGTAATTTCTAGAAGCTGTCAAACTCCATCAACTCTATTGGATAATCTCTACACCACTCACGGAACAAGCATATGGACACCAGGTATCATTTATTTCGAGAATAATCCTTAGAAGAATAACTTGCAGATATTTGCTAAACAGCTTGATAAATTGATTTTGTCTAAGTTGGATAGTAAAGTTGAGATATTATTCATGTGCATATTTGTTGGAAATCTCATTTGCAAAGAATTCTCAAATGAGTTCACAAATATTAAAATTTCCATATTTAAAGGACTTGTGAATTTATTTGAAATCCTGTACCTCGTGCTTATTGCTACTACTTTAATTATCATGTTTACAATGTTATATGCATATGTGATAATTATGTGTTCTAGCATAAGTTTGTATGTTATCTTAATTGATTTAAAATTATGATGTCAGACAATTCAATGTCATATCAGTTTCATAATATAAATGAATTAAAATAATATGCAGCATAATTATTTGTATGTAAATATTTTATGAGTATCAGTTAATTATATCTTGCTTAATTATTTTGATATTTTTCTTTGATATTTTTAAATATTTTGTTACAAATAATTGTGACACTTTTAATATTAATGACATTATTTAGAATTACTTATCTAAGTAATCAATGCATATTTCAAAAACACTAATATGGAAAAGAGGTAGTATTTTCTAAGTTATGTGTATATAAAATTCTCAATATTCTATATACTTAGAAATACTTCCAAAATTATTTTTACTTCGAGGTATCAACCATTTGTAAAATGATTTGTTTTCAAACAATTGTTTCAATGTATGTTTCACATTGATTCAATGTACATAAACAATGGTTGTTGCTTTTAAGGCCTTATATTGTATTGCTAATAATACATCCACCCCTATTGTTATGAAATTTTCTATTTTAAGTCAGGGATAATATCAGGTGGACAAAAATGATGTAGATCATAATTGCATTATGAGTCGGAAAATCATAGTCCTCTATCTGATAATGATGGTTTGTAAAACTATTTTCAAATCGTACATTATTAAGGTATAAAGGAAAATAGTCATTTTATCGAGATATAATTTGGTAAGAGAGTTGAATTTCTTCATTAGTATAAATTCCCGCATTTTATTATGGGAAGTTTTTCTTATAGGAAATTCATAAAGGATATAAACTTTCTTATCTGATACAACTTTTCCGCATTTTATTATGGGATATATATCTTAAAGAAAATTTCGTATAGTGCTCTTAAATGATAAATCTTTAGATCCGATAAAACTCTTTTATTGAAAGTGCTTTAGTGCAATCTATTACCATTCCTTATTATATTTTTCCTTCTCTCGGGATGAAAAAATATATTTTGGAATGTTAAGGTGATTATCTTTTTATCTCGATTGGTTCTTTCCAGTTAGCCCCTAGTTGCTTTAGAAGCTGGACAAGAGGTTGGAAGCCCATAAATCTCTTACCCATGCCATAGTACGAAATACCAATTCATCCACTTCCATATATTAACCCCTGAAGATATAAGGAACTCATGTAAGTTAGAGGTTGATAAGGGAGAAACTGCACTTGATGCAACAAACAAGGATGAAGTCGGAAGTACACCCACAGCTCTACCTCCAGAGAAGAAAAGGAGTATAAAACTGAGGTAACTGTAAGCTCATCTGCATCTTCTCAAAAGGATGCAGAGCTGAAAAGGTAATAAAATTGTCTCTGGAATCATTTTCTCTATAGGATGAGTCCATTGAAATTCGCTCGTCAGCCAGAGCACCTTGTAATAAGTCAAACACACCATTGACACTCACGTTGATGGTAAACATAAAAAGATAAATTCTAGGAACTCATTGCAAGGCGTGCATAGTGAGAGGTACATGCAACATCTTTAGTTTTGCACAGTTTTATTTAATTGGCATCCGTAATGTAAATATATTTTTGTTTTCCAACAATTGATATATATTGTTTTTTTTTCAAACTGTTGGTATCTTTATTTCTATATGTATATGTGTGTAAGTTTATTTTTATTTTTCCTAATAAATTGGCATATTTTTATTTTTATAGTTATGTTTATTTCATTTTATTTTTAAAATTTATTTTTGTCTACGAGAAATTGTTCTAAGAATCATAAGTATTAAATGTCAATATTTAAAGTACTTGTGAATTTCTTTACATCTACTTTCTCGAGCTTACATATACTACTGATAATTGTTATGAGTATAATTGTCATATGCTTAAGTAACAATTATTAGATATAGTGTATGAAGTTAAATGCTAATTTTCTATCCTATGATTATTTAGTATTTAGCGATGATATTTTATCTTTTTAAAATTATGAATTGAAGCAATTAAATTTTTATTAGTTTCAGAATTTTAATATGATGAGATATTAGGAGCATAATTATTTGCTTTCTGAAATTATTATTAATTATCACGAATTAATAGTTTGTTATTGTTTCATTACAATTAATTATGATTTTTGTTGTAGTGATAATATATATATATATATATATATATATATATATATATATATATATATATATATATATATATATATATATATATATATATATATATATATATATATATATATTGTTTATCTTAAAATCACTAATAATAAAATCATATATGTGTCCTGCCGAACAAGAGCAATCGACTCGAGGTAAAAGCAGGTAATCTCGATCTTGATATATTCTCTAATCAATTGATATAAAAATATATATACAATTGATATATTGAGCCCTAAGTGGCTATAGGACGAGATCAAAGGATTGAAAACCTACCATCTCTAACACAGATCATAGAATCACAAACACTCAAACAAATACAAATTCATCTACTAAACCACTGAAAAGAAAAGTTTTTTCAACTAAAGAGGGTGAGAGAGTAAGTGCCTCTAGTGCACTAGAAAAGAGAAGTATCTATGAGTGTTCCAACAGCTCTGCCTCTAGTTAAAATGTGAAATTGAAACCAAGGCAACTGCTAACTAATTTATATCCTCCCAAAAGGATATAGATTTGCAAATGGCAAAACTGTAACTAGGTTCGTCATCTTAACATTATGAGTCTATTGAATTCGGCCTGTCAACCAAGGCCATTTGTAAATAGTCAACTTCATCTGGACACTCTCAAACACTGCCAACCATAAATGTATATATTCAAATGCACTGTAAGGATTGTCACACACTAAGGATGAATTAACGGAAGCAATTATTCTAAACTTTCATATCAAGGAAGGAAGGATGATTGATGATTCTGACTAAATCAACATGCCTTCACAGGCGTCAGGAGGAAATTTGGATCATTTGCAACATTATAGATCCTTGTCTCCCTCCCAGATGGAAAATATCTGGATTCCTAATGGAATAGATCATCTTAGATGATTAGTAACTCATTGAATCTATTCCTGAAGCAATTCAATTATTAAAATCAAATATTTTGATAGATTCAATTGAGGACGGGAATTTACGAAACTCCATTGCACCACCAGTGACCTCTCTCGAAGGGGCTATGGTGATCTTTCTTGCAGGTACAAAAGACCGTGTCTTCCGTACTGAGAGAGAAATAGTGTTGTGAGAAAAAAGTGAAACACAAGTGAGAAAGAGTGAAAATATATATTCTGTGAGTGAAACACTTAGAGAGTATATGAGCGAAACACTTGTCAGAAACACAAAGGAAAATCACACACTAGCACAATTACCAAATCCAATTCCTAATTCCCTGTTAAAGATTTCTAATGTTAATCAACTAAGGGGGATGAAATTTGTTCTGAAGAGGGTTACTCAACTAAGGGGGATAATTTTTTGAATAATATCCAAAGGGGAGAATTGTTCAACAAAAGATCCAAAGGGGAGAATTGTTGAACAAGAAAAAGGGGTATATAACAACATATTTGAATTGGATAGAATCTAATGATTATTTATTAATTCTTCTATTCCATTTGATTTTAGAAAATTCTTGTATATAAGATTAACCGGATTTTTTAAAATGCATAACATGTTATAGTTTGCATTTTTTATATCTGTGATGGTTTAATGTTGTATGTATGGCATGTCTGTTGTTATTTCTATTAAGATGGTTGGATAATTCACGTAAGGGGAGAATGAATTCACCTTGGATGAGAAGTGAAGAAAGAAGTTGGAGAAACAGAGGAGAAATAGTAATAAGAGAACAGACTTCATCCCTGCCATCTTAAGGGGGAGTAGTGATGAGTCTGAGAAATGAAGATAATACTACTTATATAATATGTTTAGTGCTAGAGGAAAAAACATCTTTCATTTCAGTCACTCAAGAAATCTGGTAATGTAGATTCTGAACCGGAGAAACCAGCCACTGAAGATGTAGCAATGACACATGGTCACAAAAGTTAAACTCTAGAAGAAGGTGAAGTTGATACTTCTAAAGCTGGTAATGATATGTAAGTCAAGATAGAACTTTGTTAAATATGTTCATTCTAGATGAACATCTATCTTAAATTTATCTTTCATAATTGAAATCTTGAAATGTATTATATGATCCAGAAAATAATTTATTATTTACAGTTCTTAAATGTCGTATTATTTTTTTAGTTGTTAGTTGATTTATCCTCTAGGAATTTGTGTGTTAAATGTTTAACAAATAGGGGGAGATTGAAAGTCATATGGCTAATTCTATTTGTAATAAGTAGATGACAACTCAACTCAGATAAGAAAGTGAAATAAATAATAAATGTTGAATAGGGAATCAAGACGAAGAATGTCAATTAGACACGAAGAATCAGAATATCAGAAGAAGTCTGACAAGTCTGCTACTCAACACTGAAAGAAGTTCATTTATATGATCAAGTATCAGTGTAAAATAAATTAGTAGTATCTCAAGGAGTTCAGAAGATACAGAATATTTTAAGTGTCTTCTACAGAAAAATTCCAGAAGAAAAATTATAGAGGAAGAATAAAAAGAAGACAAGATATAAAGACCACTATAGCAGAAATGAGAATCAATATTTGTTAGGAATATATTCATTTAATGATGTACAAAATACTAGAACATGACTTAGCATAATTTATTTGTAATAAGTCTTTCTAGTCTCTGAATTTTATAATCAGAGTCTAGTTAGTCAAAATTCTTGTACTTGGAAGATTTTCTGTAGAAAGTGAAATCAGAGTCTAGATGAAGATCAGAGTCTGGGAGATGATCAGAGTCTATAGACATCGGAGTCTACAATCTGTCGGAGACTATAGTCTGACAGAATCTGAAGATTTCAGAGTCTATGAAGTCAAAGCTGAATTCGGAAGATGATCACAGAAAAGGGAAGTCTTTGAAGATAAAGACAAAAATATTACAGATATGCCATGGAAATGAAAGAGAATTTCATAAGAAAACTGTCAACTAATAATTAGGAATTCTATTCCTATTGTAATTTAATTTTCCGTTATTAGTTGATATGAAGCTCTCTATATAAACACTCTGTGTAACCTAATTGTAAAGAGTGAAATAAGTCGAAGTTTTGAGAGAGCATAGAGATAGAGAGAGTTGCTGTGAAAACACAGAGAAGCTACTAGGTTTTGTGTACACCTTATGAGAGTTTGTATTTACAAATCTGCTAGGAACTATGCGTTTTGATGATAACAAATTTCTTAGAATTACAGTAGGGACTTAAAATTTCTGTGTAACTGGTCGATGGATATGACTTATAAATATCCATTGACTAGGAAACCAGTTATCAGTTGAAGTTTGTTTATCAACTAATAAACTGGATTGTAGCATTGATTTATGTTTCACTATCAATCGATTGTATTGCCTCGATGGATGCTATGAATTAGTCAACTGATGTTATTGACTTCAATTTCTAGCTTCTCAACAGATGTGAAGAATGGCTGATCAATTGTAAATATTCTAAGTCAGAATTCTCACAAGTGAAGTGATCAACTGATGTTGGAGTCGATGGATGAAGACACTACTCAACGGATGAAAGCTATCAACAGATACAAGTCATCAATGGATGAAGGCAGTCAACGGATATGGAACCATCAATGGATAGGGAGTCGATGGATAACTCATTTATCCATCGACACATCAACTGATCAATAGATATCCTATCCATCGATGGATAAGCAAAGGAGAATCAACTGATAAGCTTAACAGCATTTATCAGTTGATTAAAGTTTCCCAATTTAGTTAAAGACAAGAAGTATGGGAAATGTGCAGAAACTGAATCAATGGAAGACAGTCCTATCAGGATTGTGAAGACTTTCAAGGCAACACAGTATTCAAGGAATGTATCAAGACAAAGATACTTCCAGGACTAGTCATTTCAAAAAGAAGACTGTGCAAGTAGCTAGTTTCTATTGTCATGTAAACAATATAAGTTGTAATTTTATATTGCTATCTGTCGATAGAAATTAGGTGTGAAGAAAACTTCTATATAGTTGTTAGAAGTACACAGTAGCGAAGTGTAGAGTGTAGAAAAAGCAAAAAGAACTCACTTTGTAAGCAGCTTGGTATTCGTACCAAGATCAATTGAAAGCAAAAAAACATACTAGTGGAAAACCAATCCACTAGTAATTTTTAACGTTGTTGTGTTTTGTTTTCAATAATTTTCTTGTCAAGTTCATAGTTACATCGATTCTCTCTATACACAAAAACACTGTCCTTGAAATAAATTTCATTCCGCAAGAAATATAATTAATTCTTAAGTTTGTATTCAACCCCCCCTTCTCCAAACTTAGTGTACTTAAGGGCAGATAACAATTAGTATTAGAGCCGATTTTCAACATACAGAAAGTTAAGATCTAAAAGTACATCAAGTATGGGTCAAAAAGACACAGGAGTTAAGATTCCAGTTCTAGAGAAAGATGAGTATTTTCCCTGGAAAGTGAAAATGCACTTGCATCTACTATCCATTGATCCTTCCTATGTTCACTGCATAGAGAAAGGTCCACATGTGCCTATGAAAATAGTTACAGGTGTAAATGCAGATGGTACTCAGGCACCAGACAAACTCATTCCTAAATCAGTGAGTGAATATACAGATGAAGACGAGAAGGAAGTACACAAGGATAAAAAGGTTATGAACATTTTGTTTAATGGTCTTGACAAGGATATGTTTGACAATGTTATCAACTGTACAACCTCCAAAGAAGTCTAGGATACTCTTCAAACCCTCTGTGAAGGTACTGAACAAGTAAGAAAGAACAAGATTGTAACGATCGAGATAATTAAATATATTTGAATAATATAAGGTATATGAATTATGTGTTTTAATGTGTTAAGTTATGGTATGTGGTCATTTTATATGTCTGGTTGACTGCCTGTTTGACTGCATTATGCGTAAGTGTTTTAATTAAGTGATTAATTGATTTTTCATGCTTAATTGATTAACTGTTTGATTTTATAAAATTATTGGTGTGTCCAATAATTATGAAATTTTATAGGTAGATTCTATGTGATTTTAGAGACTTTCTAAAAATAGTGATGTATTTAATTCTAGTCCCAGTGATTTTATATAAATCTTTCATTCCTGTTTTATTCTAGAGATATTACTCTTCTAAATTCCATATTTAATTATTGGAATGTCCAAAAATCATGACACCTTTTCCAAAATGTTCCATATTTATTCTAGGGTTGTTTAAAAATAAAAGTTTATTTTATTTGAGCCCAAAATTATTTTTATGATTTTTCTACTCTTATTTTCTATTTCTGTGCTAAAACTTCAAAGATTTTTAGTTAATTATGTATTCATCAGAAAAATATTTCAAAAATATGGGTGAGCTTCTAAATTCATATTATTTATTTGAAAAATATAAAACTTATTTTTATAACCATTTTATTCAAAATTCAATTTATTAAATGATTTAATTTCAGAAAATAGCAAATGTGAAATTACTATTTTACCCGTGCTTTTGTTATAACCTGCAACACCCACCCATTTCTCCCCTTGCTCTGCAACTAGCGTACCAGCTATGAAGGACATTGAGATAAAGGACAAGGGGAAAGCTAAAGTAGAAAGTTAGTATCTGGTGTAGGCGATCTACCTGTTCAGCAGCTGTAGCATTCCTTTTTGAGGCAAGTAACTACTGCCTAATCTCTTTAAACTTAAGAAGTGTTTTATGAACTACTTTATGACCCTGCGACTATTTTACTTTATCTCAACTGTTTTAAGTTATAGCCTGCCTTACTTTAACTGCTTACTTAAACTGCAACCTTATACCAGTTTTGATATACCTTAAACTTTTCAATCCCTGAACTGCTACTGACAGCTTATAAAATATTTTTAAAATCTTAATCCACTAACCCTGAATTGTGACTTATGTTTTCACCATTTCCTTAGCAACGTTTACTTGAACTTTAATTCTGAACTTACCCTGTTGCTACTGCCTAACTACTGTTACAACTAAATGCCTTACAACTGTTTTCAAAACATCTTGTTATACCTGCTAATTGACCCTGTAACCTGACTTCACAACTATAGCTTGGTTTTGGATCCCCAGTTCATGATTTCAGCTTACTTTATTACAACAAAGACTTGTTTTGAGATTTATCCTAGAATAAACTTTACCTCTGTCTAATGATCTTAAAAATGGATTTAAATATGGAATCCGACTTTCAAGAAGTCTTTTTCATCAAATGATTTGGTAACTTTAAAAAGAAAGGTTTTGGTTATTATAGGAATTCCGATCAAAATGGTTTCTGCGGATTCCTATAGGTTGGAGGCGTAAGAGGCCGAGTGACGCCGGTCCAGCACTTTTTATGTGAAGACTATAATGAGATAGTCAATGGCTATAATGAGATAGCCCAAGGCCAATGGCAATAAGTGCCTTTATGAGTACTCTTTATGTCTAGAGGGACTTTAGTCCGTTATGGGGACTTTACGTGGCTGATCACCCGTATTGTCTGGCGTTGTGAGAAAACTTCAACCAAAATAATTGTTTTTAAACAGTAAAGGTCCTAATGAGAGGACAGTTTTATAAATGATTTGAAAAGCAAGGTCCTAATGAGAGGACGGTTTTATAAAATGTTTTGAAAGAATCAGTCCTAATGAAAGGACAGTTTTATACAACTGATCTTTGAAATGATTAATAATGAAAATTGAAATGCCCTGTTATATCATGCCCTTTTACAGCTTAAACTGTCAGACATATCTTGACTTGACTTTATTTCAATTGCTATATATTACTTCCTGTTATCCATCTAACCTTGCAGATTATTCCTATACTTGGAAATGTTTATTGCTTCTAGTTTCTTAATACCTTGCACCAGTTATTAAAATTATTTAACCTTGCCAGTGGATTTATAAAAGAAAGTCTTGCGAATAATGAATACCCTGAATGAAATTTTGATTATAGTTATGGGACAATGAGGTCCAGCAATGATTTTTAAAGCATGGTTTTGAGAAAAGACTTTTCAAATTATATATAAGCCTGTAGAACTGTTTTTTTTAACCCACATGGTTACTTGCTGAGCTTTTGTGGCTCATTCTTTTATTTTCTAACCTCTACAGCTTTTGAGAATCATGGAACGTATTAAGAAGACTGCGAGGAAGAATACCTCCTTTCTTAATTATGCTAGGTTGGCTGAGATTGAACAGGTAGGATCGAGGCTGAGTTAGAAGGAAAAGACTGTGTTAAGTCTTAAGTGTTCATGTTGATAGACTTTTGTCAGATGATTCAGAGTTGTAATAATATTTATTCTGGTTATGTAATTAATGAATTTAGAGTTGTGCTTGTTTCATACCATTACCTGTTAAAGGTCCAGGGTAATAGTTGGGGTCATGTATATCTATATTTGTGATTGTTTATATTTATATAGGATGTATGCATATAGAGTGTTAGTGACTCCCCGATCTAGACCCCGGATTGGGAGGGCGCCACAGGTTGGTATCAGAGCTACAGGTTTTGGTCACTGAAACAAGCCAGAATTATATTAATAAGATAATAGGATATAGGTTCTAGGAATTACGTACTTATAGACATAGGATAATTATAAGTTTTAAACCCTTAGAGATATAAGATAGGATCACTCAAGATAGGAAGTTAAGTTCAAACAACCATAGAGTTTCGAGTTGAGATTATCGGATAGAGTCTCGATGGTTAAGAATGTTAAGATAGATTGATGTTAAACTTAAGATAACTTCATCTTGGTTTATACATCGGTATACCACTGCATAATTTTAGATATCATCGGACAGTGATAAGGTTCCTCATTTACCATTCCCCTCCATTCTTCAATACTTCTTTTGGCACCACTCCACACGAGTCTTACTTTGAGCCTAGTATGGATTCTGGATCGGACGTGGAGGTTATGGATTGTATCCCTGAGCATATGGTAGCACCTACTAGTGAGGCACCCGTTCTACCTGTATTGCTTGTGTCTGAGCCTGCATCTGTTCGTGCTGAGATTTTTGCACCACCTAGGATTTTATTTGTTATGTCTGTTAGATTTCAAGCCTCGCTAGGAAATCGATTCTCTATTTGTGACTTGAGAAATATATTTTTTCCCGCAATTGACCTTACTCACTCTAATTGCCAGAGTCATGTGTATTTTGTTTACTCAAACTCTCTATTCGTTCTATTGAAATATCTTTATTGATTCAGATATTTTATTAACAAGCCTTGAATTGATTCTTGAAATTTTGAATATTATGTGTTATACTATTTTTATACTCTTCTGGGATGAACAACCCTATATAAAGGGGATACCAAGGTGGGATGCCACTGTTGGTAAGTTGCATGTCATGAAAGTGCTAAGGCTGGCCACCTTATGTACTACGGAGGTTCTCCTAAGTGGCATATGTAACGTAATGGAAGTTCGAAGATCATAGTGATCTCCCAGTTATTTCTTCTTGAATATGATATCCATTCTTTGCAAAGTCCCATATTTTAAACTCTAATGGTTCTCTAACCAGTAAAAGTTGAGATTTCTTTTGAACCTATTGTTTCAAAGAATCTTGGTCTATGTTTTATACTTTTGTTTGAATATCAAATCTGAGCTTTGCTTTTGATTCCTTCAATTAGTAATTGTTCGACCTTGTAACGAATTGTGATGCTGAGATTGTTAGTGTTAAGAAGAATATGAAACATTATACGTCGGTTATACAGAAAGAAGAAGCGAATTAGTAGGAAGCTGAAGTGAATATGAAGGAACTGTTGTATTTATTTGGTTGGATTTATTGAGTTATTTCTGGAAAAGTATATTATTAAGTATTTAGAAAATCGGATTGAATAAAAGTTCTCAGAGTTGAAACAAAGAAATATATTGAGTATGAAGATAATATACTGAGTTAGAAATGAAAAAAAAAAGGGGAAGGGCAAAATAAAGCCTGGAAGTTTGAAAGTAGATAATAGTGTGATTTCATTTAAGAAGAAAATGAGAATCACCAGAATTAGAGTCATAGTTTTCAACAGAACAGTAGTATAGAAGGCCAAAAGATTTCAACAAGGCTTGAGGCCATGGATTCGAAGCAGAATGGCAGTTTTTGAGCTACAGAGCTTTGCCGCAATGGTTCAGAAGGCAATGATTGTGGAAAATGAAAGTGATATGTCTCAAAAGGAAAAGGATAACAAGAAGAGGAAGTTTGGGGCTAGAGAAGAAGGCCAAGGACAAAGTAATTTCAGAAGCAAGTTCAACAGAAGATCAGAAGGTCAGAAGAGTGACTTTCAGCAGTTTAAGAATGGTAACGGAGGTCGAAGAGGGCAGAATAGTAGAAACCAAGGTCTCAATCAGCAGAAGGATTAAGACAATATGTTCATGAATGTAAGACTTGTGGAAAGAAGCATTCCGGAGTGTGTAATAAGCCAAATGTTACTTGTTTCAAGTGCAACAAGAAGGGACACTATGCTATAGAATGTAATAGTCAGACTCAGAGTCAAATTCAGAAGTCTGGAATCAAGTGTTACAAGTGTGGCAAGCTAGGCCATATAGCAAGAGAGTGCAAGGAACCTACCCAGCCTGCAAATGTTCTCAGGATAGCTAGAACTCCATCACAGTCTTCAGCACCACAATCTAGAGCAAGAACTTTCAACATGACCTAGAGAGAAGCTATCCAAGATGTGGATGTGATTTCAGGTACACTTCCTGTTAATTCAGTTCAAGCTAGTGTGTTAATCGATTCTGGAGCTACTAAGTCTTTTATATCTCGAGAATTTATTGGTAAATTGCAATGTGAAATTCAACCTTTGGAACAAGCATTGGTTATAGAAGTAGCCAATCAGGCCAAGATTTCAGTGAGTCAAGTTTGTCCTAATTGTGATATTGAAATAGGCAGTTGTCATTTTCTCGCTAACTTAATACCTTTTAAGTTAGGTGAATTTGATGTAATCCTATGAATGGATTGGTTATCAGAGTATAAGGCTCAGATAGATTGTAGAAATAAGAAGTTAAAAGTGAAAACCCTAGAAGGTAAGGAAGTTGAATTTCGAGGCACCAGGCAAGTTAAGAAGTTTCTAAATATCATTCAAGCGAAGAGATTTTTTTTTGCGTCAAGAATGTGAGGCTTACTTAGCTTATGTAGTAGATACTGAGAAGAAGCCAATACAATTAGAGGATGTTCCCATAGTCAATGAATTTCTCGACGTGCTTCCAGACGAATTGCCAGGTTTACCTCCCGATAGAGAAATTGAATTTTCTATTGATTTAGCCCCAGGCACCGAGCCAGTTTCTAAAGCTCCATATAGGACGGCACCAGTTGAGATGAAAGAGTTGGCGAGTCAAATACAAGATCTTTTGGATAAAAGAGTGATAAGGCCTAGTGTGTCCCCCTAGGGAGCACCAGTACTATTTGTGAAGAAGAAGGATGGAAGAATGAGATTGTGCATAGATTACCGAGAGTTGAACAAGTTGACTATCAAGAATAAGTACCCGTTGTCGAGGATCGACGATCTTTTTGACCAGCTGAAAGGAGCTGAATGTTTTTCCAAAATTGACTTAAGGTCCAGATACTATCAGCTCAAGATCAAACCTGAAGATGTATCTAAAACAGCGTTCAGAACAAGGTACGAACACTATGAATTTTTAGTTATGGCTTTAGGATTGACAAATGCCCCAGCAGCATTTATGGATCTGATGAACAGAGTCTTTAAGAAGTATTTGGACAAGTTTGTGATTGTATTCATCGACGACATCCTGATATATTTAAAGTCAGAAGAAGAGCATGCTGATCACTTAAGAATTGCTTTAGAAATTTTAAGAAAGGAGAAGCTGTATGCGAAGTTTTCTAAATGTGAATTTTGGCCAAAGGAAATACAATTCTTAGGACATGTTGTCAGCAAAGAAGGCATCAAAGTTGATCCGGCAAAGATAGAAGCAGTGATGAAATGGGAAAGGCCAAGGACTCCAACAGAAGTAAGAAGTTTTCTGGGATTAGCGGGATACTATCGAAGATTTGTTCAAGATTTTTCCAAGATAGCTACCCCTATGACCAAGTTGACCAGGAAGAATGAAAAGTTTGTGTGGAATGAAAAGTGTGAAGAAAGTTTTGAAGAACTAAAACGAAGATTAGTGTCTGCACCAGTGTTGGTATTACCTGACGATCAAGGAAATTTGATTATCTACAGTGATGCTTCTCACAAAGGCTTGGGATGTGTTTTGATGCAACACGGAAAGGTAATTGCCTATGCTTCTAGGCAGTTAAGACCTCATGAATTGAAATATCCTACACATGATCTGGAATTAGCTGCCATTGTGTTTGCACTGAAGATATGGAGGCACTACTTGTATGGAGAAAAGTGTGAGATCTACACTGACCACAAAAGTTTGAAGTATATCTTTACTCAGAAAGATTTGAACATGAGACAGAGAAGATGGTTGGAATTGATCAAAGACTACGACTGCACGATTAACTATTAACCAGGCAAGGCGAATGTTGTAGCAGATGCTTTAAGTAGAAAGGAAAGATTGAATATAATGGTTTCATCTGAAGAATTGATCAAAGAGTTTGAGAAATTGGAAATAGAAGTATGTGGTTCTGATTCAGTGGAAGAGATGGTGTATACAATGACTTTTCAGCCAGAATTGTTAGAAAAGATCAAGAGATGTCAAGAATAGATGATGAGTCAAGACAGAGCCAAGTTGACTGGAGAAGAGTTAAGAAGTCAGAAGGACGGTAAAGGAATCTTTAGGTTTTCCTCACGAATTTGGATCCCTAATGTTCAAGAGCTCAAGAATGAAATTTTGCATGATGCACATAGTTCAAGATACTCTATTCATCCAGGAAGCACAAAGATGTATAAAGACTTGAAGGAAAATTTTTGGTGGCCCAACATGAAAAGAGATGTAGCAGAGTGGATCAGTAAATGTTATACATGCCAGAGAGTCAAAGCTGAACATCAGAGACCCAGTGGATTGTTGCAACCACTAGAGATTCCAGAGTGGAAATGGGAGAATATTGCTATGGATTTTGTAGTAGGTCTGCCAAGGACAAAAGCTAATCATGATGCTATCTGGGTAATAATAGACAGATTGACCAAGTCAGCGCACTTTCTACCAATCAACGAAAGATTTTCACTGGACAGGTTGGTTCATTTGTACTTGAAAGAGATTGTTATGCGACATGGTGTTCCTGTATCAATAG
The DNA here is from genome assembly GCA_028671895.1 of Oenanthe sinensis. Taxonomy (NCBI): domain Eukaryota; kingdom Viridiplantae; phylum Streptophyta; class Magnoliopsida; order Apiales; family Apiaceae; genus Oenanthe; species Oenanthe sinensis. Next base: position 28,737,821 of record CM053803.1, on the reverse strand, counting down.
TGTCAGACAGAGACCCGAGATTCAATTCAAGATTTTGGAAGAAGTTTCAAGAATGTTTGGGAACAAAGCTGAATATGAGTACTGCATATCATCCTCAGACAGATGGCCAGAGTGAAAGGACAATCCAAACCATCGAAGACATGCTGAGAGTTTGTGCCTTGGATTTTGAAGGAAGCTGGGACGAGCATCTACCGTTAGTGGAGTTTTCTTATAACAACAGCTATCATGCCAATATTGGGATGCCCCCGTATGAAGCTTTATATGGAAGAAAATGCATATCACCAGTGTGTTGGAATGAAGTTGGTGAACGTAAGATTTTGGGTCCAGAGTTAGTTCAACAAACTAAAGAAAAGATTGAGTTGATTCAGAAGAGATTGCTAGCTGCTCAAGATAGGCAAAAGAAGTATGCTGACCAGTCAAGGAAAGACATGAGTTTTGAAGAAGGTGACCAAGTGTTATTAAAGATTTCTCCGTGGAAAGGTGTTAGTAGATTTGGCAAGAGAGGAAAGCTTAATCTAAGATATATAGGACATTTTGAAGTTTTGAAGCAAGTTGGGAAAGTTGCATATGAATTGGCTCTACCACCGCAGATGCAGCACATTCATAATGTTTTTCACGTATCTATGCTTAGAAAGTATAATCCTGACATGAGTCATGTGATAGAGTATGAACCTCTAGAGATTCAACCCGATTTGTCCTATGTAGAACAGCCTGTAGAGATTCAGGATCATAAGGATAAGATTTTAAGAAATAAGTCTGTTAGGCTTGTAAAGGTTTTGTGGAGAAATCCTCGAGTTGAGGAATCCACCTGGGAACTTGAGAGTGAGATGCTCGAAAAGTATCCCTATTTGTTTACTTAGGCTGATTCTGGGGACAGAATCTTTTTAAGGGGGGGGGGGAGAATGTAACGATCGAGATAATTAAATATATTTGAATAATATAAGGTATATGAATTATGTGTTTTAATGTGTTAAGTTGTGGTATGTGGTCATTTTATATGTCTGGTTGACTGCCTGTTTAACTGCATTATGCGTAAGTGTTTTAATTAAGTGATTAATTGATTTTTCATGCTTAATTGATTAACTGTTTGATTTTATAAAATTATTGGTGTGTCCAATAATTATGAAATTTTATAAGTAGATTCTATGTGATTTTAGAGACTTTCTAAAAATAGTGATGTATTTAATTCTAGTCCCAGTGATTTTATATAAATCTTTCATTCCTGTTTTATTCTAGAGATATTACTCTTCTAAATTCCATATTTAATTATTGGAATGTCCAAAAATCATGAAACCTTTTCCAAAATGTTCCATATTTATTCTAGGGTTGTTTAAAAATAAAATTTTATTTTATTTGAGCCCAAAATTATTTTTATGATTTTTCTACTCTCATTTTCTATTTCTGTGCTAAAACTTCAAAGATTTTTAATTAATTATTTATTCATCAGAAAAATATTTCAAAAATATGTGTGAGCTTCTAAATTCATATTATTTATTTGAAAAATATAAAACTTATTTTTATAACCATTTTATTCAAAATTCGACTTATTAAATGATTTAATTTCAGAAAATAGCAAATGTGAAATTACTATTTTACCCTTGCTTTTGTTATAACCTGCAACACCCACCCATTTCTCCCCTTGCTCTGCAACTAGCGTACCATCTATGAAGGACATTGAGATAAAGGACAAGGGGAAAGCTAAAGTAGAAAGTTAGTATCTGGTGTAGACGATCTACCTGTTCAGCAGCTGTAGCATTCCTTTTTGAGGCAAGTAACTACTGCCTAATCTCTTTAAACTTAAGAAGTGTTTTATGAACTACTTTATGACCCTGCGACTATTTTACTTTATCTCAACTGTTTTAAGTTATAGCCTGCCTTACTTTAACTGCTTACTTAAACTGCAACCTTATACCAGTTTTGATATACCTTAAACTTTTCAATCCCTGAACTGCTACTGACAGCTTATAAAATATTTTTAAAATCTTAATCCACTAACCCTGAATTGTGACTTATGTTTTCACCATTTCCTTAGCAACGTTTACTTGAACTTTAATTCTGAACTTACCCTGTTGCTATTGCCTAACTACTGTTACAACTAAATGCCTTACAACTGTTTTCAAAACATCTTGTTATACCTGCTAATTGACCCTGTAACCTGACTTCACAACTATAGCTTGGTTTTGGATCCCCAGTTCATGATTTCAGCTTACTTTATTACAACAAAGACTTGTTTTGAGATTTATCCTAGAATAAACTTTACCTCTGTCTAATGATCTTAAAAATGGATTTAAATATGGAATCCGACTTTCAAGAAGTCTTTTTCATCAAATGATTTGGTAACTTTAAAAAGAAAGGTTTTGGTTATTATAGGAATTCCGATCAAAATGGTTTCTGCGGATTCCTATAGGTTGGAGGCGTAAGGGGCCGAGTGACGCCGGTCCAGCACTTTTTATGTGAAGACTATAATGAGATAGTCAATGGCTATAATGAGATAGCCCAAGGCCAATGGCAATAAGTGCCTTTATGAGTACTCTTTATGTCTAGAGGGACTTTAGTCCGTTATGAGGACTTTACGTGGCTGATCACCCGTATTGTCTGGCGTTGTGAGAAAACTTCAACCAAAATAATTGTTTTTAAACAGTAAAGGTCCTAATGAGAGGACAGTTTTATAAATGATTTGAAAAGCAAGGTCCTAATGAGAGGACGGTTTTATAAAATGTTTTGAAAGAATCAGTCCTAATGAAAGGACAGTTTTATACAACTGGTCTTTGAAATGATTAATAATGAAAATTGAAATGCCCTGTTATATCATGCCCTTTTACAGCTTAAACTGTCAGACATATCTTGACTTGACTTTATTTCAATTGCTATATATTACTTCCTGTTATCCATCTAACCCTGCAGATTATTCCTATACTTGGAAATGTTTATTGCTTCTAGTTTCTTAATACCTTGCACCAGTTATTAAAATTATTTAACCTTGCCAGTGGATTTATAAAAGAAAGTCTTGCGAATAATGAATACCCTGAATGAAATTTTGATTATAGTTATGGGACAATGAGGTCCAGCAATGATTTTTAAAGCATGGTTTTGAGAAAAGACTTTTAAATTATATATAAGCCTGTAGAACTGTTTTTTTTTAACCCACATGGTTACTTGCTGAGCTTTTGTGGCTCATTCTTTTATTTTCTAACCTCTACAGCTTTTGAGAATCAATGAACGTATTAAGCAGACTGCGAGGAAGAATACCTCATTTCTTAATTATGCTAGGCTGGCTGAGATTGAACAGGTAGGATCGAGGCTGAGTTAGAAGGAAAAGACTGTGTTAAGTCTTAAGTGTTCATGTTGATAGACTTTTGTCAGATGATTCAGAGTTGTAATAATATTTATTCTGGTTATGTAATTAATGAATTTAGAGTTGTGCTTGTTTCATACCATTACCTGTTAAAGGTCCAGGGTAATAGTTGGGGTCATGTATATCTATATTTGTGATTGTTTATATTTATATAGGATGTATGCATATAGAGTGTTAGTGACTCCTCGATCTAGACCCCGGATTGGGAGGGCGCCACAAAGATGTAACTCTTGATTCAAAAATATGAGGCCTTTCACTTCAAGAGTGATGAAGCAATCAATGATACATATAGTAGGTTTCAAAAGCTGCTGAATGAGCTTAAACTATATGGAAGAGTATATGCTGTTGAGGACACCAACCTCAAATTCTTGAGGTCCTTACCCAAGGAATGGAAACCAATGACTGTTTCTATAAGACAATCTCTTGAATTTAAAGAATATACTCTTGATAAGTTATATGGCATATTGAAAACCTATGAGTTGGAGCTACAACAAGATGAGGAAATTGAGAAAAGTCAGAAGAGAGAAAAGTCCATTGCTTTGGTTGCCAAGGATAAACAAGTTGCAGAATCATGTGAAGTTACTCCTGTCAAAGAAGGAAAGAAAGAAGGTCATGGCAATGGTGCAAATAATGGTAGATATGATGAATCTTCTACTGGGAAAGGAAAAGAAATGTGTGAGGATGATGAGTCATTCACTAAAGATGAAATGGATGAAATAGATGAGCACTTAGCTTTTCTATCAAGAAAATTTTCAAAACTCAAGTTCAAAAGGAATCCTATGCAAAGGCCTGAATCACAGTTCAGGAGAGATACTCAACAAAGCAAAAATCTTGTTGACAGGACTCAATTCAGATGCTTCAACTGTGGATCGGCTGGTCACTTTTCAAGTGAATGCAGAAAGCCTAAACTAGAAAAAAAGTCAAAGTTTAGTGATGGTATTGATTATAAGAAGAAGTACTTTGACTTGCTTAAACAAAGAGAAAAGGCTTTTGTGACAAAAGAAAAGGACTGGGCTGTTGAGGAGGATTCTGAAGAAGAAGAAGAACATATCAACCTTGCACTAATGGCCAATCAAGATGACCAGGAAGCTAGTTCATCTAGCAATCTGGTAATTTCTACAAACCTATCAGAGTTATCCAAAGATGAATGCAATATTACTATTAATGAAATGTCAAATGAATTGTATAATTTACATGTCACTCTTAAGTCCTTGAACAAAGAGAACACTAGGCTCAAATTAACCTTAGAAACTCTCACTGAAAGAAACAATTTCCTAGAGAGTGAGCTAGTGCAAATGGACAGACTCAAGGTAGAGAACAAAGATGCTAGAGATGAACTAGTTGAGAGTAAAAAGGAATAGAGAATTTGAAAGAAAAATTGGAAGAAGAACTAAGAACCATTGACAAGTGGAAGAGGTCTAGTAAAGCCAGTAAGAAGATGAATGACATTCATGGAACAAATTCTTTCACCATGTTGTCTGAAACTCTTGAGAGATTAGCCATTGATGAAGATCAATCTTTGGAAAAGAAGCAATCGATTGCTAATTCGAAATCAACTGATAAGAAGTATCCATCGATTGATAATATCAATTCAATGGATAATCATCCTTCGATTGATAACGTTATTCCAACGGATAATTATCCATCGATTGAGGAATCATCAACTGCTAAGAAGTGTGTTGTTAAAACCAAGCTTAACATACCTGTCAAATTTGTCAAAGAAAGTAGCTCCACTAAATCTCAAGTCAAAATTGAACAAGCTAATATAGGGTTCTTATCTAAAGATCAGTTGAAAGAGAAATTGGAAAAGATAGAGCCTAATATTCAGCCAAATGAAAAGAAGAAGAAAAACAGAAATGGTAAAGTAGGCATAAATAAGCACAATAACTACACACCTGATAAATATGCTCCTAGGAAGATATGTGCTAAGTGTGGTAGTAAAAATCATTTATCTGTGCAGTGCAAACTCAACATGCCTACAACAACAAATGTGCCTGTTATACCTAACATGCATTCTCATTCTGTTTTTCCTCATTTAGTTGATTCTCATGCTATTCATGCTCAGTATGCATCAATGCCTTATATGTTTAATCCATATCTTGCATTTGCCAACATGAATATGCCTGCTATGTCATGGAATATGCTTAACAATCTTCATGCACCAAATTTTTCCAATTCTGCAAGCATGAGCATTCCAAATATTAGCACTGAGAATTCTGAGGTAAGGAAACCAACACCTAAGGTTGAAGTGGAAGTAAAACCACCTAAACCAAAGGTACAAAAATTGGAAACCAAGCCAAAGATAGCAACTAATAAGAAAGGACCCAAGGCAACTTGGGTACCAAAATCAACTTGATCTGTTTTGACTGTGTGCAGGGAAAAAGAAGAAATCTTTGGTACTTGGACAGTGGGTGTTCAAGACACATGACTGGAGATAAATCCCTGCTCACAAAGTTTAAGGAGAGAGCTGGCCCTGGAGTAACTTTTGGAGATGACAACAAAGGGTACACCATGGGATATGGCTTGATTTCAAAAGAGAATGTCATCATTGAACCTGTTGCATTGGTTGATGGCTTAAGACATAACTTGTTAAGCATAAGTCAACTATGTGACAATGGAAATAAAGTTTGTTTCACAACAGAAGCATGCATAATTTCCAACAAGGTAGATGGAAGCCTGGTTATGACTAGGAATAGAAAAGGAAATGTGTACATAGCTGACTTCAACTCAACAAGTGCAGATTCAATGACTTGTCTTTTCTCTAAGGCAAGTACAAATGAGAGTTGGCTGTGGCATAAGAAATTAGCTCACTTGAATTTCAAAGCCATGAATCTGTTGGTCAAGAAAAATCAAGTGAGAGGCTTACCACAAATGGAATTTGTCAAGGATGGACTTTGTGATGCTTGTCAGAAAGGAAAACAAGCAAAGGCATCATTCAAGTCAAAATTGGAATCATCAATTGAAAAACCACTTGAGTTATTACATATGGATTTGTTTGGTCCTGTAAATATCGTCTATTGCAAAGAAGAAGTATGCTCTAGTCATTGTGGATGATTTTTCAAGATTCTCATGGACTTATTTTCTACATTCAAAGGATGAAGCTAGTCATCTCATCATCAAGCACATAAGAGAAGTTGAGAAAAATCTTGAATTGGATGTAAAGAAGATAAGAAGTGACAATGGGACAAAATTCAAAAATTCCACAATGAAAGAGTTCTGTGAATTAAAAGGAATCATACACACATTCTCTGCACCAAGAACACCTCAACAAAATGGGGTAGTTGAAAGGAAAAATAGGAAATTGATTGAAGCAGCTAGAACCATGTTGGAGGATGCCAAACTACCAACATATTTCTGGGCAGAGGCCATAAACACCGCATGTTACATTCAAAACATCTCCTTAGTAAATCAAATTCAAGGGAAAACTCCTTATCAATTGATCAAGAAAGACAAAAAGCCAAAAGTGGGGTTTCTTCATGTTTTTGGCTGCAAGTGCTATGTGCTAAGAAATCAAGGTGAAAACCTAGGAAAATTTGAAGCCAAGGCTGATGAAGCCATATTTGTTGGGTATGCACTATCTGGCATAGCCTATAGAATCTACAATCTCATACTACACATTGTTATGGAATCTGTACATGTAGTATTTGATGATAAAAAGATTCAAGGCTTGTTTGATGAAGGAAATCATGACATACTGCACTTTGAGAATGAATCAAATGATGTAAATGATGAAGAGGCAGAAACTATAAGACCTCAAGTTTTCAGAAACCCAATATCAGTTGATGTTCTGCATCAATGGATAATTTATCAGTTGACAGAAATACATCAACTGATAATGCATCAACTGATAACTCCTCAACGGATAATCAACAATCTACATCTAGGGTATCCACTTCAGGGGGAGGGTCTCAAAATCAATCTACAAATTCAGATCACTTTGAGTTCAATACAAATGATCATGAGGCCTCATCATCAAGGCAAAATTTGCCTCCTCAAAGGAAATGGACAAGAAGCCATCAATTTGAACTAATAATTAGAAATGCAGAAGATGGTGTCAAGACAAGAAGTGCTACTCAAAATGAGTGTCTGTATAGTAGTTTTCTATCTCAAGAAGAACCCAAAAGAATTGAAGAGGCTCTCATGGATCCTGATTGGGTTTTGGCTATGCAAGAAGAACTGAATCAATTTGACAGAAATAAAGTATGGAAGCTGGTGCCCAGACCAAAAGATAGATCAGTAATTGGTACAAAATGGGTATTCAGAAACAAAATGGATGAAACTAGTATTGTGACTAGAAACAAAGCAAGGCTTGTGGCAAAGGGATATTCACAAGAAGAAGGAATTGATTTTGATGAAACATTTGCACCAGTTGCAAGGTTAGAAGCAATCAGAATCTTTCTAGCTTATGCTGCACATGCTAATTTCAAAGTCTATCAGATGGATGTGAAGAGTGCCTTTTTGAATGGGGTACTACAAGAGGAAGTCTATGTGGAACAACCTCCTGGCTTTGAAGATCCAAATTTCCCTGACTTTGTCTACTATCTACTCAAAGCACTCTATGGCTTGAAGCAAGCACCAAGAGCCTGGTATGACACTGTATCCCAGTTCCTCATTGAGAATCACTTCACAAGAGGTACTGTTGATAAAACTCTATTCAGTAGGAATGTTAATGGTTATATTATTCTTGTACAAATTTATGTGGATGACATTATTTTTGGCTCAACTAATGAGGGACTTTGCAAAAAGTTTTTCAAATTAATGCAAAGTAAAAATGAAATGAGCATGATGGGAGAGCTTACCTACTTTCTTGGGTTGCAAGTCAAACAAGTTAAGGATGGTATTTTTAAAAGTCAAACAAAGTACATTCATGATTTGTTAAAGAAATTTGACTTAAGTGAATGTTCTTCTGCAAAAACTCCCATGGCCACTGTCACTAAACTTGAATTAAACACCAAGGAAGCTAAGGTGGATATCTCAAGTTATAGAGACATGGTAGGCTCTCTTTTGTATTTAACTGCTAGTAGGCCAGATATAATGTTCTCTACATGCTTATGTGCTAGATTTCAGGCTGATCCTAGAGAATCTCATTTAGTGGCTATTAAAAGAATCTTTAGATATCTCAAGGGTACATCAAATTTAGGTATTTGGTATCCTAGAGATTCTGGTTTTGATCTAATAGGCTACTCAGATGCAGATTATGCAGGTTGCAAAATAGACAGGAAAAGTACCACATGCACCTGTCAATTTCTAGGAAACAAACTTGTGTCATGGTTTAGTAAAAAGTAACATTCAGTGTCAACTTCAACTGCAGAAGCTGAGTACATTGCTGCTGGGAGTTGCTGTGCACAAATATTGTGAATGAGGAATCAACTATTTGACTATGGGTTCAACTTGAACAAGATTCCCATCTTCTGTGACAATACAAGTGCTATTGCAATAACAGAAAATCCTGTACAACATTCCAGAACCAAACACATTGACATAAGGTATCATTTCATTAGGGAACATGTAATGAATGGTACAGTTGAATTACATTTTGTCCCTAGTGAACAACAACTTGCAGACATCTTTACCAAACCACTAGATGAATCTACTTTTAATAGATTAGTCTGTTAGTTAGGTATGCTCAATTTTGCTCAATCTTAAAATGTCTGTCAAGTTTTCTTTGTTTTGTAGCCATTGTTCATAATTATCTGTTGAAATCAAGTAATCAATTGATAAATGTGTTGATTATCAATGGATATTTTATTCCATCAATGGATATTTATCTATCGACATATAATTACCGTAGTAATTGTTTATCGATGGATAAATTATTTCGTATTTGATCAACAGATAAATTTTATTCCTATTGATGGATATTTATCTATCGACAGATAATTACTCTGGTAGTGAGTGATCGATTGATAAATGACTAACTCTTTATTTTATCCATCGATAGTAATAGAATTTCTACAGTTTTATTCATCCGTTGATCAGATTATAGCCGTTGGATAATTACCATTTAGGGTAATATACTACTTTCTTTTATTCATCAACGGTTATATCCTTAATTAAAACATTTTTTTCTTCAGAAAATATAAATAACAGTTACAATTAACAATTCATTCTTTCTCAATCTCTGTCTATTTTATTTTCTATCTCTAATCTCTGTCTCTTTCTCAAACTCATTTTCTCTAATCCTCTCGAATTCTCTAAATCTCTTCCAAGTTCTCTTTAATCTCTTAAGAATAAACTAACAAATGGCACCACAAAAGAAGATTGTTTCCTCCACTGGGTTCATATATGAGCAGAACAACTTCACAGCATGCCTGACGTTGAACGATGCTCCCGTGGATTTCCATCCCTTGATGCGATTCCTGGGTGACTGCAAAGTGTCCAAAGCTCTCAGCGAAGCACCCACGATTGTGTGTTCATTTGTTGAGGAACTGTGGAACTCTGCAGAAGTATCATAAGACGGGAAGGTAATTACTTACACTTGCAGAGGTAATTCCTACACCATTACTAGTACTTCTTTATCTGAATGCTTAGAATTACCTGCAAATAATTGTGATAAGCCTCCAACTGAAGAAGAAATTAGGGACATGCTAGAATCTGTTAATTATGCAAATGCTGAAACAGGATTAGGAGAAGTTGTTAGGAAAAACCTAAGAAAAGAATGGAGTTACTTCTTTGATGCCATTATTAAAGTATTTTCTGGAAAAATAAGTAATTTTGATGCAATTACTACTAGTATGCAAGAAATTGCTTATTCTGTCATGTTTGATAAATACTTCGATTTTAGCACACTACTCCTAAATGAATTAACTGCTAAGTTAGGAACCAAGGCATCTAGGAAAAATAACATTTATTTTGCTAGATTTTTCATGATGATTATTAATGCCTCCATTGGAGAATATAAGATTAGTGCAGATATGGAGTCCTTGGAGCCATGGATGCAAAACAAGAGGGTTTTCAAGGATCTTGTGAGAATCAACTTACATCCCAGGTTGTGTCTCATTTATCCTCCTCTTGTGAAGGTATATCTCAAGAATCTCAATCTTTTAACTTTTTCTTCAAACCCTCAAATTTCTTTGCCTTCTGCAACAATGGAGGGAGATGGAAATGCCTCCATCCCTCCTACCCAAGTTGCACAACCTTCCAAACACAAGTCTAAACAAACCACCTCAGTAGTTTCTCAAAAGACTACTATTGTAAAATCTAAGAAAAGAAAAACCACTGAGGGGAGTGTGAAGGTGGTTGATAAGGGTGAGGGAACTGGCCAACATCAAGAAAGCCAGAAGGATAAGGAGAGTGAGATTGAGAGAAACCAGCCAGCCACCAGCCCAATATCCCAACAGATTGAGGCTGTAGTAAAGGACTTAAACATATCCCTAGGTGCATCTTCTCAAAAAGGTGTGACTATTGAAAAAAGGTCTCAACCAGGACCATCAGATGGGGATAAGGGTCACAAAACAATGCAGCCATACAAAAGGAGAAAGAAGGTTACAAATACTGCACAGGGTACATACACACATGCAAAGCCAAATGAAAATTTGGTGGAGCCTTCACTATCTTCTTTTGATGTGTCTCAGAAACTTCCTGAGGCACAGCCCCATTCTATATCCGTATCTTCTCCTCAATCTCCTTCAAAATCTATTTCTTCAGAAACAGTGTTGATTGACAACTTCATTGTTTCAAATTCAACCTCTTTGCAACTCAGGGTGGAGCCAACACTCTCACCTGCATCATCAAATAAGGTTAACACCTTGGTTGATCAGGAAAATACTGACAATTCTCTCCAGTCAATGGATATTATTCTATCAACTGATAATTTCCAACATCCATTGACTAGTTCACTTCCATCGATGGATATCCTTACATCCATCGACGAGCTCCCTTCAACGGATATTCATTCATCGATGGATACTTCTTATCCATCGATTGAACCATTAATTCCAATTCATGAATCATCCAATGAAACACTTCAAGTGGCCAATACTCTACTAGGATTGAGTAGAGTGGGTGAGGTGTGTGAGAGGCAAGGTTTGCATACCTTGGCAAATGGAGAGTGTGTGAATGAGGGGCCCTCAAATTCTTCTGAGGTGGCAAAAGGAGAGGGTGTGAGAAAAAAAAGAGTTCCACCTTAGTAGGTGATGCAAAAGGAGAGAAAAGTAAGGGAGAGGTGAGAATCCAGGATGAGATCCTGATGCAAGAAAAGAGAGAAGAGAGTGAGAGAGAAAAGAATAGAGAGAAACAAATTTCACCATCTCATGAAGCATCAACTTCTAAAACTGAGCAGGTTGCAGCAGAACTCACCCAGGAGTTGGGGCTAGAGTCAGGGGGAGTTGTAGGCCATGGAGTTCCTGCAGGAGTTGCAGAAGTCAACCTGGAGGTGGAGGATGAAATTGAAGTCAATCTTGATGCTTCAACCTTTCAACATGGAGATCCTCATTATCAAGAACTAGTAGCAGCATCTAATCAAGTAGCTGAGCAAATGCTGGGTTTGGTGCAGACAGAAGAGCAATTCAGGAGTGGGAAGGAGTTTTTGGCAAGTCAACCTGATGATGTATCTCACATGAACCCTGAAGATTTTGAAGACAGCTCTGATGATGAGCTTATGGATCCACAAGTGGCTAGTGATGAAACTAGCTCGTCTGACACAGAAAGGGCTATCATCTCTCACTACAGAAGATCAATGGCAGAGGTGGATGTGGTGGATCCCTTGCACAGAAGAATCCTGAACTTCTACAGAGACAACCTGAAGATCCAGAAGATGCATGTCACAGACTCCAAATATGAGTTGAAGAAGATAAGGGACGCAATTGACAGTTCTAGGATGCATTTTGACACCACCATTGATTCTAGACGGAGTCTCACAATGTTGACCAGAATCAAGCAAATGTTAGATACTGAGTATTCAGCCAAGGACAAGGTAGTTGCCTTGGAGAAAAGAGTAACTGTCATGGAGCTCTCCATGCAGAAAATCCTGAAGAATCAAACCACTCAAATCAATCTCCTAGGCAGACTCTTGGAAACTCCTCTCATGTCCCAGTCATTAGCACAAGAGCCAGTTGCTGATAAAAAAAAGGGGGAGAAGCAGGAAAGTGAAGTTGTGGTGACAAAGTCTACAGATCCAAAGAAGGAGTTAGCTTAGAATGTTGTAAGGCAATTTGATTCAATTTCCAGAAAAATCAAGGAGATCAATTCAAGTAGCTCAGAACCTGGTGACAGGAAAGGAAAGGGCAAACTGAATGAAGATGCCAAAAAGAAAGTGGAAGCTGTCACAGGTGGATGTGAAAATTTGTTGAGCAAAGCCATAGTAGTTGGCATAAAAGAAAGGGAGCAACAAGAAAAATTGCAAGAAGAATTAGCTATTCAATTGCAAAGGGAATATGATGAGGAGGATAGGCTAATTAAAGAAGCCAGAAGAAAAAAAGGTGAAAGGAGGCCAAGAATGAAGCAAAGAGAAAACAAGCCTGTAGATGCACCAAGAACTTCTGGAGTTAAGAGAAAATTGGATGTTGAAGACAAAGAGAAGAAGCCAAAAGAAGTCAAGGTTGAAGGTCAAGCTTCTGGGAGTAATCAAGCTAGAGAGATAGAGCTATTCAAACCCAAATCTGAAGATTTTGTGCCAATCAAAGCTGAAGGAATGATTGCAGCAAAAGGACAAAGGAAGAAGGATGTTGATCTTCTTCACATTGAATATGAAGATGGATCACATTCAACTTTTACATTCAATCAAGTCCTGGATCAAGGATATGGCATCTTAAGGAAAATCTACACTATGCTCAACAGGAAGTATTATCTCACTGAAGAGCTAGGAAAGGCCATCCTTGAGAGAATGAATAAGATGAGGGAGGCACCGGTTCAAGAAGAAAGGGATGACAGGATAAAGATTTGGAACCCTGAAGGAAGAAAAGTTCTTCATGAGCCATTCTAGTTGATGATATATAAGGACAGAGAAGGCAGAGAAAAGTGTATTGACATTTGTCAAGAAATAGACAAACTGCCTAATCTGGAATTGAATCATCTAGCAAGTCAATTGGACTACAGGGTGGAAGATGAGAAGATCTTGAAGGGAACTCTTTACAGAAAGATGAAAGAAAATGAAGACAAGATGAATGAGTCAAAGGGAAAAAGAAGAAGATAGAAGATTCAATCTCAATCATCAAAATTATAAGAATTCATCTTTTACAGGTATCTGATTACTCTGTCTCAAACTATCTTTGTCAATATTGTAATTCTTGCTAAGAATAAAAATGTTTAGGAGTTTTGTTATCATCAACAGAAAATTTATGCATATTTTTCATATTCATAAATAGCGGGAGATTGTTAGGAACTATGAGTTTTGATGATAACAAATTTCTTAGAATTAGAGTAGGGACTTAAAATTTCTGTGTAACTGGTCGATGGATATGACTTATAAATATCCATTGACTAGGAAACCAGTTATCAGTTGAAGCTTGTTTATCAACTAATAAACTGGATTGTAGCATTGATTTATGTTTCACTATCAATCGATTGTATTGCCTCGATGGATGCTATGAAGTAGTCAACTGATGTTATTGACTTCAATTTTTAGCTTCTCAACAGATGTGAAGAATGGCTGATCAATTATAAATATTCTAAGTCACAATTCTCACAAGTGAAGTGATTAACTGATGTTGGAGTCGATGGATGAAGACACTACTCAACGGATGAAAGCTATCAACAGATACAAGTCATCAATGGATGAAGGCAGTCAATGGATAAGGAACCATCAATGGATAGGGAGTCGATGGATAACTCATTTATCCATCGACACATCAACTGATCAACAGCTATCCTATCCATCGATGGATAAGCAAAGGAGAATCAACTGATAAGCTTAACAGCATTTATCAGTTGATTAAAGTTTCCCAATTTAGTTAAAGACAAGAAGTATGGGAAATGTGCAGAAACTGAATCAATGGAAGACAGTCCTGTCAGGATTGTGAAGACTTTCAAGGCAACACAGTATTCAAGGAATGTATCAAGACAAAGATACTTCCAGGACTAGTCAGTTTAAAAAGAAGACTGTGCAAGTAGCTAGTTTCTATTGTCATGTAAACAATATAAGTTGTAATTTTATATTGCTATCTGTCGATAGAAATTAGGTGTGAAGAAAACTTCTATATAGTTGTTAGAAGTACACAGTAGCGAAGTGTAGAGTGTAGAAAAAGCAAAAAGAACTCACTTTGTAAGCAGCTTGGTATTCATACCAAGATCAATTGAAAGCAAAAAAACATACTAGTGGAAAACCAATCCACTAGTAATTTTTAACGTTGTTGTGTTTTGTTTTCAATAATTTTCTTGTCAAGTTCTTAGTTACATCGATTCTCTCTATACACAAAAACATTGTCCTTGAAATAAACTTCATTCCGCAAGAAATATAATTAATTCTTAAGTTTGTATTCAACCCCCCCCCCCCTTCTCCAAACTTAGTGTACTTAAGGGTAGATAACAAAATCAATAATACAAACAGTATTTATTCACATCTTTGTGTTTGATCTTTGTTCTTAATTCATATTTGTTAATTCATAGTGAGTTGTTTTTAAATAAGGTAGAAAAGTCACACAAGTATTCAAACCCCCTTCTACTTGTGCAATTGGGAAAACAATTGGTATCAGAGCCTAATGTTTAAAATCGATCAAAGATGTTTGGAAACAAAGATGGCAATTCTAAGATTCCTAGGCTTAAGAGAAACGAGTACACCTACTGGAAGGTTAAGATGCTGCATAATCTGGAAGCTACATACCCTGACTATCTTAAAAGATTTCGTGAAGGACCCTATGTGCCTTCAAAGATTGTGCCTCAAATCAATGAAGATGGTAAAATAACTGAAGAACACCTCATTGAGAAACCAAAGGCTAAATGGATAAAAGAGGACAAGGAGAATGTCCTTAAGAAGGTAAAAGTCAAAAACATTATCTTTAACAGTTTGGACTATATTCTTATAAACTGTGTTATATCATGCACAACTGCTAAGTAGATGTGGAAAAAACTTGAAGTGCACTGTCAAGGGACTAAAGATGTCAAGAAGAATGCTAGGTCTCTGCTAATTCAGGAGTATGAGTACTTTGAAGCAAAATCTGGAGAATTTATTACTGAGATGTATGATAGGTTCACAAAACTCCTGAATGAGATGGCTATGCTTTGTAAGGTTTATGACACTGAAGATACAAACACCAAGTTTCTGAGAGCACTTCCTGAAGAGTGGGACAACAAAACTACAGCCATAAGGGAAGCTAGAGATTTGGATGAAATAACTCTAGAAGAATTATATGGCAGACTCAAGACTTATGATTTATAGATGCAACATAGGAAGAATAAGAAATCTATAAAGACAAAATCTATGGCACTCTTAATGGAGTCTGAGAAAGAATAACAGGAACAACTCACAGAAGCAAGAATCAAAGATTCAAGGAAGAATGATAAGGCTGTTGTGGAGTCAGAGTCTACTAACACAGACTCTGATTCTGATGAAGAAATTGATCCAAGTCAAATGATGGCCATGTTTGCAAAAAATTTCAAGAGAATGAAATTTAACAAAAGAATAGGAAAATTTAGCAAGAGACCATCATTCAAGAAGGAAGATGAGAAGGTTGAGAAGAGCAAGAGCACTATAATCAAACTTGAAAAAACAAAGGTCAAGTGTTTCAACTATGGAATACTGGGCCACTTTGCTAGTGAATGCAGAAAGTTAAAAAGTTAGGGAAAAGGGAAAGCACTTCTATCAACAGGAAAGGATTGGGCAGATTAAAGCTCAAAGGATGAATTGATTATGAAAATCTAGCATTGATGGCATCCTCCTCAAGAAAATCACAATCTCCCAAAGAACCTTCATCTCCTAAAACTCAGGTATCAATCTTCACTTCTGAATTCTTACTTAATTTAGACTCTGATGGTTTAGAAATTATGCAAAGAGAGATTAATAATATGATGATAACATGTAGGTCTCTCACTAATGAAAGTGAATGGTTAATAGAAGAAAACTTAACTTTGACAAACAAAAATAATCATCTAGAATCTGAGTTAAAATCTATGGAACAATACAAAAAGGATTCTGAGAAATATAGTCACAACTACACAGAAATCTCAAAAGCCTATAACTATGTTAGGAAACCATAAACTCATATGTCAATAGTCCTCCTGTTGTTGAAAAAAAGACAAATGAATCAGGAACAAATAAGACTAAGAAAAACATTAACATAGGGTACTTGTCTAAGTCTAAGTTATAGGAAAGGCTAGAAAACTTATCAGAGTCTACCAAAATTAGGAGAAATAGGAATGGTAAGGAAGGCATTAATAAGGCCAATAAGTATCAAAAGGATCCTAATTCTCCTAGAAAGAAGTGGTACAGATGTGGCAACCACAACCATTTAGCTCTAGATTGTAAAACAAAAATTGAAAATAAATCAGAGTCTAGTTCTTCATAGACTCTGAAAAGTCACTACATTCCACAGAAGCCTTGTTATCACCGTGGTAACATATTTCATTCTATTTATATGTGTAGGGACCATAATGATTTGTATTACAATTTTTATAAGCTAAAATCTTCTATTGATAAGAGTTGGTATGACATTGTTAAGACTCCATCAGAGTCTAAAGCAATAAAGGAGACATGTAAAACAAAAGTGAAGAATTCTAAGCCTGTTTTACCCAGAATTAGTAGAAAAAGATCCAAAACTGTTTGGATCCCCATAACATTTAACTAGTTGCTTTATGTATGCAGGGAACTAAGGGAAAAAAGTAAACCTAATCCTGGCCCAGAAATATCCTTTAGAGATTGCAACAAAGGACAAATACTGGGATATGGCAAGATTGTACTCGGAAATATCATCATTGAAGAAGTAGCTCTAGTTGATGGCTTGAAACACAACGTAATAAGCATTAGTCAACTTGGAGATAAAGGTTACCATACTGGCTTTGACAATAAGGAGTGTCTTGTGACTCACAAAGAAACATGCATTTTGTTTCTCAAAGGACACATACATGGTAACATATATGAAGCCATCTTGGAGGATTGCAGTCACAATGAGGTCACATGTCTATATAACAAGGCCTCAACTGAAGAAAACTGGAAATGGCACAAGAAACTGTCACACATCAACTTCAAAACATTAAACAAGTTAGTGAAAGAGAATCTTGTGAGAGGATTACCACAGGTTGATTTTGTGCAAGATGGACTTTGTGAAGCATGTCAACTTGGAAAGCAAAATAAAACATCCTTCAAGAGCAAGACAATAAATACAATTTCTGAACCTTTTTATTTATTACATCTTTATTTATTTGGTCCAGTAAATGTGATGTCAATTAACAAAAAGAAATATGCTCTTGTCATTGTAGATGATTATATAAGATTCACATGGGTTTCCTTTCTACATTCAAAGGATGAAGCTCCACAACACATAATAGACCATATCACTTTTCTGGAAACAAAATCAAAGAAATCAGTTAGAGTTCTAAGGAGTGACAATGGTACTGAATTCAGGATTTCAATCATGGAGGATTATTGTGCATCAAAAGGAATTACTCAACAATTTTCTACACCAGGAACACCTCAACAAAATGGAGTTATGAAGAGAAAGAATAGAACACTAATAGAAGTTGTCAGGACAATGTTGGCAGAGTCTAAGCTATCAGTATATTTTTGGGCTGAGGTAGTCAATACAACATGTTTCACTCAAAACTGTACTTTAATAAATATGCATGGAAATACTCCCTTTGAGATGGTAAAGGATAAGAGCCAAGTGTGAAACATTTTCACATATTTGGATGCAAGTGCTTTGTACTGAAAGTATATCTTGAATATCTAAGCAAATTTGAAGCCAAGGTAGATGAATCGATTTTTCTTGGATATGCATCAAACATAAAGGCATTCAGAGCATTCAATCTCAGAACCAGAATTGTTATGGAGTCTATTCATATTGCATTTGATGATAAAAAGTTTACAGGATTGCAGGATGAGTCAGAGTCTACAATACTGGAATTTGAAAATCTAAAAAGTTTTGAGATAGATGAAGATGATGAGGGTGAAGAGTTTAAAATAACTCCTGAAACAACACAGGAACCTGCACACTCTGAGGGGGAGCCAGAAAATTCAACTCCAACTAATTCAAAGTCTAACAGTTCATGGTCTACCCAGACAGAGTCTAGACAGACAGAATCAAGTTCCTCATAGTCTAACTCATCAGGGTCTGGATCAAGTAACTCTGAATCCTTATCAGAGTCAAGCAATTTCAGGGGAGCCTCTTCATTTGAATTTCACTCACACATAGGAGATGCCAATGATTTAGGGGGAGCTTCAAGTTCAAGAATCAGTCTTCCACCAGCTAGAAAATGGACATGGGATCACAATCCTGACTTAATAATTGGTGACCCTGAGAGTGGTGTACAAACCAGAACAGCCACTCAAAATGAATGTCTTTATAACTGCTTTATCTCAAAGACTAAACCAAAGAAAATTGAGGAAGCCTTGCAAGACCCTGATTGGATCATTGCAATGCAAGAAAAACTGAATGAATTTAAGAGAAATAAGGTGTGGAAACTTGTACCATGACCAAGAGATAGATCAACTATTGGAGCCAAATGGGTGTTTAGAAACAAGCTTGATGAAAATAGGACTGTGATTAGAAACAAAGCAAGGCTAGTTGCAAAAGGATACTCTCAAGAGGAAGGAATTGATTATGATGAAACTTTTTCACCAACAGCAAGATTGGAAGCTATTAGAATGTTTCTTACATTTGCATCTCATTCAAAATTCAAGGTGTATCAGATGGATGTGAAAAGTGCCTTCTTGAATGAAAAATTGGAAGAAGTAGTCATGTGGAGCAGCCACCAGGATTTGTGGATCCAAAGTTTCCTGATCATGTTTATAGGTTAGACAAGGCACTATATGGATTGAAGCAAGCACCTAGAACATGGTATGAAACTCTATCAAAATTTCTTCTTGAAAATGAATTCATAATGTTAGTAATTGTGCTCTAGAGACAATACTTTTTATATTTTAAGGAAAATATTTATTATTAAGAATTATGTTTTATTGATTATTATTTATTTATTATGTTTTAGTTACTGCGTAATAAATTGAAAGCATAATAAATGTCCTTGGAATTTTGATACGTATTATATATCTTTAAGTATGTGACATAAAAATGAGATTATATGAATAGTATCTTATTCCTAAAATTCCCTAGTCGAGTATTATTATTTAAGGATAATAATAATGCACAAAGACTAGTATGTTTTTTGACAGATGACCACATCTCATTGGTCATAGGTATGGTGATACTAGAGTCAAGAACATAAGTGCATGTATCAATGCATGGCACTGGAATGACCCGTTGTGAGATTATACATGTTAAATAAGTGTAATAAGTAATTCTCACTGTGATAATGGTGTAATGATCCTTAGACCTGAAATCATTATATTTCTATACGAGAATTAATATACTTTGATTACATTAAAAGTTACCTTTGACCGGGTGATGATAAAAGTGGACATTGGGTATATTATGAATTGTATGAGAAATATGAATGATCTATATGTGATTTAATCTTTCTAATTTTAGGAGTGATATTATTGGCCTCTTGTTTGAGTGAGACTATGAAATGCACGGCCGTGCTCAAATGTTGATTTGATTTTAATAGTCTACTCATCGATCAAGAAAATAAAGATTAAATTATGAAGAGGATGACACGAGACATGCCTTGAGTTTAATCTATAATATCAAGATTAAATGGATTATATTACATGGAACATTATTCACGAAAGGCTTAATCGAATCACCGATTTATTATTATTACTTGGGTATCAATGATGTATTACTAGATGTCGCTCATTATTTATAATTTTAATTAGATATTAAAATTGTTGCCAACGTAGTAATAACCTACAGGGTCACACACAAAGAACGCTTGAAGGACAAATAATTTAAATTATGAATTTAAATTAAATAAGTAATATATTTTATTTATGATATTAATTAAGTATGACTTAATTAATTATATAAATAGAATAAATGAATTATTTAAACTAATTCCAAAATTAATAATTAATTAATTAAGTGAGACTGAATTAAATAATTTAGAATTTTGGATTAGTATTAATTATAATTAGAAAACTTATTCCTCTCTCTATATAATCTCTTTATGGGCTGATTTAATTTATGAGACATGTTTTTACTAAAACCCTAGTCGTTTTGAGAAAGAGGAAGATAGAGAGAGAGAAGCAGTTTTCGGGTGCTAGTACACATCAATCCTTCATGAAAAGTGTTCGTGTGGATACCGTAGAGCGTAAATCGCGAGAGCGGTATACGTGGTGATTAAACAAGCTTTGGACCTCCATTAATCTTCCATTAATGAACTATTAAAGCTTCTAAAGGTATTTATTCTTTATCTCCGAATTAAATCTTTTGTTTTCGCATGGATCCTGCGAGGGGTTTCTCTATTTTAATTTATTTTTCGCGTTTATTCCGCTGCGTTTGTGCCTCGAAACCCTTCAATGGCATCAGAGCTACTTGCGAAACATTTTAATTCGGTTATGTGCTTAATAGTTTTCGATATGTAAGCATGTATGCGATCTATCATGATTTTGTATTGATACAATATGTATATGT
The DNA here is from genome assembly GCA_028671895.1 of Oenanthe sinensis. NCBI lineage: Eukaryota > Viridiplantae > Streptophyta > Magnoliopsida > Apiales > Apiaceae > Oenanthe > Oenanthe sinensis. Next base: position 28,716,845 of record CM053803.1, on the reverse strand, counting down.
TTTTATATATTATGAATATATGATATTCATATGATGTATAATCATGTGATGATTGTGTGTATTGATGTATGTATATGATACATGTTTGTTCTTATTATGAGAATCGTATTCGATACGAATTCTGAAACGGCTGTCGTAGATTTTCTAAAATCTATGTCCGTTGTCCTATTTTCGCAAACGATATGTGTTTTCTGACTGGAATCGGGTCACTGAGCAATACTAACATACTCAGCTCTGCATCTGTAAGCCATTAGATGTCGTTACAGGCCCCAAAACGGTGATTTATTATTTTCTAAAAATTATTTGATTTTCTAAAATTTTAAGTATATGTATGTATATATTATGAATATATGATATTCATGTGATGTATAATCATGTGATGATTGTATATATCACTGTGTATGTATATATGATATATTCTTGTTCTTGTTATGGGGATTGTATATGATACGATTTTCGAAATACTGTCAGATTTGATGAAATCTGATTGCCGTATCCGATTTTTGCAAACGATATGTGTTTTCTGATTTGAATCGGGCCAATGAACAAAACTGATAGAATTTCTATCATCAACGGGTCTGTAAGGCGTTTGACGTCGTTAAGGGCCTCGAAACAGCGATTTATTGTCTTCAGAAATCTGTTTTTAATTTTCTGAAATTTCGAAATTTGTTATATATGATTATATGATATGTTTATATAATCTTAGATATATTATATGTGTTATGTGATAGCATGGTGGATGGTTATGGCCTAAAGACCCATAGTATAGTGGTTTTGATTTATGGTTTTGGTTTCTAAATACGACTTGCATGTCGTTTATTCATTGTAATTTAATTATCTCGAATGTAAATCGAGTTCTTCTTGTAATTTTATTAGAATAGTTTTATTTTTATTATTCAATGTAATTATCAATGAAGACTTGCAAGCAAGGAGGCGATCCAAAAGGGGATGATGGAGCAATGAAGAAAGAAGACATGTAATAGATAGTATTTTAAAACCACCATAGACTGACCTTGATATTTCCATTAGCTTGAAAAGATCACATAGGATGGGGCCATAACCAAACATGTTTAATTTACGCACATTACATATATGTATATGATTGCATGTGTTAGTATGTATGCGTAGATATAATCGAGATGCATGCTTAATATTGATTAATCATGTATATATTATATACGATACCCATGCCATGTTTGCTAAAGAAAGATAAAATCTGTAATGATTCAAGATTTTAAAATTGAACAAACGATCATGAGATTCTTGTGTTTATGAACACGGTATTAAATACAAATTTTCTTTTTCTGATATGGGGAGATTTTGTCAAAAGCGGATTATTAGTTTAATTCGTAAGGAAGTTGGGTTTTAAGTGAGACCGCTTGTGACTTCTCCGACGACCTGGAAATCAATCCATTGACGAATATTGAAATGAATTATTTGATCAAGGAAAAATTGAGAATCTCTTTATGATGGGATCGTGATCGTTAATATAAACAATAAAAATCCCTAAATACATATTAAGTTAATCGGACGCCTTCCAATGTTTAATACTCGTCAAGATCTAGATTGAGAAGGAGTGGGCTTGCCAAAGCAATGTGCTTTTATCAATCATGGGAAGACGTGATAAGTAAGTGTACTTCGTTTGTTGAAACATTGGGTCTAACTTAACTAAATCATCACAATAGGATTTTGGGTTTAGAGACATGGAGTTTGGTGAGATTTATTGGATAAATGTGTACAAAGGGTTGTTCCACCAAACTTTTCAAGAGTTATATTTGATATAATTGACAAATGTTGTCTACCTAAATAGTCATGTTTTGAGTGTATTAGCCAACGCTATCTTAAAACATGGATGAAATATGGATCTTGACTCACTAGAAAGATTTAAAGAAATGTTTTCCGAATTAATAGTTATGGCTATTAGTTTGATAAAAAATAGTGGGAGGTATATGGTGATATACCATAATCATTTAAACATAATTAATATTAAATTTGCAATCTAGTTTATTTTATACACTTTAATATTGTAGATATCAAATGATAAACACAAACAACTTCTCTATGCGATTAGTTCTTAAGAAGGACAAGTTGACAAGAATATATTTCCTTGACTGACATAGGAGCTTGAGGATCGTCCTCGGATACCACGATGTTAGTCAAATTTCTTCCCCTGCTCTTAAAGTTGATAATGTAACATGTGCAAATCATAGTGCTTATTGGAAGCAAATTGATGTTGCAACTAATGTTTCATGTCTCATGCTCGCAAATATGTGTGCTGAGCTTAAGAAGTAACACGAGCATATAGATGCTTATGAGACGATTGAGCACAAGATATATTTGAAAATAAAAGGGCACTATACACTTACAAGTAGGGAGAGTGAGACTCGGTTACACCACATGTTCTAAAGATTATAGGGTATAACGAGTACCTTTGATATTTTGGGTTTCCAGATTGGTCTGGAGACTTAGTTAGATTTGATCTTACAATCGTTGGACACGTATTATTCTTAGTTTGTTATGAACAATAATATGAATAAGATTTGTAAAACACCCATTGAGTTGCTAAGCATGTTGAGAACTGCTGAAAGCAATATGATAAATGCATGAACTACTACTATATTGATGGTAAACACAGGGAATGCAAAAGGGAAAGGAAAATGGAAAGGCAAGGGAAAGATTTGATCTAGTTCCGTTGTCAAACCAAAGTCCAATACCTAAAGCAGACTCTAAAGTCTGAATGAGGTGTTGATAAAGAAGATGATTGTAGCTTCTGGAAAATTGGGAGACTGGAAATTAAACTGTCATGCTTATTTGGAAGATCTGAAAAAGATGATCAATAAGGGTCAAGCTTTAGGTATCGGGTTGGAATTGGAGTAAAAGTAGTTGCTCTGGTTAGAGGAATTCATTACTTAACTTTTAGCCTATAAGGAAAATTTAGAACTTGATAATTGTTATAACGTGCTTGCAATTGGCAGAGACATTATTTCAGTTTCTTGTTTGGACAAGAAAGGCTTTTTCATTTTAATTAAATAACAATAGTTGTTTATTCTATTTTGATGATGAGGCTTATAATGTTGCACAACTAATTAACAATTTATATGTTCTAAAGTGACTCAAATCAAATATTACCTTTGGCACTATTGTTGAGGCCATATTAATGAGAAGCGCATTTTCAGAATACATAAGGATGCATTAATGGATAAGTTTGATTATGAATTATACAAAATGATGCGAATCTTGGTTTATTTGGCAAAATGACTAAAGCTCCTTTTACCGGACATGGTGAAGGGGTCATTGAACGGGTATGACTTATACATAGTGATGTATGTGGTCATATGTCTACGATGACAAAAGGTAGATTTTATTAACTTCATAAAATTTACTAATTATTTTAGTAGATACGGATATATGTATCTTTTGAAGAACTAATCCGAATCATTTGAAAAGTTCAAAGACTATAAAGATGAAGTAGAAAATATCAAATTAAAGTTTTTTTTGATAAGAGGGATCACACCTTGTTGGACATGGTGCGATCAATGTTGAGTCATGGAATCTTCCAATTAGTTTCTGGGGTTGCACCCTGGAAACGGCTCCACATACACTCAACCGTGTTCATACTAAAATGGTTCAAAAGACTCCTTATGAAATATGGACTAAGAAACGTCACAACATGTCATTTATGAAAATTTAGGGATGTAAAGCGTTTGTGAAACGTCTAATCTCTGACAAGCTAGGACCAAAATCAGAAAAATATAATTTTGTGGGATACCCAACTGAAATAGGGGGTTATTCTTTCTATAATCCTTCCGAGAACAAAGTGTTTGTTGCTTGAACTGTTATGTTCCTTGAGAGAGATGCTCTCTAAGAAAAATAGTGGGAGGGTAATAGATCTCGATGAAGTTTGAGACCCACATGATAACATTGAACCAATGGAGGAACCTAAGCAGAATGTACAGGAAAACAATACTGCTCAAGAAACATAGGTTGTTCGTAGGTCTGGTAGGATTCACTATGAGCCCGAGAGATATTATGGATTTCTCTTGACTCAAGATGGTGATGTGATGCTTGTGGATGAAGATGAGCCTCTCACCTACCAAGACGCTATGAACACTCCAGATTCTAAGAGATAGAACATTTATTTTCATGAAACAGTCAAAAAGAGTTTGACTTTATTCAGAATGAAGATGAAACTTGTGTTTACAAGAAGTTTAGTGGGAGCCATGTGGCATTCCTAGTATTATATGTTGATGATATATTACTAATAGGGAATGACATTCCTTCTCTATAGACTGTGGAAACTTGGTTGAGAAATAATTTCTCAATGAAAGACTTAGGCGATGCGACCTATATATTAGGGATCATGATCTAGAGAGATAGATCAAGGAGATTGATCGGCCTAAGTTAGAGTACATACATTGACAAAGTTTTACATCGATTTCGAATGCAAAGAGGCTAAATGGATATGTCCCAATGTCTCATTGGATAATGATCTCAAAATAAAATTTGTCCTAAATCATTGGATGATAAGGACCGCATGAGTAAAGTTCCATATGCGTTAGCAATTGGTTTTATAATGTATGCAATGATATGTACTCGTCCTGATGTCTCGTATGCTTTAAGCATGACGAGTAGATACCGGTCTAATCCAGGTGAAGGTCAATGGACGGCAGTCAAGAATATTCTTAAGTACTTGAAGAGGACTAAAGATTCATTCTTATTATATGGAGGAGATGTGAAGCTAGTTGTAAGAGGTTTCAGTGATGCTAGTTTCTAGACAGACAACGATGATTTAATGTTTCTGTCTGGCTTTGTGTTTTATCTATTTTTATTGAGATGTTGTATGCTGGAATGGTTCACAGCAGAGACAGTTATTGATTCTACAATAGAGCCTGAGTATATTGATGCTTGCGAAGAAGCCAAGGAGGCTGTTTGGGCATGTACTTAGGAGATATCACCTAATTAATGAGATTAATGATCAAAGAGATATACATATATGTAAAGTGCATATTAATAACAATATTGCAGACTCACTGACTAAAGGCTTTGTCACAGCAGAAGCACGAAAGTCACACTAGTTCCATGAGTATTGGATACTTGGGTAATTGGCTCTAGTGCAAGTGGGAGATTGTTAGTAATTGTGCTTTAGAGACAATACTTTTTATATTTTAAGGAAAATATTTATTATTAAGGATTATGTTTTATTGATTATTATTTATTGATTATGTTTTATTTACTGCGTAATAAATTGAAAGCATAATAAATGTCCTTGGAATTTTGATACGTATTATATATCTTTAAGTATGTGACTTAAAAATGAGATTATATGAATAGTATCTTATTCCTAAAATTTCCTAGTCGAGTATTATTATTTAAGGACAATAATAATGCACAAAGACTAGTATGTTTCTTGACAGATGACCACATCTCATTGGTCATAGGTATGGTGATACTAAAGTCAAGAACATAAGTGCATGTATCAATGCATGGCACTGGAATGACCCGTCGTGAGATTCTACATGTTAAATAAGTGTCATAAGTAATTCTCACTGTGATAATGGTGTAATGATCCTTAAACCTGAAATCATTATATTTCTATACGAGAATTAATATATTTTGATTACATTAAAAGTTACCTTTGACCGGGTGATGATAAAAGTGGACATTGGGTATATTATGAATCGTATGAGAAATATGAAATGCACGGCCGTGCTCAAATGTTGATTTGATTTTAATAGTCTACTCATCGATCAAGAAAATAAAGATTAAATTATGAAGAGGATGACACGAGACATGCCTTGAGTTTAATCTATAATATCAAGATTAAAGGGATTATATAACATGAAATATTATTCACGAAATGCTTAATCGAATCACCGATTTATTATTATTACTTGGGTAGCAATGATGTATTACTAGATACCGCTCATTGTTTACAATTTTAATTAGATATTAAAATTGTTGCCAACGTAATAATAACCTACAGGGTCACACACAAAGAACGCTTGAAGGAGAAATAATTTAAATTATGAATTTAAATTAAATAAGTAATTTATTTTATTTATGATAGTAATTAAGTATGACTTAATTAATTATATAAATAGAATAAATGAATTATTTAAACTAATTCCAAAATTAGTAATTAATTAATTAAGTGAGACTGAATTACATAATTTAGAATTTTGGATTAGTATTAATTATAATTGGATTATAATTAGAAAACTTATTCCTCTCTCTATATAATCTCTTTATGGGCTGATTTAATTTATGAGACATATTTTTCCTAAAACCCTAGTCGTTTTGAGAAAGAGGAAGATAGAGAGAGAGAAGCAGTTTTCGGGTGCTAGTACACATCAATCCTTCATGAAAAGTGTTCATGTGGATACCGTAGGGCGTAGATCGCGAGAGCGGGATACGTGGTGATTAAACAAGCTTTGAACCTCCATTAATCTTCCATTAATGAACTGTTAAAGCTTCTAAAGGTATTTATTCTTTATCTCCGAATAAAATCTTTTATTTTCGCATGGATCCTGCAGAGGGTTTCTCTATTTTAATTTATTTTTCGCGTTTATTCCGCTGCGTTTATGCCTCGAAACCCTTCACATAAGAGGTACCATTGACAAAACTCTTTTTATTAGAAAACATAAAGGTGATATTTTTCTTGTCCAAATTTATGTTGATGATATTATATTTGGTTCTACTAATGAAAAACTCTGTGAAAAGTTTAGCAAATTAATGCAGTCAAATTATGAAATGAGCATGATGGGAGAATTGAACTTCTTTTTGGGACTTCAAGTCAAACAGAATGATGATGAAATCTTCATCAATCAATCAAAGTATGTGAAAGACCTACTGAAGAAGTTTGATATGCAAGACTGTGCAACTGCCAAAACTCCCATGTTAACAATCACTAAGCTAGACTCTGACCCAAAGGGTAAGAAAGTTAACAACACTAGCTATAGAGGTATGATTGGCTCATTGATATATTTAACTGCAAGTAGACCAGATATAATGTATGCAACATGCATGTGTGCTATACTTCAAGCTGACCCAAGAGAATCACATTTGTTAGCTATAAAAAGAATTTTCAGATATCTCAAGGGTGCACAAACACTTGGACTTTGGTATGCTAGAGAATCAGATTTTTCACTAATTGGTTATTCAAACTCTAACTATGCATGATGCAAAGTGGATAGGAAAAGCACAACAGGTCAATGCCAATTTCTTGGCAACAAGTTAATTTCTTGATTTAGCAAGAAACAACAAACAGTTTTAACCTCAACAGCTGAGGCTGAATACATAGCAGCTGGAAGTTGGTGTGCTCAAATTCTGTGGATGAGGAATCAATTACTTGATTATTGACTAACATTCTCAAATATTCCTATGTATTGTGATAATACTAGTGCTATTAAAATTGCAGAGAATCCAGTCCAACATTCCAGAACAAAGAACATTGATTTCAGGTATCATTTTATTAGAGAACATGTTGAAAATGGTACTGTGACACTTCGCTATGTTCCAACTGACAGACAGATTGTAGACAATTTAACAAAACCACTTGATGAATCTATCTTTCTCAGTCTGGTAGGTGAATTAGGTATGTTAAACATGTAAGTGATCAATCAAAACAGAAGCAAGTAAGTGCTTTAATTATAGTCCCTATTTTATCAAACTATGATTTGTTACTGCAAAATTTTTGAGGTACTCTATCTTGACAGAGCTAATTCCTAGACTCTGACGAGTTGTAGACTCTGACGAGTTTGTAGACTCTGACGAGTCTGTAGACTCTGAAGAGTCTGTAGACTCTGACGAGTCTATAGACTCTGAAAATGTTTAAGCGCCTAGACTCTGAATCGATTAAAATTCGCGCCTGCAGACTCTGATTACATGTAAATTGTTCAAATGACTTGAAATAGGTGGTAACAGTTACTTTTGACTGGATACAGACTGTAGAATCGTGTTTATTGTATGCATTTCGAACAAAATAGAAAATTTTCATATATTCTACTCACTTGTTTATTACAATTTTTTTAAGCCAGAAATATTCACAAAGCTTTTTACAAACCCTAGCAAATTTCTTCAAGTATTTTAAGCACTTTCAACTCAAAAATTTTAATGGATGCTATTTCTACTATTATGAGGGGTCCCAAGGCAATTGCATTCACATTTGGTGATTTCGAGTTCATGACAACAAATCATGTTGCAACACTTGGAGATAAGACAGGGGTAGATGCTGAATACTATCCTATAATGGATTTCTTGGAGCAATCTGAGCTCAGCTACATACTGAAAGCATCCTCGGTGATTCATATGGATGCTGTATCTCAGGCTTGGAGTTCGGCCAAGGTAGTTGATCCTTCTCAGGATCAACCAGGTAAGATTATGTTTACCTTTGGTGACTTCACTTTTGATATCACTGTTGATGTGATAAATTCTGTGTTTCAATTGCCTGTCAAGTCTTCTTTTGATAATACAGTGTCTGATGATGAAATAAAAAGCATGTTTAAGGCAATATGTTATTCTGCTAGTGTAGAAAATATGAGTAAAATAAATAGGCCTTACTTGAGTAAAGTGTGGTCATTCGTTTTTGATCAAATTGCTAAGTTTTTCACTGGTAAATGCAGTGGATTTGATGCCTTAACTTTTATCACTTATCAAATTGGTCACAGTCTCCTGTTTGATAAAGTGATCAACATTGGTGATATGTTACTCACTCAAATGGGAGCCAAATTAAACAATATGAAAGAGGGGAGGAAGAAAGTCTAATATTATATATTTCTTATGATTATCCTCAACCATTTCATTCCTGACAGGCCTACAAACAACAAATAAGGATTTTCTCTGACATCAAGAGAATTGATGATAAAAAGAAGAGTCTACCTGCCATGACTTATTCGCAGGTAATGTAGGTAAAACTTTCTAACTACAAACCTTATATCTACAATGCTTCATTTTTTGGTGGTGAAATGGTGCAGGAACAAGTTATGAAGAACCCCCTGCACCTACCCAAGTAACCAAATCACCTTTAAATAAATAATCTTCAAAACCAAAATCCAAAAAGAAAATAACCTCTGGTGTCTCTCAACAGGCACTAGTTGTAAAGAGGATGAGACTAGTACAATCAAGGCTTGTAGATGAGCCAAGTGATGAGGAGCTCAATCCCCTAGAGAAACAGGTGGTTGAAGGACTCTCTTTGCTAAAAGAGGGTCATGATGCACCTAATTCTAACCTTCAATTCAAGTTTGTAGACTCTCAAAAGGTTACAGACTCTGATAAACCCAGGGAAGGACCTCAGGATTCACAAATTGGGTCTCCGGAGAAATCTTTTGCTCAGAAATACAAGGGGTTAAGGAAGGCTTATTCTGCACAAACACACAAGCCTATTACTACTACTAACCCTATTTTCCAAGAAACAGATGCTCCCAAGGCTCCTACATGGCCAGACTCTGAAAGCAAGAAAACACCTGAACCTGAGTCTAATGTTGAGTGAGAGTCTAGACTGCCCTTAGACTCTGATTATGAAACATTTTGGGAATGAATTCCATTAGATGCAGCCTCTTGTCTCATTGATGAAATCATTACTCCACATGATGAGGTACTGCTATTTTTATATCCATTGGTGGAATCATTAGAAGATCCTCAACTATACAGGACACTGCAACAAGTCTTGGATCTTCTCATAACCTATGCAACCCTTAAGAAGATAATGGAAATGGAGCTACATCCTGGTTTTATTAATCCCATTCATCCTGGATTTGTATATTATCTTCTCAAGGTACTTTATGGATTGAAACAAGCACCTAGAGCCTGGTATGACACATTATCTAAATTCTTGATTGAGAACCACTTCACAAGAGGTACTGTTGATAAAACTCTCTTTCACAAGAGGTACTGATGATATTATTTTTGGCTCAACTAATGAGAAACTTTGTCAAAAGTTTGCTAAGTTGATGCATAGTAAATATGAAATGAGCAAGATGGGAGAACTTACCTATTTTCTTGGTTTACAAGTCAAACAAGTCAAAGATGGTATTTTCATAAATCAAATCAAATATATTTATGATTTATTAAAGAGATTTGATTTAAATGAATGTTCTTCTGCAAAAACTCATATGTCCACTCCAACTAAACTTGAATTGAATACTAAGGAAGCTAAAGTGGACATCTCAAGTTATAGAGGCATGGTTGGCTCATTACTTTATTTAACTGCAAGTAGGCCAGGCATAATGTTTGCTACATGTCTTTGTGCTAGGTTTCAGGCTGATCCTAGAGAATCTCATTTGATTGAAATAAAAAGAATATTTAGATATCTCAAAGGAACACCAAATCTTGGAATTTGGTACCCTAGAGACTCTGGATTTGATCTAATTGGCTATTCAAATGCAGACTATGCAGGATTGACAGAAAAAGTACCACAGACACCTATCAATTTCTAGGAAATAAAATGGTATCATGGTTTAGCAAGAAGGAAAATTCAATGTCTACATCTACTACAGAAGCTGAATACATTGCATTTGGAAGTTGCTGTGCACAAATATTATGGATGAGGAATCAACTATTTGACTATGGGTTCAACATGAACAAGATTCCTATTTTCTGTGATAACACAAGTGCGATTGCAATAACAGAAAATCTTGTGTAACATTCTAGAACCAATCACATTGACATAAGGTATCACTTCATTAGGGAACATGTAATGAATGGTACATTTGAATTACATTTTGTCCCTAGTGAAAGATAACTTGCAGATATTTTTACCAAACCATTAGATGAATCTACTTTCAATAGATTGGTCTGTGACTTAGGTATATTTAACTATGTTTAATCTATTAAATGTCTGACAAGTTATATATATATATATATATATATATATATATATATATATATATATATATATATATATATATATATATATATTGATTTTTAGATTGTAGCCATTGACTATGATAATCTGTTATATTTTTCATAATCAATTGATAAACATTTTACATATCAATAGATATCTAAAGTTGTCGTCAGATAAACATATCAATTGATGATACATTTGTTTATCAATGGATAGTTGTAGCTATCAACAGATAAATATATCAATTGATGATATATTTATTTATCGATGGATGTTTACAACTGTCAACAGATAAATATATCAATTGATGATATATTTATCGATGGATAATCGTACATGTCGATGGATAAGTTAGTTATCAATCGATGACCTGGAATTTAAGGGGTCCATGTCATCAATCGACATGTTCAAATACTAGCCGTTGATTACTTATTTTATCAATTGATTAATACATACATCTCTGTATGTATAACAGTCGATTTCCAAAATTAGTAATTTCTACTTTTCATTTTTCCTCCAATGGTCGATTAAGTTCTATTTTGATTAAGAAATTGATTGGGAACTAAGTAAATATAAATAGTGAGATTAAAACATCTTTTAATTCTTACTTGTAAATTTACTAAAGATTATTCTATCTCTTTCTCTTGCTCTCAATCTACGAACTCAATCTTTAACTTTCTCTTGCTAAGAACCCTAATCCACTTATTGTTTATTATTATTCCTACTTCAATACTAACAAGATTACTAGTTAGTTTTTCTCAATATCAAAAGCACGTTCATGGCATCATCAAAGAAAGTCTCCCAATCAGGATTCTACTATGAACTCAACAACTTTGTCACTTGCACTATGTTGAAGGAAGCCCCAACAAAATTTCATCCACTAATGAAATTTCTCAATAGTTCAAAAGTCTCAAAGGCCCTCTCTGAAGCACCAAAAATAGTATGCAACTTAGTTGAAGAATTCTGGATAACTACAGATGTAGTAGATTATTTTTCTTCCATTTCCTTTAATTGCAAAGGACAAAGATATATTCTAACCACTGTGGCCTTGGGTGAGTGTTTAAATATTCCTGCAAATAATACTGAAAATGCACCCACTGACACAGACATTAGAACCATGCTTAGGAAAATCAATTACACTGCTCCTGATGCTAGTTTGTGTGGTATAGTTAGAAAGAATCTAAGAAAAGAATTGTCATACTTCTTTAATGCCATAATAAAATGTTTCTCAGGTAAAGTTAGTAATTTTGATGCAATAACCACTAGTATGCAACAAGTACGTTATAGCATTTTGTATGATAGATATCACAACATAGGAAGCCTGTTACTCAATGAAATATCTGTCAAATTGGGAAATAATATTAATAGGTCTAATCATATTTACTATGTCAAATTGGGAAATAATATTAATAGGTCTAATTATTATTATTAACCATTTTGTCAAGGATATTGAGATTGACAGGAGCACAGAAGCCCTGAATTGTTGGGTCCAAAACAAAAGGGTCTTCAAATATTTGGTAAGGATCAATCTTCACAGTAATGTGGAATTGATCTATCCCCCTTTCATTCAGGTACTTATCTCTACTTTAAACTCTTCCCAACCTCAATCTTCTTTTCCTTCTATGGCTATGGAGCGTGGTAGCAATGACCCCAATCCTCCTATCCAAGCCACACTATCCATTTCAAAATCCAAATCTAAGAAGCCAACATCAACAGGTTCCCTAAAATCTGTTGTAAAATTAAAGAAAAGAAAAACACCTGTATTGGTAGATAGATTAGAGGAGGATGTAGGTCGTGAGGGAACCGGGGAACATCAAAGAACCCAAAAGGACAAGGAGAGTGGGGGTGTGCAACCTAAACCAAGCTACTCTACATTTTCTCAAAAGACTGTGGATGTTAATAAGGATATTACTACATCTCTATTGGCATTCTCTCAAAAGGATGAAAATATTGAAAAGAGCCCACAACCAGGGGCACAGAACCAAGTTGGGGACACACAAGGTAAAACACCAAAATCATATGAAAGGAGGAAGAAAAGAGTCATCTTTGCACATAGGAAACATATACTGCAAAATCACAGGAAACTATGATGGAGCCTTCTCAAAGTCAGTTCGATGCATCTCATATAAATGATGAAATGCAGTCATATTCACTCTCGATTCCAATCCCTTCTATTCTTCTTTATCCACTTCATCAAATTTCTTCAAAAAATATTCTGATAGATAATCAGGCATTTTCAAATTCTCCTTCTTTGATATTCAAGGAGAAGCCAACACTATCTCCTGAATTTTCTTCCCATGAAATTCAGGATTCCATCTCACATGTTATCTTAAATATCACTTCTCAAATAATAACCTCATCAATTGATATTCAGTCATCGACTGATAACCCATCGATTGATACTCAAGATAAATCGATGGGTATACATCAATCGATGGATATCCCAAATACTTCAACTGATATGTTCAATACATCAATTGAGTGAGTTGAGTGAGAGGCAGGATTGCAACCTGGAAAAAGGAGAGGGAGTGAGTGAGGTCATTCCTATTTCTTTCGGGAATGTGAGTGAAACACATGAGGACCCCACCTTAGAAGGTACACAGGATATGAGTGAGGGAGATGTGAGATTTCATGATGAGATCCTGATCCAAAGAGAGAGATGAGTGAGAGAGATAAAACAATTCTATTATTTGCACAGGAGTTGGAGAATGAGTTGATGTCAGAAGAAGGAGTAAAGGAGATAGGGGAGTTTCAAATAAAGAAACAAGTGGGAGTGGAATTAACAAGGAAAATGAAGATGAAGACGTTGATGTTGGTGACTTGGATCCACAAAATTTTGTTCACCCTGATCCACAATATCAAGGGTTGGCTGCTTTAAGTAACAAGGATGCAGGGCAATTGTTGAGAATTGAGCATACTGAATAGAGAACTAGGAATATGAAGGAGATCATTGATAATATAATAGATACATGTTATATGGCACCTGAAGAGTTAGAAGATGATTTTGATGAAGAGACATGGATGAATATCATTGATGGTTCCTTAGAAACTACTGAAACTGAGATTCTTTCTCAATATAGAAGGGCAATGGTGGAAGTAGAAATTGAAAATCCCATTCAAAGGAGGATTGCCAACTATATGAAGGATTTATTAAAAATTCAGAAGATCACAGTGATAGGAGTGAGGAAAGAATTGGAGATTATCAAGGGATCTATCACTTCTAACAAGGATATACTGGAAAAAAGGTTGGATGAGAAGATTCCTATGAATACTATGGGTCAAATCAAGGATAAGTTGCTCAAAGACTCCAAGAATTTTGTGTTAGGAATATATTCATTTGATGATGTACAAAATACTAGAAAGGGTCTAGCATAGTCTATTTGTAATAAGTCTTTCTGTTTTTCCAGTTGCACAAGTAGAAGGGGGGGTTGAATACTTGTGTGTCTTTTCTGCCTGTTTATAAATCAAATTAAGAACAAAACTCAAACACAAAGATATGAATAAGTACCGTTTGTATTATTGATTTGTAAATACAAAACTCTCCTAGGGTGTACACAAACCCTAGCAGCTTCTCTGTGTTTATCACAGCAACTCTCTCTATCTCTATGCTCTCACAATATTTCACTCAGACAATTATGCTTCGACTTCCACACCTTTACAATTAAGTTACATAGAGTTTATATAGAGAGCTTCCTATCAACTAATAACAGAAAGTAAAATTACAATAGGAATAAAATCCCTAATTATTAGTTGACAGTTTCCTTCTAGAATTCTCTTTCTTTTCCATAGCATATCTGCAATATATTTATCTTGATCTTCGAAGACTTTCCATTCCTGTGATCTTCTTCCAAATTTATCCTCAACTGTATAGACTCTGAAATCTTCAGACTCTGATGATCTTCAGACTCTGATCACATGTAGACTCTGATAGATCATAGACTCTGATAGTCTATAGACTCTGATCACCTTCCAGACTCTGATCTTTATGTAGACTCTGGTTTCACTTTCTACAGAAATTCTTCTAAGTACAAGTAACATGAATGTTGACCATCTAGACTCTGATTATACATTTCAGAGACTAGAAAGACTTATTACAGATAAACTGAGCTAGACCCTGTTCTAGTATTTTGTACATCATCAAATGAATATATTCCTAACAATCTCCCCCTATTTATGCTTTATAAAATGTAAGCATAAATCCAGGTTTGATGATGTCAAAACTAAAGAATAAAACTATTAATCTAGAACAGTATAAAAGAATTATAAAGAAAAAAAAATTACTTCTTATTTAATCTTCTCAAAGGCTGGATTATTCTTCAAAAATGAGTTCAACATATTTTCTTCCACAATTGCAAGAGCTTCACCAACAAACTTCTTTAATTTCTTCATTTCTTCATTTAAACATTTGATTTGACAGTAAGCTGCTAGCAGATCATTTGCACTGCTTTCTTGATCTTTTAAGTCCTTCAACATCAGAACACTAACTTTCCCACTCATAGGCTGAAACCCAAAGTAATGACCCGCACCTTCTTGAAATTTAATATGTTTTTCTTCCAATGGCATGACTTGATCATTTCCCTCAGTATCAACATATTTTAAAGAAAATTTGCCCATTTATCGATTTGGCTGTCTGTGCAAAGTCAGCTTCCTATCAATCTCCTTGAACCATTTGTGTGTGACAACTTTTTTGCTCTTGTTAACTTCATAAGTAATTTGAAGAAGAAATCTGATATACTGTAGTTCCTCAGCCTGTTTGAAAAAGATAAAATTTGATTGACTAATCCATCTTACACTTCCACCTTCTAAGAAGTAAACCAACATCTCATTTTTCACCTTTTCTGTACCTCCCTGACCTCCTTGTATCTTTGTTTCAAAAATATTATAAACAATTTGAGCAGACACCACTTTATTTAAGTGCTTCTGAGTGATCTTCTCAAACTGCTAACTGTCAAGGATTGAGGATCCCTGGTTAGAGTAGATGTTCTGTCAATGTCAGATTCTTCAAATCCTCCAAGACCTATCTTCTTTTTAGCTCTAAGTTGCAGATTTGATTGACTACACTTCCAGTATGAAGGTTCTTGAGATTGATCAGAGTCTGACTTCTTTCTTTGCATATCAGAGTCTGACTTAGACTCTGATTTCCCATGTCTAGTCCCTGACTGATGTGTTTGAGTTCTTGCTACTCCAGATTGCTTTTGTTGCGCATCATCAAGACCCCTAGGACCATGAGAACTATCACCATCATTACCATCTCTTCTCCTTTTAAGTCCTTGTGACCTATCTTTGCATCCATCATCATTATTTCTCCTAGAGGATTCACCTTGCCTATCCTTCTCCCCCTTTTTGACATCATCATCCTTATTACTGGTGACAGCCAAAAGAATCTGCTAAAGAACTATAGAGATAGTGGCCTGTGCTGCAATGACTGAATCAACCTTGGTGGTCAAATCAGAGACTGTAGATTGAAGAGAGGCTTGAGTTGTAGTGATAGCAGCTAGAGCATCTTTAAAAGCTACTTCTTTGGATAATTGAAGGGAGTGAATTCTGTTAAATCTTGTATTGAGCAGAGAAGTTGTATTATCAACACCAGTGAGCTTGATTTTAATATGAGAAATGTCCTGGACCACACTGGCTAATTGAGCAGCAACATCAGGTAATTCAGCTTTAACAGCTCCATCCAAAGCATGATCTTCTTCACCAAGATAGTAATCATGTTCCTGTTGAAAGGATTTCTTCTGAAAAGCTTTAAGTCTCTCAGACTGATGAATAGCCAAAATACACTCAAAAGAATCTTTATCATGTATGCCTCTTTGTTGTGCAGACTCCCAAGACTGAGGAAACACCTGATCAAAATAGATAAAAGAAGGAGTAACGTGATCATCATCTTCAGAAGTGCACTCCTCAACAACAGGATCTAGCTTTGTGATTGAAGGTGTAGACTCTAGTGGTGGTGTAGACTCTGAAACTACAAACGGGACTATAGACTCTGACTCCTCCTGAGAGTGATCAGAGACTGTAGACTCTGGAAGTCTAGCCCTTATGGCATGATTAAGAGTGGTTCTTCTGACTACGAATTTGCAGCCTCAGTTATAATTACAGGATTATCCACCAAAGTCTCCATGACTCTATCTGCTTTCCTTGTTAGAGAATCCACCAGATGAAGATGTGGTCTCTATATAAATGATTTTTGAGTAGCAAGAGCCTCCTCCTGTTTGCCAATCTGCACTATCAGACATAGTGAATTGTCATCCATCCCCTGCTCCAACTCATTGGACCAACCCTTTGGAAAATCTTGATCCCAATAAGTAAAGCTAGGTTCAGGATACCCTAATCTCTCATGCTCACAGTGGGGTTGGGCACCCACTTTCTCAATCTCACTCAGGCTCTCTACAGCCTTTTCTACCTCTCCTTTTGCCTGATCCAGTGCCAGCCTCTCAGATATTTTTTCACTCAATGTGGAGGGTGTACTCAATAATCTCTGACTATTGGTGCATGAGACTCCCCCTCAAGGTTGATAGACTCTGATATAATAGATTGTGGAATGTTTTCATGAGCATCCATCATAGCCTGTCCTCCCATATCACTAGGGTTCTCATCAACATTTTATTGAGTTGTCAAGGAGGACTTATAAGCATACTCCCCTACCCCACTATCACTCAACCTCTGACTAGGTGGTTCTTGTGTGGGTGAGGCAGACTGAACATCTTTATCACTAGTCACCACTGGTGCACTAGTCCCAACCTCCAACTGCCTTGCATCACCTGCTACCTCCTGTGGTGCTACCATAGTTAATGCATCCAAGTGTCCATTGAGAAACATCCTGGCATGTAGTGCATTGATGGCCTGGGCAAAAGTTAAGTGAAAGGAATCCTGCAGTTCCCTTGCAAGCTTGTGATAATGTGATCCCTTAAGTTGATCCAATCTACTTTCATAGGTCGGATAGATGTATTTGTTGGCCACCTTACCTACATTTTGGACAAGAAAATCAACCACCTCCCTTGAAAATGGTTGAATGGTAGAGATCTAATCAATAGATGTCATGTAGGTAGTCCCATGATCCCAAATTCCTTCATAGTCAAAAACTGGTTGCTCAATCTCAGTTTCCAACTCAGCAACAGACTCTGATTGTCTCCTTTTATAGATGCTAAGCTTTTTAGACTTCTTTGTGATTTGCTGGTCAGAGTCTGACACACCTAGTGCTTTGAGAACTTTATTTGTTCTGCTTTCTATGAGCCCAGCTACTTGTACTTGGAATGAAGAGTTGAATAGGTAGTTGTATAGATTTTTGACCACATCATGTGCAGACATTTGTAGCTCCTGTTCCATTCTCTTCCTTAGGGCTTCATAGGTTGAAAGAAAATCCAAGACTTGAGATTTAGTCTGATATTGCCCTGGATCTTTAATTGATTCCAGCAAGGATATAAGAATAGCAGTGCCTCATCACTTGGAGTAATGATCTCATCAATTAGACATGAGGCTGCATCCAATGGCATTCCTTCCCAAAATGTTTCATGATCAGAGTCTAAAGGCAGTCTAGACTCTGACTCAACATTAGACTCTGGTTCAGGAGTTTTCTTGCTTTCAGAGTCTGGCTCTGCAGGAGCCTTGGGAGCATCTGTTTCCTGCAAAACAGGGTTAGTAATAATAACAGGCTTGTGTGTATGTGTGCAGAATAAGCCTTCCTTAACCTTCTGTACTTCTGAGCAAAAGATTTCTCAGGAGATTCAATTTGAGAATCTTGAGGTGCATTCCTAGGTTTTTCAGAGTCTGTAGCCTTTTTAGAGACTACAGACTTGGATTGAAGGTTAGAATCAAGTGTATCATGACCTTCTTTTAGCAAAGAAAGACCTTCAACAACTTGTTTCTCTAGAGGGTTGAGCTCCTCATCACTGTGCTCATCTATAAACCTGGTTTGAACCAATTTTCTCCTCTTTACAACTGGTGTCTGTTGAGAGACACCAGAGGTTGGTTTCTTTTTGGATTTTGGTTTGGAAGATTGTGTAATTGAAGGGGATTTGTTGACTTGGGTAGGTGCAGGGGGGATCTCCAGTACTTGTTCCTGCACCATGTCACCACCAAAAAAAGAATCATTGTAGATAGAAAGTTTATAGGTTGAGAGTCTTACCTGCATTACCTGTGGATAGTGCATGGCAGGTAGACTCTTCTTTTTGTCATCAATTCTCTTGATGTCAGAGAATATCCTCCTTTGTTATTTGTAGGTCTGCACACAACAATCATCTGCCAACTAGGTTGACATGTCAGGAATGAAGTGATTAAGGAGAATCATAAGAAATCTATGATAGTAGACTTTCTTCCTCCCCTCATGCACATTATTTAATTTTGCTCCCATTTGAGTGAGCAACATATCACCAATGTTGATCACTTTATCAAATAGGAGACTGTGACTAATTTGATAAGTAATAGCAGTAATAGCATCAAAGCCACTACACTTACCAGTGAAGCACTTAGCAGAACAAATAAGCTAGCAATTTGATCAAAGAAAAAGGACCATTCTTTTCTTAAGTAAGGCCTAGTTATTTTACTCATGTTATCTAAGCTAGCAGAATAACCTATTGCCTTAAACATGTTTTTAATGTCATCATCAGATACAATATTATCAAAAGAAGACTTAACAGGCAATTTTGTTTTCCCAGTCGTACAAGTAGAAGGGGGGGTTGAATACTTGTATGTCTTTTCTGCCCGATTTAAAATCAAATTAAGAACAAACTCAAACACAAAAATATGAATAAGTACTGTTTTGTATTATTGATTTGTGAATACAAAACTCTCCTAGGGTGTACACAAACCCTAGCAGCTTCTCTGTGTTTATCACAGCAACTCTCTCTATTTCTATGCTCTCACAAAATTTCACTCAGATGATTATTGTTTCGACTTCCACACTTTTACAATTAGGTTACATAGAGTTTATATAGAGAGCTGCCTATCAACTAATAACAGAAAGATAAATTACAATAGGAATAGAATTCCTAATTATTAGTTGACAGTTTCCTTCTAGAATTCTCTTTCTTTCCCACAGCATATCTGCAATATATTTATCCTGATCTTCGAAGACTTTCCATTCCTGTGATCTTCTTCCAAATTTATCCTCAACTGTATAGACTCTGAAATCTTCAGACTCTGATCACATGTAGACTCTGATAGATCACAGACTCTGATAGTCTATAGACTCTGATCACCTTCCAGACTCTGATCTTCAAGCAGACTCTAGTTTCACTTTCTACAGAAATTCTTCTAAGTACAAGTAACATGAATGTTGACCATCTAGACTCTGATTATTCATTTCAGAGACTAGAAAGACTTATTACAGATAAACTAATCTAGACCCTGTTCTAGTATTTTGTACATCATCAAATGAATATATCCCTAACAATCTCCCCCTATTTATGCTTTATAAAATGTAAGTATAAATCAAGGTTTGATGATGTCAAAACTAAAGAATAAAACTAATAATCTAGAACAGTATAAAAGAATTAAAAAAGAAAAAGAATTACTTCTCATTTAATCTTCTCAAAGGCTGGATTGTTCTTCAAAAATGAATTTAGCATATTTTCTTCCACAATTGCAAGAGCTTCACCAACAAACTTCTTTAATTTCTTCATTTCTTCATTTGAACATTTAATTTGACAGTAAGCTGCTCTCAGATCATTTGCACTGCTTTCTTGATCTTTTAAGTCCTTCAACATCAGAACACTAACTTTCCCACTCATAGGCTGAAACCCAAAGTAATGACCCACACCTTCTTGAAATTTAATCTGTTTTTCCTCCAATGGCATGACTTGATCATTTCCCTCAGTATCAACATATTTTAAAGAAAATTTGCCCATTTGTCGATTTGCCTGTCTGTGCAATATCAGCTTCCTATCAATCTCCTTGAACCATTTGTGTGTGACAGCTTCTTTGCTCTTGTCAACTTCATAAGCAATTTGAAGTAGGAATCTAATATACTGTAGTTCCTCAGCCTGTTTGAAAAAGATAAAATTTGACTGACTAATCCATCTTACACTTCCACCTTCTAAGAAGTAAACCAGCATCTCATTCTTCACCTTTTCTGTACCTCCCTGACCTCCTTGTATCTTCTTTTCAAAAACATTATACACAATTTGAGCAGACACCACTTTATTTAAGTGCTTCTGAGTGATCTTCTCAAACTGCCTATCTGTCAAGGATTGAGGATCCCTGGTTAGAGTAGATGTTCTATCAATGTCAGATTCTTCAAATCCTCCAAGACCTATCTTCTTTTTAGCTCTAAGTTGCAGATTTGATTGACTGCACTTCCAGTATGAAGGTTCTTGAGTTTGATCAGAGTCTGACTTCTTTCTTTGCTTATCAGAGTCTGACTTAGACTCTGATTTCCCATGTCTAGTCCCTGACTGATGTGTTGGAGTTCTTACTACTCCAGATTGCTTTTGTTGCACACCATCAGGACCCTTAGAACCATGAGAACTATCTCCATCATCACCATCTCTCCTCCTTTTAACTCCCCTTGATTGATTCTTGCATCCCTCATCCTTATGTCTCCTGGAGGACTCACCTTGCTTCACCTTCTCCCCCTTTTTGACATCATCATTACTAGTGACAGCCAAAAGAATCTGTTCAAGAACAGTGGAGATATTTGCCTGGGCTGCAATAACTGAATCAACCTTAGTGGTCAAATCAGAAACTGTAGTTTGAAGAGAGGCTTGAGTGGTAGTGATAGCAGCTAGAGCATCTTTAAAAGCGACCTCTTTGGATAATTGAAGAGAGTGAATTCTGTCAAATCTTGTATTGAGCAGAGAAGTTGTATTATCAACACCAGTGAGCTTTGTTTGAATATGAGAAATGTCCTGAACCACACTGGATAACTGAGCAGCAACATCAGGCAGCTTAGCTTTAACAGCTCCATCTAAGACTTGATCCTCTTCACCAGGATAGTAACCATGTTCCTGTTGAAAAGATTTTTTCTGAAAAGCCTTAAGTCTCTCAGAAAGATGAATATCCAAAATACACTCAAAAGAATCTTTATCATTGATGCCTCTGTGCTGTGCAGACTCCCAAGACTGAGGAAACACCTGATCAAAATAGATAAAAGAAGGAGTAACAAGATCATCATCTGTAGAATGGCATTCCTCAGCAACAGGCTCTGGCTTTGTGAATGGAGGTGTAGACTCTGGTGGTGGTGTAGACTCCGAAACTGCAAACGGAACTACAGACCCTGACTCCTCCTGAGAGTGATCAGAGACTGTAGACTCTGGAAGTCTAGCCCTTATAGGCATCATTAAAAGAGGTTCTTCTGACTTCAATGTTGTAGCCTTAGTGAAAATGACAGGGTTATCCACCAAAGCCTCCATGACTCTATCTGCTCTCCTTGCTAGAGAATCCACCAGGTGAAGTTGGGGTCTCTGTGTAAATGATTTCTGAGCAGCAAGAGCCTCCTCCTGTTTGCCAATCTGCACAATCAAACATAGTGAATTGTCATCCATCCCCTGCTCCAACTCATTGGACCAACTCTTTGGAAAATCTTGATCCCAATAAGTAAAGCTAGGTTCAGGATACCCTATTCTCTCATGCTCACAGTGGGGTTGGACACCCACTTTCTCAATCTCACTCAGGCTCTCTACAGCCTTATCTACCTCTCCTTTTGCCTGGTCCAGTGCCAGCCTCTCAGAATTTTTGTCACTCAATTTGGAGGGTGCACTCAGTAAACCTACAGAAGAGGGGTTGAGAGAGAAAAATGGTGCTTCAATACCTGAACCACCTTGATGGAGGGGAACCCCTTCAAATGTCTGAAGGCTAGGGGTTGCCACCAAGGGGTGAGCATCAACAGATTCTGAACCCTTACTAGCATCTTCTCTCTTTTCAGAGTCTGTTGGCTCCAGTATTCCAGTCTCAGGGTCTGCTCTAGACTCTGACTGCTTCAGCATGACTTCATTAGAAGCCAGAGTCTGAGTGTCACCATCTTTGACTGTTTGTGCATGAGACTCCCCCTCAAGGTGGATAGACTCTGATAGAATAGATTGGGAAATTTCTGCATGAGCAACCATCAGAGTCTGTCCTCCCATATCACTGGGGTTCTCATCAGCTCTTTGGTGAGTTGTCAAGGAGGGCTCAACAGCATACTCCCCTGCCCCACTATCACCCAACCTCTGACTAGGTGGTTCTTGTGTGGGTGAGGCAGACTGAGCATCTCTAGCACTAGTCACCACTGGTGCACTAGTCCCATCCTTCAACTGCCTTGCACCACCTGCTACCTCCTGTTGTTCTTCAAGAATAAATGCATCCAACTTGTGATGAAAGGCCCTGAGATGGATTGCATTGATTGCCTGGGCATCTGTGAGATTGAAGAGGTCCTGCAGTTCCCTTCTTACTCTTTGAAAATATGTGCCCTTAAATTGATCCAGTCTACTTTGGTAGGTTGGATAGATGTATTTGTTGGCAATTGTACCTATATTATGGACAAGATAGTCAGCCACCTGTCTTGACAGAGGTTGAATTTGAGAGATCCATTGAATGGTTGTCCTGTAGGTAACTCCATTATCCCAAATTGCTTCATAGTTAAAAATTGGTTGCTCAATCTCAGTTTCCAACTCAACAACAGACTCTGAGACTCTCCTTTTGTGGACCTTAAGCTTTTTAGGCTTCTTTGTAATTTGCTGTTCAGAGTCTGGCACACCTAGTGCTTTGAGAACTGCATTTGTTCTGCCTTCTATGAGCCCAGCTGCTTGTTCTTGGAATGAAGAGTTGAATAGGTAGCTATAAAGATTTTTGACCACATCCTGTGCAGACATTTGTAGCTCCTGTTCCATTCTCTTCCTTAGGGCTTCATAGGTTGAAAGAAAATCCAAGACTTGAGATTTAGTCTGATATTGCTCTGGATCTTCAACTGATTCCACCAAAGGATATAAGAATATCAGTGCCTCATCACTTGGAGTAATGATCTCATCAATTAGGCACGAGGCTGCATCCAATGGCATTCCTTCCCAAAATGTGTCATGATCAGAGTCTAAAGGCAGTCTAGACTCTGACTCAACATTAGACTCTGGTTCAGGTGTTTTCTTGATTTCAGAGTCTGGCTCTGCAGGAGCCTTGAGAGCATCTGTTTCCTGCAAAACAGGGTTAGTACTAATAACAGGCTTGTGTGTGTGTGCAGAATAAGCCTTCCTTAACCTTCTGTACTTCTTAGCAAAAGATTTCTCAGGAGACTCAATGTGAGAATCCTGAGGTGCTCCCCTAGGTTTTTCAGAGTCTGTAGCCTTTTGAGAGTCTACAGACTTGGCTTGAAGGTTAGAATCAAGTGTATCATGACCTTCCTTTAGCAAAGAAAGTCCTTCAACAACTTGCTTCTCTAGTGGATTGAGCTCCTCATCACTGTGCTCATCTATAAGCCTAGATTGAATCAATTTTCTTCTCTTTACAACTAGTGCCTGTTGAGAGACACCAGAGGTTGGTTTCTTTTTGGATTTTGGTTTGGAAGATTGTATAATTGAAGGGGATTGGGTGACTTGGGTAGGTGCAGGGGGACTCTCCATTACTTGTTCCTGCACCATTTCATCACCAAAAAATGAAGCATTGTAGATAGAAGGTTTGTAGGATGAGAGTTTTACCTGTATTACCTGTGGATATGTCATTGCAGGGAGACTCTTCTTTTTGTCATCAATTCTCTTAATGTCAGAGAATATCCTCCTTTGTTGTTTGTATGCCTGCACACAGCAATCATCTGCCAACTTGGTTGACATGTCAGGAATGAAGTGATTGAGGAGAATCATAAGAAATCTATGATAGTAGACTTTCTTTCTCCCCTCATGCACATTATTTAATTTTGCTCCCATTTGAGTGAGCAACATATCACCAATGTTGATTATTCTATCAAATAGGAGACTATGACCAATTTGATAAGTAATAGCAGTAATAGCATCAAATCCACTACACTTACCAGTAAAACACTTAGCAATTTGATCGAAGAAAAATGACCATTCTTTCCTTAAGTAAGGCCTAGTTATCTTGCTCATGTTATCTAAGCTAGCAGAATAACCTATTGCCTTAAACATGCTTTTAATGTCATCATCAGATACAATTTCATCAAAAGTAGACTTAACAGGCAGTTTAAACACAGAATTAAGCACATCTGCAGTGACATCAAATGTAGTCGAACCAAAGGTAAACATTATTTTACCTGGTTGATCCTGAGAAGGATCAACTACCTTTGCAGTGCTCCATGCTTGTGATACAGCATCCATGTGAATGACTGGTGATGCCTTGAGAATGTAGTGTAGCTCGGATTGCTCCAAGAAATCCATCACAGGGTAGTAGTCAGCGTCTACCCCTTTCCTATCTCCAAGAGAAGCAACATGATTTGTGGTCATGAACTCGAAATCCCCAAATGTGAACGCAATCGCCTTGGGTCCTCTCATGACAGTAGAAACGGCAGCCATTAAAGTTGTTAAGTTGAAAGTGATGGAGAAGCTTGAAGAATTTAGCTAGGGTTCGTAAAAAGCTCTGTGAATATTTTTGCCTTAGAGATCAATTGCAATAAACAAGTGAGTAAATTGTATGAAAAAATCTATTTTGTTTAAGTTGCATACAATACACACGAGTCTACAGCCTGTATCCGGTCAAAAAAAATAACTGTTACCGCCTATTTCAAGTCATTTGAACATTTTAAATGCAATCAGAGTCTGCAGGCGTGAATTTTAACCGTTTCAGAGTCTAGGCGATAATTTTCTCAGAGTCTACTGACTTTCAGAGTCTACAGACTCGTCAGAGTCTAGACTCTGTCAAGGTAAAATACCAACCAAAATGTTGCACTAACAATTAATCACAGTGTGTTAAGACAGGGACTATAATTAAAGTACATACCTTGCTTCTTTAATTTTGATTACTTACATATTTAACATACCTAATTCACCTACCAGTTTGAGAAAGGTAGATTCATCAAGTGGTTTTGTCAAAATGTCTGCAATCTGTCTGTCAGTTGGAACATAGTGAAGTGTCACAGTACCATTTTCAACATGTTCTCTAATAAAGTGATACCTGACATCAATGTGCTTTGTTCTGGAGTGTTGGACTGGATTCTCTGCAATTTTAATAGCACTAGTATTATCACAATACATAGGAATATTTGAGAATGTTAGTCCATAATCAAGTAATTGATTTCTCATCCACAGGATTTGAGCACAGCAACTTCCAGCTGCAATGTATTCAGCCTCAGCTGTTGAGGTTGATACAGTTTGTTGTTTCTTGCTAAACCAAGAAATTAATCTGTTGCCAAGAAACTGGCATTGTCCTGTTGTGCTTTTTCTGTCTACTTTGCATCCTGCATAGTCAGAATCTGAATAACCAATTAGTGAAAAATCTGACTCTCTAGGATACCAAAGTCCAAGAGTTTGTGCCCCCTTGAGATATCTAAAAATTCTTTTCACAGCTATTAAATGTGATTCTCTAGGGTCAGCTTGAAATCTAGCACATAGACAAGTTGCAAACATTATGTCTGGTCTACTAGCAGTTAAATATAACAATGAGCCAATCATACCTCTGTAGCTAGTGTTGTTAACTTTCTTACCCTTTGGGTCAGAGTCTAGCTTTGTGGCAGTTGACATGGGAGTTTTAGCAGTTGCAGAGTCTTGCATATCAAACTTCTTCAACAGTTCTCTTACATACTTTGTTTGATTGATGAAAATTCCATCATCATTCTGTTTGACTTGAAGCCCCAAAAAGAAGTTTAATTCTCCCATCATACTCATTTCATAATTTGACTGCATTAGTTGACTAAACTTTTCACAGAGTTTATCATTAGTAGATCCAAATATAATATCATCAACATAAATTTGGACAAGCAAAATATCACCTTTACATTTTCTAATAAAGAGAGTTTTGTCAATGGTACCTCTTGTGAAATCATTTTCCAGAAGAAATTTTGAAAGAGTTTCATACCATGCTCTAGGTGCTTGCTTCAATCCATATAGTGCCTTGTCTAACCTGTAAACATGATCAGGAAACTTTGGATCAACAAATCCTGGTGGTTGCTCCACATAGACTTCTTCTTCCAATTCTCCATTTAAGAAGGCACTTTTCACATCCATCTGATACACCTTGAATTTTGAATGAGCTGCAAAGGCAAGAAACATTCTGATAGCTTCCAATCTTGCTACTGGTGCAAAAGTTTCATCATAGTCAATTCCTTCCTCCTGTGAGTATCCTTTTGCAACTAGCCTTGCTTTATTTCTTACTACAGTTCCATTCTCATCAAGTTTATTTCTATACACCCATTTTGCACCAACCACTGATCTATTTCTAGGTCTTGGTACAAGTTTCCACACTTTATTTCTCTCAAATTCATTCAATTCTTCTTGCATTGCAATAATCCAATCAGGGTCTTGCAAGGCTTCCTCAATTTTCTTGGGTTCATTCTTTGAGAGAAAACAGCTATAAAGACATTCATTTTGAGTGGTTGTTCTTGTTTGTACACCACTCTCAGGATCACCAATTATTAAATCGGGAGTGTGATTCCTTGTCCATTTTCTAGCAGGTGGAAGATTGGTTCTTGAACTTGAAGCTCCCCCTAAGTCATTTGCATCTTCTGTATTTGAGTGAAATTCAAATGAAGAGGCTCCCCCTAAATTGCTTGACTCTGACAAGGCTTCAGAGTTGCTTGACCCAAACCCTGATGAGTTAGACTCTGTCTGTCTAGACTCTGTCTGGGTAGACCCTGACCTGTTAGACTCTGAATTATTTGGAGTTGAATTTTCTGACTCCCCCTCAGAGTGTGCAGATTCCTGTGTTGGTTCAGGAGTTGTTTGAGGGTCTTCATCCTCTTCTTCTTCATTTATCTCAGAACTTTTTAGATTTTCAAATTCCAGTGTAGTAGACTCTGACTCATCCTGCAATCCTGTAAACTTTTTATCATCAAATGCAACATGAATAGATTCCATAACAATTTTGGTTCTGAGATTAAACACTCTGAATGCTTTTGTGTTTGATGCATATCCAAGAAAGATTGATTCATCTGCCTTGGCTTCGAATTTGCTTAGATTTTCAGGATGTACTTTCAGTACATAACACTTGCATCCAAATATGTGAAAGTGTTTTACACTTGGTTTCTTGTCCTTTATCATTTCATAGGGAGTCTTTCCATGCATGTTTATTAGAGTGCAGTTTTGAGTGAAACATGTTGTATTGACTGCCTCAGCCCAAAAATATACTGGCAGCTTAGACTCTGCCAACATTGTTCTGGCAGCTTCTATGAGTGTCCTATTCTTTCTTTCCACAACTCCATTTTGTTGAGGAGTTCCTGGCGCAGAAAATTGTTGAGTAATTCCCTTTGATGCACAGTGGTTCTCCATGATTGAATTCTTGAATTCAGTACCATTGTCACTCCTCAGAATTCTTACTATTTTCTTTGATTTTCTTTCCAGAAAAGTGATATGATCTATTATGTGTTGAGAAGCTTCATCCTTTGAATGTAGAAAGAAAACCCATGTGAATCTTGTAAAATCATCTACAATAACAAGAGTATATTTATTTTTGTTAATTGACATAACATTTACTGGACCAAATAAATCAAGATGTAGTAAATAAAAGGGTTTAGAAATGGTATTTATTGTCTTGCTCTTGAAGGATGATTTCCTTTGTTTTCAAAGTTGACATGCTTCACAAAGTCCATCTTGTACAAAATCAACATGTGGTAATCCTCTTACAAGATTCTGTTTAACCAACTTGTTGAGTGTTTTGAAGTTGATGTGTGACAGTTTCTTGTGCCATTTCCAGCTTTCTTCAGTTGAGGCCTTGCTGTATAGACATGTGACTTCATTGTTTATGCAATCCTCCAAGCTGGCTTCATAAATGTTACCATGTCTGTGTCCTTTGAAAACCACAATGCCTGTTTCTTTGTTAGTCACAAGACACTCTTTGTTGTCAAAGCCAGTATGGTAACCTTTGTCTCCAAGTTGACTTATGCTTATTAAATTATGCCTTAAGCCATCAACTAGAGCTACTTGTTCAATGATGACATTCCTAAGTACAATCTTGCCATATCCCAATGTTTGTCCTTTGTTGCCATCTCCAAATGATACTTCTGGGCCAGCCATTTCCTCAAAGTCTGTAAGCAGGGATTTCTTTCCAGTCATATGTCCTGAGCATCCACTGTCCAGGATTAGGGTTACTTTCTTTACCCTAGCTCCCTGCATACATAAAGCAACTAGTTAGATGTTTTGAGGACCCAAACTGTTTTGGATCCTTTTCTACTATTTTTAGGAGAAACAGGCTTAATAATTTTCACCTTTGGCTTACCTGTCTCTTTTGTTGCTCTAGACTGTGGTGGAGTCTTATCAGTGTCATACCAACTCTTATCAATAGAAGATTTTAGCTCATAAAAATTGTAATACAAATCATGATAGTCCCTACACATATATATAGAATGAAATATGCTACCACAGTGATAACAAGGTTTCTGTGGTATGTAGTGACT
The DNA here is from genome assembly GCA_028671895.1 of Oenanthe sinensis. Lineage (NCBI taxonomy): Eukaryota > Viridiplantae > Streptophyta > Magnoliopsida > Apiales > Apiaceae > Oenanthe > Oenanthe sinensis. Next base: position 28,687,542 of record CM053803.1, on the reverse strand, counting down.
TTTCAGAGTCTGAGAAGGACTAGACTCTGATTTCTTCTCAATCTTTGCTTTACAATCTATAGCCAAATGGTTGTGGTTGCCACATCTATAACACTTCTTTCTAGGAGCATTAGGATCCTTTTGGTAATTGTTTGTCTTATTAATTCCTTCCTTACCATTCCTATTTCTCCTAGTTTTGGTAGACTCTGATAAGTTCTCTAGCCTTTCTTTTAATTTTGACTTAGACAAGTACCCTATATTAATATTTTTCTTAGAGTTATTTGCTCCTGTTTCATCTGTCTTTTTGTTATCAACAGGGGGACTAATGACAGATGAGTTTGTGGTTTCAGATTTTTCTTTAGGTGTCACAAACTTAACAGGAACAAATGTACTTTTGTCTTTAGTCTTATTAACTTGGCTAGCTTCTTCACTGTTATCATTCTCAACAATAGGTCTTTTGTCTTGACTCTTGTCATAGCTTAGACCAGCAGTTTGACACACATTTTGATTATTGAGAATTTCTTGAACTTTTCTACCAGAGTCTGTCCAAACTTTAAACTTAAGCCTTTCTTCTTCTAGTTCTTTCCTAACATAGTCATAGGCTTTCAAAATTTCAGTGTAGTTATGACTATATTTCTCAGAATCCTTTTTGTATTGTTCCATTAATAATAACTCAGATTCTACATGACAATTCCTTTTAGTTAAGGCTAAATTTTCTTCTCTCAACCTTTCACTTTCACTAGTGAGAGACCTACATGTTGTCATAATTTTATTAACCTCACTTTTCACAATCTCTATGCCATCAGAGTCTAAATTAATTAAGGATTCAGGAGTAAAGATTGATACCTGAGTTTTAGGAGATGAGGGTTCTTTGGGAGACTGTGATTTTCTTGAGGAGGATGCCATTAGTGCTAGATTTTCATAATCAATTTCATCCTCTGAGCTTGAGTCTGCCCAGTCCTTTCCTGTTGATAGAAGTGTTTTTCCTTGACTTTTTGATTTTCTGCATTCACTGGCAAAGTGCCCCAATATTCCACAGTTGAAACATTTGACCTTTGCTTTGTCAAGTTTGATAATTGTACTCTTGCTCTTCTCAACCTTTTCATCTTCCTTCTTGAATGATGGCCTTTTGCTAAATTTGCCAGTTCTTTTGTTGAATTTCATTCTTTTGAAATTTTTAGCAAACATAGCCATTATTTGACTAAGATCAACCTCTTCATCAGAATCAGAGTTTGTGTCAGTAGATTCTGACTCCACAGCAGCTTTACCCTTCTTCCTTGAATCCTTTATTCTAGCTTCTGTGGGTTGTTCCTGTTGTTCTTTCTCAGACTCTAGTAAGAGTGCCACAGATTTTGTCTTCACAGACTTCTTATTCTTCCTCTGTTGCATCTCCAAATCATATGTCTTGACTCTGCCATACAATTCTTCTAGAGTTAGTTCATCCAAATCTCTAGCTTCTCTTATGGCTGTAGTCTTATTGTCCCACTCTTCAGGAAGTACTCTCAGAAACTTGGTATTCGTATCTTCAGAATCATAAACCTTACCAAGCATAGCCATCTCATTCAAGAGTTTTGTAAACCTATCATACATCTCAGTGATAGATTCTCCAGATTTTGCTTCAAAGTACTCATACTCTTGAATGAGTAAAGACCTAGCATTCTTCTTGACATCTTTAGTCCCTTGACAGTGCACCTCAAGTTTTGTCCACATCTCCTTAGCAGTCTTGCATGATATGACACAGTTAGTTAGAACAGAATCTAAACTGTTAAAGAGAATGTTCTTTACTTTTGCCTCCTTAAGGACATTTTCTTTGTCCTCTTTTGTCCATTCAGCCTTTGGTTTCTCAACGAGGTGTTCTTCAGTTATTTTGCCTTCCTCATTGATTTGAGGCACAATTTTTAAGGGCACAAAGGGTCCTTCATTAATCCTGTCAAGATAGTCAGGGTCTGTTGCTTCCAGATGGTACAGCATCTTAACCTTCCAGTGGGTGAACTCGTTTCTCTTAAGCATAGGAATCTTAGAATTGCCATCTTTGTTTCCAGACATCTTTGATCGATTTTAAACGTTAGGCTCTGATACCAATTGTTTTCCCAGTCGTACAAGTAGAAGGGGGGGTTGAATACTTGTATGTCTTTTCTGCCCGATTTAAAATCAAATTAAGAACAAACTCAAACACAAAAATATGAATAAGTACTGTTTTGTATTATTGATTTGTGAATACAAAACTCTCCTAGGGTGTACACAAACCCTAGCAGCTTCTCTGTGTTTATCACAGCAACTCTCTCTATTTCTATGCTCTCACAAAATTTCACTCAGATGATTATTGTTTCGACTTCCACACTTTTACAATTAGGTTACATAGAGTTTATATAGAGAGCTGCCTATCAACTAATAACAGAAAGATAAATTACAATAGGAATAGAATTCCTAATTATTAGTTGACAGTTTCCTTCTAGAATTCTCTTTCTTTCCCACAGCATATCTGCAATATATTTATCCTGATCTTCGAAGACTTTCCATTCCTGTGATCTTCTTCCAAATTTATACTCAACTGTATAGACTCTGAAATCTTCAGACTCTGATGATCTTCAGACTCTGATCACATGTAGACTCTGATAGATCACAGACTCTGATAGTCTATAGACTCTGATCACCTTCCAGACTCTGATCTTCATGCAGACTCTGGTTTCACTTTCTACAGAAATTCTTCTAAGTACAAGTAACATGAATGTTGACCATCTAGACTCTGATTATTCATTTCAGAGACTAGAAAGACTTATTACAGATAAACTAATCTAGACCCTGTTCTAGTATTTTGTACATCATCAAATGAATATATCCCTAACAAATTTAAACACAGAATTAAGCACATCTGCAGTGACATCAAATGTAGTCGAGCCAAAGGTGAACATTATTTTACCTGGTTGATCCTGAGAAGGATCAACGACCTGTGCAGAACTCTAAGCTTTTGAGACAGCATCCATATGAATCACTAGAGATGCTTTCTGAATGTAACTGAGCTCAGATTGCTCCATGAAATCCATCATTGGGAAGTAGTCAGCATCTACTCCTTAATTATCTCCAAGAGCAGCAACATGATTTGTAGTCATGAAATCAAAATCCCCAAATGTGAAAGCAATCGCCTTAGGTCCCCTCATGACAGTAGAAACGGAAGCCATTAAAGTTGTTGAGTTGAAAGTGATGGAAAAGCTTGAAGAAATTAGCTAGGGTTCGTAAAAAGCTCTGTGAATATTTTTGCCTTAGAAAATAATTGCAATAAACAAGTGAGTAAATTGTATGAAAAAATCTATTTTGTTCAAGTTGCATACAATACACACGAGTCTACAGCCTGTCTCCAGTCAAAAGATAACTGTTACCGCCTATTTCAAGTCATTTGAACATTTTAAATGCAATCAGAGTCTGCAGGCGCGAATTTTAACCGTTTCAGAGTCTTGGCGATATTTTTCTCAGAGTCTACAGACACTCAGAGTCTACAGACTCGTCAGAGTCTACAAACTAGACTCTGTCAAGGTAAAGTACCAATCAAAATCTTGCAATAATAATTAATCACAGTGTGTTGAGACATGGACTATAATTAAAGTACATACCTTGCTTCTTGTTACTATAGATCACTTACATATTTAACATACCTAATTCACCTACCAGTCTGAGAAAGGTAGGCTCATCAAGTGGTTTTGTCAAAATGTCTGCAATTTGTCTGTCAGTTGGAACATAGTGAAGTGTCACAGTACCATTTCAACATGTTCTCTAATAAAGTGATATCTGACATCAATGTGCTTTGTTCTGGAGTGTTGGACTGGATTCTCTGCAATTTTAATAGCACTAGTATTATCACAATACATAGGAATATTTGCGAATGTTAGTCCATAATCAAGTAATTGATTTCTCATCCACAGAATTTGAGCACAGTAACTTCCAGCTGCAATGTATTCAGCCTCAGCTGTTGAGGTTGATACAGTTTGTTGTTTCTTGCTAAACCAAGAAATTAAACTGTTGCCAAGAAATTGGCATTGTTCTGTTGTGCTTTTCCTGTCTACTTTGCATCCTGCATAGTTAGAATCTGAATAGCCAATTAGTGAAAAATCTGACTCTCTAGGATACCAAAGTCCAAGAGTTTATGCCCCCTTGAGATATCTGAAAATTCTTTTCACAGTTATTAAGTGTGATTCTCTAGGGTCAGTTTGAAATCTGACACACAGACAAGTTACAAACATTATATCTGGTCTACTAGCAGTTAAATATAGCAATGAGCCAATCATACCTCTGTAGCTAGTGTTGTCAACTTTCTTACCCTTTGAGTCTGTGTCTAGCTTAGTGGCTGTAGACATGGGAGTTTTAGCAGTTGCAGAGTCTTGCATATCAAACTTCTTTAATAGTTCTTTCACATACTTTGTTTGATTGATGAAAATTTCATCATCATTCTGTTTGACTTGAAGCCCCAAAAAGAAGTTTAATTCTCCCATCATGCTCATTTCATAATTTGACTGCATTAGTTGACTAAACTTTTCACAGAGATTATCATTAGTAGATCCAAATATAATATCATCAACATAAATGTGGACAAGCAAAATATCACCTTTATATTTTCTAATAAAGAGAGTTTTGTCAATGGTACCTCTTGTGAATCCATTTTCAAGAAGAAATTTTGAAAGAGTTTCATACCATGCTCTAGGTGCTTGCTTCAATCCATATAGTGCCTTATCTAACCTGTAAACATGATCAGGAAACTTTGAATCAACAAATCCTGGTGGTAGCTCCACATAGACTTCTTCTTCCAATTCTCCATTTAAGAAGGCACTTTTCACATCCATCTGATATACCTTGAATTTTGAATGAGCTGCAAAGGCCAAAAACATTGTAATAGCTTCCAATCTTGCTACTGGTGCAAAAGTTTCATCATAGTCAATTCCTTCCTCCTGTGAGTATCCTTTTGCAACTAGCCTTGCTTTGTTTCTGATTACAATTCCATTCTCATCAAGTTTATTTCTGTACACCCATTTTGCACCAACCACTGATCTATCTCTAGGTCTTGGTACAAGTTTTCACACTTTATTTCTCTCAAATTCATTCAATTCTTCTTGCATTGCAATAATCCAATCAGGATCTTGCAAGGCTTCCTCAATTTTCTTGGGTTTATTCTTTGAGAGGAAACAGCTATAAAGACATTCATTTTGAGTGGTTGTTCTTGTTTGTACACCACTCTCAGGATCACCAATCATCAAGTCAGGAGTGTGATTCCTTGTCCATTTTCTTGCAGGTGGAAGATTGGTTCTTGAACTTGAAGCTCCCCCTAAGTCATTTGTATCTTCTGTATTTGAGTGAAATTCAAATGAAGAGGCTCCCCCTAAATTGCTTGACTCTGACAAGGGTTCAGAGTTGCTTGATCCAGACCCTGATGAGTTAGACTCTGTCTATTTAGACTCTGTCTGGATAGACTCTGTCTGGGTAGACCCTGACCTGTTAGACTCTGAATTATTTGGAGTTGAATTTTCTGGCTCCCCCTCAGAGTGTGCAGGTTCCTGTGTTGGTTCAGGATTTATTTGAGGGTCTTCATCCTCTTCTTCTTCATTTATCTCAGAACTTTTTAGATTTTCAAATTCTAGTGTAGTTGTCTCTGACTCATCCTGCAATCCTATACACTTTTTATCATCAAATGCAACATGAATAGATTCTATAACAATTTTGGTTATGAGATTAAACACTCTGAATGCTTTTGTGTTCGATGCATATCCAAGAAAAATTAATTCATCTGCCTTGGCTTCAAATTTGCTTAGATTTTCAGGATGTACTTTCAGTACATAACACTTGCATCTATATATGTGAAAGTGTTTCACACTTGGCTTCTTGTCCTTTATCATTTCATAGGGAGTCTTTCCATGCATGTTTATTAAAGTGCAATTTTGAGTGAAACATGCTGTATTGACTGCGTCGGCCCAAAAATATACTGGCAGCTTAGACTCTGCCAACATTGTTCTGGCAGCTTCTATGAGTGTCCTATTCTTTCTTTCCTCAACTCCATTTTGTTGAGGAGTTCCTGGCACAGAAAATTGTTGAGTAATTCCCTTTGATGCACAGTAGTCCTCCATGATTGAATTCTTGAATTCAGTACCATTGTCACTCCTTAGAACTCTAACTGTTTTCTTTGATTTTCTTTCCAGAGAAGTGATATGGTCTATTATGTGTTGTGGGGCTTCATCCTTTGAATGTAGTAAGAAAACCCATGTGAATCTTGTAAAATCATCTACAATAATAAGAGTATATTTCTTTTTATTAATTGACATAACATTTACTAGACCAAATAAATCAAGATGCAATAAATAAAAGGGTTCAGAAATGGTGTTTATTGTCTTGCTCTTGAAGGATGATTTCCTTTGTTTTGCAAGTTGACATGCTTCACAAAATCCATCTTGCACAAAATCAACCTGTGGTAATCCTCTTACAAGATTCTGTTTAACCAACTTGTTGAGTGTTTTCAAGTTGATGTGTGACAGTTTCTTGTGCCATTTCCAGCTTTCTTCAGTTGAGGCCTTGCTGTATAGACATGTGACTTCACTGTGTATACAATCCTCCAAGTTGGCTTCATAAATGTTACCATGTCTGTATCCTTTGAAAACCAACATGCCTGTTTCTTTGTGAGTCACTAGGCACTCTTTGTTGTCAAAGCCAGTATGGTAACCTTTATCTCCATGTTGACTTATGCTTATTAAATTGTGCCTTAAGCCATCAACTAGAGCTACTTGTTCAATGATGACATTTCCAAGTACAATCTTGCCATATCCCAGTGTTTGTCCTTTGTTGCCATCTCCAAAGGAAACTTCTGGGCCAGCCATTTCCACAAAGTCTGTAAGCAGGGATTTCTTTCCAGTCATGTGTCTTGAGCATCCACTATCCAGGATTATGGTTACTTTCTTTACCCTGGTTCCCTGCATACATAAAGCAACTAGTTAGATGTTTTGAGGACCCAAACAGTTTTGGATCCTTTTCTACTAATTTTAGGAGAAACAGGCTTAACAATTTTCACATTTGGCTTACCTATCTCTTTTATTGCTCTAGACTCTGGTGGAGTCTTAACAGTGTCATACCAACTTTTATCAATAGAAGATTTTAGCTCATAAAAATTGTGATACAAATCATGATAGTCCCTACATATATAAATAGAATGAAATATGCTACCACAGTGATAACAAGGTTTATGTGGTATGTAGTGACTTTTCAGAGTCTGAGAAGGGCTAGACTCTGATTTCATCTCAATTTTTGTTTTACAATCTATAGCTAAATGGTTGTGGTTGCCACATCTATAACACTTCTTTCTAGGAGCATTAGGATCTTTTTGATAATTATTAGTCTTATTAATGCCTTCCTTACCATTCCTATTTCTCCTAGTTTTGGTGGACTCTGATAAGTTCTCTAGCCTTTCTTTCAACTTAGACTTAGACAAGTACCCTATGTTAATATTTTTCTTAGAGTTATTTTCTCCTGTTTCATCTGTCTTCTTGTCAACAACAGGGGGACTATTGACAGATGAGTTTGTGGTTTCAGATTTTTCTTTAGGGATCACAAACTTAACAGGAACAAATGTACTTTTGTCTTTAGTCTTATTAAATTTGCTAGCTTCTTCATTGTTATCATTCTCAACAATAGGTCTTTTGTCTTGACTCTTGTCATAGCCTAGACCAGCAGTTTGACACACGTTTTGATTATTGAGAATTTTACTGAACTTTTTTTCCAGAGTCTGTCCAAACTTTAAACTTAAGCCTTTCTTCTTCTAGTTCTTTCCTAACATAGTCATAGGCTTTCAAAATTTTAGTGTAGTTATGACTATATTTCTCAGAATCCTTTTTGTATTGTTCCAATAATAATAACTCAGACTCTAAATGACCATTCATTTTAGTTAAGATTAAATTTTCTTCTCTCAACCTTTTACTTTCACTAGTGAGAGACCTACATGTTGTCATTATTTTATTAACCTCACTTTTCACAATCTCTATGCCATCAGAGTCTAAATTAATTAAGGATTCAAGAGTAAAGATTGATACCTGAGTTTTGGGAGATGAGGGTTCTTTGGGAGACTGTGATTTTCTTGAGGAGGATGCCATCAGTGCTAGATTTTCATAATCAATTTCATCCTCTGAGCTTAAGTCTACCCAATCCTTTCCTATTGATAGAAGTGTTTTTCCTTTTCCTTGACTTTTTGACTTTCTGCATTCACTGGCAAAGTGCCCCAATATTCCACAGTTGAAACATTTGACCTTTGCTTTGTCAAGTTTGATTATTGTACTCTTGCTCTTCTCAACCTTCTCATCTTCCTTCTTGAATGATGGCCTTTTGCTAAATTTGCCAGTTCTTTTGTTGAATTTCATTCTTTTGAAATTTTTAGCAAACATAGCCATCATTTGACTTAGATCAAACTCTTCATCAGAATCAGAGTCTGTGTCAGTAGACTCTGACTCCACAGCAGCTTTACCCTTCTTTCTTAAATCCTTGATTCTTGCTTCTGTGGGTTGTTCCTGTTGTTCTTTCTCAGACTCCATCAAGAGTGCCATAGATTTTGTCTTTACAGACTTCTTATTCTTTCTCTGTTGCATCTCCAAATCATATGTCTTGAGTCTGCCATACAATTCTTCTAGAGTTAGTTCATCCAAATCTCTAGCTTCCCTTATGGCTGTAGTCTTATTGTCCCACTCTTCAGGAAGTGCTGTCAGAAACTTGGTGTTTGTATCTTCAGAATCATAAACCTTACCAAGCATAGCCATTTCATTCAAGAGTTTTATAAACCTATCATACATCTCAGTGATAGATTCTCCAGATTTTACTTCAAAGTACTCATACTCTTGAATTAGCAAAGACCTAGCATTCTTCTTGACATCTTTAGTCCCTTGACAGTGTACCTCAAGTTTTGTCCACATCTCCTTAGCAGTCTTGCATGATATGACACAGTTAGTTAGAACAGAATCCAAACTGTTAAAGAGAATGTTCTTTACTTTTGCCTCCTTAAGGACATTTTCCATGTCCTCTTTTGTCCATTCATCCTTTGGTTTCTCAACGAGGTGTTCTTCAGTTATTTTTCCTTCCTCGTTGATTTGAGGCACAATTTTTAAGGGCACAAAGGGTCCTTCATTAATCCTGTCAAGATAGTCAGGGTCTGTTGCTTCCAGATGGTGCAGCATCTTAACCTTCCAGTGGGTGAACTCGTTTCTCTTAAGCATAGAAATCTTAGAATTGCCATCTTTGTTTCCAGACATCTTTGATCGATTTTTAAACGTTAGGCTCTGATACCAATTATTTTCCCAGTTGCACAAGTAGAAGGGGGGTTGAATACTTGTGTGTCTTTTCTGCCTGTTTATAAATCAAATTAAGAACAAAACTCAAACACAAAGATATGAATAAGTACTGTTTGTATTATTGATTTGTAAATACAAAACTCTCCTAGGGTGTACACAAACCCTAGTTGCTTCTCTGTGTTTATCACAGCAACTCTCTCTATCTCTATGCTCTCACAATATTTCACTCAGACAATTATGCTTCGACTTCCACACCTTTACAATTAGGTTACATAGAGTTTATATAGAGAGCTGCCTATCAACTAATAACAGAAAGTAAAATTATAATAGGAATAAAATCCCTAATTATTAGTTGACAGTTTCCTTCTAGAATTCTCTTTCTTTCCCATAACATATCTGCAATATATTTATCTTGATCTTCGAAGACTTTCCATTCCTGTGATCTTCTTCCAAATTTATCCTCAACTGTAGACTCTGAAATCTTCAGACTCTAATGATCTTCAGACTCTGATCACATGTAGACTCTGATAGATCATAGACTCTGATAGTCTATAGACTCTGATCACCTTCCAGACTCTGATCTTTATGCAGACTCTAGTTTCACTTTCTACAAAAATTCTTCTAAGTACAAGTAACATGAATGTTGACCATCTAGACTCTGATTATACATTTCAGAGACTAGAAAGACTTATTACAGATAAACTGAGCTAGACCTTGTTCTGGTATTTTGTACATCATCAAATGAATATATTCCTAACACTTTCTAGTCTCTGAAATTGTATAATCAAAGTGTAGATAGTCAACATTCATGTTACTTGTACTTAGAAGAATTTCTGAAGAAAGTGAAACCAGAATCTGCATGAAGATCAGAATCTGGAAGGTGATCAGAGTCTATAGACTATCGGAGTCTACAATCTGTCAGAGTCTACAAATGATCAGAGTCTATAGATCATCAGAGTCTATAATCTGTCAGAGTCTAAAGATTCTAGAGTCTATACAGTTGAAGCTATATTTGGAAGATGATCACAGGAATGGAAAGTCTTTGAAGATAAAGATAAATATATTGCATATATGCTATGGAAAGGAAAGAGAATTTCATAAGCAAACTGTCAACTAATAATTAGGAATTATATTCCTATTGTAATTTGATTTTATGTTATTAGTTGATAGAAAGCTCTCTATATAAACATTCTATGTAACCTGATTATAAGATGTTCAAGTCGAAGAATAATTGTCTCAGTCATATTTTGTGAGAGCATAGAGATAGAGAGAGTTGATGTGAAAACACAGAGAAGCTGTTAGGGTTTATGTACACCCTAGAAGAGTTTGTATTTACAAATCAATAATACAAACAGTATTTATTCACATCTTTGTGTTTGATCTTTGTTCTTAATTCATATATGTTAATTTTTAGTGAGTTGGTTTAAAATCAGGCAGAAAAAGGCACACAAGTATTCAACCCCCTTCTACTTATGCAACTGGGAAAATAATTGGTATCAAAGCCTAACGTTTAAAATCGATCAAAGATGTTTGGAAACAAAGATGGCAATTCTAATATTCATATACTTAAGAGAAATGAGTACATCACTGGAAGGTTAAAATGTTGCACCATCTGGAGGCTACAGACCCTGACTATCTTGAAAGAATTCATGAAGGACCCCATGTACCCTTAAAGCTTGTGCCTCAAATCATTGATGAAAGTAAGGTAACTGAAGAACACTTCATTGAAAAGCCAAAGGCTGAATGGACAAGAGAGGACAAAGAAAATGTCCCTAAAGAGCCAGAGGTCAAAAAAATTCTCTTTAACAGTTTGGATTTTGTTCTTACAAACTGTATTATATCATGCAAAACTGCTAAAGAGACGTGGACAAAACTTGAAGTGCACTGTCAAGGGACTAAGGATGTCAAGAAGAATGTTAGGTCTTTGCTAATTCAGGAGTATGAGTATTTCGAATCTAAATCTGGAGAATCTATTACTGAGATGTATGATAGGTTTACAAAACTCTTGAATGAGATGGCTATGCTTGGTAAGGTTTATGATTCTGAAGATACAAACACCAAGTTTCTGAGAGCACTTCCTGAAGAGTTCGACAACAAAATAACATCCATAAGGGAAGCTAGAGATTTAGATGACATAACTCTAGAAGAATTGTATGGCAGACTCAAGACATATGATTTAGAGATGCAACAGAGAAAGTGAAGGGTTTCGGGCATGAAAACGCAGCGGAATTGATGTAAAAATAATAAAAAATCAAAACTCAATCGCAGGATCCATGTATAACGTTGGATGATTATGGTGAAGAAGTCTATACCTTAACAAAGCTTTCCATATGCTGTTCAATGGAGGTTCAGAAAAGATGAATCATAACAGCCATTTGTTGCAAAGATCTGCTCTCCAAAGAAGTCCACACGAACGCCCGATCTTCCTATGATCACCGGAGTTGGTACTAGCCGAATTGTTTGCCTCTCTCTCTCTCTCTCTCTCTCTCTCTCTTTTTCTAGTCTCTCTTGATATTGAGCAGCTAGGATTTTTCTCTAAAAATGAAATCTGGTGATTAAACCCTAATACTATACATCATTATGTATATATAGGGGAGAGAGAGATTTTGGGTCTAACCCTAATCCATATGGTTTCCAAACCCCATTATGACTTTGGGTTATTATTATTATTAAATCTAAATTCTAATATAATTAATCAAGTCCCACTGAATTAATTCAATAATTAAATTCAAATAATAATAATACTTATTAAATCCGAATTCTAATATAATTAATCAAGTCCCACTTAATTAATTTAATAATTAAATTCGAATAAAAAATAATATATTTAAATTTATAATTTAAATAAACCTCTGTTTTGACATTCTTTGTATATGACCCTTTAGGTTATTATTACGTTGGCAATAATTTTATTATCTAATAATAAAATTATAAACAATGAGCGGCATCTAGTAATACATCATTGCTACCCGAGTAACAATAATAATTGGTGATTCAATTAAACATTTCGTGAATAATGTGCAATGTAATATAATCTCTTTAACCTTATATTATAGATCAAACTCGAGGCATGTATAGTATCATCCTCTTCAATGTTTAATCTTCGTTTCCTTGATCAATGAGTAGACTATTTAAACAAATCAATATTTGAGTATGGCCATGCATTTCATAGTCTCACTCAATCAAGAGACCAATAATATCACTCTTAGAATTGGAGGGTTAAATCCTATATCTATCATTCATATTCCCCATGCGATTCATAGTATACCCAATGTCCACCTTTATCATTACCCGGTTAAAGGTAACTTTGAGTATAATCAAAGTATATTAATTCTCGTATAGAAATATAATGATTTCAAGTCATAGGATCATTACATCATTATCACTGTGAGATTTCTTATGACACTTATTAACATGTAGAATCTCACGACGGGTCTTTTCAGTGTCATGTATTGATACATACACTTATGTTCTTGACTTTAGTATCACCATACCTATGACCAATGAGATGTGGTCATCTGTCAAACATATTAGTTTTATTGCATTATTACCGTCCTTAAATAATAATACTTGACTAGGGAATTTTAAGAATAAAATATTATTCATATAATCTCATTTTTAAGTCATATACTTAAAGATATATATTACGTATTAATATTCCAAGGACATTTATTATTCTTTCAATTTATGATGCAGTAAATAAAGACATAATAAATATTAATTAAATAATCACATAACATAATTGTTTTCAATAAAACATTAAAAGTATTATCTCTAGGACACCAATATTAACAATCTCCCACTTGTACTATATCCAATCTCTCATGTATCTAATACCCATGGAATTAGTATGACCTTCATGCTTCTACTGCGACAAAGCCTTAGTCAGTGGGTCTGCATTATTATTATTAGTATGCACTTTACATATATGTATATCTCCTTGATCATTAATCTCATTAATTAGGTGATATTTCCTAAGTACATCCCCAAACAGCCTCCTTGGCTACTTCACAAGCATCAATATACTCAGCTCTATTGTAGAATCAACAACTGTTTCTTGCTTTGAACTTTTCCAACTTATAGCACCTCCATTTAGACAAAACACAAACCCAGACTGAGAAATCGAATCATCCTTGTCTGTCTGGAAACTAGCGTCGGTGTAACCTTTTATAACCAGCTTATCTTCTACTCCATATACCAAGAATTGATCTTTAGTCCTCTTCAAGTACTTAAGAATATTCTTGACTGTTGTCCAGTGACCTTCATCTGGATTAGACTGGTATCTACTCCTCATGCTCAAAGCATACGAGACATCAGGACGAGTACATATCATTGCATACATTGTAGAACCAATTGCTGAAGCATATGGAACTTTACTCATACGGTCCTTATCATCCAATGATTCAGGACTGTTATCTTTTGAGATCGATATCCCATGAGACATCGGGACAAATCCCCTTTTTGCATCTTGCATCCCAAATCGATGCAAAACTTTGTCAATGTATGTACTCTGACTTAGGCCGATCATTCTTCTTGATCTATCTCTATAGATCCTGATACCTAAAATATAGGTCACTTCGCCCAAGTCTTTCATTGAGAAATTCTTACTTAACCAAGTATTAACAGCCTGTAAAGAAGGAATGTCATTCCCTATTATTAATATATCATCAACATATAATACAAGAAATGCCACATTACTCTCACTAACCTTTTTGTAAACACATGGTTCATCTTCATTTTGAATAAACCCAAACACTTTGACGATTTCATTAAAACGGATGTTCCATCACCTCGAGGCTTGTTTCAATCCATAAATGGATCGACGCAACTTACATACCTTTCCAGCATCCATTGGATCTACAAAACCTTCAGGCTGTGTCATGTACACATCCACATCTTCTTCAAGGCTCCCATTTAAGAAAGCGGTTTTGACATCCATTTGCCAGATTTCATAGTCATGGTAAGCAGCTATAGCAAGCAAAATCCTGATGGACTTGACCATAGCCACTGGTGAAAAAGTTTCATCATAGTCAATACCATGAATTTGCTTGAAACCTTTTGCTACCAATCGTGATTTATAGGTCTGTGCATTACCATCCATGTCGGTCTTCTTTTTGAAAACCCACTTGCACCCTATAGGTTTTACCCCTTCAGGTGGATCAACCAAAGTCCAAACTTGATTAGTATACATGGATTCCATCTCAGATTTCATGGCATCCAGCCATCTCTTAGATTATGGAGTGTTCATAGCGTCTTGGTACGTGAGAGGCTCATCTTCGTCCACAAGCATCACATCACCATCTTGAGTTAAGAGAAATCTATAATATCTCTCGGGCTCATGGCGAATCCTACCAGACCTACAAACAACCTGTGTTTCCTGAGCAGTATTGTTTTCTTGTATATTCTGCTCAGGTTCCTCCATTGGTTCATTGTTATCATGTGGGTCTCGAATTTCATCGAGATCTATTATCCTCCCACTGTCTTTCTTAGACAGCATTTCTCTTTCAAGGAACACTGCAGTTCGAGCAACAAATACTTTGTTCTCCGAAGGATTATAGAAAGAATAACCCTTTGTTTCAATTGGGTATCCCACAAAATTACATTTTTCTGATTTAGGTCCTAGATTGTCAGAAGTTAGACGTTTCACAAACGTCTCACATCCCTAAATTTTCATAAATGACATGCTATGACGTTTCTCAGCCCATATCTCATACGGAGTCTTCTGAACCATTTTAGTAGGAACTCGGTTAAGTGTATAAGCAGCTGTCTCCAGGGCGTAGCCCCATAAACTAATTGGAAGATATGTATGACTCATCATCGATCGCACCATGTCCAACAAAGTACGATTCCTCCTCTCAGAAACTCCGTTCCATTGTGGGGTTCCGGGAGGAGTGAGTTGTGATACAATACCACACTCTTTTAATAAAATCTTAAATTTATGGATTAAATATTCACCTCCACGATCAGATCGTAGAGTCTTAATACTTCTGCCAGTTTGCTTTTCTACTTCAACTTTGTATTCTTTGAACTTTTCAAAAGAATCGGATTTATTCTTCATAAGATACACATATCCATATCTACTAAAATCATCAGTAAACGTAATAAAGTAGTAAAAGCCACCTCTTGCCATAGTACGCATAGGACCACATACATCACTATGTATAAGTTTTAATCGTTCAGTGGCCCTTTCACCTTGTCCAGTAAAAGGAGCTTTAGTCATTTTTCCAATGAGACAAGGTTCGCATGCTTCATATGATTCAAAGTCAAACTTATCCAAGTGTCCATCCTTTGTAACTTGGAAATGCGCTTCTCATTTATATGGCCTAAACGACAGTGCCAGAGGTATGTTTGATTTGAGTAATTTGTTTTAAGACATTTGTTATTCACATTATAGATAAGAGTGTCTAATTCAAGAACATATAAACCGTTAAATAAACGTGCAACCCCATAGGTAACATTATTCAAAGAAAAGGAACAACTATTGTTCTGAATTAAAAATGCAAAACCTTTCTTGTCCAAACAAGAAATCGAAATAATGTTTCTACAAATTGCAGGCATGTAAAAACAGTTCTCAAGTTCCAAAATAAGCCCAGTAGGCAATGATAAATAATAAGTCCCTACAACTAAAGCAGCAACCTTTGCTCCATTGCCAACTCGTAGGTCGACCTCTCCTTTAGCCAAAGTCCTACTCATTTGTAGTTCCTGCACATTTATACAAATGTGAGAACCACATCCAGTATCCAATACCCATGATGTAGAAGTAGACAAATTGACCTCTATAACATAAATACCTGAATCAGAAGCTTGACCATCCTTCTTCTTCTTCAGATCCTCCAAATAAGCATGACAGTTTCTCTTCCAATGACCTGGTTTACCATAGTAGTGACAATCACCCTTTGCAACAGCACCCTTAGGCTTTAAAGCCTGTTTGGGATTAGCCTTTGGCTTGGGACTAGAAGCAGATCCAATCTTCTTCTTTCCCTTCCATTTGCCTTTCCTATTAGCCTTACCTTTGTTATCTACCATCAACATGGCAGCAGGTTCAGCCTTTTTCATGTTGGTTTCAGTAGTTTGTAACATGGGCAACAATTCAGTGGGTGTTTTGTCTATCTCATTCATATTATAATTCATAACAAAATAAGTATAGTTGTTGTTCAAAGATTTCAAGATCAAGTCAATCTGAGCTTCCGGACCAATCGGGAAACCCAAAGTATCAAGATACTCAATATAACCTATCATCTTTAGAACATGTGGTTGAACAGGTTCACGCTCTCTCTGTTTACAAGCATACAGTGATTTTCTCGTGTCGAACCTTTCTTGACGAGCTTGTCCCTCAAACATTCTTTGAAGGTGTTCAATCATCTCATAAGCATCCATATGCTCATGTTGTTTTTTAAACTCAGCACTCATGGTTGCCAGCATGAGACACTCAACATCATTCGCATCATCAGTATGCTTCTGATAAGCATTTTGCTGAACATGAGTTGCATTCTCAGCAGGAGGAGCAGGTGAAGGAATTTCAATGACGTGAAGCTTTCACTCTTACCTGAGGACAATCCTCAAATTCCTATACCAATCAAGGAAGTTAATTCATGCCAGCTTGTCCTTCTCAAGGGTTGCTCTCACAGAGAAGTTATTTGTGTTGTTTGCCATTTAATATCTATAATGTTTAAAATGCATATTAGTTAGTTGTAGAAGTTTAATTATGTTCAAGTGATTATCATATACATTCATAATATATATCTCCCACTATTTTTCTCAAATTAATAGCCCTAACTATTAATTCGGAAAGTATTTCATTAAATCTTTCTAGTGAGCCAAGATCCATATTTCATCCATGTTTTAAGATAGCGTTGGCTAATACACCCAAAACACGACTATTTAGGTAGACAACATTAGTCGATTATATCAAATATAACTCTTGGATAGTTTGGTGGAACAACACTTTGTACACATTTATCCAATAAATCTCACCAAACTCTATGCCTCTAAACCCATAATCCTATTGTGATGATTTAGTTAAGTTAGACCCAATGTTTCAACAAACTAAGTCACTTACTTATCACGTCATCCCATGATTGATAAAAGCACCTTGTTTTGGCAAACTCACTCCTTCTCAATCTAGATCTTGACGAGTATTAAACATTGGAAGGCATCTGATTAACTTAATATGTATTTAGGGATTTTAATGTTTATATGAACGATCATGATCCCATCATAAAGAGATTCTCAATTTTTCCTTGATCAAATAATCCATTTCAATATTCGTCAATGGTTCGATTTCCAGATCGTCGGAGAAGTCACAAGCTGTCTCACTTAAAACCCAACTTTCTTACTAATAATAATTCGCTTTTGATAAAATCTCCCCATATCAGAAAAAGAAAATTCATATTCAATACCATGTTTCATAAACACAAGAATCTCATGATCATTTGTTTAATTTTAAAATCTTGAATCGTTACAGATTTTATCTTTCTTAAGAAGGCATGACATGGGTGTCGTATCTAATACATACATCATTCCAACACATACATATCTACACATACATATATGTATTGTGCGTAAATTAAATATGTTTGGTTATGGCCCCATCCTGTGTGATATTTCCAAGCTAATAGAATTATCAAGGTCAATCTATGGTGGTTTCAAATACTACACTATTACATGTATTTATTTTCTTCATTGCTCCATCATCTGGATTGCCTCCTAGCTTCGTTTCTTCCAAGTCTCCATTGAACAATTACATTGAATAATAAATAAATCTATTCTAATGAAATTACAAGAAGAACTTGAGTTACATTCGAGATTAACAATTACAATGAATAAACGATATGCAAGTCATATTTAGAAACCAAAACCATAAAATAAAACCACTATCCTATGGGTCTTTAGGCCATAACCATTCCCCATTTTATCACATAACACATGTAATATATCTCAGATTATATAAACATATCATATAATCATATATAATAAATTTCGAAATTTCAGAAAATCAAATAAATTTCAGAAAATAATAAATCGCCGTTTCGGGGCCTATAACGTCATCAAACGGATTACAGACGTGAAGCTAATTTTATCAGTATTTCTCAATGACACGATTCCAGTCAGAAAACACATATCGTCTGCGAAAATCGGACACTGGACACAAATTTCAGAAAATCTACCGAAGCTGTTTCAGAATTCGTATCGAATATGATTTCCATAACAAGAACAAACATGTATCATATACATACAGTAATACACACAATCATCCCATGATTGTACAACACATGAATATCATATATTCAAAATCATATAAAACATATATATCAATATATAGTCATGGCATATCATATATATGTTTACATACATTGAAAAACTGTTAAATACATAACCAAATCATCCCATTATACACGTAGCTATGATGCCATTGAAAGGTTTCGGGCATGAAAACGCAGCGGAATTAACGTAAAAACAATAAAAAAATGGAAACCCAATTACAGGATCCATGTATAACGTTGGATGATTATGGTGAAGAAGTCTGTACCTTAACAAAGCTTTCCGTATGCTGTTTAATGGAAGTCCAGAAAAGATGAATCATAGAAGCCCTTTGTTGCAAAGATCTTCTCTCCAAAGAAGTCCACACGAACGCCAGATCTTCCTACGATCACCGGAGTCGGTACTAGCCGAATTGTTTGCCTCTCTCTCTCTCTCTCTGTCTCTCTCTTTCTCTAGCCTCTCTAGATGTTGAGCAGCTAGGGTTTTTCTCTAAAAATGAAATCTGATGATTAAACCCTAATACTATACATCATTATGTATATATATGGGAGAGAGAGATTTTGGGCCTAACCCTAATCCATATGGTTTCCAAAACCCATTATGACTTTGGGTCATTATTATTATTAAATCTAAATTCTAATATAATTAATCAAGTCCCACTGAATTAATTCAATAATTAAATTCAAATAATAATAATACTTATTAAATCCGAATTCTAATATAATTAATCAAGTCCCACTTAATTAATTTAATAATTAAATTCGAATTAATAATAATATATTTAAATTCGTAGTTTAAATAAACCTCCGTTTTCACGTTCTTTGTGTATGACCCTTTAGGTTATTATTACGTTGACAATAATTTTATTATCTAATAATAAAATTATAAACAATGAGCGGCACCTAGTAATACATCATTGCTACCCAAGTAACAATAATAATTGGTGATTCAATTAAACCTTTCGTGAATAATGTGCAATATAATATAATCCCTTTAACCTTATATTATAGATCAAACTCGAGGCATGTATAGTGTCATCATCTTCAACGTTTAATCTTGGTTTCCTTGATCAATGAGTAGACTATTTAAACAAATCAATATTTGAGCATGGTCTTGCATTTCATAGTCTCACTCAATCAAGAGGTCAATAATATCACTCCTAGAATTGGAAGGTTAAATCTTATGTCTATCATTCATATTCCCCATACGATTCATAGCATACCCAATGTCCACCTTTATCATTACTCGGTTAAAGGTAACTTTGAGTGTAATCAAAGTATATTAATTCTCGTATGGAAATATAATGATTTCAAGTCATAGGATCATTACATCATTATCACTGTGAAATTTCTTATGACACTTATTAACATGTAGAATCTCACGGCGGGTCTTTTCAGTGTCATGTATTGATACATACACTTATGTTCTTGACTTTAGTATCACCATACCTATGACCAATGAGATGTGGTCATCTGTCAGCAAACATACTAGTGTTATTGCATTATTACTGTCCTTAAATATTAATACTTGACTACGGAATTTTAGGAATAAAATATTATTCATATAATCTCATTTTTAAGTCACATACTTAAAGATATATATTACGTATTAATATTCCAAGGACATTTATTATTCTTTCAATTTATGACGCAGTAAATAAAGATATAATAAATATTAATTAAATAATCACATAACATAATTATTTTCAATAAAATATTAAAAATATTGTCTCTAGGACACCAATACTAACAGAAAGAATAAGAAATCTGTGAAGACAAAATCTGTGAAGACAAAATTTGTCGCACTCTTAATGGAGTTTGAGAAAGAACAATAGGAAACCATAGAAGCTAGAATCAAGGATTCAAGGAAGAAGGGTAAAGCTATTTTAGAGTTAGAGTCTAATGATACAGACTCTGATTCTGATGAAGAGATTGATCTGAGCCAAATGATGGCTATGTTTGCTAAAAATTTCAAAAGAACTTATAAATTTAGTAAGAGGCCATTATTCAAGAAGGAAGATGAGAAGGTTGAGAAGAGCAAGAGCACTATAATCAAACTTGACAGAGAAAAGGTTAAGTATTTCAACTGTGGAATATTGGGGCACTTTGCTAGTGAATGCAGAAAGTTAAAAAGTCAAGGAAAAGGGAAAACACTTTTATCAATAGGAAAGGATTGGACAGATTTAAGCTCAGATGATGAAATTGATTATGAAAATTTAGCATTGATGTCATCCTCCTCAAGAAATTCACAATACACCAAAGAACCCTCATCTCTTAAAACTCAGGTATCAATCTTCACTCCTGAATCCTTACTTAATTTAGACTCTGATGGTATACAAATTGTGCAAAGTGAGGTTAATAAAATAATGACAAACTGTAGGTCTCTTATTAGTGAAAGTGAAAGGTTAAGTGAATAAAATCTAACCTTGATAAACAGAAATGATTATTTAGAGTCTTAGTTAAAATTAATGGAAGAATACAAGAAGGATTCTGAGAAATATAGTCACAACTACACTGAAATTCTGAAAGCCTTTGACTATGTTAAGAAAGAATTAGAGGAAGAGAGACTATAGTTCAGAGTCTGGATAGACTCTAGAAGAAAAGTTCAGGATATTCTCAATAATCAACATGTGTGTCAAACTGTTGGTCTAGGCTATGACAAGAGTCAAGGTAAAATACATATTGTTGAGAGTGATAAAATTGATTAAGCTAGTCAAATTAATAAGACTAAGGATAAAAGTACCTTTATCCCTGTTAAGTTTGTGACTTCTGAATTAAAGAATGATTTGCCTAAATAAACCACAAACTCATATGTCGATGTTCCCCCTGTTGTTGATAAAAAGACAGATGAAACATGAGTAAATAAGACTAAGAAAAACATTAACATAGGGTACTTGTCTAAGTCTAAGTTAAAAGAGAGGCTAGAGAACTTATCAGAGTCTATCAAAACTAGGAGAAATAGAAATGGTAAGGAATGTATTAACAAGGCATATAAGTATCAAAAGGATCATAATGCTCCTAGAAAGAAGTGTTACAGATGTGGCAACTACAACCATTTAGCTCTAGACTGTAAAACAAAAATTGAGAAGAAACCAGAGTCTAGTCCTTCACAGCTCTAAAAAGTCATTACATTCCACATAAGCCTTTTTATCACTGTGGTAGCATATTTCATTCTATCTATATGTGTAGGGACTATCATGATTTGTATTACAATTTTTATAAGCTAAAATCTTCTATTGATAAGAGTTGGTATGACACGGTTAAGACTCCACCAGAGTCTAAAGCAATAAAGGAGACAGGTAAACCAAAAGTGAAGAATACTGAGCCTGTTTCACCTAAAATTAGTAGAAAAGGATCCAAAATATGTTGGGTCCCCGAAATATATAACTAGTTGCTTTATGTATGCAAGGAACTAGGGAAAATAAAGTAACCCTAATCCTGGATAGTGGATGCTCAGGACACATGACTGGAAAGAAATTCCTGCTTCAAGACTTTATGGAGATGGCTAGCCCAGAAGTATCCTTTAGAGATGGCAATAAAGGACAAACACTGGGATATGGCAAGATTGTACTTGAAAATGTCATCATTGAAGAATTAGCTCTAGTTGATGGCTTGAAACACAACCTAATTAGCATTAGTCAACTTGGAGATAAAGGTTACCATACTGGCTTCGACAACAAAGAGTGTCTTGTGACTCACAAAGAAACAGGTATTTTGGTTTTCAAAGGACACAGGCATGGTAACATATATGAAACCAGCTTGGAGAATTGCATTCACAATAAAGTCAAATGTTTATAAAGCAAGGTCTCAACTGAAGAAAGCTGGAAATGGCACAAAAAACTGTCACACATCAACTTCAAAACACTCAGCAAGTAGGTTAAACAGAATCTTGTGAGAGGATTAACACATGTTGATTTTGTGCAAGATGGACTTTGCAAAGCATGTCAACTTGGAAAGCAAAGGAAAACATCCTTCAAGAGCAAGACAATTAACATCATTTCTGAACCCTTTTATTTATTACATCTTGATTTATTTGGTCCAGTAAATGTGATGTCAATTAACAAAAAGAAATATGCTCTTGTCATTGTAGATGATTTTACAAGATTCACATGGGTTTTCTTTCTACATTTAAAGGATGAGGCTCTATTACACATAATAGACCATATTACTTTTCTGGAAATAAAATCAAAGAAAACAGTTAGAATTCTAAGGAGTGACAATGGTACTAAATTCAATCATAGAGGAATACTTTGCATCAAAGGGAATTACTCAAAAAATATCTGCACCAGGAACACCTCAAAAAAATGGAGTTGTGAAGAGAAAGAATAGAACACTCATAGAAGCTGCCAGAACAATGTTGGCAGAGTCTAAACTGCCAGTATATTTTTGGGCTGAGGCAGTCAGTACAACATGTTTCACTCAAAACTGTACATTGATTAATATGAATGGAAAGACTCTCTATGAAATGGTGAAGAACAAGAAGTCAAGTTTGAAACACTTTCACATATTTGGATGCAAGTGCTTTATACTGAAAGTACACCCTGAAAGTCTCAGCAAATTTGAAGCCAAGGCAGATGAAGAAATTTTTCTTGGATATGCATCAAACACTAAGGCATTTAGAGTGTTTAATCTTGGAACCGGAATTGTTATGGAATCTATTCAAGTTGCATTTTATGACAAAAAGATTATAGGATTTTAGGATGAATCCGAGTCTACAACACTGGAATTTGAAAATTTGAAAAGTTCTGAGATATATGAAAGTGATGAGAATGAAGAACCTCAGACAAATCCTGAAACAACACAGGAACCTGCAAACTCTGAGGGGGAGCCAGAAAATTCAACTCCAAGAAATTCAAAGTCTAACAATTCAGAGTCTACCCAGAAAGAATCTAGTTTTTCAGAGTCTAACTCAGCAGGGTCTGGATCAGGCAAATCTGATTCCTTCTCAGAGGCAAACAATTCAGGGGGAGCCTCTTCATTTGAATTTCAAAGCACAATAGAAAATGCTAATGATTTAGGGGGATTTTCAAGTTCAAGAATCAATCTTCCACCAGCTAGAAAATGGAAAAGGGATCACACTCTTGATTTGATAATTGGTGATCCTGAGAGTGGCATACAAACTAGAACAATCACTCAAAATGAATGTCTTTATAGCTATTTTTTCTCAAAGAATGAACCCAAAAAAATTGAGGAAGCTTTGCAAGACCCTGATTGGATTATTGCAATGTAAGAGGAATTGAATGAATTTGAGAGAAACAAAGTGAGGAAACTTGTACCAAAACCTAAAGATATAACAGTTGTCGGTGCAAAATGGGTGTTCAGAAACAAACTTGATGAGAACGGAACTGTGATAAGAAATAAAGCAAGGCTAGTTGCAAAAGGATACTCTCAGGAGGAAGGAATTGACTATGATGAAACTTTTGCACCAGTAGCAAGATTAGAAGCTATCAGAATGTTTCTTGCCTTTGTAGCTCATTCAAAATTCAAGGTGTATCAGATGGATGTGAAAAGTGCCTTCTTAAATGGAGAATTGGAAGAAGAAGTCTATGTGGAGCAACCACTAGGATTTGTTGATCCAAAGTTTCCTCATCATATTTACAGATTAGCAAGGCACTATATGGATTGAAGCAAGCACCTAGAGCATGGAATGAAACACTATCAAAAAAATTTCTTGAAAATGGATTCATAAGACGTACTATTGACAAAACTCTCTTTATTAGAAAACATAAAGGTGATATTTTGCTTGTCCAAATTTATGTTGATGATATAATATTTGGTTCTAGTAATATCAAACTCTGTGAAAAGTTTAGTAAACAAATGCAGTCAAATTATGAAATGAGCATGATGAGAGAGTTAAACTTCTTTTTGGGACTTCAAGTCAAACAGAATGATGATGGAATATTCATCAATCAAACAAAATATGTGAAAGAACTATTGAAGAAGTTTCATATGTAAGACAGTGCAACTGCCAAAACTCCAATGTCAACAGCCACTAAGCAAGACTTTGACCCAAAGGGTAAGAAAGTTAACAACACTAGCTATAGAGGTATGATTGGCTCATTGTTATATTTAACTGCTAGTAGACCAGATATAATGTTTACAACTTGTCTGTGCGCTAGATTTCAAGCTGACCCTAGAGAATCACATTTAATAGATGTGAAAAGAATTTTTAGATATCTCAAGGGTGCTCAAACTCTTGAACTTTGGTATCCTAGAGAGTCATATTTTTCACTAATTGGTTATTCAGACTCTGACTATGCAGAATGCAAAATAGACATGAAAAGCACAACAGGACAATGCCAATTTCTTGGCAACAGATTAATTTCTTGGTTTAGCAAGAAACAACAGACTGTATCAACCTCAACAGCTGAGGCTAAATACATAGCAGCTGGAAGTTGCTCTGCTCAAATTCTGTGGATGAGAAATCAATTACTTGATTATGGACTAATATTCTCAAATATTCCTATGTATTGTGATAATACTAGTGCTATTAAAATTGCATAGAATCCAGTCCTACATTCCAGAACAAAACACATTGATGTCAGGTATCATTTTATTAGAGAACATGTTGAAAATGGTATTGTGACACTTCATTATGTTGCAACTAACAAACAGATTGCAGACATATTAACCAAACTGTTAGGCCGTTTATACACGAACAATGAACTGTTGTACGTAGATAAAGAAGTACTTTGTATTAACTTGAATCAACGTTTACAAGTTCTCTATCAAAGATGAACGAATATCTTTGACAGCTGCTAGGTTACACCTTCGAATGTAGCAAGCGATCACCCTTCTAGGGTAAACCTATCTGTGTTTATATAGTACACAGTTTCAATCAATCTATATCAATATGCTATAAATCAGCTATTATACATATCAATTATAGATTGCTACATATCAATTATAGATTGCTGCTTTATCTCTTTCCTTGTTTAGCTCCGCATCTTCGCTTCAGTATATATATCTTTAATATATTTGTCTTGATCTTCGAAGACTTTCCATTCTTGTGATCATCATCTTCCCAATATAACTTTAACTGTATAGATTATGATCACCTTGTAAATTCTGGCTTCACTAACTCTGAAGATAAACTCAAATACCAAAACGTTCCTGACAGCAACTTTCTTGACAGTAACTTCTTTGACAGTAAGTTGTCTGACAGTAACTTTTGCGCGTATGCATGACAGTATCTTTCTTGACAGTAACCTTGCATGCATGACAGTATCTTTGGCGGATAGCTTTGCTTGACAGTAGCTTTCTTGGTAAACTCTGATCAGTACCTGTTTGCTTAAACACTGACATTAGCAATTATATCTAGCACAAACCACTTGATGAATCTACCTTTTTCAGACTGGTAGGTGAGTTAGGTATGTTAAATATGTAAGTGTTCTATCATAAAGGAAGCAAGGTATGTACTTTAATTATAGTCCTTGATTACTCAAACTATGATTTGCTCTTATAAAATTATTGGAGTACTGTATCTTGACAGAGTCTAACTCCTAAACTCTAACGAGTCTGTAGACTCTGAGAAGGTTATAAGCACCTTGACTCTAAAATGGTTAACATTCATGCATGCAGACTCTGATTACCTTTAAACTGTCCAAATGACTTGAAATAGGCGTTAATAGTTACTTTTGACTGGTGACAGGCTGTAGACTCGTGTGTATTGTATGCAATTTAAACAAAATAGAAAATTCTCATACTTTTTACTCACTTGTTTATTGCGAATTATTTTTTAAGGCAGAAATACTCACAGACCTTTTTATGAACCCTAGCTAATTTCTTCAAACATTTTCATCACTTTCAACTCAACAATTTCAATGGCTGCTATCTCAACTGTCATGAAGGGTCCCAAGGCAATTTTAATTCTCTTTTGGGGATTTCGAGTTCATGACCACAAATCATGTTATAGTCCTAGGTGAGAAGAAAGGGGTAGACGCTGACTACTATCATGTGATGAACTTCTTGGAATAGAGTGAACTAAGTTACATTATCAAGGCATCACCTATCATTCATATGGATGTTGTGTCTAAGGCATGGAGTTCGACCAAAGTAGTTGATCCTTCTCAGGATCAACCAGGTAAGATTATGTTCACTTTTGGCTCCACTACATTTGATGTTACTATTGATATGCTAAATTCTGTATTTAAGTTGCCTATTAAACAACCTTTTGATGAACCTGTTTCTGATTCTGAAATTAAAAGCATGTTTAAGGCAATAGGTTATTCTGCTAGTTTAGAAAACATGAGTAAAATAACTAGGCCTTACTTGAGAAAAGAGTGGTCATTCTTTTTTGATCAAATTGTTAAGTGTTTCACTAGTAAATGTAGTGGATTTTATGCCTTAACTTTTATCACTTATCAGATTGGTAACAGTCTTCTGTTTGATAAAGTGATCAACATTGGTGATATGTTGCTCACTCAAATGGGAGCAAAATTAAATAATGTACAGGAGGGGAGGAAAAAGGTATAATTCCTAACATGTCTACCAAGCTTGCAGATGATTTTTGTGTGCAGGCATACAAGCAACAAAGGAGGATATTCTCTGATATTAAGAGAATTGATGAGAAGAAAAAGAGTCTACCTGTCATGGTCTACCCACAGGTAATGCAGGTAAAACTCTCAAACTACAAACCTTCACTCTACAATGCTTAATTTTTTGGTGGTGAAATGGTGCAGGAACAAGTAATGGAGAGTCCCCCTGCACCTAACCAAGTTACCGAATCCCTTTCACCTAAACAATCTCAAAAACCTAGAACTAGGAAACCAACCTCTGGTGTTTCTCAAAAGACATCAGTTATAAAAAGGAGAAAATTGGTTCAAACTAGGCTTGTAGATGAGCACAGTGATGAGGAGCTCAACCCTCTAGAGAAATAAGTTGTTGAAGGACTCTCTTTGCTAAAAAAAAGGGTCATAATACATTTGATTCTAACCTTGAAGCCAAGTCTGTAGACTCTCAAAAGGCTACAGACTCTGAAAAACTTATGATTGCACCTCAGGATTCACACATTGAATCTCCTGATAAATCTTTGGTTAGATGTATAGAAGGTTGAGGAAGGCTTATTCTGCACATACACACAAGTCTATTATTGTTACTAACCATATTTTGCAAGAAATAGATGCTCTCAAGGCTCCTACAGAGCCAGATTCTGAAAGCAAGAAAATATATGAGCCAGAGTCTAATGTTGAGTCAGAGTCTAGACTACCTTTAGACTCTGATCATGAAACATTTTTGGAAGGAATGTCATTGGATGCAGTCTCAAGTCTCATTGATTAAATCATTACTCCACATGATGAGGTACTGCTATTTCTTATCCCTTGGTAGAATCACTAGAAGATCCCCAACCCTAAAAGACACAGCAACAAGTCTTGGATCTTCTCACAAGCTATGCAGCCCTTAGGAAGAGAATGGAGATGGATCTACAAATGTCTACACAAGATATGGTCACAAATCTCTAAAGATACCTATTCAACTCTTCATTACAAGTTAAAGCAGCTGGGCTCACAGAAGGCAGGACAAATGAAGTTCTCAAAGCACTTGGTGTGCCAGACTCTGAACAACAAATATCACAGAAGCCTAAAGAACTTAAGGCCCATAAAAGAAGAGAATCAGAGTCTGTTGCTGAGTTGGAAACTGAGATTGAGCAACCAGTTTTTAACTATGAAGCAATTTGGGATAACGGAGTTACCTACATGACAGTCATTCAATGGATTTCTCACTTTCAACCCCTATCAAGACAGGTGGCTGACTATCTTGTCCTCAATATATGTATAATTGACAATAAATACATCTATTCAACCTACCAGAGTAGATTAGATCAATTCAAGGGTACATATTTCCAAAAAGCAAGAATGGAACTGCAGGAACTCTTCAATCTCACAGATGCCCTGACAATCAATGCAATCCATCTAAGGGCATTTCATCACAATTTGAAAGCATTTATTATTGAATAACAAAATGAGGTAGCAGGAGATGCAAGGAAGTTGGAGGATGGTACTAGTGCACCAGTGGTGACTAGTGAGAAAGATGCTCAATCTGCCTCACCCACACAAGAACCACCTAGTCAGAGGTTGGGTGATAGTGGGGTAGGGGAGTATGCTTATAAGTCTTCCTTGACAACTCAACAAAATGTTGATGAGAACCCTAGTGATATGGGAGGATAGGCTATGATGGATGCTCATGAAGACATTCCACAATCTATTATATCAGAGTCTATCAACCTTGAGGGGGAGTCTCATGCACCAATAGTCAGAGATGGTAACACTCAGACTCTGGCTTCTAATGAAGTCATACTGAAGCAGTCAGAGTCTAGAGTAAACCCTGAGACTAGAATACTGGAGCCAACAGACTCTAAAAAAAAGAAGATATTTGTAAGGGTTCAGAGTCTGTTGATGCTCACCCCTTAGTGGAAACCCCTAGCCTTTAGACATTTGAAGTGGTTCCCCTCCATCAAGGTGGTTCAGGTATTAAAGCAACTATTATTTCTCTCACCCCCTCTTCTGTAGGACCTTTGAGTGCACCTATCCAAATGAGTGAAAAAATAAATAAGAGGCTGACACTGGTCCAGGCAAAAAAAGAGGTAGATAAGGCTGTAGAGAGCCTGAGTGAGAAAGAAAGAATGGGTGCCCAACCCCACTGTGAGGATGAGAGATTAGGGTATCCTGAACCTAGCTTCACTTATTGCGATCAAGATTTTCCTAAGAGTTGGTCCAATGAGTTGGGGCAGGGGATGGATGAAAATTCTTTTCTTTTAATAATGCAGATTGGAAAAAAGGAGGAGGCTCTAGCTGCACAAAAGTCATTTACATAGAGACCACAACATCATTTGGTGGATTCTCTAGCAAAAAGAGCAGAAAGAGTCATGGAGGCTTTATTGGATCCAACTATCATTCCAACTGAGACTGCAAAATTGAAGTCAGAAGAACCACTATTGATAATACCTATCAGGGCTAGACTTCCAGAGTCTACAGACTCTGATCACTCTAAGGAGGAGTCAGGGTCTATAGTCCCTTTTACAGTTTCAGAGTCTACACCACTACCAGAATCTACACCTCCAGTTACCAAGATTGCGCCTGTTAATGAGGATTGCACTTCTGATGATGATAGACCAGTTAATCCATCTTTTGTTTATTTTGATCAGGTGTTTCCTCAGACTTAGGAGTCTGCACAACAAAAGGGGATAGATGATAAAGCAACATTTGCCTGCATTTTGAGTATTCATCAGTCTGAAAGACTTAAGGCCTTTCAGAAAAAATCTTTTCTACAAGAACATGGTCACTATCCTGGTGAAGCAGATCAAGCAACTGATGCAGATATTCAGATTGAGATAGAGATAGAGAATGTTGTTGCCCAATTAGCTAGTGTGGTCAAGGACATATCTCATATTCAAACCAAAGTTACTAGTGTTGATAATATAACTTCTCTGCTTAGTACTAGATTTGACATAATTTATTCCCTTCAATTATCCAAAGAAGTTGCTTTCAAGGATGATATTGTTGATGTCACTGCAAATCAAGCTCAGCTTCAATCTACAGTATCTGCTTTAAACAACAAGGTTAATTCATTCATTGCAGCACAAGTAAATATATCCAGAGTACTTGAACAGATTATTTTGGTTGTCACCAGTATTGATGATGTCAAAAAGGGGGAGAAGAAATGTGATTCCTCCAGGAAAAATAAGGATGATGTGTGCAAGGATGCTAAAAAGGGAGTTAAAAGGAGGAAAGATGATGATGATGAAGCTGATGATAGTTCTCATGGTCCTAGGGGTCTTGGTGGTGTGCCACAAAAGTAGTCTAGAGTGGCTGTAGTATCAAAATCTCAATCACATCAGTCAGGGACTGGACATGGGAAGCCAAAGTCTAAGCCATACTCTGATAAGCAAAAGAAAAATTCAGACTCTGATGAGGTCAAAGAACCTACTTACTGGCAATGTAGTCAATCTAATCTACAACTGAGAGCCAAAAAAGAAGACAGGACTTGGAGGCTTTGAAGAATCAGACATTGACAGAACATCAACTCTATCTAGGGATCCTCAATCCTTGACAGATAGGCTATTTGAAAAGATCACACAAAAACACTTGGAGGCTTTGTTTATAATGTTTTTGAAATAAAGATGCCAGAAGGTACAGAGAAAGTAAAAAATGAGATGATTGTGTACTTCATGGAAGGAGGATCTGTTAGATGGATAAGTCAATCAAACTTCATCTTTTTCAAACAGGCTGAGGAATTGCAGTATATTAGATTTCTCTTACAAATAGCCTATGAAGTAAATAAAAGCAAAGAGGCTGTCACTCACAAATGGTTCAAAGATATTGACAGGAAGCTGACTCTGCACAGACATGAAATCGATAGATGGGTAAATTTTCCTTAAAATATGTTGATATTGAAGGAAATAATCAAGACATTTCAGCAGAAGAAAATCAAATCAAATTTCAAGAGGGTGTGGGTCATTACTTTGGATTTCAACCTATGAGTGGGAAAGGTACTGTTCTGATGTTGAAGGATTTAAAGGAACAAGAAAGCAGTGCAAATGATCTGAGAGCATCTTATCGTCAAATCAAATGTTCAAATGAAGAAATGAAGAAATTGAAGAAATTTGTTGGTGAAGCTCTTGCTATTATGGAGGAAAATACGTTGAACTCATTTGTTAAGAATAATCCATCATTTGAGAAAATCAAGTGAGATATAATTCGTTTTCCTTATACATTTTATATTGTTCTAGATTAATTGTTAATTCTTTATTTTTGACATCATCAAACTTTGATTTATGCTTACATTTTATAAAGCATAAATAGGGGAGATTGTTAGGAATATATTCATTTGATGATGTACAAAATACTAGAACAGGGTCTAGCATAGTCTATTTGTAATAAGTCTTTCTAGTCTATGAAATTGTATAATTAGAGTCTAGATAGTCAATATTTATGTTACTTGTACTTAGAAGAATTTCTGAAGAAAGTGAAACTAGAGTCTGCATGAAGATCAGAGTCTGGAAGGTGATCAGAATCTATAGACTATCGGAGTCAACAATTTGTCAGAGTCTACAAATGATCAGAGTCTATAGATCATCAGAGTCTATAATCTGTCAGAGTCTGAAGATTCCAGAGTCTATACAGTTGAAGCTATATTTGGAAGATGATCATAGGAATGGAAATTCTTTGAAGATAAAGACAAATATATTGCAGATATGCTATGGGAAGGAAAGAGAATTTCAGAAGGAAACCGTCAACTAATAATAAGGAATTATATTCCTATTGTAATTTGATTTTCTGTTATTAGTTGATAGGCAGCTCTCTATATAAACACTATATGTAACCTAATTGTAAGATGTCCAAGTCAAAGAATAATTGTCTTAGTCATATTTTGTGAGAGCATAGAGATAGAGAGAGTTGTTATGAAAACACAGAGAAGCTGTTAGGGTTTGTGTACACCCTAGGAGAGTTTGTATTTACAAATCAATAATACAAATAGTATTTATTCATATCTTTGTGTTTGATCTTTGTTCTTAATTCATATCTGTTAATTCATAGTGACTTGGTTTTAAATCAGGCAGAAAAAGGCACACAAATATTCAACCCCCTTCTACTTGTGCAACTTGGAAAACATTTTACAGCTTTGGAAACAAGAGTGGGATCTCTAGAAAAGAAAATGGATGACATTATTAAAGGCCAGAGTCTACATGCTTCTATTCTTCAAAAATTTCTTGACAGAATGCCACTACCTCCTCCAATTGATGATAACAAATAGGGGGAGAATGCTAAGAAGGATGGTGATGGAGATGGCAAAGGCAGTGGTGGTGTTGGTGGTTCTGGTATTGGAAAATCAAGTGGTATTGGTGGTACTACAACAAAGAGGGTTACCAAAAATGGGAGTAATAGAGATAATCAATCTTCAAAGTCATCCAAGTCATCCACAAATGACCTAGAACATAAAAAGAAAGAATTGAAGAAGTTTGAAGATGAATTAGAAGCTAGAAGAATTTCTAGGGAAAGAGAAACTTAATTGATGATTTAGAGGAAAAGGAAAAGAATTGAAGATTTAAAGAAGAACACCGAGTTGGTGACAATAGCAGCAGAATCAGGAAACTTGAATGAGTTCATTGCTCGGACAAGAGTAGTAAATAAAAATGAAAAGAAGGTTGCCAAAGAAAGCAACTCAAATGCAGAAGCCTTTATAATTGATATTGAAGCCCTTGAAGAAAAGAAAAAGGGAAAAATAATAATGATTGAAGAAGAAAAAGAAAAGAAGAAGCCAGTTGGCCAGAAGCTTCTTCAAGGAGCCATTTCCTCATGAATTTCAGATGCTGCAAGAAGAGAAAAGGAGAATGAAGAAATTGCTAGGCAAATGGAAATTCAATGGAATATGGAAGAGGAACAGGAAGATCAACCACTAAGAAAAATGAGAAAAATAGCCATGGCCAAGAAAAAGACTAGTTCTACTCAAGAAAAAGTGGTTTAAGAAAGTCTCCAAATTCAACAAGAAAAAATCAAGGAGGAGATGATAATTGAAGGATATAACATGAAAGGGATACCAGTGGTAAGTGAAAAAGGGTTGATAGGAGTAAGAACTCACCATGCAACCTCTAACCATGAAGAATCATTGAGTTTGGAATATGAAAATGGAGCAAAAATCACTTACTTAATGAAGGTGATAATGAAGTAAAGATACAGTGTCCTGAAGACCGTTCTACCTATACTCAACGGAAAGTACAAACTCAATACAACAATTGCTCAGAAAATTCAACACCAAAACTCAAACCTGAGGAGATTAAAAGTAGAAGATGAACCTGATTCACCCCTTAAGCTATGGAATTCTCAAGTCAAAAAGGTGGTATTGAAGCCAAAATATGCCATGATTTTTATAGATATAGAGGGCAACACAAATTTCTTTAATATCTGTAAATATCTGGACAAAATCACAGATGACGAAATTCACTACCTAATTAGGCAACTTGGAGAGACTAACAGAGATGAAAGAATTTTGAGGAGTTCATTCATGAGACAATTAAAGAAAAATGTTGAGAAGAGAAAGAAGAAGAAGTAATTGGATTATGAAGATTATGAAGACATAGGAGTTGTTTACAGAAGTTATTCATCAAACTGGTACTTTCAAAATTCAAAGTGCTATTTAAAATTCTTGATTATATCTGAATGAAAATGATTAAGGATTTTGTTATCATCAAGTAGATTTATGTATGTTCATGTCACAGACACAAATAGGGGAGATTGTTAGGAATCTACATGTAATTTGATGATAACTTTAATCTTAGAATCATAGAAATTTTAATTGATGTAACTGATCAATTTACATGGAAAATATAAATATCAATTGATCAGGAAACCATTTATTAGTTGGAAATGTTTATGTGAATCAACTGATAAAATGGTTTGTAACATAGGTGTACTTAGTCTATTTCAATCGATAAGGTGTAAGTCAATTGATATTATTCTCATCAATTGATGTTAGAGTCGGTTGATATAGGTCATCAACTGATTTGTAACTTAGACTGTCAAATTATAATTATTTGAAGACAGGAAATTATACAAGTGAAGGATGATCAGTTGATATTGAAGCATCGATAGATAGAAGATCAATTGAAGAAGCCAAGTCAAGTATTGAAGACCATCAACTGATGTGGAGACCCGTCGTTTGATATATCAATTGATAACTTCTATCAATCGATGAGTCATCTGTTAGGTCCAAAGTGTTGTCGGGGGGGGGGGGGGGGTGAATACAACTATTTGAAATTTATGAGAGAATAAACAATATGCAGGTAATAAATGATGACACAGAATTTCAAGAATATATCATTATATTCATTGATGGATTTGCTACAACATTCATAAAAGCATCATGATCAGTTGAACAATAAATACAGCAATTAAAGCTAGATTCAACTGATCCTCTCTCTCACTTTTTGTTTTACAGTAAATGCTCTCTCTTAAAAATTATCGTTGAAAAATACAGAGATAAAAGTCTATCTACTAATAAAAACAAAGTGTTACTTTTATAATGTCATGTAGTCTTGATCTTGTCCTTTTTGTGTACGTGGCCCAATCAGGACTTCGACAACAAAAAATACTTTCCCAACAACTCTGGATCAACCGTTCACAATAAGCCACTTGTCCCTTGAACATTAAATGTTACATATCTACCCGCATCTCGATCTTCGCCTGGACCCATCTCGATCTCGATCTTCGCCTGGACCCATCTCGATCTCGATCTTCGCCTGGACCCATCTCGATCTCGATCTGTGTAAATCTCGATCTCGATCTGGGAGAATCTCGATCTCGATCTATGAAGATCTCGATCTGGGAGGATCTCGATCTATGAAGATCTCGATCTCGATCTGGGAGAATCTCGATCTCGATCTATCACCTGGATCGAGATTTGACTTTGCAGTGTTTTACTTCACTTGCAAATCTCGATCCGCATCTCGATCTGCTGTGGATCGACATTTGCCTTAGCAAATATGCACACATCCAATGTTGACCTTCATTAGTGACTAATTGAGAATTAACCTTTATGAGCAAGTTTCCTTAGCTTCTTCAATTTCTTTTCCTCACTCAATTCAAATGAGATCTTCTATTACTGACATGAACTTACCTCCAATGTCCTGACACTTGATGCAATGGTCTGGTTCATAAGTGACTAGTCTTGTAGGGGTTCTTGCTTCTGAATGTCAGTTCTCATTTGTTGATTAACCTTTACATTATCCAGATGTTATTATACATTACATGAAATCACTTTGGTCTTCTTGATACTTCTTTGACATTAATTTGATTCTCCATTAGATAAGTTAGGGCATGAGCAATACTCAGATTGAACTTCTTCTCACTTATGCATCCTTGATTAACCAAATTAGTTACTTGTAGTTACCAAGTATCATTGCCATTTCTTCAGTTGATTGGTTCCATGTGCTTCTTCAGTTTCTCTTGTTTTGCTGTTGTTTTATCTTTTACTTAGTTGAGTTACATAATAATTAAGTGTTACAAGTTAGTACACCTATGCCTTTCAATCTCCCCCTATTTGATTGTCTAACAATGACAACCAAATTTACAATGAGGATAACTCAACTAAACAGGGACTGAAAAAGATAAAATAACATTCATAAAAGATCATGTCAACTTACATAATGCTTGGCTTGATTAATTAACTTCATGTCTATTACTGATACTTCAAGTGCTAAAATTGGACACCTGTTGGCTCGATCAAATGGCTTCATGCTCTTCTAGAGATTTTCTCTAAGTACTTTAAGAGCACGGTCCACTCAATCTTCAATTATCCTTCTGAAGTCCTTTTAGCAGTATTACCACCGCCGAACTTCGCGAAATAATTGACGCCTAATATAAACCAGTTTCAAGACACTTAGCTAACTAACTTCTACCTTACACTACACAAGAAAACAGATAATAATTTTTACAATGCAGGAAAACAAGAAAACAAATTACAACGCAAAGAAACATTACAAGCATAATACATTAAAACTTTGATTTCTTGCGCTCCTCTTCCTCACGAGCTTTCTTCTTGGCTGCTTTTTCTTTCTTCATGAACTCAGGGTTGCAGACTTCATCCAGTCTTTTCTTGAGAAGATTAAGTCCTTCTGCTTCCACATGATTTCTGATCTTGTAATTTCGAAACAACCTCAACCACCTTTCAACCATGCTGCGAGTGGTAAGCTTCGTGGGAATGTCTTCAAACCTCAGCTTCGTGACTTTGTCAGGGTACCCCTTTTCCCCTTTCTTCCTTATAACCAGCTGCTTAGGGTATCCAATGACAATAGCGGTGGTACATTGCTGTAGCCTCTGAATATCAAGCTGTTGTCTTCTCTTACAGAAGTTATCAAACGTGACCCTTAGATAATCCTGATCAAACTCGTCAACATCATCCATCTCATCAATCAATTCCCTTATGATACACAGTGTTTCATGACTGTGTTCTGCAAAGATGTCG
The DNA here is from genome assembly GCA_028671895.1 of Oenanthe sinensis. Classification (NCBI taxonomy): domain Eukaryota; kingdom Viridiplantae; phylum Streptophyta; class Magnoliopsida; order Apiales; family Apiaceae; genus Oenanthe; species Oenanthe sinensis. The sequence goes on along the minus strand of CM053803.1, from coordinate 28,651,043 downwards.
TACTTGATTTCAATGACGGTTTCCACCTGATACTTGTCTGTATAGATCAGCAGATCATTCTCATTCTCAGCTTTGCTCTTGACAAACTTGACATTTGCACTAACCACTGCACTAGCTTCCTTCCTTATTTCCCCTTTTTCTGGAATGTCTATCCTTGGATCTCTGTATCTTTGCACATGCTCTCTTATTGCCTCGTCTTGCAGCTCGAATGCATAGTCTTCAGGTTCCTTCTTAACCACTGGTAGTGTAGCTTCAGGCAACTTGTATCTAGCGTCTTGCCTTCTTATCAGCTTCTCCAAGTCCTTAGCCACCAGCTTCTTTTCCTTTGTTAGAAAACCCTTAGAGAGGACTAGCTTTGCAACTGCCTTCAACACATTTCCGCTCGGAGTTAGTTTCGAGTCATGCAGATTTACGATCCTCAAGACCTTGTCATGGACATATCTGATCTGGTAGGGATTTAGAATAATGTCAACCCCTCTGTCTTCAGCCATCTTCAACAATTTCTCCTTAAACAGCACTCCAGTCTTGACAGAGGTGTCTACCTTGTGAGCGAATTCTACCAGTTCACTTGCACCCCTTTCATGGAAGAAAGCCTCATCGACCATACACGGCCCGATTTTTGTTATGGGTGTCCAAGTGATCATCAGATTCCATGCCTTCTCCTTGAATATGACTTGTACGGAGGTGCATCCCTGTCTTATACAATTTAGATAATTCAGCAGCCCAGGGTTTAGATTTTCTAGCTTATGAAGAAGAAAGCTCAATCTTTCTGAGTCATGAGCATAGGCTCTTGGTCCAGCTAAGGCTTCTCTAGCCTTGTCCCACTCGGGACCTTCCCTCCTTATATCAGCCTGGACCTTAGGATCATTGATCTTTTTCATTTCAAACTCATGCTGAGTTTTCTGAGCCGCTCTCTTCTCCTTTGCCATTAGTTCTTTTCAACTATCCCTTGTAGTACTTCTTCATTTACTCTTTCTCTGGCTTCCCTGAAAATCTCTCCTTGCATCTCCGCTTCATCAACTTCTTCTTCTGGCACATGCTCGTCAGCAGCCGAGTGGTCTCCTGCAACACCTGCAACTCCTGCGCCAGATCCGCCAGGATTTAGACCTCTTTCTTGTTCCCACTCTTTTGCCCGTTGCTCGAGTCTCGACCTCCTTGCCACTAAGGCTTCTACATCCATCTCGTCATCATCAGAATCTTCAATAAAGTCTCCCATAAATGCATCGACAAGAGGTGTTTCTTTCTCAGCTTCTTCTTCAACCACCATCTTCTGCTTGCCTTTGTCCTTAAGAGCTGGTTGAGCCTCCTCCACCTTTTCACCAGATTTGTTTGAGGACTCGATCACCGGACCCTTACTAGTCAGCTTTTTCAGACCCTGATCCTCCTTCTCCCCCTTAGGTGTGTTATCCTCATCAGGAGCATCATCATCATTATTATCGTCACCACCACCACCGGTTGAAGGACCAGGTCCAGCCCTGTTACGTCCAAAGACAGAATCAAGTAGTTCATTCAGCTTCGTCCAAACCTGAGACATACCATAAGTGACATCATCTACTGATCTTCCAACCTCCACCTGTGCCAATCCAAGATTATTTATCTTGTCAATCATTTGATTTTAGACGGCAATGAGGTTCTCCATGAACTGAGCTCCAACCTCCAATCTTCCAGAGTGAGAAGAGACAGCAGCAGTAACACCAGCAACTCCAGCCTCCAAAGCCTCCACTTTCTTCACTAGATCCTGCAATTTGGGGGACGGTGTTTGGCTTGGGTTAAACTGTTTACTCTCGCCGGGTTCTGTTTCACTCAAGATCCCTAAAAAGAAGGGATCTACTCTCCCTGTCTCTCCCTCGTGTTTAGAGCCTAACAGTATTAGAGCCTCATCCACTAATCGCTGGGGACTAGCGGTGAGTTGGTCGGCGATATCGGTCAGTGAAACTGAGCCTTTAAGCGCTGTGTCTACGATAGGAGATGACGTTATGACCATGTCATCCCTTTGTTCACTTAGAACCTTTTCTGGTTCGCTGGGCTGTTCTGGAGGCGTAGACCCACCAGTCACCAGATGTCGTTGCTCTGCAAGCAACTTGTTTTCTGATTTAGATGAGGAAGCGTCATCCGTACTGGATTCGACAGACTCTTCCTCATTAAAACTTCCTGAGATACTAGTATCAGAAGTGCTAGTCTCAGTTTGCCATTCCCCTTCCGAGAAATTTCTCAAAGAGCCTTGAGCGGACAACTCAGGGGAGGTAGGGCCAGCTCCTATTGGCTGTTGAGCTGGACCCCCTCCTTGACTCTCACCAACATGCCTAGGCGAGTGCGAATGTGTTGAAATGATTTGGAGAGGAGAGCCACCAGCGTGAGGTGTGGTGGCTGTGAGAGGTGAACTAGCCTTAACAGGTTGTGCAGTTGCCACTGGGTTTGAATCCACCTTTTGCTTCTTCGGAGGTGGCAGAGCTGCTGAAGTGACTACTCTCTCAACTCCTACACTCCCTCCACTCGAATCACTCGACTCAGATAAGCTTGCCTTCCTTTTATCACCAGTTTTAGGGCTGGCTGAACATTTATGAACAGAAGGGCTTGCAGCCTGGGATAGAGCCTGGGGGTTTTCAGGCCCACGGCTGTAGAAAACAGGTTGAATTGATGATTGATCAAGATTAGCAAGAATAGGTACCTGACTAAGAAGATCGTCATCCTTGTCAGCTCCAGCTTCTGCAACATTTGCCTCGGCCATGTCAACATCTATACCTGCTTCTTCCAAATTTCTATGCACTGGATCTCCACCTTCAGCTTCGTTACCGCTACTCTCAGCTTCTACTGCAGTAAACTGAGAAACATGCCTCCTAGCATACTCATCTTGCAGATCCTGGAAGTACGGAGTCAGGCGCAACTCAAAAAGTCTTGACTTTTGCTGGGTTTCCATGGTGGAGATACTCTTTAGAGTCATATCAAAACATGCCATCCTTTCAGAGCCTTGAAATACTCGTCTGTGTTCCTCTGAAAGGACGTCATCCAGAACCATCTGAAGAAATCTTGGCATCCAGCATTTGACTGGACCATCTTCCGGATTCCTTGATGCATTTTTCTCCAATGCCCACCTCTCATGCAACTGAATCAACAGATGTTTGCCCACATTCACTCTCCTGTTGTTTGCCACTCCATATAGTATTACCCGGCAGCTGTTGTTCATTGGCCTGTAGTCTTTGTCTTTTAGGAACATGCAGCGCTGAATGGCCTGAACTACATAATCCCACTCAGCTGGTAGCATACCGGTGTTAACCTTTGTTACCTTGATAGGACCCGTGGGAGGGCGACAACCTATCTCCGTGAATAATTGCAACATATCCTCCATAGTGGGTTCCGGAGCATAATCTTCTGTAGGAAGCCCAAGAATCTCATTGAACTTCTGCAGACGGACTTCATATTTGGCACCACCAATAGTAAAGGATAAGCCTGTTGGATTTGCTTTACCACCCTGAATCTCTAATGTTGAGTAAGCAGCTTGAAGTGCTTCGACATTCAGAATGGGAGAGGCGGTTAAGGCATGACTTATGATTGATGTGTTGTTGAGGGATTCAATCCAGAACTGATAGTGAATAAATCTACCAGTTGCTCGATCAGCACAGAGATTAACAAAGTTGGTCTTGGGGATTGTGAAATTTGGGTTTGCCATTTTAAATTTGTGTTTAAAAAAAATGTTCTGAAATGGTTTTGCAATGGAATTTTTAGAGAACAAGTTCTAAATTTAAACAAAATAAAACGTACACGAACCCCACTAATTACCCCACGTAATTAGTGACACAAATTAAAACAAATTAACTGCCCACTAATGACCACTTAACTTCCCACTAATGATTGACGGTTGAGTTTTCGAAAATTAAAGTGAACAGCCGTTACAAAATAAATTATTTTTCCAGAAAACCACAAACACGGCGGTAAAGTTGCACTTTAAGGATTAACCAGTAGTACTCACAACTATTTTGCTCAAGAACACAAAAGAACTTAAGAATCAGAAAGCACGAAACAAAAACAAACTCACTCGAATGAAAAAGAAAACTAAAGAACTAATTGCAAGAACAGTAATGACGTTAAAACAACACAAGAAGTTCAACAGTTTTAAATAAAATTTTAGCAGAGTTTCGTTTTAGTTATTGATGCTTTTAAGTAACAGTTAGTGATTTTTGTTTAAGAAAATCACAAGAAAACTTGATGTAATGTATGTATACGCGTGTGTATATGAAGAGCTTAAGCTTTTGGAGAGAAAGAAAGTTAATGTAAATAATGAACAGCCTTTTTAATGCTATAATATATACTTGCACGCCTAAAAAGAAGTGACTGAAAAGACAAGTCACATCTCGATCTCGAGATCCGCATCTCGATCCTCCTATAGATGTCGATCTCGATGTCGATCTAGATCCGCATCTCGATCTACATCTCGATGTCGATCTTGATGTCGATCTCGATCCGCATCTCGATCTACATCTCGATGTCGATCTTGATGTCGATCTCGATCCGCATCTCGATCTACATCTCGATGTCGATCTCGATGTGGATAGATCGAGATGTACCTTGACAGTGTTTAAACCAATTTTCACAAGTCGTTCTCGATCTCGATCCAGAACTAGATCGAGATTTGCCTTAGAAAATTTTAATGAAATTATGTGAATTAAACATTTATGTGAAGTTCACAAGATTTCACCACAAATTTTCACACCATTTAAGAAACTTACAATGTTGAAACGACAGGGAATTTAGCAAATAAATCATGCAGTACAAAATGAAGTATAGCATTAAATCCTATCACATCATTAGACATTAATCATTTAGATACACAGATCAGCACAAGATTAATTTCCTGAAACTTTCTAACTTCCCTTTATGAGATGTAATACATACATTTATGAAGTTAAGGACACATTATTAATTAAGAATATTCATGAACAACAATAATATGTACATAAACTGAATTCTAACAGATAGGTAGCAAAACTAACTGGTGTTAAGCATCCCTAATTCCCCAACCAATCTAGAAAATGTTGATTCGTCTAGAGGTTTAGTGAATATATCTGCTATTTGACGTTCAGTAGACACAAAATGCAATTCTACAGTTCCATTTTCTACATGCTCTCTAATAAAGTGATACCTGATGTCAATGTGCTTGGTCCTGGAGTGATCCACAGGGTTGTTGGTCATTGCAATAGCACTTGTGTTATCACACATGATAGGAATCTTAGATACTTCCACACCGTAGTCCTTGAGTTGGTTCTTCATCCACAGTATCTGGGCCACACAGCTTCCAGCAGCAATATATTCTGCTTCAGCTGTCGAGGTAGATACTGTGTGTTGTTTCTTGCTTTGCCAAGACACCAACCTTCTTCCAAGGAACTGACAGCTTCCTGAAGTGCTCTTCCTATCTATTCTACAACCTGAGTAATCTGAATCCGAATAGCCAACAAGATTAAACCCTGTATCTCTTGGGTACCAAATCCCGAGATTTGATGTTCCCTTGAGATACCTAAAAATACGCTTTACGGCTATGAGATGTGACTCTCTAGGATCCGCTTGGAACCTTGCACATAAGCATGTAGAGAACATAATATCAGGTCTGCTAGCAGTTAAATACAAAAGTGAGCCGATCATACCTCGATAGCTTGAGATGTCTACAGGTTTACCCGATTTGTCCTCGTCAAGTTTCGTGGCTGTTGCCATAGGAGTCTTAGCTTGTGATACATCTTGGAGACCATACTTCTTCAATAGATCATGAATGTACTTGGTCTGGCAGATAAATATCCCGTCCTTCTTCTGACTAACTTGAATGCCCAGAAAGAACGTCAGCTCTCCCATCATGCTCATCTCATACCTTGATTGCATTAACTTAGCGAATTTAGCACACAGCTTCTCATTTGCAGACCCAAAGATAATGTCATCCACATATACTTGCACCATTATTAGATCATCTTTGCATTTCTTGTAGAAAAGCGTCTTGTCGATTACTCCTCTTGTAAAACCACTTTCTAGTAAGAAGTCTGACAGAGTTTCATACCACTTCCGCGGAGACTGCTTAAGGCCATATACTGATTTGAAGAGTCGATAAACATAATTACAATATTTGATATCGATAAACCCGGGAGGTTGCTCGACATACACCTCTTCATCCAGTTCACCGTTTAAGAATGCACTCTTGACATCCATTTGATAGACTTTAAAACCATGATGTGCTGCGAATGCCAAGAACATCCTCACTGCCTCTAGCCTTGCTACTGGTGCATAGGTTTCATCATAATCAATTCCTTCTCTTTGAGTATAACCCTTAGCAACCAGGCGAGCTTTATTTCGTGTTACACGTCCGTCTTCATCCAGCTTGTTTCTGAATACCCATTTTGTCCCAACAACAGATCTATTCTTTGGTCTGGGTACCAGCTTCCACACCTTCTGCCTTTCAAACTGATTGAGTTCCTCTTGCATAGCAATCACCCAATCAACGTCATCTAGAGCTTCTTCCACCACTTTAGGTTCCATCTGGGAAAGGAACACTGAGTATAGACATTCATTCTCAGTGGCAATTTCAGCTCTAGCTTTTCCTCTAGTAGTCACTCCGGCTTCTGGATCACCAATAATTAGCTCGAACGGATGGTCCTTGTTCCAAGTGCGATCCCTAGCAAATGTTCTTGATGATTCAGCTTGATCTTGTAAGTGAAGGTGACTTAGTCTAGAAGTACTTTCACTAGCTTCCCTTGAGCTAGTACTGGCTCCCCCTGAGTGAGCTGCTCCCCCTGAGTGCATACTGACTCCCCCTGAGTTAGTGCCAGGTCTGACGGAAGGTGATCCCTCAGCCCTAGTGTTTTTAATTTGCGAAACACTAGACTCTTGATTAATTTCATTATTTATCGTTGGATCACTACCCTGCACTACAGACTCGGGAACTGTATCCACTTCATCAATATCCATATTCTCGATTCTTAGGGAAGTGGGCTCACTATCTTCTTTTTGTATAGAAGGGAGCTTTGAGTCGTCGAATGTGACATTAAGGCTTTCAACCACCTTGCGATCATTAAGCACAAACACCCTGTACGCTGCTACTACTTCAAGAGAATATCCAATGAAAACCCCTTCATCTGCTTTGGCTTCAAACTTTCCAAGTTGTGCATTGTCTCTTAACACAAAGCATTTGGCACCAAATACGTGGAAGTACTTGATAGATGGTTTTCGTTTATTCATCATGTAATACGGCGTCTCATTATGGTCCTTTATAATCAGGGTTCTGTTCTGTGTATAACAAGCCGTGCTAACTGCTTCAGCCCAAAAATATAAAGGAAGTTTTGACTCATACAGCATTGTCCTAGCTGCTTCAACCAGTGTCCTGTTCTTCCTTTCTACCACCCCGTTCTGCTGCGGTGTTCTCGGTGCTGAATACTGTCGTCTGATCCCTTTAGATATGCAGAAATCCATTAACACTGAGTTCTTGAATTCTGTCCCATTGTCGGATCGGATAGTCTTCACAGTCAGACTTGCTACATTTTCAATTTCCAGTACATGTCTAATGATCTCATGTGGCACTTCCTCTTTCGATGTCACAAACTTTACCCATGTATATTTGGAAAAGTCATCGACAATTACCAGCGCATATCTTTTCCTTGACATTGACATAACATTAACAGGTCCAAACAAATCCATGTGAAGGAGTTGTAGGGGTTCGGTAATGCTATTCACTTGTTTATCCTTATGCGAGGCTCTTTTTGATTTTCCCATCTCACATGCTTCGCAGAGTCCATCTGGGGTGAACTCCAACTGCGGCAGCCCTCTCACCAATTCTCTCCTTACGAGATTATTCATTGCTTTAAAGTTCAGGTGAGATAATCTTTTATGCCATAGCCAACTTTCATCAGCAGAAGCCTTGCTGTAGAAACACGTGACTTCAGACTGATCAGCAGAATTCATGTCAGTTATGAACAAATTTGACTTCCTTACTCCTTTGAGAGCAAGGCTTCCATCCTTTTTGCTTCGAATCGAACAATCATGCTTCCCAAAGTTGACGTCAAAACCCCTGTCGGTGAACTGACTAACGCTGAGAAGATTATGTCGCAATCCTTCCACAAAAGATACATCCTCAATGATAACATTTCCACAAACGATCTTGCCATATCCCCTGGTGTAACCTTTACTGTTATCTCCAAAAGTAACCACGGAGCCGGCTCTCAACACCAAATCTGTTAGCAGGGACTTATTGCCGGTCATATGCCTCGATGCTCCACTGTCCAGCACCCATATGACTTTACTCTTTTCCTGTTCACTGCCCTGCAAATCCAGAAAGGTTAGGTGTTCTTCGGAACCCAATGATGTTTGGGCCCGGCATCAATAATTTCCTTTTTCTTTTCAGATACAGAAGGCTTTGCCTTGTTGCCATCAGGGGCATCCATCTTGACTTTGTCTTTTCCCTTGTCAACCTTGACTGATTTGTCAGGTTTGGGAGCAGACTGGTCACTCCTAACTTTAGGAGGACTTGAAGTCTTAGTCTTTGACCCCGCATGCTTTTTCTTACCACTACTAGATGTATGTTCAACAGATGCACTAGCAGTATTCATTAAATTAAAATAAGCATGCATGATGTTTACAGCACATGGCATACAATTAGGATTATTACATTTAGCATGATTTGCATGCAAGTTAGGCAAAGCAGTAGTTGCAGGCATGGTATTACAACCAACAGATTTTTCTTCCTCTACATAGAACGGGCAATAGTAAGACAAATGATCAGTTTGATTACAGATATAGCATGCCTTTCTAGCTCGTGTAGATGTAGATACAGATGCAGGTTCAGTTTTAACTGCCTTTACAGGTGCTTTCATTTGGTCTGACCCTGCTACCCATTGTTTATATGACACCGTCTTAGCCTCCTTGGTTCCTACACCTCTCTTAGCATAAGCAATCTTACTAGCTCTCTTAGAAGTTGTAGGTTCTACCACTTTTTCTTCTGAATCTCTTTCAATTTTAATCTCATGTTCAATTTTAGTAGCAACAGGATCTATGGTCCTAGGCTCAAAATGCTTAAAGATAGGTTTTCTAACGTCCATTAAAACCTCAGGCACATTTTCTTTGACTAACACTGGCTCTAACAACTCAGCAGCCCTATTTTTCTTTTTCTGTGTGTAGTCAAGTCCTATGTTTACTTTTTCATTTTTACTCTTGCCTGCCAGTTTCATGTACATGTCCCTTTCTACGAAAACTTTATTAGCGGCTTCTTCAAAAGATTGACATGTTATTTTAAGCTCAGCTAATTCATTTTTAAGTTCTTCGTTAAGGTCTTCCCTAATCTTAAGCTTGTGTTCTAAAACGTCTACCTGATTCATTAACTGCCTTTCTTTACTCTCTCCTGATTCTAATTCCTCTACCCTGGCCTCGAGAAGTCTATTCTTAAGGGAGAGTTTAGCATTTTCCTCATTAACAGCAATTAGATTTAGTTGGAGATTGTACATATCTTTAGTCATGGCAGCTAATTCATTTTGGTACTCAGGAATAGACATTTCATTTACGGTTAGAATTGGTACCTCTGATTGTTCTGAAGATTTTGCCATTAAAGCGAAGTTGCATAGCTCCTGATCTTCATCTTCATCAGACTCGTCCCAACCCTTCCCTTCAGTCACAACATACGCCCGGCTTCCCTTCTGTTGCTTGCTAACCAAGGCATCATATTTCTTTTTCAGATCAGCATAGGATTCCTTGGGATGAACGTACTTGGGCTTCTTGCACTCTGTTGCGAAGTGCCCCAACTCATTGCAGTTGTAGCATCTGAACTTGTTCTTGTCTACCAGGTTAGGTCTGTAGCCACTACCGGATGTGCTACCTCGGCCACTGTAACTTCCCCGACCACTTACACTACTGCCTCTGCCGCTACTGCTGCCTCTTCGGCTGAAAGAACTACCAAATCGTCCTTTACCACTTCTTTGCTTCCTGAAGCTGATATGAGCAAATTCTCGAGCAATACAAGCATATGACTTGTCTTCTAATTTGTCCAGCTCTTCAAGGGTATAGTATTCATCCTCACTTTCTTCGGATGGATCTTCAATGTCTAATACCACCCTTTCAGGATTAGCAGTTTTCAATGAGACAGCTGCAAGTGCCTTTACAGCAGACTCTTCAGCTACAAGTCCAGACTCACTTACCGCTTTGTTTTCTCCACTGTTGTAGGATCTTCTTCTGTCATTTTGTTCCTGCTCCAGCTCGTAGGTCTTCAAAACACCATACAGCTTTTCGAGAGAAGTATTTTTCAAATCTCTTGACTCTCGAATGGCAGTGATCCTGTGTTCCAGATGTTTAGGCAAATTCAAGAGAAACTTGATATTTGAATCTGCTAGTGGATAGACTTTATCTCTTATACTCAGCTCGATAATCAATTTACTGTAACGTTTGTAAACATCCGCTACGTTTTCTCCTCGTTCACATCTGAACGATTCATATTCAGATATCAGAATGCGTTTGTGATTATCTCTAACTTCCTCGGTCCCCTCCATCACCACAGCCAGTTTATCCCACATGGCTTTAGCTGTTTTTAATCCCTTTATTTGAACATAGTACTCTGAGTTTAGGGATTCAATTATGACGTTGCGTAACGACGCATCCATACCAACCAATTCTTTATCTGCGTCTGAAAACTCCATTTCCTCTTTAGGAACAGACCGGGATGGTATTAGTATCCCTCCTTCCATTCGCTCTGGCTCGATTCTCATGGGTATGTATGGACCGTTTTCCAATATTCTCAAGTATACCTTGTTTATTGATTCAAGGTAAGCTCTCATCCTTCCGGTCCATTCGTCATAATGTTGTGCATCAAACGGAGGTATCTTAAATCTGTGTGCGGCGGCCATTTTAATAAAATTTAAAATTAAGATAATACACTTTTCAAATTACAATAAATTGTATTTACTTGAAAAATTAATTATCTCACTTTAAATATCCAACACTCAATATCCAACGGATTTTGCACTTAAGATTCAAGCAAGTTAGTTTTAATCACAGGAACAGTAGCAGGGTCCACAATTTTTCAAGTTCAAACAAAAAGGTGGCCACTTTCTAGTTGACAGAAGTTCGAAATTGTCCTTTTTGTTTAGTCAATCAGTTGATTCCAGTTTTGACCACAGAAAAATCCACAAAGCTCTAAAGTACAGTATTTTGGAATTTTGTACAAATATTCCTTACACCATGACTCAGAACTTTTTAGATCTACAACTTTTTCAAGAAGAAACAAATAAAAACTTTCGGCTCAAACTTCAAGAAAAAAATAGATCTGGGATTTTCAAGAACCAACTCAAACAACACAATAGGATCTCTGTTAGATGTGTTTAACAGAAGCTTTGATACCAATTGTTAGGTCCAAAGTGTTGTAGAGGGGGGGTGAATACAACTATTTGAAATTTATGAGAGAATAAACAATATGCAGGTAATAAAAGATGACACAGAATTTTAAGAATATATCATTATATTCATTGATGGATTTGCTACAACATTCATAAAAGCATCATGATCAGTTGAACAATAAATACAGCAATTAAAGCTAGATTCAACTGATCATCTCTCTCACTTTTTGTTTTACAGTAAATGCTCTCTCTTAAAAATTATCGTTGAAAAATACAGAGATAAAAGTCTATCTACTAATAAAAACAAAGTGTTGCTTTTATAATGTCATGTAGTCTTGATCTTGTCCTTTTTGTGTACGTGGCCCAATCAGGACTTCGACAATAAAAAGTACTTTCCCAACAACTCTGGATCAACCGTTCACAATAAGCCACTTGTCCCTTGAACATTAAATGTTACATATCTACCCGCATCTCGATCTTCGCCTGGACCCATCTCGATCTCGATCTTCGCCTGGACCCATCTCGATCTCGATCTTCGCCTGGACCCATCTCGATCTCGATCTGTGTAAATCTCGATCTCGATCTGGGAGAATCTCGATCTCGATCTATGAAGATCTCGATCTGGGAGGATCTCGATCTATGAAGATCTCGATCTCGATCTGGGAGAATCTCGATCTCGATCTATCACCTGGATCGAGATTTGACTTTGCAGTGTTTTACTTCACTTGCAAATCTCGATCCGCATCTCGATCTGCTGTGGATCGACATTTGCCTTAGCAAATATGCACACATCCAATGTTGACCTTCATTAGTGACTAATTGAGAATTAACCTTTATGAGCAAGTTTCCTTAGCTTCTTCAATTTCTTTTCCTCACTCAATTCAAATGAGATCTTCTATTACTGACATGAACTTACCTCCAATGTCCTGACACTTGATGCAATGGTCTGGTTCATAAGTGACTAGTCTTGTAGGGGTTCTTGCTTCTGAATGTCAGTTCTCATTTGTTGATTAACCTTTACATTATCCAGATGTTGTTATACATTACATGAAATCACTTTGGTCTTCTTGATACTTCTTTGACATTAATTTGATTCTCCATTAGATAAGTTAGGGCATGAGCAATACTCAGATTGAACTTCTTCTCACTTATGCATCCTTGATTAACCAAATTAGTTACTTGTAGTTACCAAGTATCATTGCCATTTCTTCAGTTGATTGATTCCATGTGCTTCTTCAGTTTCTCTTATTTTGCTGTTGTTTTATCTTTTACTTAGTTGAGTTACATAGTAATTAAGTGTTACAAGTTAGTACACCTATGCCTTTCATCATCTTTTATTAATCGATGGATACAAAGATCAATCAAAGAAGAATACTAGTTGATAGATAAAAGGAAGGATCAATTGACATGTTTGACAACAAATTATCAATTGAGTGAGAGAACACAAATTGACAAGTTAAAAAACAAAAGCACACATATGGAAGATAGTCTATAATGACTGTGAAGACTCATGTTGAAGATGTCTTTCCAAGTCTGTATACCTTTTTCTAATAAGGAAAGATTGGATAAAAATAATCCTAGAATAGGCATTGTAAAAACACACTTGTGGTATATAAACAAGTGTGGTAACATTATTAGAAAATGAACAAGTTAGACAGTATTTCTTGAATCAACTGTTCAGTCTTAGAGCACTTTGTAAGAACAGTTGGTTTATTTTCTAACATTGTAAAATGAAGCTAGGTTTTTATTAACATAGGAACATTGAGCAAAAATATACACTGATGGAAAAATCAAATCATCAGTAATTTTAAAACCTCTTTGTTCAAGTTATTTTCAGCTTCATTTTGTTTATACATATTCTCTAAAACACTCAAACATTAAGAATAAATATTAAAACAATAAAAAGTTTTGATAATTTTTATTCAACCCCCTCTTCTATAAATATTGACATTGTTCTGGGATATAATAGGGTAAAGCCATAATGATTGAAAAAGAAAAGGAAAAGAAGAAGCCAGTTGGCAAGAAGCTTCTTCAAGGACCCATTTCCTCAGGAATTTCAGATGCTGCAAGAAGAGAAAAGGATAATGAAGAAATTGCTAGGCAATTGAAAATGGAATAGAATTTAGAAGATCAATTGGCAGAACAACCACTAAGGAAAAAGAGAAAAATAGCCATGGCTAAGAGAAAGACAAGTTTTACTAAAAAAAAAGTGGTTCAGGAAAACCTCCAAGTTAAATAAGAAGAAATCAAGAAGGAGGTGATAATTAAAGGATATGGCATGAAAGATATACTAGTGGTAAGTGAAAAAGGGTTGATAGGAGTAAGAAATCACCCTACAACCTCTAACCAAGAAGAAACAATGAGGTTGGAATATGAAAATGGAGCAAAAATCACTTACTCAATGAAGCTGATAATGAAGCAAAGCTACAGTTTCCTGAAGACCATTCTACCTTTACTCAACAGAAAGTACAAACTCAATAAAACAATTGCTCAGGAAATTCAACATTAAATCGCAAAGCTAAGGAGATCAAAGGCAGAAGCTGAACCTGATTCACCCCTTAAGCTATGGAAGTCTCAAGTCAAGAAGGTGATGTTGGAGCCAAAATATGCCATGATTTTTACAGATATGGAGGGCAATACAAAGTTCTTTGATATCTGCAAATATCTGGACAAAATCACAGATGAAGAAATTCAATACCTAATGAGGCAACTTGGATAGACTGATAGAGATGGACCAATATTGAGGAGTTCTTTCATGAAACAACTAAAGGAAAATGTTGAGAAGAGAAAGAAGAAGAGGTAGTGGGATTATGAAGATCATGAAGACATTGGAGATGTTTGCAGAAATTATTCATCAACTGGTACTTCCAAAATTCAAAGTGCTATTTAAATTTCTTGATTCTATCTGAATAAAAATAATTAAGGGTTTTGTTATCATCAAGTAGATTTATGCATGTTTATGTCACAGACACAAATAGGGGAGATTGTTAGGAATCTACATGTAATTTGATGATAACTTTAATCTTAGAATCATAGAAATTTTAATTGATGTAACTGATCAATTTACATGGAAAATATAAATATCAATTGATCAGGAAACCATTTATTAGTTGGAAATGTTTATGTGAATCAACTGATAAAATGGATTGTAACATAGGTGTACTTAGTCTATTTCAATCGATAAGGTGTAAGTCAATTGATATTATTCTCATCAATTGATGTTAGAGTCGATTGATATAGGTCATCAACTGATGTGTAACTTAGACTGTCAAATTGTAATTATTTGAAGACAGGAAATTATACAAGTGAAGGATGATCAGTTGATATTGAAGCATCGATGGATAAAAGATCAATTGAAGAAGCCATGACAAGTATTGAAGACCAACAACTGATGTGAAGACCCATCGATTGATAACGTCTATTAATTGATAAGTCATCTTTTATCAATCGATGGATATAGAGATCAATCGAAGAAGAATATCAGTTGATGGATAAAAGGAAGAATCAATTGATATGCTTAACAACAAATTATCAATTGATTGAGATAACACAAAAAGGCTATCTGTTAGAGATCCAAAGGACAAAAGCACACCTATGGAATACAGTCTATGATGACTGTGAAGACTCAAACTGAAGTTGTCTTTCAAACCTTTTTTTTCTAAAATAGAGTAAGGTAAAAGAAAAGATAGGATAAAAACCATCCTAAAATAAGCATTGTAAAAACACACTTGTGGTATATAAACAAGTGTGGTAGCATTGTTAGAAAATATACAAGTTAGACAGTATCTTTTGAATCAACTGTTCAGCCTTAGAACACTTTATAAGAACAGTTGGTTTATTTTCTAACCTTATAAAAATGAAACTAGGTTTTTATTAATCTAGGAACATTGAGCAAAAATATACACTAATGGAAAAACCAATCCCTTAGTAATTTTAAAACCTCTGTATTCAAGTTATTTTCAGTTTCATTTTATTTATACATATTCTCCAAAAACACTCAAACATTAAGAACAAATATTAAAACAACAAAATTTTTGATAATTTGTATTCAACCCCGCCCCTTCTACAAATATTGACATTGTTCTGGGAAATAACAAAAGTAATCATTAGGATTTTAAGGAATAACCATGTCCTTTCCCAACTACATGAACATGAGCCTTTATTGCACCTTCCTTGATGACAATGCCTTTCTCCTTAGGCATTTCTGCTTTCTTCTTCTCCTTATCACCTCCAAGCTTTTCAGCCATCTCAGTAGCCACCTTGGACAATAATGCCAATTGACTATCCCTCTGAGATGCAACTTGTGTCTCCTTATTACTCCCAGTGTGAACATCACCATCCACCACCTTCTCAGCCACATCTACAAACACTGAACTCTTCTCCCCCTTAGTTGAGGTAGCAGCTGCATGAGTAAATAATTTTGAGTTGAACTCCTGAAGCTTGTCAAATACAGCCTTGAAACCATCATTCATGATCTGCTCCAAACTTGACATCTTATTGATCAACTTCACCTGGTTTTTCCCAACTATGTCCAAGTTCTTTGAGAGTTTTGATACCTTATGAGAAAGGGATTTCAACCTTTCACCAACTTGTTTAGAAGATTTTGGGGCTTTGAGGGTTCTTACACTCTCTTGTTTTTCTTGGATGATCTCATCATGCCTCACCAACTCACTCTCAAGGCCTATTGCCTTTGAAGATTAGGCTTCTACATTTTTCTTTTTCTTGTGGCCATGCTCAAGGCCTTCTCCTTTTACCTGGGATTTTCCCAGCCCCTCATTTTTATTCTCACTTCTCTTTTCTTTTCTCTCTCTTTTTCTTTGCACACCTTCACTCAACCTAAGTGCAAGGGACTGAGTAGGTACACCTTGCACTGAAGATTTAGATTTTACCTTGAGTAAAGTTGAGATTATAGCAGAATCATCACCATTTGGAGAAGTGGCAGCCATTGGAGAGTTGCTATCAGGATCTTGATTATTGACAACATCTTTGGGTGAGAAGTTACTGTCATGAGGACTGATAATAACTGTCATTAATAGCAACAGAGGCTGTGATAACAATCTCTTCTACCCTTTGAGTATAAGGTTCTTGTGGATTGCTTTAATCAGTCTCATCCAACTCTTGGAAGAGTGCATCAACATTCTGATCTTCTATGTTGGCAAAGTGTGGTGCACTATAGTTGAATGAAATGTGTTCCACATTTTCTAGCCCTATATTGTGTGTATATTCAAGAGTAAGAGGATTATGTTGAATGAGTTCAACATGGTGTGCAGACTCTTTACAGGGTGCCATGGGAGACTGGCCAATTTTAATAGATGCCTCCTTTTGAGAGGAAACATCTAGAGATGAGTTTTTTTCCCTATTAAGATATGTCCCCTTTTTAGAAGACACATACTGGTTTACAAAGGTTGGTACCCTTGCCTTCTTTCTCTTAGGCTCACCAAGGCCCTCTGTGGGTTCTGTGGTCTGACTACCACCCTTATTTGCTGCTTCTTGTGTAGTTTCACCACTATCTATGGAATGGATTCTAAGCTAGGGGTAGTGGTCCTCTTCCTTTTAAAAACCTGATCCTGTTGGGAGGAGTCAGGATCTTGGCTAATTGATTTTGAGACTCTAGATGGTCTGTCATCTTTAAAAGGTTTAGTGTGTGGGTTAGGAATGGTATGGGTAACACCATTCTCTTCACTTAAAGAAAATACACTGAACAACAATATTTAGATTAAGAGTTTTTATTATGGTTTCCATGTATTCAGTTATAAATAACCTCAATTCTGGATTAAGAGGTTTACCAGATAAGACATAAGGTGTATTTCTTTTTAAGGAGGGAGATTCTTGACATTGAATATTATCTAGATTAATTATGCCTACTATAGAGTTAATAATAAGCATAAACAACCTATGGTAGTATATTATCGATTTTCTCCCCTCCTTCTTGCCCAGTACCAGCTTGAACAAAGGCATCAGTAGCTTGCCAATGTCTATCTTGTAGTTGTTCACCATGGAATGCACAATCTTCCTTATATAGGTTGTTATTCCTTAGAACAATGTCAATATTTGTAGAAGGGGAGGGGGGTTGAATACAAATATTAAAACTTTTTCCTTGTTCTAATATTTGTTCTTGATGTTTGAAAGAATAAGAGAATAAGTTCGAACAAATTAGTGCTAAAAATAAAACTGAACAAAGAGATTTAAAATTATTGATGGATTGGTTTTTCCATCAATATATATTTTTGCTCAATGCTCCTAGGTTAGAAGAAACCTAGCTGCGTTTACAAGATTAGAAAACAAATCAACTGTTCTTACATGTGCTCTCAAGCTTGAACAGTTGATTAAGAAATATGTCTAACTTGTATGTTTTCTAATAATGCTGCTACACTTGTTTATATATTTCACAAGTGTACTTTTACAATACCTATTCTAGTATTGTTTCTACCTGCCTTCCTTTTACCTTTTTCTATTTTTCAAAAAGGTTTGAAAGACAGTTTCTGATTGAGTCTTCACAGTCACTCTAGACTGTCTTCCATAGGTGTGCTTTTGATCTCTGGATCTTCAACAGATATTCTTTCTGTGTTGTCACACTCAATTGATAATTTGCTGTTAAGCATATCAATTGATCCATTCTTTAATCCATCAACTGATGTACTTCTTCGATTGATCTTTATATCCATCGATTGATAAAAGATGGCTTATCGATTGATAGATGTTATCAATCGATATATCAGTCGATGGGTCTTCACATCAGTTGATGGTCTTCAATGCTTGACTTGGCTTCTTCGATTGATCCTTCATCCATCGATGCTTCAATATCAATTGATCATCCTTCACTTGTGCAATTTTCTGTCTTCACATAATTACAATTTAACAGTTTAATTTACACATCAATTGATGATCCATATCAATCGACTCTAACATCAATTGATGAACAAAATATCAATTGATTTACACCTTATCGATTGAAATAGACTAAGTACACCTATGCTACAATCCAAATTATCAGTTGATTCATATAAACACTTCAACTGATAAATGGTTTCCTGATCAATTGATATTTATAACTTTCATATCAATTGATCAGTTACAACAAATAAAATTTCTATGATTCTAAGATTAATGTTATCATCAAATCACATGTAGATTCCTAACAATCTCCCCCTATTTGTGTCTGTGTTCTTAACAGGCATAAATCTACTTGATGATAACAAAAACCCTTAAAATTTTCATTCAGATAAAATCAAGAAATTTAATTGGCACATTAAATTTTGAAGTACCAGATTGATAGATAACTCCTGCAAGCAGCTTCAAAGTCTTCATAGTCTCCTTGATTTAATTAGCTTCTCTTCCCTCTCTTCTTAGCATTTTCCTTTAGCTGCCTTATGAAAGTACTCCTCAGAATTTCTTCATCCCTGTCAGTTTCTCCGAGTTGCCTCATGAGGTAATTTATTTCTTCATCTGTGATTTTGTCCAGATATTTGTAGATATCAAAGAACTTTGTATTGCCCTCTATATCTGTAAAAATCATAGCATACTTTGGCTCCAACACCACCTTTTTGACCTGTGACTTCCATAGCTTTAGAGGTGAATCAGGTTCAGCTTCAGCCTTGGATCTCCTTAACTTTGATATTTGCTGTTGAATCTCTTGAGCAATTGTTATGTTGAGTTTGTACCTTCTGTTGAGTAAAGGAAGAATAGTCTTTAAAACATTGTAGCTTTGCTTCATTATCACCTTCAATGAATAGATTGTTTTCACTCCATTTTCATACTCCAACCTCATTGATTCTTCATGGTTAGAGGTTGCAGGGTGAGTCCTTACTCCAATTAATCCTTTTTCATTGATTACTGGTATTCCCTTCAAATCATATCCTTCAATTGTGACCTCCTCCTTGATTTCTTCTTGTTGACCCTGGAGGTTTTCCTGAACCACTATTTCTTGAGTAGAACTTGACCTTTTCTTGGCCATGGAAACTTTTGTCCTTTTTCTCAATGGTTGCTCTGCCTGTAGCTCTTCTTCCAAATGCCATTGCATTTCCATCTGTCTAGTAATCTCTTCATTCTCCCTTTCTCTCCTTGAGGCATCTGAGATTCCTGTAGTGATGGCTCCTTGAAGTAGCTTTTGACTTACTGGTTCAGTCTCTTTCTTCTTCTCTTCTTCAATCACTATTGCTTTCCCTTTCTTCTTTTCTTTAAGAGCTTCAATATCCAATTGAAGAAAAGCTCCTGTATTTGAGTTTCTTTCCTTGGCAGCCTTTTGTGCATCTTCATTTATTTTTCTTGTTTGAGCAATGAACTCATCCAAGTCTCCTTTTTCTACTGCCTCTGTTACTAACTCAGTGCTTCTCCTTAGATCTTCAATTCTTTTCTTTTCCCTCTCAATCATTAATTGAGTTTCTTTCTCCCTAGAAATTCTCCTAGCTTCAATATCTTCATCAAACTTCTTGTATTCTTTCTTTTTCTGTTCTAAATCATCTTCTGAAGAATTAGATGACTTAGATTTCTTTGAAGATTGATTGTCCCTGTTACTTCTGCTTTTATATCTTTTGTGTGCAGAACCACCAATGCCACTTGACTTATCCATACCAGAACCACCTATACCAAACCACCAATGCCACTTGACTTATCCATACCAGAACCACCTATACCACCACTTCCACTGCCTTTGCCATCACCACCATCATCATCCTTCTTCTTTGTATTCTCCCCCTTTTTGTTATCATCAATTGGAGGGGGTGGTGGAAGTCTGTCAAGAAACTTTTGAAGAATGGAAGCATGAAGATTTTGACCTCTGATAATATCATCCATTTTCTTTTCTAGAGAACCTACTCTTGTCTCCAAAGATGTAAAATTTTTGGATTCTTTGAAAAGCTTGTCTTTGATGCTATTCATGGTGTTGAATGGTAGCTTCTCATCCAATCTCCTGTCCATTGCATCCTTGTTAGATGAGATAGAGTCCTTAATCCTCTCCAGTTCCCTCCTTACTCCTGTTACTGTCATCTTTTGAATTTTCATTGATTCTCTCATATAGTGAGCAATTCTCCTTTGAGTAGGATCTTCAATTTCTCCGTCCACCATTGTTCTTCTATATTGAGAGAGAATTTCAGTCTCAGCAGCTTCTAAGGAACCATCAATAGTGCTCATTCATGGCTCTTCATCAGAATCACTCTCCAACTCTTCAGGTGCCATATAACAAGTGTCTGTTGTATTGGCAATGCTTTCCTTCAGATTCCTGGTCCTTTGATCTGTATGATCAATGCCCAAGAGTTGTTCTGCATTCCTGTTACTTGAAGTAGCCAACCCTTGATATTGTGGATCAGGATGAATGAAATTCTTTGGATCCAATTCACCAGCATCTATTTCCTCTTCAAAGTCTTTAGCAATTCCACTCCCACTAGCTTCAGCATTATTTGCTCCCCCTATCTCCTTTACTCCTTCTTCTGCCATCAGTTCAATTTCCAATTCCTGTGCAAAAAGTAGAATGTTTTTATCACTTTCACTCATCTCTCTATTTTGCATCAGGATCTCATCCTGGAATCTCACCTCTCCCTCACTCATTTCTTGTGCACCTACTAAGGTGGGGCCCTCAAGTGTTTCACTCTCATTCCTGGAAGAAATAGGAATGTTTTTACTCACTTCCTCTCCTTTTGCCAGGTTACAATCCTGCCTCTCACTCAACTCACTCAATCCTAAGAGTGTTTGTGCAACATCAATTGATTGAGCATCAATTGATGTATTGACATTATCAGTTGAAGTGGTGTTTGGGATATCCATCGATTGATGCATACCCATCGATTAATCTTGAGCATCGATCGATGGTTTATCAGTCGATGGTTGAATATCAATTGATGAAGGAACATCAGTTGATGGAGTAGAAACAGTTGAATTAATTTGAGAAGTAATGTTTGAAATGATATGGGAAATAGAATCCTGAAAATTCTGGGAAGAAGATTCAGGAGTGAGTGTTGGCTTCTCCTTGAAAAACAAAGAAGGAGAATCTGAAAATGTTCGAATATCTATCAAAACATTTTCTAAAGAAGTTTGAGATGGGGAGAGAAGAATAGATGAGATTGGAATTGAAAGTGAATGGGGCTGCATCTCATCATTTGTATGAGGTGCATCAAACAGACTTTGAGAAGGCTCCACCACAGTTTCCTGTGATTTTGCAGTGTGTGATTCCCCAAGTGCAAAGTTGACTTTCTTTTCTCTCCTTTTGTATGGTGTTAGTGTTTTGGTTTTTGTGTCCCCAACTTGGTTCTGTGCCCCTGGTTGTGGGCTATTTTCAATACTGTCATCCTTTTGAGAGGATGCCAATAGAGATGTGATGTTTTCCATATTTACATCCACAGTCTTTTGGGAGACTGTGGAGTGGCTTAGTTGAGGTTGCACACCCTTACTCTCCTTATTCTTCTGGGTTCTTTTATGTTCCCCAGTTCCCTCACCACCTAGATCCTCCTCTAATCTATCTACCAAAATAGTTGTTTTTCTTTTCTTTGTTTTTACAACAGCAGGTTTTTGGGAACCTGTTGAGGTTGGTTTATTAGATTTGGATATAGAGATTGGTTGTGTGACTTGGGTAGGAGGGTTGGGGTCATTACTACCACCCTCCATAGTCACAGAAGGCAAAGAAAAGTTAGGTTGAGAAGTGTTTAAAGTAGAGATAAATACCTGAACAAAAGGGGGATAGATCAATTCCACATTGCTGTGAAGATTGATCCTAACCAAGTCTTTAAAGACCCTTTTGTTTTGAGTCCAGCATTCCAAAATTTCTGTATTCCTGTCAATCTCAATATCCTTGACAAAGTGGTTAATAATAATCATAATAAATCTTGCATAATAAATATGATTAGATCTATTTATTTTATTTCCCAATTTGGCAGATATTTCATTGAGTAACAGGCTTCCTAAATTATGATATCTATCATATACAATGCTATACCCTACTTGTTGCATACTTGTTGTTATTGCATCAAAATTACTAACCTTACCAGAAAAACACTTTATTAAAGCATCAAAGAAATATGACCATTCTTTTCTTAGATTCTTCCTAACAATACTACCTAGACTAGCATCAGGAGCAGTATAATTGATTTCTCTAAGCATGCTTCTTATCTCTGTGTCAGTGAGTGCATCTATAGTATTATTTGAAGGAATATTTAAGCACTCACCCAAGACTACAGTGGTTAGAATATACCTTTGTCCTTTGCATTCAAAGGAGATTGTAGAAAAATCATCTGCTACTTCTGCTGTTGTCCAGAATTCTTCAACTAGATTGCACACTATTTTTTATGCTTCTGAGAGGGCCTTTGAAATTTTTGAATTCTTTAGAAATTCCATTAGAGGATGGAATTCTGTTGGGGCTTCCTCCACCATAGTGCAAGCAACGAAGTTGTTGAGCTCATAGTAGAATCCAGATTGTGAGACTCTCTTTGATGATGCCATAATCGAGTTTGAAGATTTATAATTGAATTAACTGGCAAACTTGTTAGTAATTATAACAGAAACAATAATTAGACAGTAGTAGATTAGGGTTCTTAGCAAGAGATAGATACAGAGTAAGTTCGAAGATTGAGAAAGAGAAAGAGATAGAAAAATCGATAGTAAAAATGCAAGTAAGAATTAAAAGAAGTTTTAATCTCACTATTTATATTTACTGATTTCCCAAACAATTTCTTACTCAAAATAGAACTAAATCGACCGTTGGAAGAGTATTGATAATTAAAAGTTACCAATTTTGGCAATCGATTGTTATACATACAGGAATGTACGTATTAATCAATTGATAAAATAAGTAATCAACGGCTAGATTTTTGTACAGGTCGATTGATGACATGGACCCCTTTAAATTCTAGGTCATCGATTGATATTTTGTTCATCAACGGGTACTCTTATCCATTGATAGCTAAATATACCATCAATTGATATATTTATCCGTCGATAGCTACAATCATCAATCGATAAGTAAATATATCATCAATTGATATATTTATCTGTCGACTGCTTCAGTAATATCCATTGATATGTAAAATGTTTATCAGTTGATTATTGAAGAATCAATCATTTAACATAGTCAATGGCTATAAGTAATATAAATACATAACTTGTCAGACATTTAAAGGATTAAATATAATTAAGCATACCTAAATCACAGACCAATCTATTGAAGGTAGATTCATCTAATGGTTTGGTAAAAATGTCTGCAAGTTGTCTTTCACTAGGGACAAAATGTAATTCAACTGTACCATTCATTACATGTTCCCTAATGAAGTGATACCTTATGTCAATGTGCTTGGTTCTGGAATGTTGCACAGGATTTTCTGTTATAGCAATGGCACTTGTATTATCACAGAAAATAGGAATCTTGTTCAAGTTGAACCCATAGTCAAGTAGTTGATTCCTCATCCATAATATTTGTGCACAGCAACTTCCAGCTGCAATGTATTCAGCTTCTGCAGTAGATGTAGACACTGAATTCTGCTTCTTGCTAAACCATGAAACAAGCTTATTTCCTAGAAATTGACAGGAGCCTGTTGTGCTTTTTCTGTCAATTCTGCAAACTGCATAATCTGCATCTGAATAACCAATTAGATCAAATCCAGAATCTCTAGGATACCAAATTCCAAGATTTGGAGTTCCTTTGAGATATCTGAATATTCTTTTTATTGCAATCAAATGAGATTCTCTAGGATCAGCTTGAAACCTAGCACAAAGACATGTAGCAAACATTATGTCTGGCCTACTTGCAGTTAAATAAAGTAATGAGCCAACCATACCTCTATAACTTGAAATGTCCACTTTTGCTTCCTTAGTGTTTAATTCAAGTCTAGTTGCAGTGGCCATGGGAGTTTGAGCAGAAGAACATTCACTTAAATCAAATTTCTTTAATAAATCAGAAATATATTTGGTTTGATTTATGAAAATACCATTTTTGACTTGCTTGATTTGCAAACCAAGAAAGTAGGTAAGTTCTCCCATCATGCTCATTTCATATTTACTCTGCATCAACTTTGCAAACTTTTTACAAAGTTTTTCATTAGTTGAGCCAAAAATAATGTCATCTACATAGATTTGAACAAGAATCATAGAGCCATTTACATTTCTATGAAAGAGAGTTTTATCAACAGTACCTCTTGTGAAGTGATTCTCAATCAAGAATTTAGACAATGTGTCATACCAGGCTCTAGGTGCTTGCTTCAATCCATAAAGTGCTTTGAGAAGATAGTATACAAATCCAGGATGAACAGGATCAATAAAGCCAGGAGGTTGTTCTACATATACTTCTTCTTCTAGTTCTCCATTGAGAAAAGCACTTTTCACATCCATCTGATACACCTTGAAATTAGCATGAGCAGCATATGCTAGAAAGATTCTGATTGCTTCCAATCTTGCAACTGGTGCAAAAGTTTCATCAAAATCTATGCCTTCTTCTTGTGAATAGCCCTTTGCCACTAATCTTGTTTTATTTCTTGTCACTGTACCAGACTCATCCATTTTGTTTCTGAACACCCATTTTGTACCAATGATAGACTTGTTCTTTGGTTTGGGCACCAGCTTCCATACCTTGTTTCTTTCAAATTGATTCAACTCTTCTTGCATAGCAATTATCCAATCAGGATCATTCAAGGCTTCTTCAATCCTTTTTGGTTCTTCTTGAGACAGGAAGCTACTATACAAGCATTCATTTTGAGTTGTACTTCTAGTTTTGACACCATCATTTGCATCTCCAATTATTAATTCAAAGGGATGGCTTTTTGTCCATTTCCTTTGTGATGGTAAATTTGTCCTTGAAGATGATGCTTCATGATCATTGGAAGTGTTATGATCATTGTGATGTGATTGACTATTTGAGAACCCTCCCCCTGAGATGGACACTCTACTTGAAGATTGTTAAGCAGAGTTGATATCCATCGAATGATTATCAATTGATGTATTATCAGTTGATTGATGATTGTCAACTGATAAGTTATCTGTTGATGCATTGACATCAATTGATGGGAGGATTCTAGGTACTTGAACTCTTGTGATTTCCACATCATCATCACTATCTTCAATATTACTTGTGGATTCATTTTCAAAATGCAATAGATCATGAAATCCTTCATCAAACAACCCTTGAATTTTCTTGTCATCAAAAACTACATGCATAGATTCCATAACAATGTGTAATCTAAGATTGTAGATTCTGTATGCTTTGGTTGTTATTCCATATCCAACAAATATAGCTTCATCAGCTTTGGCTTCAAATTTTCCTAGATTTTCACCTTGATTTCTCAGTACAAAGCATTTGCAGCCAAAGACATGAAGAAAGTTAATTGTTGGCTTCTTGTCTTTCTTTATCAATTGATATGGAGTTTTGCCTTGAAGTTTATTGATCATGGAAATATTTTGAATGTAACAAGCAGTATTAATTGCTTCTGCCCAGAAGTATGTAGGAAGTTTTGCTTCTTCTAACATAGTTCTAGCAGCTTCAATCAAGGTCCTATTTTTCCTTTCAACTACTCCATTTTGTTGTGGAGTTCTTGGAGCAGAGAAATGATGAGTGATACCTTTTTCTTCACAGAATTCTCTCATGGTTGAATTCTTGAATTCAGTACCATTGTCACTTCTAAATTTCTTGACCTTCCATTCAGTGCCATTGTCAACATTCTTCACATGATTGATAATTAATTTGCTTGCTTCATCCTTAGAGTGTAAGAAATATACCTATGAAAATCTTGTGAAGTCATCCACAATTACTAAGGCATATTTCTTTTTGGCAATTGACATGATGTTGACTGGACCAAATAAGTCCATGTGCAATAATTCCAGAGGCTTATCAATTGATGATTCAGACTTTGACTTGAATGATGTTTTTCTTTGTTTTCCCTTTTGACAGGCATCACATAGTCCATCCTTGGTGAATTCCATCTGTGGAATGCCTCTAACCAGATTCTTTCTAACCAATAAATTCATGGCTTTGAAATTCAAATGGGCTAGTTTCTTGTGTCAAGTCCAACTTTCTTCTGTATTGGCTTTGCTAAGTAAACATGTCTTACAGAGTGAAAATCAGCCACATAGACATTCCCTTTTCTTTCTCCAGTTAAGAGAATTTCACCAGATTCTTTGTTGGCTATGAAGCATGATTCAGTTGTAAACCACACACCATTACCATTATCACACAGTTGACTAATACTGAGCAAATTGTGCTTCAATCCATCAACTAGTGCTACAGATTCAATGATAACATTTTCTTTTGCAATTGAGCCATATCCCAGAGTAAAACCTTTGATGTTATCTCCAAAAGTAATTCCTGGGCCAGCCTTTCCACAAATTTTGTGAGCAGGGACAAATCTCCAGTCATGTGCCTTGAACATCCACTATCCAAATACCAGAGATTTTTCTTCATGTTTCCCTGCACACACATAAAACAATCAAGTTGCTTTTGGTACCCAAGTTGCCTTGGGTCCTCTTTTATTAGTTGCAGCCTGAGTTCCTGTTGTCAACATAGGTTCCTTTTGTTTTGGTGGGTTTAAATCCACTTTAACTTTAGGAGTTGACTTTTGGGGCTTTGACACCTTGGAACTCATGGCAGAATTTCCATGAATTTCATCATTTACATTAAGCATGTTCCATGGCATACCAGGCATGTTCATATTAGGATATGCAAAGAAGGGATTATACATGTATGGAACTTGTGTATAAGGCATATGAACATTAGGTGCAACCAAATTAGAAGACATGGCATTCATGAGCATAGGATTGGTAAACATGGCATTTGCAGTCATGGCATGTATATTTAAATCATTTGCAGATATAGAATTCTTTTCACTTTTGCATTGCATGGACAAATGATTTACACTACCACATTTAGCACAGACTTTTCTAGGTGCATACATATCAGGAGTGTAGTTACTGTGCTTATTTATGCCTACTTTACCATTCCTATTCTTTTTCTTTTTCTCAAACTTAGGTTGAGTAATTTCCACAGGTGCTATCTTTTCTAATTTTTCTTTTAGTTGTTTCTTGGATAAGCTACCTATGTTGATTTTCTCAGCCTCAGCCTCAACTTGATTTTTGGTTTCCTTAACAAACTTAATAGGAGTGCTAAATTTGTTCTTTTTATTAGCCATTGATGATTTACTTGTCGATGGATGCTTATCGATTGATTCAGCATCAATCGATTGATAATCCTTATCAGTTGATGAAGGATTAGCAGTCGATTGATCTTTATCCATTGAAGTATCAGCCAATGACTTGCCTATTGATTTGGGGAGTTCTCCTAGAGTATCTACACCCTGAACATCAATAATTTGTTTGGCAGTTTTAGCAGACCTATTCCATTTGCTAATGGTTTCAATTTCTTCAGCTAATTGTTCTTTCAACAATTCTTCTCTTTTCAAACTGTTTACTAGTTCATTCCTAGCATCCTTTCCTTCCTGCTTAAATCTTTCTAAACAAACAAGTTCATTTTCAAGAAAAATATTCCTCTCAGTTAAGGCATCAATGGTATTCTTTAACTTGAGATTTTCTTTATTTAGAGATTTTAGAGTGACATGCAAATTGTACAGTTCATTAGACATTTCATTAATAGTACTATTGCATTCCTCAGATGTAAGCTCGGAAAAGTTGGTAGCTAGTACCTGATTAGATGCTGAACTAGCTTCTTCATCTTCATGATTGGCCATTAATGCAAGATTGACATATTCTTCAGAATCACTATCCTCAGCAGCCCAGTCCTTTTCCTCAGTTACAAAAGCCTTTTCTTTTTGTTTTAAAAGGTTAAAGTATTTCTTCTTATAATCAATACCCTCATATGACTTTGCCTTTTCTTGTTTTGGCTTCCTGCACTCACTTGAGAAATGACCAGCCAATCCACAGTTAAAGCATTTGAATTTAGATCTATCAACCAGATTTTTATTTTGATTGTTGTTTCTAAACTGGGATCCAGGCCTTTGAGCATATGGATTCTTCTTGAATTTTAGCTTTGAAAATTTCCTTGTCAGAAATGCAAGGTGCTCATCAATCTCATCCAAATCTGAAAGGCTGTATGTATAGACCTATATGTAACATAGGGTTATAACTCAACACAAGAACAGGACGTGTAAATAATATGAAGTTATCACCGGAATCAGGAAGACATGAAGACTTGGTAAAAACAAAGGATAAAGAAGAAATCTACAGACTTGAAGCATTAGCTCACTGGAAGAAGTTCATTAATATGTTCATGCCTCAGTGAAGAATAAAGGTTGAAGTATTCAAGGATGTGGAAGCAGTGAAGCGGTTGTCAAAGTACCAGAAAGATTCTAGTGATCCAAATCTGCAAATCAGTCAAGCAATGAATTGCAGAGCTCAAGTACAGGAATCGAGAAGATAGAATATACGGCAAATAGAAAGAATCAAAATATTAGATGGAATCTTGGAGTCTATTATAGATTGCTGGAGGAAGTTCATTCATATGTACAGACTTCAGTGAAGGATAAAGTTCGAAGATGTTCAGGGTTTCAGATATGTTTATGGTTCAGCATAAGTGCCAGAGGATTCCAATGTACTTACAATAGAAGCACTTCTTAACAGCTAGAGAAACAGGGCCAATTGAATAGTCAAGAAGATGTGAAGATCAAGTTCGTGTTAGTCGTTTGTGAACCAGACCAGTCGCACTAAACGTCAGCACAAAAGGAATTGAGAACTGCATCTATGTTAGAAAAGAATTGGCTGTATAACCGTTGTGTGCTAAAGCTCGGAGAAAATCAAGTTCAAGTAGTAAAGGTAAATTTATTAACTTGGTTGCAGTGAAAAGAAATATTACAGAGCTTTGAATCGTTGGAAAAACGGCTAAGGTGAATTACCGACAGTTGGTTTTAGCTGTTTGGCTGTTTCGTCTTATTTACCGATAGTTGGTTATAGGCTGTTTGGCTGTTTTGTCTTATTTCCGACGGTTGGGTTTCCTGTTTGGCTATTTCGTCTTATTTACCGACGGTTAGCAAATCACTCGACGGTTACCATTTTGGATATATTATTTATTTTATTTCACTCGACGGTTATGCATTTTGAGTCGATAGTTATTGGGTTCGACTGTTTCGTCTCGACGGTTACAGCATCTCGATAGTTAAGGAACTCAGATAAATATCCAGATTATTTATTCCATCGACGGTTAAGTCTCGATAGTTATGGCACTTCGATAGTTGAGGTTTAAGATTGTTTAATCTACAGCCAGTCACAGCATGCCACCTATCATTGATATCCTTGAGCAGAATTGTATTAAGTGATTTATTTCAGTCTCGATGGTTATCAACAGACTCACCGATGGTTATAAATAAAATGTCTCGACGGTTGTTAATTCAAGAAGTGAGAAGCAGCTCAGTTACTTGGACCACATGAAGCCACGTAGCTGTACTGAAAAAGTCTACACATAAATTGAAGCAGAGCCATTCATTTGAGTCAGTCTTCAACAACACAACAAAAATAACCAGAGAGAGAGAAGACGAAGCCGGAGAGGAGAGAACCCAGAAAAATCTATACCTCTTCACCGGAGATGTATTAGTGGCCGGTACCTTAACGGAAAATGTTCAGGGCCACTATATATCACTCTCTACGGTCTTAGTTTCCTTTGTACTGATCTAGAAATACTTGTATAGGAAATTGAGAGTTATATATTTTTGTTAAGCAGCGAAGAACTTGTTCTTCGGACCGGATTTGTTGGCCGGGTGTAGCAACCTCAGGGTTTATATTTATCAAATGATATATTCCCCGAATCTTGTGTTGTTTATTTTATTACTGATTTTCCAGAACCGAAATGATTAATCCTAAACACAGAAAATTAGTAAACAGCTCCGTAAACACTATTCACCTCAAGAACACGAGCCCACTAACCGAACTCTAAATTATTTATCCGCAAAAGATTCGAAAGAATTTTTTAATTTAGTGAGTATCGTATTCAACCCCCCTTCTACGATACTTCCGGGGCCTAACAATTGGTATCAAAGCTGACTGATTGATATACAAATCAAGATCCATTAGCTCAGTGAAGCTCGCCAGGCGGAAACTGTTTGGACTCATATTGGAGGCCTTGTTAAATAAGTTTAATTATAAACTTTTAATAAGTTTGTTTTATAAACTTTTATAAAATTTGTTTTATAAACTTTTATTAGTGTATATTATAAATTTTAATTAGTTTATTTTATAAACTTAGTATTATATTTATTTTATAAACTTTTATAAAATTTGTGTTATAAACTTTTATTAGTTTATATTATAAATTTTAATTAGTTTGTTTTATAAACTTAATATTAAATTTATTTTATAAACTTTTATAAAATTTGTTTTATAAACTTTTATTAGTTTATATTATAAATTTTAATTAGTTTATTTTATAAACTTAATATTAAATTTATTTTATAAACTTTTATAAAATTTGTTTTATAAACTTTTATTAGTTTATGTAATAAATTTTAATTAGTTTATTTTATAAATCTAATAAAGTTTAAGATTTAAATTTATTATAAAAAAAAATGAAAATGATTAACGTCGTCCATTTATTGAATTTACTCGGCCAGGTTCATGATTAAGGTGATCTGCGAGTTTATGCACATGTGAGGAAAAAGCAGTTGAATTGCACGCGCCTTACATGATTTCAAAAACAGTTGTCCGATAGTTACTAACTATCGACGCATCCCGATAGTTACTAACTATCGGAGCCGCATTCTGAAATTTTTTATTTTTGATTTATTATGTTTTAAAAATTTTAAAATTCTTAACTTTAAATTATTCATAAATATTAATTTACGATTTATTTAATTTTTAAGAAAATTTGAAATTCTTGAAAATTAAATTTTTCTGTAAATATTTATTTTTGATTAATTTATTTTTTTTTAAGGAAATTAAAATTTTTGGAAATTTAATTTTTTCTTAAATATTAAATTAAGGGTGTCGAAGCTGCTTGGACGTCGCAGAGTATTCATTTTTGAATTGCGTCTCAGAAAAAGATATTTGCCCCTGGTGTAATTTTTGTTTCCGGAATAAAAATTGACCAGTGTTTATTAAACTCTGAAACATGATCATATAGTATTTTTACTGTGTAATCATGTCTTAGGTATTAATATTGGCGAAGTTTCTTTTTGAGAAAAAATGTGAATCATTAGTGTTACTCTTGGACATAAGCGCCTCAGATGTTATTTTGGCCTACTTAACGTTTTGAACCTTTAATATCTATTTTAGATTTATTTATTTTTCTAAGAAAATTTAATATTCTTGTTAATTAAATTTTTCTTAAATATTAATTTACAATATTTTAATTTTTAAGAAAATTCAAAATTCTTGAAAATTAAGTTCTGTAAATTTTATTTTTGTTTAATTTATTTTCTAAGAAAATTAAAAATTCTGTAAATTTAAATTTTTCTTAAGTACTTATTCGAGGATGCTCAGAAGTTAGTAGTTGAAGATTTTTACGAGTTATTGAAGACAATGAAGATCGACTGAAGATTATCCAAAGAAGTTGATTCTGGTTATGAAAAGATTATTTCGGTACAGTTTTTAGTTGGTTTGAGTTGAATTTGAAGATGAAAAATCTTAGGGGTTTAAGTAGTGTGAAGGAGAACAAACCGGACATCCTAGCATCTCAGTACAGAAGCCTTAAAGATTATTCTACATGGAGATTACAGGAAGTTCGTGCTAACACTGCAGATCATCTGGAACATAGGATTACAGCTACAAGGGAATCTAAGGATACAACCACATTATTTTTAGATGAACTATTTGTGTGCTGAAGGCCTATGAACTGGAACAACAGCTGAAGCAGATAATATTTGGTAAAGCAGGTTGTTAGCATATCCACTGTATTTGTGACCCAGGAACCAAATTTGATTGAAGTCAAGGTTGAAAACCTCTGAACAGAAATGAAATGATCCTAGAAGCTGAATTGAAGATGTTGTAGCTCGAGGTAGTGGTCAAGGTGTTGCATGTGAATTTGACACTTTGGAATAACTTGAGAACTGGACTGCAAGTCAAGCCTGCAAGGCAACATGAAGTTCAGTGACATCAGATTCAGACGGAATCCCAATTCTTAATCTAAGGTCGTTACCTATAGATTCCGTAAAGGAGATTTTCAAGTACAGTTCAAGAGACGGTTGCAAGACATGGATGGTTTAAAGTTGAAAGACAAGATCAGGAGTTTGCTACACAGTTTGAAGAAGCCTGTACAAGCAAAAGATGACAGACACTATGTTGAGTTGTAGCATGAATCACAAGCATTAGTGAGGATGCAGCAAGGAAAATCATTTGTTGGTGAAGTTAAATGCAAGGATGATTCTATCAGTGACAGTGATGAACCAAATGGAAATCTGGCATCAATGACCAACACTGGAGATGAATCACTAAGCACTTCACAGGTACACTTTCTAACTAGTATACGTTTATCTAATTCAGAATTGTATGATGATTAGGTATTGAAATGTATTATATTCATGTCAGCATGTTAGCATCTTAGGACTTAAATGCTTAATTGATTGCTAAGAATAAGATTGCATGCTAGGATTCATGAGTTTAAATATGTACATTTCATACTTGATTTTATATGCAGTAAAATGAATATCTAGAATTAGATAGGGTGTTCTAGACGGTTAGGTGTATCCCTAAACATTTGCTGGAACTTGATTTAAATCTTATGTGATTTAATACCTCTGCTAATGTTGTGAAAATTGCTAATAGACAAACAGGTCATAGATCATATATTTCATATTCTTATGAATGACTTGATAAGTGTATGTGGAATTTGATATTGCTTATAATGTTTTACTCAAATATTCTGCATATTCTTAAATTGTTTATGTGCTTATTTTCACATGATTTGCTTGCACTCACATAGTTGCACTTAAATGTCATATTAGATCATGTATTGCTTGATTAGGGATAAGATGGTAGAATTATCTAAGTTGTCAGTAACATTTGTAGATTCAAGGTTTAATCTAAAACTGACTTAGGTAATTAGAGATAATTAAAAATGTTAGACAACGACAGAAATGGACTAGACAGAATTAGTAATTAATTTGTTAGTTCTTCTATCCATGTGCTTTTATGCATATTAAAGCTGTTGTTATCTCTGATAATATCTCTAACCCATCAGGACTCAATTAAAATTGAGTACCAAGAAGCTTAATCATTTGTGATTGCAGAGTATGTAACTAAAGGCAAAAGTTATGTGACTTCGTGACACTTATTGTTCGAGGCATATGATTAAGATTAAAGCTCTAATATCACAGTGGTTGAGAAGGCCTCCCCGATGGTAACCTTTGGAGATGACAGCAAAGGATGTACAAGGGATATGGCTTTCATGATTTAAGAACTGTTATCAGTGGAAGCATCTTTCTTGTGAACAGACTTAAGCACTATCTACAGGGCACTAGGAAATTCTTTGTCAAGGGTTTTCTAGAAAAGCATTGAAAAGGAAAAGTGTTTAATCTTAAACAAAAAGGTTGGCAGCTCACTCAACTGAGAGTGAGGAAATTTGTTCGTAGCTGACATGGATTTTGTATGCAAAGGTGAAGTGAACTTTTCAGTAAAGCTTCATCAGTAAAGAGTTAGCTATGACAAGAGAAGCTCTCACACTTGATTTTCAAGACAATGGATTCTCTAAGAAAGATGAAATTGGTGAGAGGACTGCTTCTAATGGAATTCTATCCAGAAGGACATTTTGAAGTATGTCACATTTAGGGAAGTCAATGAAAACATCACACTGAAGCAAGTTATGTCATGGAAGAAATATGCTTAGTGGTGATTGATGACCCTAGTTATAATTTGGTGATGTTCGTGCATTCAACATATATTGAAGCATCACAGACGGTGATTGATCACATCAGAAAGATCAGTTGGAAGTAAAGTAAGCTGTGAGAACTTTGAAGTCAGATAATGGAACCGAGTTTCGCGAATGAAGTTCTAAGTAAAGTCTGCACTTTAAGGGGATTATGAAGCTGAAGCAATTAACACAGCATGCTACTGTATTCAACAAAGATCGTGAAAAGACTTAGTCGAAAGCTATCAAGGCATTTGTGATTAAAAACTAAAAGGTGATTGAAAGTCTGAATGTATCGTTCAACTACACCAAGCTCCCAAGCATTCAAATGAAAGACTATTCTGAATCTTTGAAGTATGACATCTTGTCAGAGTTAAATTCAGATACTGATGATGAAACTGAGGTTGCAGAAGGAAGCAATGATAATGTTGGTGATTCAGATCCTAGCAGTGGAAATGGTAGTAAATCTACACAACTCGTGGACTTTAACAGAATCCACTGAAAAAGGTGAAGGATCTTCAACACATCCTAACAGCAACTTAGGGGGAGCAAAATAAAAGAAGGATCTACTAGTCGTACTCAACACAATGAAGATCAAAGGAATACATTAAGAACATATCTGCCGAGACAAAGGGTTAGAAGTCAAAGTCATTCCTGGAGTCTAGTTCTTAGTAAACCGGATTTTGAGTAAAGGCTAGAAGTGCTAATCAAAATGAACATATATTTTTCGGGACCCAACAATCAATAATTGGTATCCCAAAGAATAGTGAAGATGCACTGATTGATCCAGATTGGGTGATTGCAAAAGCAAGATGATCTCAATCACTTCGAAGGCAGAAATTATTGAAGCTGGAACCCAGACCACTAAAGTCGAAGCTGAAATTGGTACAGTAAGGGTTCACAGAAACTGGAGAATAATTGGCATTGTTATGAGGGACAAAGCCAAACTGGTTGCTACAGGTTACTATCAAGTAGAAGGTAACGATGATGATGGAAACAGAATTTTCGAGACTTTCAAGATCTAACAGCAAGCACCAGTGATGAGATTTGATTCTTTTAGGGCCTAACAAGATGAGGACCTAACAAGATATCCCTAGCACATGTGGAGCATTCAAGCATGAAGATCTATCAGATGAATGTGAACAAGTGCACTCCTGAATGGTGAGTTAGAAGTTGAAGTTGATGTACAACATTTCCTGGACTTTGAAGTAGCAGATCATTGGAATTTGTATATCATTCTCTTCACAAGCTCTCTATGAATGGAGTTAGGGATTGAATCAAATCGTCAAGGACATGGTATGACACTCTAACGACTAATTACTTGAAAATGATTTTATATTAGAGTAGTTATACACATATATCTCTCTAGAATGCAAGGCACACATAATGTCATATATATGTGCTAGTATACCTTGAGTATATTATATGTGGGTCTACTAACGAAAATTTGGCAAGGGATATTTGCTAAGTTAATGCAGAGTAGGTAAGATGAGCATGTTGGAAGAGTTGCAATTCTTTTTGGATTACAAGTAATTCGAAAGAATGATGACAATTAAAGTAAGTCAAGGATCTTTTGAAGATGCGCAATTTAGAAGATTCTAGACCTGCCAAGACTTCTTGCCAACAGACCACTAAGCTTGATCAGGGCAAATCAGGTATATGAACTGAAGTGACAAGCTATAGAGGTAATCAGCTCATTACTTATTCAAATGCTAAAGACCATATATTTTATTCTCGATATGCCTATGTGCAAGTTTTCAAGTGGATACTAGAGAATCTTATTTTATAGCTAAGTTATGAATTGTTAGATATCTTAGGGGATCACCAATTCTTAGAATCTGGAACCCTAAAGATACTAGGTTTAACCTAATTGGCTATATAGATATAGATAATGCAGGTTGTAAGAAAGACAGGGAAGTCATTCCTAGAAGCTGTCAATTTCGTGGAAGAAGTTGGATTCTTGTTGAAATGAGAGAAAGCATTCAACACACATAGTTGCAGCAAAGGCTAAACTTAAAGCAGCTAGTGAATGTGATGCTCTGATCTACTAGACAATGAAACCACTTCAACTCCAACAACTCTGTTGATCTCTCCACACCACTTAAGGAACAAGCTCATGGACACCAGGTATCATTTCTTTCGAGATTGTCCTTAATAGAATAACTTGCAGATATTTGTTAAACAACTTGATGAATTCATTTTGTCTAAGTTGGTTAGTGAATTTGGGATATTATTTATATGCATATTTGTTGGAAATCTCATCTGCAATGAATTCTCAAATGAGTTCACAAGTATTAAATTTTCCATATTTAAAGGACTTGTGAATTTATTTTAAATCCAGTACCTCATACTTTTTGCTACTAGTTTAATTATCATGCTTACAATGCAATATACATAAGTGGTAGTTAAATTATTTAGCATAAGTTAGAAGCATAATTATTTGCATGTTAAATATTTAATGAGTATTAGTCAAGATGTCTTGCTTAATTGCTCTGATATTTTGCTCCGATATTCTTAAATATTTTGTTACAAATAATTGTGATACTTTTGATATTAGTGACAGTATTTAGAATTTCTGTTCTAAGTAATTAATGCATATTTCAAAACTCACTAATATTGGAAGACGAAGTATTTTCTAAGTTATGTGTATAAAATTCTCAATATTTTATATACTTAGAAAATATTTCTAAATTTGTTTTAGTTGCGAGAAGTTGCAATTAGGAACACAAGTGTTAAATATCTATATTTAAAGGACTTGTGAATTTCTATTCATCTATTTTCTCGAGCTTACATATATCAATAATAATTGTTATGAGTATAATTGTAATATGTTAGAGTGACAATTATTAGATATAGTGTAGGAAGTTAGATGCTAATATTCAATCTTATGAATATTTTAGTATTTAGCGAAATTATTTTATCCTATTAAAATTATGGATTGAAGCAATTCAATGATTATCAGTTTCATAATTTTGATTTGATAAGATATAATAAGCACAATTTCTTGAATCTTGAAATTATTGATAAATATCAAATAATTGGTATCAGCGTGCAATTAATTGTGATATTTTTAATATTAGTGATAATACAAGTTGTTTATCTGAAATCACTAATAGTAAAAATATATATGCTTATTGTTCTACTGAATAATTGTCATGTATAGTTTATATAAATGCATGTGATTGACAATTGCTTAGTACAACATAAGTATTTAATTTATTTTGGTTTATTTAAATCATGATGATATAAAACAATTCAGTGAAATATCTGTTCCATGATTTAAGTAAATTAAAATAAATTCGAAGCATAATTATTTGTAGTACAAGTATTATCTTTTATTACTTTGTGATAATTGAATAATATTTTATTGCAAAATAATTGTGATATATTGATACTAATGGATTTACTTAGTTTTTATCCTTAGCAACAATTGGTATCAATATATTTAGTTTTCTTTCTTTGACTGGTTTACGATCCTGAATGTATTTAAAAGAAATTTTTGTCTATTTCTTTTTCAAAATGTTTTATGCAAAAATACATTCATTTGTCTATCAGTTTTAGTTAAGAAAACTTAAGAATTCTTTTTCAAAACTTCTCTTTTGAAAAACTTTTCTTTAGGATAATTTTTCTCCAATCTCAAAATCTTTTATCCTCTCTCCAAAGCTGGTTTTAAATGCTATATTTTCAAAACCGTTTTCTCTTTTAATTTTTCTTTTTAAAGTGGTAGAAACTTTGTGACTGCTATTTTATTTGGAAAAATTATTTTAACTTCGAGGTATCAATCACTTGTAAAATGATTTGTTTTTAAACACTTATTTCAATGTATGTTTCATATTGATTCATAGTACCAAAACAGTGGTTGTTGCTTTGAAGGCCTAGTACTGTATTGTTAAGCATTCATTCACCCCAATTGTCATGTTTTTATTTTAAGTCGGGGATATTATCATGCAGACGAAAATGATGTAAATCATAATTGCATTATGAGTCAGAAAATCATTATCTTCTATCTGATAAGGATGTTTTGCAAAACTGTTTTCAAAACATACAGTATTAAGGTTTAAAGGAAAAGAGTCATTTTAATTGAGATAAAATTTGGTAAAAGAGTTGAGTTTCTTATTTGGTATAAATTCCCGCGTTTTATTGTAGGAAGTTTGCCTTATAAGAAATTCATAAGGGATAGAATTTTTCTCTGATACTCCCGTGTTTTATTATGGGATAAGTATCTTAAAGAAAATTTCTATTGGTGTCACGCTCTTAAATGATAAATCTTTAGAACCGATAAAACTCTTTTATTAAAAGTGCTTTAATGCAATTCATTACCATTCCTTCTTATATTTTTCTTTCTCCTTGAGATGAAAAATATGTTTTGGAATGTTAAAGTGATTATTTATTTATCTTATTTAATTGATTTTATCCGTTTAGCCCCCAGTGGCTATAAAAGCTGGCCAAGAGGTTGAAAACCCATCAATCTCTTACCCAGGCCATAATACCAAACACTGATTCATTCACTTCCATATATTAACCCTTGGAGATATAAGAAACTTATGTAAATTAGAGGTTGATAAGGGAGAAACTGCACTTGATGCAGCAAATAAGGATGACGTCGGAAGTGCACCCACAGCTCTACCTCCAGAGAAGAAAAGTAGTATACAAATTGAGGTATCTGTAAGCTCATCTGCATCTTCTCAAAAGTATGCAGAGCTGAAAAGGCAATAAAACTGTCTCTGGAATCGTTCTCTCAACAGGATGAGTCCATTGAAATTCGCTCGTCAGCCAGAGCAACTTGTAATGAGTCAAGCACACCACTAGCGCTCACACTGATGGTAAGCCTAAACAGATAAATTCTAGGAACACATTGCAAGACGTGCACAGTGAGAGGTATAGGCATGTTAACAAATTACCTGTCATTGGGTTACGAGGGAAACGTAGACTCTAATTTGCCATTCATTACATTGTCTACTACGTCGCCCCTCCTGGAAGGAACATTTCCAGATCCTGAGAAGGAATGTCCACCTCCCATTTATGGAGAAGGTGTGAGGCAACTCCTTGATAGAACAAGGAAGGATTCCCTAACAGATTTTAAAATCTTGGGATAACCCATCTCAAAGAGGTGAGGCTCCACTAGACAGTGATTTAGCAAAAGCTATTGAGTCTGGTGCTGAGACAGTGCTTATGCATGATAGATCAAGAACACCTCAACGAGGCAATTCTCCACTTGATAGTGATTCAATTCATTCTGATGAATAAGGTGATGAGAATAATGAATTGACGGATTTCACTTGCAGGTACAGAAGGCTATATTTGGAATGCAGAGTGAAAGTAAGGGAGAGAAACACTTAAGTGAAAGTGAGGGAGAGATACACTTGAGTGAGAGATAGGGAGAGAAAGAGTGAAACACTTCTAAGTGCTCGACACTTGAGTGTAAACACCAACAGAACGTAGTAGAAGTGAGGAAACCATAGACCAAACACTTACCCTTGCTACTTGCTACTTCTGAAAGAAAAGCTACTATATTTTTCCCGATCAATGACAGACGAGAACTTTCCTTGGAAGACAAACCATTCAAAAGTGGGCCATTGGAGGATTCCTCAACTAAGGGGGAGAATTTATAAGAAGAAAAAGGAAGTTAATAAAGTCTTATCTTCGTACTTTGGAAAAGTTAATATCCTAAAGGGGTTCGTATCCTGGATCATTAAGGGAAGTTCCTGGATCCTTAAAGGGAAAAGGGGTTCGCATCCTTGGGAGAAGTTAATATCCATAGGGGGAGATTTGAGACGAGAAAAAGAAAATCTTATCTTCTGATCCTGAGGGGAAACAACAGAAATATGGGAGAATCAAGAAGTTGTATTCTATACTTGAAAGGAGTTGTCAGAAGAGGATTCCTAATCCAAGTGGGAAGAACAGAGGACTATTCCATTGATTTTCTAAAGGGAGAAGAAGAATAAGAAGGAGAATCACATTTTCAAGGGGAAAACATTATTTGAGCAATGTTCTATATTTTATTGAAGATGTTCCCAGGAATTTTGATTCTTATGAAGCTCAGTTTATGATAAGTTCTTTGTAGGTCAAGCTATGAAGGATTTTAAAGCAGAGAAAAGCTCAAACACAGAGGAATGAAGATGATATCTATTGAAGATGCATTCAGTGCTAAAGGAACACTCATTTTCTATTTCTCTTTACTTTATAGAAATCTGGAAATGTATTATATCATCCAGAACCCAAGTAGTATTATTTACAAATCTAGAGCATTAATATTTTCTTGTAGTTAGTTGAGTTATCCTCTAGGGATTTGCTTGTTAATCTCTACCAAACAAATAGGGGGAGATTGAAAGGCTGTATGTATAGACCTATATGTAACATAGGGTTATAACTCAACACAAGAACAGGACGTGTAAATAATATGAAGTTATCACCGGAATCAGGAAGACATGAAGACTTGGTAAAGACAAAGGATAAAGAAGAAATCTACAGACTTGAAGCATTAGCTCACTGGAAGAAGTTCATTAATATGTTCATGCCTCAGTGAAGAATAAAGGTTGAAGTATTCAAGGATGTGGAAGCAGTGAAGCGGTTGTCAAAGTACCAGAAAGATTCTAGTGATCCAAATCTGCAAATCAGTCAAGCAATGAATTGTAGAGCTCAAGTACAGGAATCGAGAAGATAGAATATACGGCAAATAGAAAGAATCAAAATATTAGATGGAATCTTGGAGTCTATTATAGATTGCTGGAGGAAGTTCATTCATATGTACAGACTTCAGTGAAGGATAAAGTTCGAAGATGTTCAGGGTTTCAGATATGTTTATGGTTCAGCATAAGTGCCAGAGGATTCCAATGTACTTACAATAGAAGCACTTCTTAACAGCTAGAGAAACAGGGCCAATTGAATAGTCAAGAAGATGTGAAGATCAAGTTCGTGTTAGTCGTTTGTGAACCAGACCAGTCGCACTAAACGTCAGCACAAAAGGAATTGAGAACTGCATCTATGTTAGAAAAGAATTGGCTGTATAACCGTTGTGTGCTAAAGCTCGGAGAAAATCAAGTTCAAGTAGTAAAGGTAAATTTATTAACTTGGTTGCAGTGAAAAGAAATATTACAGAGCTTTGAATCGTTGGAAAAACGGCTAAGGTGAATTACCGACAGTTGGTTTTAGCTGTTTGGCTGTTTCGTCTTATTTACCGATAGTTGGTTATAGGCTGTTTGGCTGTTTTGTCTTATTTCCGACGGTTGGGTTTCCTGTTTGGCTATTTCGTCTTATTTACCGACGGTTAGCAAATCACTCGACGGTTACCATTTTGGATATATTATTTATTTTATTTCACTCGACGGTTATGCATTTTGAGTCGATAGTTATTGGGTTCGACTGTTTCGTCTCGACGGTTACAGCATCTCGATAGTTAAGGAACTCAGATAAATATCCAGATTATTTATTCCATCGACGGTTAAGTCTCGATAGTTATGGCACTTCGATAGTTGAGGTTTAAGATTGTTTAATCTACAGCCAGTCACAGCATGCCACCTATCATTGATATCCTTGAGCAGAATTGTATTAAGTGATTTATTTCAGTCTCGATGGTTATCAACAGACTCACCGATGGTTATAAATAAAATGTCTCGACGGTTGTTAATTCAAGAAGTGAGAAGCAGCTCAGTTACTTGGACCACATGAAGCCACGTAGCTGTACTGAAAAAGTCTACACATAAATTGAAGCAGAGCCATTCATTTGAGTCAGTCTTCAACAACACAACAAAAATAACCAGAGAGAGAGAAGACGAAGCCGGAGAGGAGAGAACCCAGAAAAATCTATACCTCTTCACCGGAGATGTATTAGTGGCCGGTACCTTAACGGAAAATGTTCAGGGCCACTATATATCACTCTCTACGGTCTTAGTTTCCTTTGTACTGATCTAGAAATACTTGTATAGGAAATTGAGAGTTATATATTTTTGTTAAGCAGCGAAGAACTTGTTCTTCGGACCGGATTTGTTGGCCGGGTGTAGCAACCTCAGGGTTTATATTTATCAAATGATATATTCCCCGAATCTTGTGTTGTTTATTTTATTACTGATTTTCCAGAACCGAAATGATTAATCCTAAACACAGGAAATTAGTAAACAGCTCCGTAAACACTATTCACCTCAAGAACACGAGCCCACTAACCGAACTCTAAATTATTTATCCGCAAAAGATTCGAAAGAATTTTTTAATTTAGTGAGTATCGTATTCAACCCCCCTTCTACGATACTTCCGGGGCCTAACAAAATCATCCTGAGAGCATGTTTCATCTTCTTCACACTTGCTCTTTCCTTTTCTCTTGAATGATTCTTCAACAGCATCACCAGCCATCATGACTGACTCTTCTTCATAGCCATTTTCCTTCTTCTCTTCATTTCCCTTGACTACCAAAGCCACAGTTTTCTCTTTTCTTTGATTCTTCTCAATCTCTTCATCTTGTTCGATTTCCAACTCATATG
The DNA here is from genome assembly GCA_028671895.1 of Oenanthe sinensis. Taxonomy (NCBI): domain Eukaryota; kingdom Viridiplantae; phylum Streptophyta; class Magnoliopsida; order Apiales; family Apiaceae; genus Oenanthe; species Oenanthe sinensis. The sequence goes on along the minus strand of CM053803.1, from coordinate 28,608,477 downwards.
TCTTGAGAATACCATAAAGTTTCTCCAGTGTAAAATCCTTGAAGTCCTGAGATTGTCTAATGGAAACAGTCATTGGTTTCCATTCTTTTGGAAGAGATCTAAGAAATTTTAGATTTGTATCCTCAGTTGCATAAACCCTACCATATAGCTTCAGTCCATTTAACAACTTCTGAAATCTGCTATAGGTGTCATTGATAGATTCTCCACTCTTGAAATGAAATGATTCATATTTTTGAATCAAGAGTTGCATCTTGTTTTTCCTTACTTGTTCAGTTCCTTCACACAGAGTTTGAAGTGTATCCTATACTTCTTTTGATGAAGTACAGTTTATAACATTGTCAAACATATCTTTATCTAGACCATTAAACAGAATGTTCATGGCCTTCTTGTCTTTGAGTACTTCTTTTTCATCCTCTTCTGTGAACTCAGAAATAAGTTTTGGAACATGTCTGTCAAGTGCAGGAGTTCCATCAGGGTTTACACCTGTGACTAGCTTCATGGGAACATGAGGACCTTTTTCTATGCAGTTAACATAAGAAGGGTCGAGAGAAAGAAGATGCAGATGCATTTTGACCTTCCATGGAAAATATTCATCTTTCTCTAAAACTGGAATTTTCACACCTGAATCTTTTTGACCCATATTGACTGTTCTTGATCTTTAAACTTTCTGTATGTTGAAAGCCTGCTTTGATACCAATTGTTATTCCTTAGAACAATGTCAATATTTGTAGAAGGGGGGGTTGAATACAAATATTAAAACTTTTTCCTTGTTCTAATATTTGTTCTTGATGTTTGAAAGAATAAGAGAATAAGTTCGAACAAATTAGTGCTAAAAATAAAAATGAACAAAGAGATTTAAAATTATTGATGGATTGGTTTTTCCATCAATATATATTTTTGCTCAATGCTCCTAGGTTAGAAGAAACCTAGCTGCGTTTACAAGATTAGAAAACAAATCAACTGTTCTTACATGTGCTCTCAAGCTTGAACAGTTGATTAAGAAATATGTCTAACTTGTATGTTTTCTAATAATGCTGCTACACTTGTTTATATATTTCACAAGTGTACTTTTACAATACCTATTCTAGTATTGTTTCTACCTGCCTTCCTTTTACCTTTTTCTATTTTTCAAAAAGGTTTGAAAGACAGCTTCTGATTGAGTCTTCACAGTCACTCTAGACTGTCTTCCATAGGTGTGCTTTTGATCTCTAGATCTTCAACAGATATTCTTTCTGTGTTGTCACACTCAATTGATAATTTGCTGTTAAGCATATTAATTGATCCATTCTTTAATCCATCAACTGATGTACTTCTTCGATTGATCTTTATATCCATCGATTGATAAAAGATGGCTTATCGATTGATAGATGTTATCAATCGATATATCAGTCGATGGGTCTTCACATCAGTTGATGGTCTTCAATGCTTGACTTGGCTTCTTCGATTGATCCTTCATCCATCGATGCTTCAATATCAATTGATCATCCTTCACTTGTGCAATTTCCTGTCTTCACATAATTACAATTTAACAGTTTAATTTACACATCAATTGATGATCCATATCAATCGACTCTAACATCAATTGATGAACAAAATATCAATTGATTTACACCTTATCGATTGAAATAGACTAAGTACACCTATGCTACAATCCAAATTATCAGTTGATTCATATAAACACTTCAACTGATAAATGGTTTCCTGATCAATTGATATTTATAACTTTCATATCAATTGATCAGTTACAACAAATAAAATTTCTGTGATTCTAAGATTAATGTTATCATCAAATCACATGTAGATTCCTAACATAGGTTAGGACCTCATTCCAGCCACTGGTTTTGCTTGACATGGATCTAGTCACAGCATCCAATATCATGTTCCATTCTTTCACCAGGAACTTTCTATACATCCCACCTGATAGATACAAATCTTCAGACCCTGGGCTTTACTTATTCCCAGTGTATCCAATCTTCATGAAAAACTTGGCAAGTTGTGTGTCACTTGCAGGCTCTTGAAAGGCAGCATCTTCTTCAAGAGTAACACCTAGAGCAATATTAATGTGGGAGGAGTCAATGATGTTAGAAGTGTTGTCTATTTGGAAAGTGATGGAATTGTTGTCTATTTAGAAAGTGATGGAATTGTTGTCCTTCTCCCCCTCACATGTAGCAGAGGTCCACAACTGTGACAACCACGGGATTTCTAATAAGGGACTTTTGGTGAGTGCATTAAAGAGATAGGAGTTGTTCATGAAGCAAATAAAAGGTTTGAAGGCTTATTCTGCTTCACCCACTGAAACCATGTTGGTAAAGTTGGTTTGGTGCAAAGTACAAACAATTTAAAGTCTAGACATGGTTGCAAGTTTGAAATGTGTTTAAGAACTGAAGAGAATATGAACGAAAGAAATGAAGTTGCAGAGAGAGAGTAGAGAGTTTTCAGGGCGATAGAAAGTTTGAGAGTTTAAAGAGAAGTAAAGAGTGAGAGAGATTTTACTGTTTGTATTTGTATGAAATGAAAAAGAAACTGTCAAGAAAGAATTGCAATTGATTTATTTGACAATTGTATTCTGGATTCACTCCTTCTTGACAGTAACTTCTGCGCTAGAAATCACAAGCACTCTTGACAGTAACATTAGCGGTTAGAGAATATATAAAATAAATGAATAATCCTAATATTAAATGTTGACAGTATTTTATGTGGGGATTTGGAAAACTATACTGTCAATGAATATTGATAGTAAGTTTATGAAAGTATGTTTCAGTCCCACATAATATACTGTCAATGCTTCTCAAATGATCGATAATAACTTATTACTATATGACAGTATGGATAAAACACACTATCAAGAAACTTGACAGTACTTTTTATGAACCTCATATGAATTAAGTTACTTAAAAATAAATTAGTTAACAAAGGTAAAATATCATCATGTGTATCCACTGTGACAGAAATTAAAACACCTCAATAGGCCATTAATTCACAGTGAATTTCAGTTAACTAAATTTTTGATCAACTAAATAAAATTACATTAACAGGATAAATTTAACATACCCAATTCACTCACTAGCCTGTTGAATGTCTTTTCAGTGGTTTTGTGAAAATATCTGCAAGTTGCTTCTCTGTGGGCACATAGATCAGCTTGATTGTACCTTTCTCCACATGCTCTCGAATGAAATGATGTCTGATGTCAATGTGCTTAGTTTTGGAGTGTTGAACAGGATTCTCAGAAATTGCTACGGCACTAGTGTTGTCACAAAAGATAGGAATTCCTTGGAGAGTCAACTCATAGTCCAATAGTTGGTTCCTCATACAAAGTAACTGATGAAACCAATCTTTCTCCCAAAAATAGACAGCTTCATGTTGTAATCTTTCTGTATATTCTGCAACCAGCATATTCTGAGTCTGAATATCCAACCAAGTCAAAACCAAATTCTTTAGGATACCAAAGACCTAAATCTTGAGTGTCTTTCATGTATCTAAAGATTCTTTTTACTGCCATTAAGTGAGACTCATTTGGATCAGACTAGAACATTGCACACAACCTTGTTGCAAACATGATGTCAGGCCTGCTAGTTGTTAGGTAGAGGAGAGAGCCAATCATTCCTCTATACATCTTGTTGTCCACATTCTTTCCTTTTGGATCCTTGTCAAGTTGAATTGCTGTTAAGATTGGAGGTTTTGCAAGAGATGAGTCTTCCATGTCAAATCTTTTCAAAAGATCCTTGACATACTTAGTTTGACAAATAAATATTCCATCTTCTTTTTTATAGACTTGAAGTCCAAGAAAGAATACCAATTCACCCATCATACTCATCTCATATTTGTTCTGCATTAACTCTAAATATTTCTTGCATAACTCTTCATTTGTTGAGCCAAAGATGATGTCATCAACATAAACTTGGACTAGAATGATATCCTTTCCATGTTTTTTATAGAAAAGATTTTTATCCAAAATCCCTCTTGTAAAATCATTTCTAAGAATAAACTTGGAAAAAGTGTCATACCAAGCCCTTGGTGATTGCTTTAAGCCATACAATGCCTTGAGTAGTCTGTACACAAAATTCTACATTTTTGGATCTTAAAAGCCTAGGGGTTGTTAAACATACACTTCTTCTTCTAGCTCTCCATTAAGAAAAGAACTCTTAACATCCATTTGAAAAACCTTGAAGTTGTTGAATGTAACAAAAGCCAAAAAGATTCTTATTGCCTCAAGTCTGGCAACAGGAGAAAATGTTTCATCATAATAAATCATTTCCTATTGACAGTAACATTTTGCCATCAGCCTTGCTTTGTTTCTTATGACAATACCACAATCATCCGCCTTGTTCCTACAAACTCATTTGGTGCCTATTACAGATTTATTCTTTGGTCTAGACACCAATTCCCAAACACAGCTCTTTCAAATTGATTAAGCTCTTCTTGCATGGCATTAATCCAATCTGAATCAGTCAATGCTTCTTCTAGAGTTTTGGGTTCAGTTTGAAAAAAGAAACAAGAGTACATGCATTCATTTGCAACATTTCTTCTTGTTTTGACTCTAGTTCCTGGGTCACCAATGATTAGATCATTAGTGTGATCTCTATTCCATTTTATTTCTCTTAGAAAGTCACTAAAGTCTTTAACACCTTGTTGGTTGACAGCATCTTTTGCTCTTGCCCTGTTGACAACATCAATTTCTTCAAGTCTACTATTCATGGGAACATTCCCAGAAAGATCAGTTGTTTGAGCAGTTCCTTCATTGACTCCAGGCTGGATATGAATAATTGTTAGACTAGAAATTGTGTGATCAACTCTTGGTGAGTCTTCATCAATCTCTTCTAGATAACCTTAATTTTCAAAGCTAAAGGTTATGTTTCTAGACTTCCTTCAACTCCAGAAAATTTTGTTTCTTCAAAGGTGACATTTACACTCTTCTCCACAGTCTTGCAATCAATGATGTTGACTCTGTATGCAGTCTTGTCAATTCCATACCCCATGAAGATTCATTCAAGTGCTTTAGTATTAAATTTTCCTTTGATCTCAGTTGAATCTTTCATGAAGTAGCACTTGCTTCCAAAGACATGAAAGTAGTTGACAGTAGGTTTCTTTCCTGTGAGCAATTCATAGGGTGTCTTTGCATAGGCCTTGTTGACTACAGTCCTATTTTGAATATAACAGGCTGTATTGATTGCTTCACCCCAAAAACAAGTAGGAATTTTTGCTTCACTCAATAATGTTCTTGCAGCCTCAATGATAGTTCTATTCTTTCTTTCCATAACACCATTTTATTGAGGTGTCCTTGGTGCAGAGAATTGTTGAGTGATACCATTGTCTTTACAGAAATAATTCATGATACTGTTTTTGAACTCAGTACCACTGTCACTTCTCAGGGTCTGCACCTTGTACTTGGGATTCTGGTCAAGAACCTTTAACAAATTAATAATCTCTTGAGCAGTTTCATCCTTGGTTGCTAGGAACCTCACCCAAGTGTATCTAGAAAAGTCACCAACCATCACTAAGGCATGTCTTTTTCTTGCCAGTGATTGCACATTCACAGGACCAAATAAGTCCATGTGAATAAGTTGAAATGCTTCATTAATTGAACCACTTGGAGTGCTTTTGTGAGTGGCTCTCCTTAGCTTCCCATTTTGACAATCATCACACAATCTTTCTTGACAGAATTCAAGTTGAGGAAGCTTTTTCACCAACTCTTTCTTCATTATATAATTCATTGCTTTAAAGTTCAAATGAGAGTTTCTTATGCCATAACCAACTTTCAGATGGAGAAGCCTTAATGTAAAAATAGTAGAATTTGTCTTTTCTTACTGATTCCAAGTCATCTATGAAGAGGCTTCATTTCCTTACACCTTACAGTGCTTCTTCTCATGTCTTCTTGTTGACAATGGAACATCTATCTTATTCAAATCCAACTTTAAGTCCTTTTTCACAAAATTGAGTGACACTCAATAAATTGTGCTTCAATCCATTTACTAGAGCAATTTTCTCTATCTTCAAATTTTCAACTTCCAGAATGCCATATCCCATTGTGAAACTAATGTTGTTGCACCAAAGGTCACATAAGGGCCAGCCATTTCCTTGAGCTGTGATAGCAGGGATTTATCACCTATCATATGTCCTGAGCATCCACTGTCAATGATCCACATGATTATTTTATTTTTCATGTTGCCCAGCAAAGCAAATATTTGAAGTTGTTTTAGGTACCCAACTTTCATTGGGTCCATTTTGCTTAGCTAGTTCACAGTTTGAATCTTGATCAGTTGCTTTTCTTTCTTTTGCTTTGAGCATGACTCTTGTAGCTACCCATTCAGTTTTGATAACTGGTGTAATAGCCTTATTCTTGGTTGGCTTGTCCATCCTAACTTTAGGAGGACTTGGAGTCTTTGCCTTTTCAATTTTAACATTCTTATGCAGGCATACTTGATTATTATGAAAAGGCATGTTAAAGCAAATACTCATCAAATTCATTCTACACGAAATGCAATCAAAATCACCACAGTGAGATACTTGTCTGTTCTTTAAAAGCATGTTGTGTAAATTTCCATTAATAGATGTAGCATTCTTTACTTCAGATTTACTCTTGGTATAGGCATGAGTTAAATGACTATAAGACCCACAATTGTTACACAACTTTCTAGGAGCATTAGGAATGTAACCATAATTATTCTTTTTATTTGTCCCTAACTTCTCATTTCTGTTCTTCTTGGTCTTCATGACAGTAGGTTTAGAAGTTACTGTCTTACTAGTGTTAATAGTAAGTTTAGAAGGAAATGTCTTGACAGTATGATTTGATCTTACTATCTTGACAACAATTTCTGAACTTACTGTCTTGCTAGTTTTGACAGCATCTTCTAGACCCTGAGTACTATCAAGGGCAAAGTTAACTGTCTTGGGGATTTTGACAGTATCTTTTGACTTAAGGGTCCTATTGACAGTATCATTGTCCTCGTCATCTAATTCTTGTTTAAGAATTAGTGATTCCTCGTCAAATTCAAACTGAGCCTTTTTTAATAGAGGATTCTTAACTCTTTTCAGTATAGAGGGTCTGACAGTAGGTTTTTCAGAACTAATGTCATCATCTACAGCATGTTTCTTACCATTTTTCTTTTCATAGCTAAACCCTATACCTACTTTTTGATTTTCGGTATTGTCAGCTTGGTATGGTTTTAACAATGAAGAAGAATTGTAAGCCTTGATTTTAAGTTCATTTTCAGAGATCTGTTTCCTGAGAATTTCCTCAATCTGGGAAACACATACTACCTTGTTCTTGAGAAATTCATTTTCATGTTGTAAGAACTTAAAAGCATTATGTTTAAGTTCTTGATTCTTGTTCTTCAATAACTCATTAGCACTAGACAACTTGGCAATCTCTTCATTTACAGCTAACATGCTTGTATGAATGTTAAAGATTTCAGAACTTAAACTTTCAACAGTTTTTTATACTGAGATGCAGTCATATCAACAGTAGAAAGAATGGGTATCTGACTGGATGAAGTAGGTGAGTCTTCTTCTGATTTTGCCATGAGAGCAATATTTACATACTCCTCTTCATCTTCATCATCAGATTCTTCCCAACACTTGTCTTCAGCTACAAATGTCCTTCCTTGTTGCTTTTTGAGCAAGGCATCATACTTGGCTTTGAGTTCTTAATAGTCATTGTCATTTCTTTTCACTTGTTTTGGCTTTTTACATTCTATTGCAAAATGTCCCATCTCATTATAGTTGTAACATCTTATCTTTTATCTATCAACCATTCTTGTCTTGTATCCACCTTTGCCATTTCCTCCAGGCTTTGAGGTGTTCCCTCTATTGAACCTGGAATCTTGTCATTTGGGCTTGAAAGATTTTTTTTCTTGAACCCCAAATTTGAGAAATTTCTCGCCACGTAGGCCATTGTTTTATTCTTCATATTATCAAGTTCATCCAAAGTGTAGAACTCATCTTTATCACCATCCTTGAGTTCAAGTGTCACACTTTCATCTTCATCAGTTACTTCTTCACTCTTGATCTATTGATGTTGAGATTCCTATAGCTGCAATATCTTTGGGTCTTGGATCACTAGAGCATTTGATGTATTGGCCATCTTTCCTCTTTGGCCATGAATAGCTCTTTTCTGTAATAGCTCTAGCTCATAGGTTTTGAGAATGTCATACAAAGTTTCAAGAGACACTTTAGACATATCTCTCCCTTCTCTAATGGCAGTGACCTTGTGCTCCAAGTGGTCAGAAAGTGTTAACATAAATTTCATGTTAACTTCCTTCTTATCATAGAATTTTCCATGCAACTGCAGGTCATTGATTAACCTATTAAATCTCTTAAATATCTTTGTCAACCCTTCACTTGGTTTGGCCATGAAGACCTCATACTGAGACACCAGTATATGTCTTTGATTATCATTCACCTCATCTGTTCATTCACACAAAATCTCAATGGTTTCCCATATTTGTTTTGCACTAGTACAATTGACAATATTATTATACATAACATTGTCAAGAGCCTCAATGATTATAAACTGCAAACAATCATCCAGAGAAACTTTTTTTTTCTGTATCATTGTACTCAGAAACCTTTTTAGGAACTCAGTTGGCATGTATTGTCTCACCCTCCATTGTGGTTTCAGGTACATATGACTGATGTATAAAAGGACCATTTTCTAAGATACTAAGATAAAGTGGGTTGGCTATTTTTATGAATAGTGTCATCTTTCTTTTCCATAGTGTGTAATATTTTTTGTCAAAGGTGGGCATTTTCATGCTGCTTACTTTATGTACTCATTTTTAGATCTTTTCAGGTTATGTATATTTAACATATCGCTCTGATACCAGTTATTAAACAGTATGAGTGTTGCAGAAGAGGGAAGGTTGAATGCAACTTACGAAATTATCACTATTCTTGTTAACAACAAACAAGTCACTAATAAAAGTAAGTTATGAAATGCAAACAACTAAGCAAACAATTGAAGACAGGTGTTTAACTTCAAAAAAATAATTTTTTTGTTTTGCTATAACTGACTGGAATGAGTATTCCGGCTACAAAGAACAATGAGCAATGAATTTGCTAATGTTTCTTGCTTGAGAGAAAACCTAACTCAGTTGCATAAGGAAAAATGCTTGTGAGATATATGTATTTATATTAAAACACATATCTCACTTACATGTGCATTTTTCCTTTGTCCTAGAATAAATCTCAAAATAGAAACTGTGCTTTTATGGTTCAACCTTGGCTTCATTCCATTTGTAGAAAAAGTTGTACTGAGATGACAGAAATCTTTGACTCCTGGTGCACATCTTATCTTTTTTTTTTGTCTTCTCCCAAGTTGAAGTAGTAGGCTTGACAGACTAGATAGTAATGTTTAATCATTCCTTATGCTTTCACTATCTAATCTGCTACCAGGAATAGACTTTCAGCTTCACTAAAAGTTTACTGTCAACTTTTAGCTCCTCTCTGGTGACAGTATCTTTGGCTCCGCATATGTTGCTATCAAGCCTTGATAAATCCTTGAAACTTACTGTCTCCAAAGTTGATGTCAACTATCGCCGCAAAAAGTGCTGTCAGTAAAACTTGATGTCTGTGAATCTTCATTCTCCATCAAGTTTACTGGCATTAGAATAGTTGTTGTCGTCTATTCCTTTGTGTTGTCACTTGAATATGATGTCGTAGGCTTCAGTTGTAGAATGTTACTGTCAAAGTCTTGACTCATGTTGTGCCTGAACACTTTGTGAACTTATACTTCATGGATCATGTTATTGTATTTTTATAAGACAGTAACTATTGAGACTTACTGTCACCTACTTAATTTTTAAACATACTATTACAAGTGACAACTAAACATACTGTCAATACACACATAGCAGTACATTTTACCTGGTTAATTTCTAATTAATCTAAGTAACTTCTAGTTTATACAATTTTAACACCACAATCCCTAACACCATATAATAGTTAATAATTTTTATAATATAAACATGTTTTACACTATGTTCTATACAATATTATTCAATATATATTTTGTAATTTATTTTTTTAATATGTTCTTAAACATATTTTTAATATGTTCTGTACTATTATAATTTTACAGAACATAATTCCAATATTTTTATAAGATTATTAACATGTATTAGTATTCAATTAAACATCTAATTTACATAATTAGAGCTTAATAATTAATTGAATCTGGTCAAATTAAGAAAAATAGGGGGTTTTTTCTCCGATTTCCCGGCTAATAATGAGTTCCTATTTAAAATTTAGTCTACCATTTTGTACCGATTATAGTAATAGATCATAAGAGTTTAATAAGGATGGTCAAAACAAATTGTAAAAAAAAATAGAAATCATCAATTTTTACAAGAGAAAAAAGTTTCAAATTTTATCATTTTTGGTGTCAAAAAATAGAAAAATGTTATGTAAAATGGATCCGAATGATTTAATTTTCGATCAACATATTCGAATAATCAAATATTTATTTAAGGCGTATGAACTAAATCATATTTTTTATGATATGAAAAATTAAATATTCAATTCGAATTGAACCAAATAAATTATATTAGAAATTAGAAATGAAGTTTCAACCTTAAATCATACCGATTCGAGTCCTCATTACAAATTTATAACACTTCACAAACGAAATAACGCTTAAGAATTTTTGTGTTAAATAGTAATTTGTAAAAAAAATAAAAAATTAAATCATCAACCTTTACAAAAATTTCAAATTTCATAATTCTTGTCTCAAAAAATAAAAACATATGATGTGAATTGGATGATTCAATCTTCAATCCACATATATTATTATGGGTCTCTAACAATAATTTGTTTAAACCATTTATCGGTTATAAATTTCTCGGGATAGGTTTAAACGGGAAATTTTTATAAATTCAGGGATCAAATAATTTATCCGCGTTTTTTGTAACTGTAGTAGGATATTATTCGATTCGCGGATTATTAGGTCAATTTTGGAGTGTAAATAGTAAATTTTCTAGTGTAGTTGGGTCAAAGACGTGTGCGAGACTGCGAGGCTATCATGAATGCATACAGTATAAATATTGGTCATCTGATTATGATCCAGTCTATCCCCGCCGTCTGCATCCAAAATCATGTCAAGAATAGGTCACCCGATTTAGAATCACTGCAGTCGTCAAGAGACCTATGCGTAGGCTCTACAATTGTTCACTTTGTGTTTGTAATATTCCAGGGATAAAAACACAAGGTCTGTATTGTTTAGTTGGTCATACTCATATCTTCGTATTTGATTTGTATTCAAAACACAATATCGAAATATGTCAATGTCTGTTCGAATTGTCCATGACAGAAAGAAAATCAATCAATCTAGGATAATTGATGAGAGTATCCATTTTGTAAGAATTACAAAGAACAATTATATATATATATATATATATGTTTTTAATTATTATTTTAAAAACCTAAAAATTTAATTAAATTTTCAAATTGTGAAGGTAAAAATGATAAATATAGAGATAATTTTAAATTATTATTAAATTTGTATTGAAAATTAAAATGAACATATATTTAGAAAAATATATATTTAAAAAACATGTAAAAAAGAATAAATATTTTTAACAGATATTTAAAGTGTTGTGACAAGGGAACTGACTTGTAGACAAAATAATGATAGATAGATGGGAGTATACATACAATAAATACAATTTGAGTTGGGGGCTCAAAGCACTGAATCACTGACTTGAGATATATGTACAATACTCGTATGTAGCAGTATATTATATATATAGGCCCTACAAAGGATATTTTCCAGAAATAATCTTTACAAATATTTTTCGGAAATAAACCCTTATTTTCAAGAAAAAATAGATATAATGTACTTTTTCTGAAAATAAGTAACTTAATTTTTATTTTAAAGATAATATTTGATTTTAAAATTTAAAAAAATATTTATCTTTAAAAAATATATTAAAATATATAAATAAATATATGAAATAAATAATTTATTTTAAATTTAAAAAAAGCGGATTGCGCGAGACAGTATATCATGTGTTAGCAAAGAAGATGACGGGAAGCAAGAAGATTTGTTGATATCATTTGTATTATCTCATTCATTCTATTAAGGGACTAGGCCTAGGCCTAGGCCTATAGTCTAATAGGCTATGCTTATGTTTTATGGTGGATTGGATTTATATATGTACTTTTCCTGCTGCTTCTGATGGACATGTCCAAACACTGGGGCCTTTAACTTATCTTACAAGTAAATTGAAAATTGAAAAATATTGTTATTTTTTAACTTAGGAGAGCCAAACATGGACACTAGTCACACTGTTATTCTAGGATCCACTTAATCGACTCTTCAAAAATATACGTTAATAAATATTTTTTTTAAAATATTTCATATATTATTATTCCTATGTTTAAAAGGTATATATATATATAATTAATTTTAATTTTTTTTTAGAGTTTTAAAATTATAAAAAAAGTTTGAGCTAAAAATTATTTAATTTAATTATAAAAAGTTAAAATAAATACTCCCTCCGAAATTATTGGCATGTTTTGACTTTTTAAAGTCAAATTGACTTTATTTTAAATAAGAATTAATAGTTATTGTTACATGTAAACATAATAAAAAATATATCAATAGAAAGAATATTTGATTTACTATAAGATACTATTTTTAAATTGTTTAAAATATGAAATAATAATATATAATTTGAAGTCAAAGTTCCATAAATTTGACTTTTTTAAGTCAAAAAATGCCAATAATTCCGGGACGGACATAGTAACTAATTAGAGATGAAGTGAGTAGAATCGAAATTCGAGCTGAGCTACCCAGAATTCGAACTTAAACTCGTATAATTAAATTTATATACTATTTATGTTTTTTATTATTTGACGTTTGATTTTCTAACACATATTTTTAGGAGTTTTATCACATTGCTAAAATTATTATTTTTCAAAAAAACAATTTGTAAATAAAAATATGTAATCAAAATTTTAATTTACAAAAATAATAATTTAAAAATAATAATTTTTACTATCCAATCAAAATAATTCAATATGTATGTCAAAACTCAAAACCACAAATAAAAAAATGGAGAAAGTACCAACCAACTCGAACTCGAACTCGTCGTGCGTATTTTGATTTTGTTACTAGGAACCGTGTATAGATTATTGAAATTTAGAATATAATATTACTGTAAGACACTACAGTAATCATTTGGGATTACTGTAAAACAACTGCATTACGTGGTGATTAAGCTTCCCACGTTTTTCTAACAACCTCGAATTCCTATTATTTAAATTTCTTTTACTTTTTCTATTTCAGAATTACGGAGTATATCAGTAAAACATTTGGTTAATTATTTAATCCTTGATTATCTCTTTCATTACTTCATATGTGACGTTGTAGTTACAGGAGGACAGCTTAATTAATGACACGTGGGCTGTTGAGGGTTTATCTCCGTTTGAACGGGGTGGTAGGGGACAGGTGGAGCATAGCTGTTCACTCGGACAGCTGCACCCAGGTTTATGGGGCCCATATCGTGTTTGCTTGGCCACCGTGGGGCCCTGTTACTTTATACTCCCTCCGTCCCGATGTCTACTTTATTTTTTGTGCAGTCAAAAGGACTTATCTTTGAGCGTAATTTAATAATAATATATAATAGAAAAAATTTAAAATTTTATATTGTTCAAAAGTATATATAATCTGCTTTGAAATATATTTTTTAATTTTCTAAAATTATAAATGAGTAATTTTTAAATTCTGGTCAAAAATTAGTCGATTTGACACAAAAAAATCAAAACAGACAGGTAAATAGGAACGGATGGAGTATTATATTTTTACGTCGCTTTTTTATAAACATTTGATATGTTTATGTAATTGAAAAATTAATTAGTTCATTTTATAAATTAAAAAATATATGTATTTTCCAATTTATAAACTCCTTATAAAGAAAGACAAACGATACATTTATATCTTGGTTTAACTTTTTCATGTATATAATTTATGTGAAAATAAGAGTATTAGGATATTTTTTCAAAAAAAAAGAAAGAAAGAAAGAGTATTAGGTTATAGGATTTATTAATTTATTATGAGCTATATTTCGAAACCATAAATTTTATAAGAAAAAATCAATTTTAGATAAAAATATATGGCATCGTTGACTTATAGTAATCAACTTATTAATAATTTAGAGTGAAATAATAACTTTTTGACACACATATTTAGGAGTGAAATACATATATTTATAATTAATAATAGTTTTTAATTTTTATATCACATAAAAATTTAAATTCTAATTTTTTATTTGATATAATTTTTTTAAAATTTTGTTAAATATATATATGTGTTTTTTACTCCTAAACATGTGTGTCAAAAAGTCAAAAAACTATTATTTGATACTAGAGAGAGTATTTAATAGCGTAAAAATCCGTACAAAGTTTTTTTTTCAATTCGTATTTTTGTTAAATAATTTTTTTAATAAAATTTATTATTTAATTTGAAAATTTATATTTTAACTCATTATTTTATCTGAGTTAGAACCTAACTATTTAACCAATAAAAATATTAAATTAATAATAATAATATGTTACACTTAATAAAAATTAAAATATAGTATAAATTTAAATTAGTTACATGTATGGTACTCAATTGTCTCTATTTAAAAGTCCACTTTGAAAAAAATACGCATATTAAAAAATATTAGTTGAATAAATTTCTTTATATAGGTATCATTAATTATTATCTTGAAAAATGAGAATTTAACTAAGTTTTAAAAAATCAAATATTATAAATGATAAATAAGGATAGTTTTAAAATTTTGTTTATAAATAAAAATGAATATGCATTTAAAAATAAAATTTATTTAAAAAAAGTTATGCAAGAGGAAGAAGAAGAGGAGGGGGTGGGGAGGATTTTATATTACTATCAAGTATCAAGTGGAGAAGATAAATTCAGCCTGTCAATGTTTCACCCTCCACATGATCATATACGCGGGTTGTGAAGATCGATCAAGATTTCGTCAAATCTGATTGCGATTCTTATTATAATAATCGAATGTGCTTTCCAATCCCTACATATTTAAATAGAAATTCTTGTAATTATCACACTGACATTTTGTATATTTCGTCAATGTCAATGTTAGTTTTTGTACTTTATACATACATATCACATATTCAGATTCCAAGTCCGAAACTTCGAGATGAACGTAGTTTCATGGTTTTGATAGATGGGCCAGGGGTTTGTTTCATCTTTATTTTTAGAAATAAATAATATATATATATATATATATTCGTCAAAATAAGTATTTACTCTATTTATAAAAAATAAGGTATTTTCGATTTTTTTTGATATTTTTGAAATTATGGTGATGCATGGCTGAAGGTTTTGTACCTGTCTGTCATGTTCAGTTAATTTAAACGTTTAAAAACTCTCACTTTTAGAATAATTCTCGAAATCATTTGATATGCATATTATAAATGAATTGCTATTCAATTTCATTCTAAATTTTGATATATAAAAATTACTATTACTTCTTGAATTGTAATCCACAATGAAAGTACTATTAAATTTGAAATCAGTTGATTATAAAATGTAACTAATATCGAAATGAAATTTTTATTTTTTGAAAACAAAAACTTTAGAACTTCTATTTGAACAAGAACATCGATGAGGAAAGAAGATGTATATAAAATCATTCCTTACGTCAGATATAGAATTAACTTGAGCACAATTTTTTGTGTCATTGTAACAATAACGAACTTACTCTTCCTTATTCAACTAACTAGGCTTCCCTAATCGAAAAAAGCTCTTGAACCAAGTGAATGGGCGCTGTCATAACCAAGTAATAAAAAGATTAAGAGTGGTAATAACTCCTCTTTAGAAGTGTTAGAGCCAACAACATCTCTAAACGAGTTCCTAAATTTAAAAATAAGGAATATGATATAAAATAAAACTTCAACAGTATCATAATTACTTAGGGGATGCTGTATGATATTTTAGTAAATAAAAAATTTATTTTCCTCCATTTTCTCACATATTTTCCATTTCTTTTTTTTCTATTTCCTCCTCTTTAAGACAAACTATATTCAAATTTATTATTATTATTATAATAGAAAATGAATACAGGGAAAATTGTTGAAATTGACATGAAAAATAAATTACTTAAATCACTAATATTTATTATTTTATAATATTTATAGGAATCAAACTCAGACACTTGCTCTTCCTTACCAGAGGCAAAAAAAAATCCTAAGGAGAAACAAAGGTGAAAGTAGAGACCCCAACCATCCCCACCCCACTCTTCACTTGATGTACATTACAATAATCTTAGGCGCTACCCTACTACTATCAATGGACTTTGACCTCCACAGTACTATTACTCCCCTACACGATTCCCTATGCACACATCTCTTATATTATACTCTCCGATGCTATGGCATATCCATCTTTTAACAATGCTGCTGGGACCATCGGTGGCCATTGAATGATTTCTGTCCACCTCTCTCTTGTGTTAAACAAAAAAGTGGTTTAACCATATAATTGATTCGAAAATATATTGTAGTAAAAAAAACATTAAAATGGTACTGTAAAAAGGGCGTGAAGAGTGTGTAAACAAAGAGAGCAAAGACAAGAAACCCAGCTCATATTTCTCCTTGCTTTCTCTACTTTTCATGTTGGCTCAAGCTGCTCCTCTGCCCCAAATACCCTTCTTTCACAACATCATAAAGATAAAGCATATGACCCCGCAAACTCATTCATCTCATTGTACTATACGTCTTTGTATGAAGCAGATGTACATATACATCATATATATTTACATAGAGCAATGTTGCACACATTGAATTACTTGTAAAATTATCCCACAAAAATTTCATACTAACAATCTTTTCTCTTCTATGAGCTGTCCACTCTTATTCCCAACTCAGTCGTTGCTGAATTTCTTCTAGGGAATCAAATACTAATTTCCCAATACCCCTCCTAATATCCGTTCCAAAGCCTTGGCATTGCATGGTTCTGCCGAAAATTTAAGAAACAAAAAAGATGCACAAAAAAATACTCATAACCAAATTTTCCCTTGCCCCTTTGAATGTACAATGCACCGACTCCCTTTTTCCAACCCCCATTGGCTATTCACAAAATTCAGCCATTGAATAGCAGTCCTAGTTGTAGAATTTCAGGTTCAATCCGAACGCAGAAGCACTTTCAGTGCTTTATAATCTTTTTGCTCCAACCAAAATCGGATAGTTTTCTGATGGTGCTAGCAGCTAGGAATTGTATTTCCCCCTCTCTATTGCTGAACGGGATATTCTAGATTCAAAATATGAATCTTGATATCTGCAGACAGGAATCTTATATTTTCACTAATCACCCATCTTCAACGAAGGTTCTCCCCACAAAATCTCTAAACCTCTTAGAATATAGCTTTGGATCCACAGCTGAGATTGAGGTTGGGTCAGCTTGCAAAGATTTGTATGCATGCTCTAGCTTTTTGCTAATATCATAGTCCTGTAAAATGTCAATGATCCCAAAGTACAGAACCACTTCATATGTTTCACCACTACTACGATTATATTGATCACAATCACTTCGTCGAGCCACTCGTTCTGCCCTTGCAGGCATATTAGCTCCCAACCTGATCAGTGGTTTCCTATAAAACAAGTATACAATTCATAATCAGTATAAACGCTTCAGCTGTGTCATGGGTGCAAAAAATTTAACGAACAATTTCTTACATTAAATCACATGGTTGATGATTAAATGACGGCGAATTTAATATATATTTAACCCTCAATTTAATGTTCTCATATGGCAACTTGTCGCTTACCAGTACCCCTTGTAAAAATGAGGTCATCTTATTTATAAACATCCCGATGGAACTGTACAGCTAGTAAAAAACAGTAGGATATAAAGATCTAAAACAACCTAGTTCAAATCTTTGATAAACAAAACAGTGGTTACCTTGTGAATTATATCAACATATTGCCAACTGAAGCTTCTTTTAATTGTTCAACTGAATTATTCAACCACCAAAATAAATTCATTTAAGGGATGATCGTTGTCCACTTGGAGCCGATTTAATTTAAACACTAAATTGTTGACCCATTTAATTTATATGAACCTATCAACTACTTTTAAAAGCTTCTATTTTACCCACAAATTCAGCAAACATAATTCCATCAATCCAGAGAAATTTTAAACAAGAACATACCGCCCAGCTAAAACACGATCCATGTCTTGTAGCTCTGCCTCCAAGAACCGACACCCACGCATAAACTTTTCATTCTGACGTGAATCTTTCTTTCCTGAAAAGGCAAAATGGTCAATAAAAAAATGTTCAAATTCCAACGAACTTAGCAACACACATAAACCAAGAGAGTAGTAAATTACCTGTTCGTAACAAAAATGGGGACAACCCCATTTTTTCTCCAGTATTGTCATCACGGAAGTGAAGACCAACTAATAGACTATAATCCATGATTTTCTCAGCTTCCAAAAACTCACAATCTCGATCAATTTGTCTGATGAAAAATAAAAAAGAAACAATCAGCACCAATCAGATTTAGGAAACATAGAAGTTGTAACACATTGCAGATCATATATTATTTGACTTACTTTATCATATCTTGATACCAGTTCTGCTGGAGGCGAAATACATAATTTAGGTCAAGGTCCTTAAGGGTGGTAGTCTCATCAATTTCATCCTCTGGTTTGTCCGTCATTCGGCCATGAGATGATCCTTTTAGGTCAAATCGTCTGTGAATACGATACTCCGAGCAGAACAAATTTCCCATGACAACGAATCTCGTCTATTTTCAGTCAAGTAACAAGTGTTCAGAATTAGAAATAAACCATCTCTTTATTGAAAGGAACCAGAACCTAACATTCAATATATTTGACACTTATCACAGACCTTGATTCCACCAACTGGTTTGACACAATGGACACCAAAGAACTTCGTGACAAGTGAATTCTCATAGGAACGAAAATGTTGGTAGTAACTCGGAAGCATCTTAATTAGCACCTGAGAGAACAATACACCAAATTCTTATTATTTTTATGGACAACCATGGACTAGATTTAGAATGGACGGTGAAAGATGTAACAGCAACATAAAAAACCATTCATATACAAGACCTTGTCAATGTCTTGATATGACCACTATTCCAAATATTAACAAAGATTAGTCAAAGATGAAGTTAACAAACCTTGACTTCCGATTTTTTCACTGTTTTGATCATAAATCTATCATCGTGTGTCAAATAAAAAAAACTTCCACTCTTTCCTGGAGATGAGAGTTCCCTTAGTGCATCATTTCCGCATATAGAAAGCATATAATCAGCTGGATCAACTTGAAACAACTCTCTTAGATGTCTGTACACCCCAGATAGAATCACAATTAGTAAGATCCAGAATATAGACTACAAATCGAAAGAAGCATATAATCGAATTCAACAGATTCAAAGAAAAAATACCTAAATACCACAGGACAATAATCTTTCCAGCGAAATTCAGCTGATAGATGAGGAGGTGTCATCTTCGAGCCTTCTGATGGAAATCTAGTCCAGAATTTCTCTTTAGGTTCAAAATCACTAGGCTTGAGATCTCTAACTATAGAAGAATGTTTTCCAACTGAATGCCTGCATAAATCAGAATGCTCCAATAAGACAGAATACAATACATACAAAATATAAATAGATACATACACGAACAGATCAACCATAAAACAGATAAAAACACAATTTACCTGATGCCCAGTTGTAGATTAAGCATCAAATCATAATGTTTATGCCCTTTAAATATCATCTGTCCAGGCTTCTTCACTTCTCTATTAAAACAAGGATTTCTATTAAACTTGCCAATATCACCCCTCACCAACAAATTACTATCTCTATAGAACATAGATGCCTCCACATTATCAATAATATCACAAGTAATATCCCCAGCTTCACCATCCGACTCCCATATACAAATCTTCGGAAAACTTCTCCCACCATCACTCCCCGTCCCATCCACAGACGACCTCTTCCTCATCATAACATCGTAATCACTTGCTTTTTCACCCAACATCAAAGGCGTATTAAACTTCAACATATCCTCCTTCCAATTAATCTCTCCACTAACTCCCGGATAAAAAGTCCCATTCAACATACTCTCCTTGTTCCAACTACCAATATAACAACCACCATCGGGCCACGTAAACACCCCATTCCCTTTCGGAACACCATTCTCCCAATTACCATCATACCTATTCCCATCCCTCCAAATCAAAACACCTCTCCCATTAATCAAACCATTCTTCCACTCCCCAACATACTCATTCCCATTTCTCCAAACATACTTTCCATTCCCATCCTGTAAATTGTTCCTCCACAATCCCTCGTAATAATCGCCATTTCGATAACTCTTACTACCATAACCATGTTTCCTATCACTAACCCAACCACCACGATACGTATCACCATCGGATCCAATAAAAGTACCAAACCCATCCATCCGACCCGACTTGAATTCACCCTCGAAAGTCGCGCCTGAAGGCCACGAGAACTTGCCTTTCCCACTCGCTTTCCCTCTCTTCCACTCCCCTTGGTACATACACCCGTCTTTCCACAAATACTTTCCCGATCCGTGCGGCACGTTTCCCGAGAATCTCCCTATATATAGATCTCCGTTCGGTAACCTCTTTTCCGACGAAGTTATCGGAGTTCCGGTCGATAACGTCGGCGTCACGCGCCGCGTCGTCCCCTGAGATCGACTCCGACTAGCAACAAATGGCTTTAACGACTCAGTTTCTCTCTCTAGAATTACAGTTGTTGGCTCCGGCATAGCTAAATTGAGGCTGGTAACTCACTTTCTCACTCTACAATCTCACCGGAAAACCAACCGGCATTACGTGGAGTACAGCTTTAGTATAAATAAATAGATACAGTGAGGTTGTATGTATAGATTTAGAGAGAAAATGAAGATTTTTAGATGAGGTAAATAAAGCAAGCGAGAGAGAGAGAGTTGAGAGCAGAGAGTATATATTTGTTCGTTTATGTATATTTGTTCGTTTATGGAATTTGGGGTTTAATGAGGAGCCGGCTTTGCAAAAAAATACTAACATATACTCCTTTTTTTTTGTATTTATTTAAATTTGTTATGTATACTAAATACTAAATTATAATTTATTTCATTTTTATTTATAATTAACATATTATTTAATATGCATATATATATATATAAGTTAAAACTGAAATTATAAATAAAATTATTAATATTAGAAAATTATTAAAAAAGTGGTCAAAATAAATAACTACAATATTAAAAAATTAATTTATAATTTGAAAGATACTTCTATCGTTCCATTTAGTTGTCTCTTTAATTTTTGACGTATATTTTATTGTCTATAGAAAAAAATAATTTTATAAAAAATTTTAATTTTTTTTATAAATAAAAATTTAATATTAAAAAAATGTAATTCAAAAACTTATTTATTAAATTATATTTTTTATACACTTTAGAATACGTGTAAAAAATAAAAGATACTACAAAATGTTGAGGGTATAAAATTATAAATACTGTTTAGAATTCCAGGTAAATAAGCTTATATATACTAAAGTCTAAAAGATACGTATGAGATTACTGTTTGTATTTATGTATATTTATAAGAATAATACTAGAAGTATAAAATGTTGTACAAAAATATTTCCAAAATGTCACATAACAGATTGTATTGATTTTAATTTTATTTAATGTTATAGACTTCAATTTATTTACACAAATTTAATTAATTAAAATTTTTTGACACATCACATATACTCCCTCTGTCCCAACCAATTGTTATCACTTTTTTTTCACTTTCTGGCACGCATTTTAAGGTGGATTTTAAGAATAGTTCCATAACTTATTTTTAAAAAATTCTTTTTTTGTATAAAAATAGGATTGTTCTATATTTATACAAAAAAGGAAAATTTCAAAAATAAATTATGGAACTATGCTTAAAATTCACCTTAAAATGCGTGCCAGACACCCCATTTTGAAATGATAACAACTGGCCGGGACGGAGGGAGTACTAAATTATTTGAGACAAATTTTTTGTACTCAATTTTGTATCGTAATATTACCTTTTTTATAAATCACTTCTAAGTTATTTCAATTTCAAATAAACTAAACACCCCATGATTATTTTTTAAATTTAATTAAGCGGCTTATCGGAAAACATACGACCTCGGTGTTTGCTTAAAATTACGGGGAATCACCTTTCCAACAGGAATATCTCTTGTGACGTGACGGGATCACCTAGGGAGTTGAAGGGGGGGTAAATTCGTTATTTGAGCTCAACTGTAGTCCTTGACTCCTCGTGTCGTGTCCCATTCTTGTTGATCCGGTCTAATAAGTGAACCCATCCAATATTTGAAAAGAGTTGAAATAGTTTAGGATTTTGTCTTTCATATTTCTTGCATTTTCAAACTCAATTAAATTTTCTCAAAAAAAACTCAATTAAATGATTTAAAGTACATTGAGTTAGGCTTGTAAACGGATCGTATGGGACTATATCCATGTCCGGATCCATTTATTTTTTTTAATTTTTGATAGGCCGATTCATATCCGGACTGTTAGGATCACGACTTATCGGATCGAATATCTTATCTGTTTAAAAAATAATTTTTAAAAAGAAAAGAAAATAAATTATTAGATATTTTAATTTACTAAAATGTTTTAATTTAGAATTATGATTAATATTAAATATTTCATATTATTTTATGTACGATATAGTATTATATAAATATTTACGTACTATATATAATATATAAATATATTTCATATTATGTATATATAATCGGATCGGATCGTTAACGGATCGGATAGTATTAAATTCATATATGTTTTTTATCGGATCAGATCTTTAGTGAATCAATTTTTTTTTGAAGGATCCATATCCGTTTATTTAATTACGGATCGGATCGGATCAGATATACGATCCATTGAATGGACTACATTGAGTGGTAAAATTAATTACTAATTTGCTGAAAAAAGATAAATATTGAACATCATCTTTCAAACACTTTAATTTATTTAAATTATAATTTAATAATTAAAATAATATATATACTATAATTCTCATACTCAACTTCAAACACATTTTTAATTAATTTTTAATTAAATTTTAATTAGAATATACTTTATCAAACAAATATATTATACATACAACTCTATTTAGAATATATATATTACACATAATTTTTTTTTATCATCAATGGAGTTCTATTTCTTAATAATAAAATGAAATAAATTATCATAATAAATTAAATGTTTAAACCATATAAAATAATTATTTTATACTATATATATATATATTATACATCAACTCTAACATCGGAATAATGCTCTTTTTATATAAATGCTTGCAAATAATATTATATTATATTTAAATTATAGCACATATTTTCTTTATTAAGAATAATGCTACGATCCTCCTTTTTAATAATAAAATAAACAAATTACCACATTAACTTCAATATTTAAATTATATAAAATAATTTATGTATAATATAAAATAATTTCTATTTTAGGAATACTATTATAATATAATTTTTATCTAATATTGTTGTATTACCATTTAACTCAATTTCATCACCATTTTTTAGTTTATTTAAAATTACAACTTATTAATCATATCTCATGAATATTAAAATAAAAAAATTAATATATCATAATAATATATAAATAACATATAAATAATAACATAATAACATAATTTTTTATAATTTATAATTAATATATGTTATAACATAATTTTTTATAATTTATAATTAATATATGTTAATATATGTTATAACATAATAACATAATAACATATAAATAATAACATAATAACATAATAACATAATTATGTTATAATTAATAACATAATAACATCAAATAATTATATAAAGTAATTAATATATAATTTATTAATGTAGTTCGTGCTTTGCACGGGTTATAAAATAGTATTATTAAAACCGCAAGAACAAATATTTGGGTCGTCGTCGGTCTAGTCCTTTTGTGGACCATTCAATTTCAAAATACACGTGTATGTTTACTATTCAATTTCAAACTCATTCTTTTAATCAATATACTACCATGTTAATCTATTCGAAACTCTTTTTATTAATAAAAATTTATTATTACTTTACACGGGTTATTAATCTATGTTAATTAATATAAATATATAACAATATATTAATTTATCTCATATATAAAGTTACATAGAAATATTTTAATAACATAAATAATCAAATTAAATATTTAGTTCATTTAAAATATATAATATATTATGTATTATTTTTCTCCCGTGCTTTGCACATGTTATATGCTAGTATTAAATTATGATCGTAAAAGTCCTAGTTTTATATGTGGAACGTACAACTTAAGTATGATAAAAATGGTTTAGTCATAATTATTAAAATAAAAAATGGGTGAGTCACCTTAATCATTAAAAAAAATGAATATAATATTACTATAACAACATTGGAAAACATAGTCAATGTAGGAATAATATGTTGTTCGGCTAATTTTCTTCTCCATTAAGTTTTTGAGTTGGTCAAAAATATTGTAATTGTTGTGAAAGCATTTATTAGTTATGGCGATGGTCAATGTTATCCGGTTGTAATTGAATTCTATTACAAATACCAAAACACGACTATGTAAATTGTAAGCCGTAAATTGAGTATTTCTATACACGGAGTTATACATGCAGACTTTATTTCACACTTGATTGGCGGTGAAAAGTTTGCCTATAAATAATTGTAATGTGTTAACAAAGGTAGTAATCAGAATCAGAAGAAAAACATTCTTTTACTTCTCTCTCATTAATATATATTGCTTTATACATTACTTAGTTATTGTACTGTTTTATTATATTAATTTTTATAACACGTTATCAGCACGAATCTCTGCCCGAGCAAGCTTTATTCAAGGAAAAGGTGTTGTCCGAGACATTAACAAAGGAGGTATTGCCCTTATTCACAAAGGAGGTATTGCCCAAGTAAATTTTATTCACGAATGAGGTATTGCCCGAATAAGTTTCATTTAATAAAGGAGGTACACTTTAATTTTATTTATTTTCTTGTTATGATTGTTCTCCTTATTATTTATGAATTTATATTACTCTTTAATATATATATATATATATATATATATATTAAAATTGTTATGCTTTTAATGTTATTAGTTATAAGTTTATAGTTTGCTATATTGTCGTAATTTTATGTTATAAATTTTATTGTATGTACGTGATTAATTGTTTATGTTTTAACATGCATATTATTATATCATGTTTTATATATTTATTTTGTAAATCAGAATGACAAATCTTGCAAAATTAGAGTTTGTTGCTTTGGATGTTTCCGAGGACAATTATTTGTCTTAGGTGTTTGATGCTGAATTACATCTGAGTGCAAATGGGTTAAAAGACACTATAAAAATAGGGAAAACTCCAACTGTTGAACAAAATGCAAAATCTATTATCTTCCTTAGGCACTACATTAATGCAGACTTAAAATCTGAATACCTAATTGTCAAAAATCCACTCACCCTCTAGAATAATCTTAAAGACAGATTTGATAATCAAAAATTTGTTTATTTGCCCTCAATCCGATATGATTGGATAAATCTATGGTTCCAAGTTTTTAAATAAGTTGCTGAATACAATTTTGTGTTGTTCAACCCAAGTTCAAAATTAATTTTATGCGGTAAAAAAATTACTGATGCTGAAATGATTGAAAATACACTCTCAACCTTCCACCCCAACACTATAATTCTGGCACAATAATATAGGCATCGCAATTTCACAAAGTATAGAGATGTGATATCTCTCCTTCTTGTAGCTGAAAAGAATAATGAGTTATTGATGAAATATCATCATATTTATCCTACAGGTTCTGCCCAATTACATGAAGTACATAACACATCATTACAAAAGAATGAGCGTGGAAAAGGGCATAGAGGAGGACGAGGTTACGGGCGAAACCGCGTACGTGAGAATTTTCGTGGACGGTTTCGAACTCAGTGTCATTCTGGTCACCTGAAGTGGCAACGTGATGGTTACAACAACTCTAGCCACCAGAAGTGGCAGCATGAAGTACCAAATAAAAGGAAGGCATCACAAGAAGGAGATACTAGAGATATTTTCCATAGGTGTGGGGCTAAGGGGCATTGGGTACGTACTTGTCGTACTCCTAAACATCTTGTTGAACTCTACCAATCATCCAAAAGGCTTAATGGAAAAAGGGTGGAAACAAACTTAGCTGACTATAATCAAAATATAGAAAATGTACCAATCAACGAGATCTCAATCAAACTAGACACCGGTGTTAACCTTTATTATGATTTAGATGGTTAGGCTTCATATGTACTTTCTGTGTTTTCATATACTTATTTCATGTACTTGTTTTATGTACTTGTTTTATGTGTTTGCTTTATGTACTTATTCTGTCTGAATAAAATAGTAGTTTGCATTTATATACAGCATAAATATGGGATATATATGCATTACTGACTGTGCAACCACTCACACTATTTTACAAAGTCTAGAATATTTCTCACAGTTAACTAAAACTAACTCACATGTTTGGACGATTTCGGGTACATCTAGTATAATATAAGGTTTTGGGAAAGCCAGTTTTATCCTACCAAGAGGGACACAAATTCACATACAAAATTCCCTTTATTCTAGTAAATCCACTAGAAATCTTCTGAGTTTTAAAGATATCCGGCTTAATGGTTTTCATGTTTAAACTACTAGTGAGGATGAAAAAGAATATCTCCTTATCACTTCCACTATTTCAGGTCATAAGAAGATTTTAGAAAAACTACCATCAATTTTCTCCGGGCTATATACTATGAAAATTAGGTTAGTCGAGTCTCACACAATCACTATTCCTAAAACCATAAACCCAAAATCATTTACCCTTTGGCATGAAAGACTTGGTCATCCAGGAATATCTATGATACGTCGCATTATTGAGAATTCTACAGGACATCCCCTTAGAAATCAACTCATACCACGTGATGAACTTTTTTGTTCAGCATGTTCCTTGGGAAAACTAATTGCCCGACCATCCCTTGTAAAACTCCAAACCGAGTCTCCAAAATTCTTAGAAATGATTCAAGGTGATATTTGTGGTCCAATTCACCCATCTTCTGGTCCATTTAGATATTTCATGGTTTTAGTTGATGCCTCAACTAGGTGGTCCCATGTCTATCTGATTTCTACCCGAAATGTAGCCTTTGTAAGCTTGCTTGCCCAAATAATCAAATTGCGAGCCCAATTTCCTGATCATCTCATCAAATCAATTCGATTAGATAATGTTGCTGAATTTACATCCTCAACTTTCAATGATTACTGTATGTCAGTAGGAATCTCAATCGAACACTCTTTGCCTCACGTACACACACAAAATGGTCTAGTAGAGTCTTTAATTAAAAGACTTCAACTTATTGATCGTCCTTTATTATTAAGGGGTAAACTACCTACATTTGTTTGAGATCATGCTATACTACACACCAGTAACATAATTAAGGTCAGACCATCTACTTATCATAAAAAATCTCCCCATCAATTAGTTCTCGGTCAAGTACCTAATATTTCTCATTTTAAGATTTTTGGTAATGCAGTATATATCCCTAGGGCTGTAATTCGAGCCGAGTCGAGCCGAGTTCGAGCTTTTTTTTGTCGAGCTTGAGCTTTTTTTTGTCGAGTCGAGTCGAGCCGAAAATTATTCGAGCCTAAAATATGTGTTCGAGCTCGACTCGGGTAGTATTCGAGTCGAGTTCGAGCCGCTCGCGAGTTTTCGAGCTTAATGACCTTTTTTCGAGTTTTCGAGTTTAACGAGCTTTTAACGAGTTTTCGAGATTAACGGACTTTTAACGAGTTTTCGAGCTCTCGAGCTTTAATCGAGCCTATCGAGCTTTCTTCTTCTTCTTTTTTTGGAAAAAATAGTTTTATCCAAGTTAAGTGGATTGTTTGATTTTTATTGTAAAATTGACTAAACTTTAAACGAATATTATATAATTAGACAAAATTAAAAAGTTATACTAATATATTACTAAAAAGTATATATAATTTACTTTAAAATTTTAATTTTCAAAATTGTAAAAAAAATTGTTAATTATTAGTCATTTTGGTTAATTTGAACATTAAATGTGAAATAATAATATGAAATTACATTAGATATTTAGGTGCCTTGGCTATACTTATATGTTACTTATAACTTGCATAATTTTTTCAATTTTAAGTCATTTTATGATTTATTACACAAACAGACATTTTTAACTCAAAATAAAAAATGACTTTAAATTGGGCTCTTAGTATATATTAATGTTTTTAAAAATAAGTAACTTATTTTTTATTTTAAAAATAAGACCTGGTCTAATTTTCAAAATTAAATTTTAATCTTTAAAAAAGGTATAAAATTAATAGAAGTATAGAACTATATATAAAAAAATTAATCGAGCTCGAGCTCGAGCCGAGTCGAGTTCGAGTTCGAGCCTTATCGAGTCGAGCCCGAGTCGAGCCTAAAAATACTCAACTCGACTCAAGTTTTTAATCGAGCCCGGAAATCTGTTCGAGCTCGAGCTCGATAACGAGTTCGAGTCGAGTCGAGCCGAGTTAATCGAGTCGAGCTCAAAAAAACCCGACTCGAATTACAGCCCTGTATATCCCCATTGCTCCACCACAAAGAACAAAAATGGGACCTCAAAGACGAATCAATATCTATCTTGGTTTTGATTCCCCATCTATCATTAGATATCTTGAACCATTGACTGATGATATTTTTACTACTCGTTATTCTGTTGTCATTTTGATGAGTTTGTGTTTCCTTTATTAGGGGGAGATAAAGTTTTGCATAAATTAAATTCTGAAATATCATGGCATGCATTAGGATTGAATTCTATTGACCCACGTACTAATCAATGAGAAAATTAGGTTAAAAGAATTATTCATATGCAAAACATTATTAATCAAATGCCAGATGCTTTTAGTGATTCTAGACACATAATAAAAACACATATACATGCTGTTAATGCTCCAGCGAGGGTTGAAATCCCTAAATATAAATCAATTCCTGAAGAATTGGTTGATAATTCAAAGCCATGCCAGAAGCGTGGTAGACCTATTGGTGGAAAAGATATTGTGTCACGAAAATGAAAATTAATTAGACTTGCCCCTGAAGTGGCAAATGTTCCAGAAAATACCCCAGAAGTGGTATTACCTCCTGAAGAGGTTCGAGCCCTTGAAGTGGTTGTAACTAAAACCCTAAAAATGGTATTGCCTCCAGAAGATGATAGTGCCCCTGAAGTGGCACATGCTTCTAGAAGTAAAGGTACCTGAAAATTATGATATCTCAATAAGTTATGTACATAACGGGAAATTTTTGGATTGTGGGAGTACTGAAATTGATGATGTATATGCTTTTTCCATGGCATGTGTTATTCTTGAAAACTCTGATCCTGAACCACAAAGTGTGGAAGAATGTCGACAGAGAGATGATTGGCCAAAATGGAAAGTTGCAATCCAGGAAGAATTGCACTCCTTGCGCAAGAGAAATGTATTTGGACCTGTAGTCCAAACACCAGCTGGTGTAGTCCTTGTTGGGAATAGCTGGGTATTTGTACGAAAATGAAATGAGAGAAATGAAATTGTGAGATATAATGCTTGATTGGTAGCCCAATGTTTCTTTCAAAGGCCTGGATTTGATTATCAGGAAAAATACTCTCTTGTTATGGATGAAGTTACCTTTCATTTTTTGATGGGTATGACTTGTACAGAGAAATTAGAAACACGTCTCATGGACGTTGTGGTAGCCTACCTATATAGATTACTTGATAGTGATATTTATATGGAAATCCCTAAAGGATTAAAGTGAGAAGTAACTAAGCCTCGTCATTTATATTCAGTTAAATTATAACGATCATTATATGGTTTAAAACAATTTGGTCGTATGTGGTACAACAGGCTTAATGAATATTTATTAAATGATAGGTATATTAATAATCAAGTGTGTCCATGTGTGTTTATTAAAAGTTCAAAAACTGGTTTTGTTATTATTGTTTTATATGTGGATGATTTGAATCTTATTGGTACTTCTGAAGATATTACTGACGCTGATAATTATTTGAAAAATGAGTTTGAAATGAAAGATCTTGGAAAGAAAATTTTTTTAGGTATACAGGTGGATCATCTATCTTCAGGAATATTTGTTCATCAGTCCACTTACATAGAAAAGGTTCTTGATCGATTCTATATGGACAAATCTCATCCACTAACGACACAAATGGTTGTCCGATCAATTGAAGTTGAAAACCAGATGAAGATGTTCTTGGACCTAAATTTCCATATCTAAGTTCTATTGGTGCTCTCATGTATCTTGCAAACAACACTCGGCCTGATATTGCATTTGCTGTAAATCTACTAGCAAGGTTCAGTTATAATCCAACTAAAAGGCATTGGGATGGAATTAAACACATATTGTGTTAGAAAAGCAAACACTGATGTTGTCAAAGAATATAAAGAACAGAGTTTATGCTGACGTCATCAGAGTTTAAATAGCTATCGAACAAAGTTTACTCTATCAGAGAATACTCAATCAGAATTTACTCTAACAGAGAATACTCTATCCGAAATTATCAACCGATAGAGTTTATGATCATAGTTTTTCAAAGAAGGAAACAGATAAATCAGAGTTTGATTTAGATAGTGAAGAAGGAATTCAAGTACAATTATATTATCTTATGGAAGCTATCCTTATCCTTATTTGTTTTGTAATTGGATTTATAATTGTGTCTATATAAACACAGAATTAGGTTATCATTGGAACAACACACATAATTATCATTCTCATAACCTAGCAGCTCTTAAAAACTTTTTTTTCTTGAGAGATTTTTGTATTCATTTCATTCAAGTTAATACAAGACAGTTCATTTATTATATACTTGTGTTCTTAATCGATTATTTTGTACTATTATATTCATCCCCCTTCTATAATAGTTGATTATCTAGGCAACAATTAGTATCAGAGCAGGCTGTTAATTATAAATAAAAGATCATATAAACATGTCTGGAAACAAGTATGAAAGTATCAGAATCCCAATCTTGAAGAAGGCTGAATACCCTACATGGAGGGTAAAGATGATGATGTTCTTGGAAGCAACTGATCCTGATTATTTAGACATAATCAATGAAGGACAATATCTATCAACCAAGCTTATGCCATCAATAATTATGGAAGGCAGACAAGTTCCTGAATATTATACTCTGAAGGACAAAAATGAGTGGATCAATGAAGAAAAACAAGAAGTCCTCAAAGATGCTAAGGTAAGGAATACACTGCATAACAGTCTTGACTCTGTGATGTCTAACAGAGTAATAGCTTGCAAAACTGCCAAGAAAATCTGGGATGCACTAGAGGTTCAATGCCAAGGAACCAAGGAGATAAAGAATAATAGAAGATATGTTCTAATTCAAGAATATGAATACTTTAAGGCAAAACAGAATGAGTCTTTCACTGATATTTATGACAGATTTCTTACTCTGTTGAATAACTTGGCTTTGGTGGATAAGGTGTATGATAATGAAGATTCAAACACCAAGTTTCTAAGGGTTCTTTCTGAAGAATGAGATCTACAAACATCCTTAATAAGAGATATGACAGATTTAGATGAGATGTCTCTAAATGAAGTCTATGGAAGACTGAAGACTCATGACTTGGAATTAAAGCAAAGAAAGAATAGGAAAAGCAGCAAGACAAAATCTGTTGCTTTGAATGTTGAGACAAAAGTTGAAGAACCAAAAGAGAAAGTTTTGAAAGTCTCAACAAGAAAAGGAAAAGTTGTAATGGTCAAGGAAAGCAGTGAATTAAAGTCTGAGACAAACTTTGATGCAAACTCTGATGACTCCACAGACTTTGACATGATGGAGATGGTTGCTATGATTGTCAAAGGCTTCAAAAAGATGAAGTACAGGAAGTACAAAAAGTAAGGGAACTTCCAAAATAAGCATGAAGAGTCAAAGAATAAAGATAGATTCAGAAGAAAAGAGGATAGAGATGGCAAATCAAGAACTCTTGACAAATCAAAGGTCAAATATTACAAGTGTAACAAGATGGGGCACTTTGCTATTGAGTGTAGAAGCAAGGAATCTGGGAAAACGCTCATCACATCAAAGAAAGACTGGATGGATTCCTCAAACTCTGAAGAAGAAACAAATTATGCCCTTATGGCAAACACTGATGCTCCCATCCTAAACTCTGATAAGGTACTAGACTATGTCTTCAACTTTAATACAAAAAATATCCATGAATTAAAGTCTTTCCTTAGAACTCTGCAAGTTAGCTTTAAATCACAGTCACTTGAGAATGAAAGATTAAAAACTGAAATACAAACTCTGACTGCTAGGAATGTCTTTTTTGAATCTGAAAATTCACACATGCTTAGCACTAAGAAAGATTGTGAGAATGCTATACACATGCAAACTCAGTTAGAAATACAAGTTGAATACTTAAAATATGAGATAGGTAAAGAAAAAGAGACTTTCAGAGTTTGGACAAACTCTGGTAAGAAATTCCAACAAATGCTTTCTAACAAGAATTGAACATCTGCGTTAGGTTATGAATCTGATAAGGAAACACATACTAGGACACACACAAAAGGAAAATTGAGTGAACTTGTGAATTTTGTTAGAGCTAGTAATAAAAAGAAGAATACCTCTGGTGAATGCTCTAATAATAACAATGGTAAAGAAAATAGAAATATAGGATTACTCTCTCAGATGCAACTTAAAGAAAAGTTGAAAGTAGTCACAAACAAAAATAAACCTAAAAAGGTGAAGAGAAATAGAAATGGCAAAGTAGGAATTCTTAAGGAGAATAACTATAAGTATATCCCTGATGCTCCTAGAAAAACCTGTTTTACACGTGGTATTTCAAATCACCTTGCTATTGACTACAAACAAAATAAAAAGAAGGAACATGAGAGACCCAGTTCAGAGGCTAGAAAACAAACTAGATATAGACCACAAAATCCCTATTTTCACTGTGGCAGTTTATGGCATTCAATTTACACATGTAAAGAATATCACACTTTGTATTTCAACTATTATGAACTGTTGCCTCATTTGAATAAAACTCATGTCTTTTCTAATCATGCTGCCAAACAAAAATATGTGATAAAAGCTGATAAAAGAAATATAAACTCTGACAATATAAACTCCTAAAATGCAAACTCTGATAATGCAAACTCTGTTAACATAAACTCTGATAAAAATACTTCTGTTGCAAAAGTTAACAAGTTTCAAAAGAAAGGATCCAAACTTGTTTGGGTCCCCAAATCTACTAACTAATTTGCATTAAATGATTGCAGGGAAATAGGAAAAACATCCTAGTGATTGATAGTGGATGTTCTTCATATATGACTGGAAACAAATCCCTGCTTTCAGAGATTGAGGAGAAGGCTGGCCCAACAGTATCTTATGGAGATGGAAACATAGGAAGAATACTAGGATATTACAATATTATTATTGGAAATGTCATCATTGAAAATATAGCTCTGGTTGAAGGACTCAAGCATAATTTGTTAAGTGTGAGTCAGATGACAGACAGAGGTTATTATATGGAATTTCATGAAACACATGGTGAAGTGAAAAATAAAAAGGCTGGCAAAGTGATTCTCATTGGTCACAGACATAACAATTTATTTGAAGCTAGCTTGGAAGTAAACTCTGATGGTCCCTTAACTTGTTTACTTGGAAAGGCATCATCTTTGGAAAGCTGGAATTGGCACAAAAAACTGTGTTACTTGAACTTTGGAAATATAAATGAATTGGTGAAAATGGATCTAGTAAGAGGTCTTCCAAAAGTTCAATTTCATCCTGATGAACTCTGTGATTCATGTCAAATAGCCAAACAAAAGAAGATATCTTTCAAGAGTAAGGCTGAAAATTCTATTAATCAACATCTTCATATATTGCATCTTGATTTATTTGGTCTAGTCAACATTATGTCCATCGAAAAGAAGAAATATACTCTAGTGATAGTGGATGATTTACCTGGGTGTAGTTTTTACATAAAAAGGATGAAACAACTGAGATAATTTTTGATCATATTGCAATTATTAAAAATGGATCACCACACAAGGTAAAGAATTTAAGGAGTGATAATGGAACAGAGTTTAAGAATTCTGTAATGGAGTAATTTTTCTCAACCAAAGGAATCATTCAACAATTTTCAGCACCTCGAACACCTCAACAAAATGGTGTAGTTGAAAGAAAGAACATGACTCTCATTGAAGTTGCCAGAACAATGTTAGAAGGAGCAAAACTACCTACTTATTTTTGGGCAGAAGCTGTGAATACTACATTACTTAGAATTGCACTTTAATAAATAAACATGGAATGACTCCATATGAAACAATGAAGTGAAGAAAGCCAAATGTTAAATACTTTCACATATTTGGAAGCAAGTGTTTTATTCTCAAAACACATCCTAAACAATTGAAGAAGTTTGAACTCAAAGCAGATGAAGGTATTTTTGTTGGTTATTCAACAACTTCTAAAACCTCTTCAAGGGAATTCAAAGTGTTTAATCTAAGGACCAGGGCAGTCATGGAATCTATTAATGTCTCTTTTGATGAAAGAAAATATAATAGGGTTATATGATAAAGATGCTCATGAATCTCTAAGTTTTGAAAATGAATTGTAGAACACAAACTCTGATGAGCTAAACTCTGATGAGATAAACACTGATGAGGTAAACTCTGATGAGATAAACACTGATTCCTTAAACTCTGATTCAGACATAATTGAAACAGAAATTGAATATTCTGCACATGTTGAGGGGGAACAACATCAATCACTTACTGAAGTTGAAGAACCAATCTCAATTATTGAAATTTCAGAGTCTGATCAAACTCTGACAAATACAAACTCTGAAACCCTAAACTCTGATCAATCAAACTCTGAAATCACAAATACTGATCACTCTAACTATGATCATTCAAACTCTGAGCAGTTAAACTCTGAGTCATCAAACACTGATGAAAGCACAACTTCAGTGGGATGATCAACATTTATTGATGAATCATACTATGAAGGCATAAATAATGGGGGAGCATCTAGTTCAAGAAATTTTCCTCATCCAAGAAAATGGACCAAAGATCACACACCTGATTTGATTATTGGTGATCTAGAAAGTGGAGTGCATACAAGGAAAGTTACTCAAAATGAATGTCTATTTCATAGTTTTCTTTCTCAAACAGAACCAAAGAAAGTTGAAGATGCTTTGAAGGATGTAGATTGGGTTACTGCAATGTAGGAAGAATTAAATGAGTTTGAAAGAAATAAGGTTTGGACCCTTGTTCCAAGGCCAAAGAATAGATCAATTGTTGACACAAAGTGGGTGTTTAGAAACAAGATAGACTTTGATGGAATTATAACAAGAAACAAAGCAAGACTAGTTGCCAAAGGCTATTCTCAACAGGAAGGTATTGATTATGATGAAACCTTTGCACCTGTAGCTAGACTTGAAGCAATCAAAATCTTTCTTACTTATGTTGCACACAAGAAATTCAAGGTCTACCAGATGAATGTTAAAAGTGCATTTTTAAATGGAGAACTTGAAGAAGAGGTGTATGTTGAACAACCACCTGGCTTTGTCAATTCAAAATATCCAAATCATGTCTACATATTAGATAAAGCTTTATATAGACTCAAGCAAGCACCAAGAGTCTGGTATGAAACTCTGTTTTAATTTTTACTTGAAAGTGGTTTCACCAGAGGTACAATTGATAAAACTTCATTTTACAGAACTCAAGGTAAAGATTTATTATTGGTTCAAATATATGTTGATGATATTATATTTGGTTCCACTAATGAGAAACTCTGTGAAAGATTTTCAAAACTAATGCAGTCCATGTATCAAATAAGCATGATGGGAGATATAAATTATTTTATAGGGTTGCAAGTGAAACAGACTGATGAAGGTATTTTCATAATTCAGTCCAAATACACAAAGAATCTATTCACTAAGTTTCAAATGCAAGACTCTGCATCTACTACAACTCTAATGGCTATTGCAACCAAGCTTGATCAAGACACTGGTGAGCCTGTAGATATTATAGTATACAGAGGCATGATTGGATCACTTCTCTATTTAACTGCAAGTAGACCAGATATCATGTTTGTCACATGTCTATGTGCTAGATTTCAGGCAAATCCAAGAGAACCTCATTTGATTGTTGTTAAGAGAATTTTTAGATATCTCAAGGGCACCATAAATCTTGGTTTATGGTATTCTAGAGAGTCTGGCTTTAAATTGATAGGCTATTCAGATGCTGATTTTGCAGGATGCAAAATTGACAGGAAAAACACTAGTGGAAGTTGTCAATTTCTAGGTGGAAGAATTATCTCATGGTTCAGTAAGAAACCGAAATCTATCTCAACATCAACAACAAAGGCTGAATATATAGCTGCAAGAAGCTGATGTGCACATATTTTATGGATGAGAAATCAACTATTAGACTATGGTTTGAGCTTTTCAAAAATTCATATTTATTGTGATAATCAAAGTGTTATTGCAATTATAGGAAATACAGTTCAACATTCTCTAACAAAGCACATCAGTATTAGATATCACTTCATAAGGGAACATGTCATGGAAGGAATAATTGAATTGCATTTTGTTCCCACAGATCAACATTTAGCAGACATATTCACCAAGCCTCTGTGTGAAGTAACTTTTACAAGATTGGTTTCTAAATTAGGAATGGTAACAAGTGTCTCAACTCCAGATAGCAAGTAGCAGACTATCAGTGTTTATGATAAACTCTGTCAGAGTATGTGGTAAACTCTGATAGAAAATGAAGTAAAGTCCGATCATTGGAACATCTAATCTCTGATCTCCAGCTATCAGTATTTATGGTAAACTTTGTCAGAGTATGTGGTAAACTCTGACAGTGAATGCAAACTCTGATTGCTATAAACTATAATCTAAAGTCTACATGCTAAAATCTGATTGGAGTAATCATTACGGCATGTGTATTTCACAAAAAACGATTCATATTTATACACAGATACACACACATATGCTGTATTTTGAGAATTGCACTACTCATTATTCTGCCACTCAAAAATTGTCACATGTCCCACTACAGAGTAAATGCAAATGAGAGGGAATAGTTTATTTCATATTTTCACTTTGAATTATCTATCTGCATCTTGTTTTCTCTCTCATTTTCTAAAACCCTAATTTCTCATATCTACAAATCTCTGTATTTCAATGGCATCCAAAGGCCATACTTTCCAAAACTTCACATTTGCTGCTACAAATTACATATCACTCTTGACTAAAACTGAAGCTCCTTAAGATTTTCATGTTATTCAGGATTTTTTTACAGTAAAGCTATATTGGGTATGCTCTTCAGGAACCCAAAGTTATCTCAGCACAAACTCTGACCAAAATTTGGTTGACTGCAAAGTTCAACGATACTAGTGATGAATAGGAGCCTATTATCACATTCAAATGCAATGACACTTATTCAATAAAAAAAGAAGTTGTTTGTCAAGCCCTTCATCTTCCTGAAGTGACTGAATATGATGATATTATTGGGGATGAACAAATCAAAGAGTTCTTCAAAGTAATAGGCTATGGTGGAAGTCTATCAAAGCTGGAAAGTCTCACTAGGCCGAATCTAAGAAGAGAGTGGAGCTCCTTCTTTGACTGCATCACAAGAGCTTTCACAGCCAAATGTACAAATTTTGATGCCATTCCTCAGCTATGACAACAAATTGAGTATTCTCTGACCCATAACTTAAACTTTAATTTTCAATGTTTGTTGATTAGGCAGTTTGCTAGCAAAATTAGTGATGATAAACATACTATATACTTTGCTAGATTTTTACAGTTGATTTTTAGCTATTTATTGCCTGATGTAAATTTTGAGGATGATCAATGCTTAGCTAGTTTTTGTATGAATAAGAGAATTTTTGCCGATCTTACTCAAAAAGATGCCAAGAAGGACAATGAAGATAAATTACCTAATCTTTTTATCCCACATGGGTCAGGCTTCTCTTACATCAGAGAATGTCTACTGTATATGATAGTGATTTCTTATCAGTGACTATGAATCAGAGTTTAGCGCCCTCTGATTCTAACCCAAGTCAAAACCCAAACACTGATACACAACAACAACCAACCTCTGCAGTCTCCCAAAAGACTGTATTTTTAACACAAACCTCTCAACAACAAGGGTCAAGCAAGAAAAGGAAGGGAAATTCTGTCTCAGAGACTTCTCCCAAGAAAAGGAGTTTAATTGATGAACCTGTAACCTCTGATGACAATGATGAGGGCTTAGTTTTTCCTTTAAAGAAATCAGTTAAATCAACTTCTGAAATTCTACATGCACCTTTCATTAAGACATTTACTGTCAATCCAATGCCTGAACCCAAAAAGAAAAGAAGAAGATTAGTTAAAGCATCAAACTCTGAAGCAATAAACTCTGACAATCTATTAAACTCTGATGTCTTAAACTCTGATCAGCCAAACTCTGCTCAACTTCAAGTATTAAACTCTGATACAAAAATAATATCTGATGATATGATGAAGTCTGAATTAGTTAGTGGTAATGTAAATGTTGATGAACATGTTGCAAGTAAAGCTGCTCTAGTAACCATATCTGATTCTCCTGTTCACTCTCCAAAACCGATCATTAAGGAGATTTCTTATGAAAGAGTGAGGGAGTTAGCTGAAGAAGTCAGGAAGGAGATGGCTGAAAAGAAACCTAAATCATCTACAATATCTCCAAGTTCAAAGATCTTCTCAAGGACAAAGAAAAAGAAGACAGTCTCTTTTGGCCAAAATACACAAGAACCTGCCTCTCAAAGTGAGGTAGCAATCTTTACATGGCCAGGCCCACAAGAACCTATTGCTCAAAGTGCAACAACAGCCATACAAGAAGCAGATGAAGCCATCAAGGATCAGAGGTACAACCCATAAAAACCTTCAGCTCAAAGGGTTGAAGCAGTTGTTAAGTCCCCTGCCACACAAGAACCATCCAATCAAAGTTTGAATGAAGGCACTCAAACACTGACAGAAGATCTTGCTGTTGCTAATGCCAAGAAGTCAAACTCTAATACAGATCCACTGGTTATCTCTGATGTTATTCTGGTTCAACCTCTTTCTGCACAGCCTTTGGAAACTCCATCCACTTCAACTACTACTCAAGGTATAAACTCTGATTTTCTTCAGAATTTCTATTCTCTGATAGTATAAGCTCAAAATTTATATTTCCTACTTTTACTAATGGGATGACCATGGATAGTCCTGAAAAGGGTACCCTTATTCATGTGACCACAGAACTCCTTTCTCAACCACCTCTTATTTCTGTAGGACATTGTGATTTGAGCCTTTCTAGTGAGCCTGAGGTAAAATATGTGAAAAACAGAACTAATAATGAGAGGCAAACACTGGATCTAGCAAAAAGAGAGTTAGAATTGAGAAAGAAGTTAGTTACTTCTAGTAAGCAAACTCTGACTATTAAAAGTTATAATATGTGTGATGTGAGAAGTAATGAGATTACTTTAAAAGAAAAGAGAGATTTAGGATGTCCTATTATTTTTGCAGGTACTCAGAATATGACTACTTCTCAATCTTTAAACTCTAGATTGCCAAACTCTGATACTACTGCAAGCTCTGATGGTGAAGATACACTCTCTGATGAGCCAATATTTGAAGATGAAGAAGTGACTAATCTTTCCATTCCCTACACACAAAGGTACAACTCCAAGAAGTGGCCTGTTGATGCCTTTGATGCACATAAGAGATTAAGGATGAAATATCCTGACTATATGGTTGTTGAAACCCTCAAGGGTGAAATTGAAGCAACTTTGGATGAAGAAGGAGTCGAGAGGGATTTTTGTTCCAAGGGAGAACCATCTCATGAAGATCTTCTCAACTTTCACAAACAATCCATCTGGGATATGTCTTAGAAATTTCCAAATGAAGATATTTCATGGCCACATGTTCATGAACTGATTCAAAAGGCTGATTCTGAATTGAACTCTACAGATATGAAGACTTTTCTGAAGGCCACTATTGTGTTAACCAATGGTCTTCATAATGAAGTTTGTGATTTAAAGGATTCTATTAACAAATCCAGGGCCTCTGTTTAGACTTCTGTAACCACTTCTCAACATGCACTGGAATTAAAACTCAAAAATGTTTCTGCAAAACAGGATGCTTTGGAAGTCAAAGTTGATAATATTGCTACTGTTGTCACCTCTATGCAAACAATGTTGCATACAATTGTGGACATCTTAACTATTCGAAAGGGGAATGATGTTAGAAAGGGGGAAATGGTTTCAAAGGAAAAATGCAAGGAGGATATTGTGTAAAAATCTGATAAACCTGATGATGGTGGTAATGATAAAGGTCAAGGGAGTCATAAGGATTGTTGGGTCCCGGAAGTATCGTAGGAGGGGGGTTGAATGCGCTACTGACAATAATTTAAAATTCTTTTCAGAATTTGCGGAATTAAATTATTGCTTAAGCTGAGGGTTAGAGTCCTTGTAGTGTTTGGGAGGCTGACTTACTAACTTTCTATTTTTATGATATAACATTTAAGATATAGAAAATTAGCAATTAAGTAAACAAGATTCAAGTTAAATACGTATATTAAAACTTGAAAGGGTGTTACAATATCCGGTAGAATAAACTTTAATTCCTAGAACAAATTTGACATGAATTGTTCTACTTAAGGAATTAAAATCAAACCAGCACAAAAAATCTGTGAATATAACTTTGCAGACAAATTACTGAATTTGAAAGTTTTTCTACTACGAAAAATGAAGACAATCTCCTCATATT
Source organism: Oenanthe sinensis (assembly GCA_028671895.1). Taxonomy (NCBI): domain Eukaryota; kingdom Viridiplantae; phylum Streptophyta; class Magnoliopsida; order Apiales; family Apiaceae; genus Oenanthe; species Oenanthe sinensis. Next base: position 28,567,644 of record CM053803.1, on the reverse strand, counting down.
TATAGAGGTGGAAAGCCACCATGACTTATCCCAATATGACCTTTTTCACCTAAAATTAACACTTGTATGACTCATAAAAAGGCTGGACATGACTTATAATGGTCGGTATGACTCATATTAGAATTCGGTATGACTCACTGCAAAGGTGCTCGGTATGACTCATTGCAAGTGGCTTCGGTATGACTCATAATGATTAGCTCGGTATGACTCACTAATGATTAGCTCGGTATGACTCATGTTTAAGTCATATTGAATCATTTCTTTTATAGTAAATCAATTCTACTTAATTTAATTAAATAATTTATGAATTAAATTAAATTCAGACTTGAATTAATTTAATTAAATAAATTAAATAATTAACTTAATTTTAATTGTAGAATTAAAATACTATTAGGACTTATTTAACTCTGTAGTCCGTTTCAGTCTTTTGTCATGGAACCACTTCAGCTTGATGTTGAATATTTATCAATTGAAGTTGACACACAAATGTACTGTCTGGTTCATTTGTGCCATATTCTAATAAATATTCTTCATGTCTTTTAACATTTAGAATTAGTGGCCTTCTGTCTTTGCTTAGCTTTTCTGTCTTCTTTTTCTATTCTTCTTCTTCTTCTGGAATCTTCGTGTAGTAGTCACTTAAAATCTTCTGAATCTTTTGAATTCTTATGAAATTACTACTTGATTATTTTCCACTGACGCTTGAACATATTAATGAACTTCTTCAGTGTTGAGTAGTAGGTTCAACTGAGTACTTTTGATTCTCTGGATTATTCGTGACTAGTTGACTGTTTCCATCTTGATTCCTGTTTGATATTTATTATTTACCGCTGTTTCTAGATTGAGTTGAGTTGTCATCTAATTATTACAAATAGGCCTTGTCATATGCCTTTCAATCTCCCCCTATTTGTTGTTAAGCATTTAACATACAAATTCCCAGAGGATAACTCAACTAACAACTAAGAAAATAATATGACATTTAAGAACTGTAAATAATAAAATGTTTTCTGGATCATATAATACATTTCCAGATTTCAATTATGAAATATAAATATAAGATGGATGTTCCTCTAGACTGAACATATTTAACATAGTTCTATCTTGACTTACCTATCATTACCAGCTTCAGAAGTATCAACTTCACCTTCTTCTAGAGTTTAACTTTTGTGACCAGGTGTCATTGGTAGATCTTCAGTGGCTGGTTTCTCTGGATCAGATTCTGCATTTCCAGATTTCTTGAGTAACTAAAATGAAAGATGTTTGTTCCTCTAGCACTGAACATATTATACAAGTAATATTATCTTCATTTCTCAGCTCATCACTACTCCCCCTTAGGATGACAGAGATAATGTCTGTTCTCTTCTTACCACTTTTCCTTTGAATTTCCAACTTCTGTTTTTACTTCTCACCCAGGGTAGATTCATTTTCCCTTTTCGTAAATTATCCAACTTTTCTTGTTCAACAATTGAGTAATCCTCTTCTGGCAAAAGTCTTTGTTTACTTCTCCCCTTTTGATCTACTCCCCCTTAGTTGAACACTATAACACTTTGGAGTAATCCTCTTAATAATTCTCTCCCTTAGTTGAGTAATCCTCTTAATAATTTTAACAGTTCTTTTCTGGAGAAATTTCCACCTTGGTTAAGTAACATTTAAAATCTGTAACATGGAATTGGGAAAGGGATTCGGTAAGTGTGCTAGTGTGTGATTTTACTTTGTGTTTCTCTCATATACTCTCTAAGTGTTTCACTCATAGAATATATATTTTCACTCTTCCTTACTTGTGTTTCACTCTTTTCTCACATCACTATATCTCTCTCAGTACGGATGACTCAGTCTTTTGTACCTGCAAGAAAGATCACCATAGCCCCTTCAAGAAAGGTCACTGGTGGTGCAATGGGGTTTCGTAAATCCCCGTCCTCAATTGAATCTATTAAAATAGTTTAATTTGAAAACTGAACTGTTTCAGGAATAGATTCAATGAGTTGCTGATCATCTAAGATGATCTATTCTATTAGGAATCCAGATATGTTCCATCTGGGGAGGGAGACAAGGATCTATAATGTAGCAAATGATCCAAGTTTCCTCCTGATGCCTGTGAAGGCATGTTGATTCAATCAGAATCATCAATCATTCTTCCTTCCTTGATATGGAAGTTTAGAATAATTGCTTCCGTCAATTCATCCTTACTGTGACATTTCAATTGATCCCTCTTGGTCCCTTTTGGTCCCAAGTAAGTCCTTACATTGTTGGTCCCTAAAAAATAAGACAATATTTGTGGTTTCTTGAAAAATGTCAGATGAAATTGACTCTTTACAAGTGGCCTTGGCTGACAGGCCGAATTCAATAGACTCACTCTGTTGAGAGAATGAACTTAGTAACAGTTTTGCTTTTTCAAAGTCTGTATCCTTTTGAGAAAACACAGATGAGCTAACAGTTGTCTCAGCTTTTGTATATATTAATCACCTTTCTGGAGACAGAGCTATTGGTTCACTCACAATACCAACCTTATCAAATGCAATCAAGGCATTAACTCCCTCATTCTTAATAATTAGGTATTCTGTTTAATGGTTAGAGAGACGGATGTGATTGTGTTTGTGTGTTTGGTTCTAAGATCTTGGATAGAGTTTGATGCCAATGTTTGGGATCTAACTATCAGAAACAATTGGATGATCAAGTTCATAGATCTTTCCTACTTCTCAAAAGAGACGTGAAATAATCAGCGCATATTTATATATATAAACAAAAATATAAAAACATAAATAAAAATAAGGATGCCAATGTTAAAAAACAACTAAAACTATACATACTTATATATATAAATAATATATGCCAATTATTGGAAAACAACAATAATATAAAATATTTATAGTAGAGATGCCAAATAAATAAAACTGTACAAAACTAAAAATGTTGCATGTACCTCTCACTGTGCACGCCTTGCAATGTGTTCCTAGAATTTATCTATTTAGGCTTACCATCAGCGTGAGTGCCGGTGGTGTGCTTGACTCATTACAAAGTGCTCTGGCTGACAGCGAATTTCAATGGACTCATCCTGTAGAGAGAATGATTCCAGAAACAGTTTTATTGCCTTTTTAGCTCTGCATCCTTTTGAAAAGATGCAGATGAACTTACAGTTACCTCAGTTATATACTCCTTTTCTTCTCTCGAGGTAGAGCTGTGGGTGCACTTCCGACATCATCCTTATTTATTGCATCAAGTGCAGTTTCTCCCTTATCAACCTCTAACTTATATGAGTTCCTTATATCTCCAGGGGTTAATATATGGAAGTGGATGAATTGGTGTTTGGTACTATGGCCTGGGTAAGAGATTGATGAGTTTTCAACCTCTTGGCCAGTTTCTAAAGCGACTAGGGGCTAACTGGAAAGAACCAATCGAGATAAAAAGATAATCACCTTAACATTCCAAAACATATTTTTCATCCCAAAAAGAAGGAAAAATATAATAAGGAATGGTAATAGATTGCATTAAAGCACTTTTGATAAAAGAGTTTTGTCAGAACTAAAGATTTATCATTTAAGAGCATGATACAAAATTTTCTTTAAGATACATATCCCATAATAAAACACGGGAAAGTTGTATCATAGAAGAAAGTTTTTATCCTTTATGAATTTTCTATAAGGCAAACTTCCCATTATAAAATGCGAGAATTTATACCAAAGAAGAAATTCAACTCTCTTACCAAATTATATCTCGTTAAAATGACTCTTTTCCTTTATACCTTAATACTGTATGATTTGAAAACAGTTTTGCAAACCATCCTTATCAGATAGAGGACTATGATTTTCCGACTCATAATGCAATTATGATATTCATCATTTTCGTCCACCTGATATTATCCCTAACTTAAAATAGAAAATTTCATTACAATAGGGGTGGATGTATTCTTAGCAATACAGTATAAGGCCTTCAAAGCAACAACCACTGTTTAGGTACTTTGAATCAATGTGCAACAAACATTGAAACAAGTGTTTGAAAACAAATCATTTTACAAATGGTTGATACCTAGAAGTAAAAACAATTTTGAAAATATTTCTAAGTATATAAAATATTGAGAATTTTATATACGCATAACTTAGAAAATACTTCCATTTTTTTCAATATTGGTAATTTTTGAAATATGCATTGATTACTTAGATCAGTAATTCTAAATAATGTCACTAATATTAAAAGTGTCACAATTATTTGTAACAAAACATTTAAAAATATCAGTGAAAAATATCAAAATAATTAAGCAAGATATCATTACCTGATACTCATAAAATATTTATCATACAAATAATTATGCTGCATATTATTTTAATTCATTTGAATCATGAGACTAATATGACATCGAATTGTCTGACATCATAATTTAAATCAATTAAGATAATATACAAACTTATGCCAGAACACCTAATTACCACATATGCATTTAACATGGTAAATATGATAATTAAAGTAGTAGCAATAAGCACGAGGTTCTGGATTTCAAATAAATTCACAAGTCCTTTAAATATGGAAAATTTAATACTTGTGAACTCATTTAAGAATTCCTTGCAGATGAGATTTCCAAAAAATATGAACATAAATAATATCTCAACTTTACTAACCAACTTAGACAAAATGAATTTATCAAGCTGTTTTAGCAAATATCTGCAGGTTATTCTATTAAGGACTACTTTTGAAATAAATGATACCTGATGTCCATGCACTTGTTCCGTGAGTGCTGCAGATATTATTCAGCAGAGTTGATGGAGTTTGACAGCTTCTAGTAATTACCTCCCTATCTTTCTTTCAACTTGCATTATCTATATCTATATAGTCAATCAGGTTAAACCTAGTATCTTTAAGGTACCTGATTCTTAGAATTGGTAATCCCTTAAGATATCTATCAATTCATATCTTAGCTATAAGATTAGATTCTCTAGTATCCATGTGGAAACTTGCACATAGGCATATTGAGAATAAAATATATGGTCTTTATGCACAGTAGACCCACATAATATATAATCATGGTATACTTGCACTAATATTACATTATGTGTGTGTGCCTTGTATTCTAGAGAGATATGTGTATAACGACTCTAATATAAAATTATTTTCAAGTAATTAGCAGTTAGAGTGTCATACTATGTCCTTGACGATTGCTTGATCTCTTACCTCCGTCATAGAGAGCTTTATGAAGAGAATGATATACAAATTCCACTGGATATGAAACTTCAAGGTCCCGGAGTTGTTGTACATCAACTTGTTCAGCCCTAATAGGATCAAGTCTCGTCTCTAATGCTTTAGTTAGATCTTGAAAGTCCCGAAGATTCTGTTTCCATCATCGTCGATACCTTCTATAGCAACCAGTTTGGCTTTGTCCCTCATAACAATGCCAAAAATCATCCAGTCTCTGAAAACCCTTACAGTACCAATTACAACTTTGTCTTGTGGCCTGGGTTCCAGATTCAGTAGATTTTGCCTTCGAACTGATTGAGATCATCTTGCATTTTCAATTACCCAATCTGGATCAATCAGTGCTTCTTCAATCTTCTTTAGGATACCAATTGTTTAACAATTGTTCTTTCCCGAAGAGTAACCATTTACTTTGTATAGCACTTCTAGTCTTTACTCTAGTATCCGGATCACTAAGAACTAGACTCCAGGAATGACTTTGACTCCAAACCCTTTGTCTCGGCAGATATGTTCTTAATGTGTTCCTTTGATCTTCATTGTGTTGAGTACGACTAGTAGATCCTTCTTTTATTTGCTCCCCCTGAGTTGCTGCTAGGATGTGTTGAAGATCCTTCACCTTGTTGAGTGGATTCTGTCAAAGTCCATGAGTTGTGTAGATTCACTACCATTTCCACTACTAGGATCTCAATCATCATCATTAACATTGATTCCTTCTACAACCTCAGTTTCATCATCAATATCTAAATATGACTCTGACAAGATGTCAAGCTTCACAGATTCAGAATAGACTTTTATTTTAATGCTCGGGAGCTTGGTGTAATAGGACGACACATTCAGACTTTCAATCACCTTCTGATTTTACATCACATCTTACTTTGAAAGCTTTAGACTTCAATGAGTAGCCGAGGACAATTGTTCTATGAGCCTTAATTTCAGACTTGCCAAGATGCTCATATAAATCTTCAATAAATATCAATTTCCTCCAAACACACGAAAGAGCTTCAATGTTTGCTTCTGGTTGGCCATTAACTCATATGATGTCTTTTCACGATCTTGTTGAATAAAGAAGCATGATGTGTTAATCACTTCAACTTCAAAGTACTTTGCTTCCAACTTGATCTGCTTGATGTGATCAATCACCATATGTGATATATTATCTGTTGAATGCACGAACATCACCAATTCACTCTCAGTTGAGTGATCTTCCATCTTTCTTGCTTGAAATCAAACACTTTTCTATTTCAATGCTTTTCCAGAAAACCTTTGACAAAGAATTCTCTAGTGCCCTATAGATAGTGCTTAGTGCTTAAGTTCGTCGACAAGAAAGATATTTCCAGTGATGACAATTCCAAAATCATGATAGCCAAGTCCCTTGTATATCCTTTGCTGTCATCTCCAAAGGTTACCATTGGGTAGGCTTTCTCAATCAACTGTGATAGTAGAGCTTCAATGCTATTAATATTCCTCGAACAATAAATGTCACGAAATCACATAACTTTTGACTTTTGTTTCATACTCTGCAATCACAAATGGTTAAGCTTCTTGGTACTCAACTTCAATTGAGTCCAGATGGGTTAGAGATATTACTTTCAATAGTGGTAACAACAGTTTCAACCTTAACATGCACAAACTTATCTTTGACTGATCACTTCTCATTCACAGCAGCCTTGACAAGGTAGTCTTAAGGCTATGAGATAAGTGATTCCAACCTATCTTAAGGTGGACTAACAGTCTTTACCATATTGTGATTCTTATTGATGCTTTGTCTAAGATTATGCAAGTCCTAAGATATGCATTTTCAGATTTAAACGAACAAGCATGAAAAATAAGAGCACATGGTAAACATTCAGCTTCAATGCATTATAGATAAGAATTATGCAATTCAGGCATGTTATGCATATTAGAAAATTCAGTACTATCTATTTTAACCATTCTACATAAGTGTAACAGGTGTTCAACAGATTTACAGATAATCAATAATTTTCTAAAAGCACATGGAATAGATGAACTAATAATTTAATTACTAATTGTGTCTAATCCATTTATGTTGTTGTCTAACATTTTAATTATCTATAATTACCTAAGTCAGTTTTAGATTAAGCCTCAAATCTATAAATTTTACTGACTACTTAGATAATTTTACCATCTCTTCTTCTTCTACACCTTAACAAATAATACATGATAAGATCTGACATTTAAGTGCAACTATGTGAGTGTGAGCAATTCATATGAAAATAGGCACCTGCTTTTAATCAACACAGCCTTTGTCATCATTTGCTTGTTCAGGCTTCTTGAATATTGTAGCACAACCCTGATCTTGTCTTGCTACTTTTAGCCTCATATATTTCTTCAGTTGTGACCTCTAATCGATTCTTACATCCGTTTTGTACAAGTACAAAAACTAGAATGATCAGTAGAGTCAGAAAAATTCTTCAGAGTTCCCTACTAATAAATCTATCATATCTTTACATTTGAGCAGTTTGTGGAACTATAACATAAACAGTCGAATCATCCACAATAAAATCCAAATGCTCCGGAATAAACCTACTAATACGAAATGACCACTATATTCGAAATTGGGTCATATGCTCTGGGAATTAATTCTGAACCAAACCGGAGAATTTTCCAACTATAAACCCTTTCGGAAAAATGGACCAAGATTTTTAATAACTTTAGATTATAAATTAAATCTATATAAATTTAACTAATAAATTTACTTAAATTAAATTTATAAAATAAATTTATTTAAATTAAGTTTATAAAATAAACCTTTTCAAGTTTAAATAATAAACTAATTTAAATTAAATTTATAAAATAAATTTATTTAAATAAAATTTATAAAATAAATTTATCTAAATTTGATTTCATAAAATAAATTTATTTAAACAAATTTAAATAATAAAAATAAATTTATTTTAATTTAAAGATTAAATTTATTTAATTTAAATTTATAAAATAAACCTATTTAAATTAAGTTTATAAAATAAACTTATTTAAATTAAGTTTATAAAATAAACTTTTCAAGTTTAAATAATAAAATCATTTAAATTAAATTCATAAAATAAATTTATTTTAAATAATATTTATAAAATAAATTTATCTAAATTTAAATTTATAAAATAAAATTATCTAAACAAATTTAAATTATAAAAGTAAATCTATTTAAATTTAAAGAATAAATTTATTTAATTTAAATTTATAAAATAAACTTATTTAAATTAAATTTATAAAATAAACTTTTTCAAGTTTAAATAATAAACTCATTTGAATTAAATTCACAAAATAAATTTATTTTAAATAAAATTTATAAAATAAATTTATCTAAATTTATAAAATAAAATAAAATTATCTAAACAAATTTAAATTATAAAAGTAAATCTATTTAAATTTAAAAAATAAATTTATTTAATTTAAAATTTATAAAGTAAACTTATTTAAATTAAGTTTATAAAACAAAATTTTTCAAGTTTAAATAATAAACTCATTTAAATTAAATTCACGAAATAAATTTATTTTAAATAAAATTAATAAAATAAATTTATATAAATTTAAATTTATAAATTAAATTTATTTAACATGGCCTCTACACATTCAGAGTTCAAACAGTTTCGGTACCCTGAGCTTCACTGGACTGCGGATCTTGATTTGTATATCAATCAGCTTGCTCTGATGCCAATTGTTGGGTTCCGAAAGTATCGTAGAAGGGGGGTTGAATGCGATACTGACAACAATTTAAAATTCTTTTCAGAATTTACGGAATTAAATTATTGTTTAAGCTGAGGGTTAGAGTCCTTGTAGTGTTTGGGAGGCTGACTTACTAACTTTCTATTTTTATGATATAACATTTAAGATATAGAAAATTAGCAAGTAAGTAAACAAGATTCAAGTTAAATACGTATATTAAAACTTGAAAGGGTGTTACAATATCCGGTAGAATAAACTTTAATTCCTAGAACAAATTTGATATGAATTGTTCTACTTAAGGAATTAAAATCAAACCAGCACAGAAAGTCTGTGAATATAACTTTGCAGACAAATTATTGAATTTGAAAGTTTTTCTACTACGAAAAATGAAGACAATCTCCTCATATTTATAGAGGTGGAAAGCCAGCATGACTTATCCCAATATGACATTTTTCACCTAAAATTAACACTTGTATGACTCATAAAAAGGCTGGGCATGACTTATAATGGTCGGTATGACTCATATTAGAATTCGGTATGACTCACTGCAAAGGTGCTCGGTATGACTCATTGCAAGTGGCTTCAGTATGACTCATAATGATTAGCTCGGTATGACTCACTAATGATTAGCTCGGTATGACTCATGTTTAAGTCATATTGAATCATTTCTTTTATAGTAAATCAATTCTACTTAATTTAATTAAATAATTTATGAATTAAATTAAATTCAGACTTGAATTAATTTAATTAAATAAATTAAATAATTAACTTAATTTTAATTGTAGAATTAAAACACTATTAGGACTTATTTAACTCTGTAGTCCGTTTCAGTCTTTTGTCATGGAACCACTTCAGCTTGATGTTGAATATTTATCAATTGAAGTTGACATACAAATGTACTGTCTGGTTCATTTGTATCATACTCTAATAAATATTCTTCATGTCTTTTAACATTTAGAATTAATGGCCTTCTGTCTTTGCTTAGCTTTTCTGTCTTCTTTTTCTATTCTTCTTCTTCTTCTGGAATCTTCGTGTAGTAGTCACTTAAAATCTTCTGAATCTTCTGAATTCTTATGAAATTACTACTTGATTATTTTCCACTGACGCTTGAACATATTAATGAACTTCTTCAGTGTTGAGTAGTAGGTTCAACTGAGTACTTTTGATTCTCTGGATTCTTCGTGACTAGTTGACTGTTTTCGTCTTGATTCCTGTTTGATGTTTATTATTTACCGCTGTTTCTAGATTGAGTTGAGTTGTCATCTAATTATTACAAATAGGCCTTGTCATATGCCTTTCAAGGATGGAAAACAAACTCTAACTAGACAAACTCTGACTACTACTCAAACTCTGATTCCATCAAACTCTGGCTTAAACTCTGACAACAAGCAAACTCTGATGAATGCTGATATGGATTTAGCAAAGAGGCTTGAAAAAGAAGAGAAGCCTGATAAAATAGAAGAACAAAATATGAAGGATGCAGAACTGGCAAGGAAGAATAAAATCCAGGAATGGATCCAGTTGCTGTGGAAGAAGAATTGAAGAAATCTGGTATTGACAATGCTTAAGTCCAGAAGAAAAGGAAATATGTGAAGAATACTCCAGTTCAAAGGAAGGCACCTACTCAAACAAAGAAAATTTTACCTAAACTTGCTGAAGTGCAAAAACCTGTTGAAACTCAAGCAAAGTTATCAGTACTCAAAGCTGTTCAAGCAAAGCCAACTCCTTTAATTCAAAAGAAAGCTCCAACTAAAACTCCTCTTACTATGTCTGGTACAACATTTCTCCCAAGTGGAACAAGTTTTGAAGATGAGGAAGAGGAATAATAAACTCTGATTAGAAAGAAAAATCCTGATCTTATGTGGACTAAATCTGAAACCTTAACTCTCAATGCCAGACTTGGTAAAAATAAGGGTGGTATTGGTTATTCTCAAGCCAAAGTCTACAGGGGTGAAACAAATACTTTCAGAGATCTTTTTTCTTTAAAAGACAAGCCTGAGGAAGATTTGAATCAAGAAAATTTGGAAAATTGATATCTGTGCACATAGTAAAGGATATTTTTGATGGTGCTCAAGCCAAAGAGAAGCTTCTATATTTCTTCAAGAATGAGAGAGTTATGAAAATTGTTAAAGAAGATTTAATTCACAAATCATCTAAAGAACTTGAATATGTTCTTTATCTCCTGAATGATGAGAATGAAGCTACATCTAGATGGGTGAAGATTATGGAAGGACTAGTTAATGAGAAGAAAAAGAATGAGAGGCTGCTAATGATAAACTTTGAGGAGTATAGGCCATGATACTTGCTTGAAGATGGTTCTGAGAAATAAATGACAAAAGGAGATGCAAAGGTTAAGATGGTGTTAGGAATTCATACACTTATAATAAATCCTGATGGAAAGAAAGTTGTTGCATTCCTCTAGATGACAGAATGGAAAGATCATCAATATACAACCTGAGAGCTGCAATATTCCAGATTGATGAATCTTCTGATCAAATGAAAGAATTGAAGGAGAAGCTAATTGAATTGTTGAAGAATGTTGAGAAAAACCTACATGACAAATTTCTTACAGAAGACTTCTCATACAGAAGAATATAAGTCAAGAAGGAAAACTAAAACCCTAATGCATTTGTCTCTAAATTTCTGACATCATAAGTAGAATTTATTTTTACTTAATAAATCATAAATTGGGGAAGATTGTTAGAAAAACAAACATTGATGTTGTCAGAGAATATCAAGAACAGAGTTTATGCCGACGTCATCAGAGTTTAAGTAGCTGTCGAACAGAGTTTACTTTATCAGAGAATACTCAATCAGAGTATACTCTTACAGAGAATACTCTACAGAAATTATCAACCGACAGAGTTTATGATCAGAGTTTGTCAAAGAAAGAAACAAACAAATCAAAGTTTGATTTGGATAGTAAAGAAGGAATTCAAGTACAATTATATTATCTTATAGAAGCTATCCTTATCATTATCTGTTCAGTAATTGGATTTGTAACCGCGTCTATATAAATACAGAATTAGGTTATCATTGGAACAGCACACAGAATTATCATTATCATAACCTAGAAACTCTTAAGAACTTTGTTTTTCTTGAGAGAGTTTTGTAAAGCAGACTATGGCATCAAATTCTTCAAATCACACAGAGTTATTGGCAATCTATGAAGCAAGCAAGGAATGTATTTGGTTTCGGTCTATTATTCAACATATCTGGGAATCATGTGGATTATCAAATATCTCAGACAGTCCTACAATTATTTTTGAAGATAATTCAACCTGCATTAAGAAACTCAATGAAGGAATCAAAGGAGATCGTACAAATCACATCTTGCCAAAATTCTTCTATGGTCATGAGCTCCAACAAAATGGTGACATTGATATACAACAAATTCGCTCAAGTGAAAATCTGGCAGATTTACTTACAAAGTGACTACCCACATCAATATTTGAAAAACTGCGGAATAATATTGGCATGCAGAGATTGAGAAACTTGCTATAACAAGATGTCAAAGTGTGAGATATTTTATTCAGGGGGAGACTGTACTCTTTTTCCTTTGTGAAGATTTTTGTCCCACTGAGTTTTTCCTTGCAAGGTTTTAACGAGACAGTTAATCTTTGTAATAACTCACATCGACAATCAAGGGGGAGTGCTGTGAAAGCCTTTATTAATTATGGTGATTGTTAATGTTATCTAGTTGTAATTGAATCCTATCACAAATATCAAAACACGGCTATGTAAATTGTAAGCTATAAATTGAGTATTTCTATACACGGAGTTGTACATGCAGACTTGATTTCACACTTGATTGGCGGTGAAAAGTTTGCCTATAAATAGATGTAATGTGTTAACAAAAGTAGTAATGAGAATCAGAAGAGAAACATACTTTTAATTCTCTCTTGTTAATATATATTGATTTATACATTACTTAGTTATTGTACTTTTTATTATATTAATTTTTATAACAGTAATGGCTTTTTTCATTTTTCTTGTAAAAAAATCTATCAGGTGATTTAAACCTTTGGAAATGGGGATGCTGGTAAGGCAAGTCGTTTTCAAGGAGGTTCACGACTTATCAGAAATTTCAGTGCGAAAATTTTAAATAGGTTTTTTTTTAAATTATTATTAGGTGATCATTTTTGAATATTTTAATTTTAATTATTCATATTATAATTATTATTATAACTTTGACCCGTTATATTCTCATTATTAAGATTAACATACTTCAATACTTTTACCGAATCATCAATTCATTAAGAAAATCCATCCCAGAAACGTCATCCACTCTTAATAATTATGAAAAAAATTCATCTTTATTTTGTTACTTAATATGTAGGCACATTACACAATAAGTGTTATTTGTTCTTGATGACTATTGTCTAGGTACAATTAAGAATAATAAAAATATTTAACATGTTTGATTACCCTTGAAATAGAATTGGCACAGAACAGAAATGTAGAATAAACAAATGTTAATTCTTAAGAATATAAATGAATGACTCTTACACGACAAATTCTTAAACACTTTAAATATACTTGAATTCATAAAAATAAAATAAGAGAAAACTCTTAAAATATAATATTAATCAGTCAATATAAAAAAATTATTCAATTAATCAATAAATAATCTTTTAAATATATAGAGATAATCTATACTATATTATTAAAGTCGCAAGGACAATTGTTTGGTCCGTCGTCGGTCTAGTCCTTTTGTGACCAACTCAACTTCAAATACACGTGTTTCTCGTACTCAATTTCAAACTCATTCTTTTAATCAATAAACAACCATATTTTAATTTTCTCATTAGTCAACCTCTTTAATTTATTTAATACCATAATTTATTAATTAAATTTTATGAATATTAAAATAATATTATTATTTTATTTATATTAATTAAAATTTATTAATGTGTTCTATCTATATTAATATATATACTTTTATATTATATTATTCTAAACGAACTTCTTTTTTAATTAGAATATAGAGTTGTACTCACATCTAATAACATGTTTCAATTTTTTCATCGCAAAAATACTTTAATTTATTTAAAACTACAATTTTATAATAGATTTTTTTGAATATTAAAATTATATTAATATTTTATATATATTAAAACATACTCTTTTATTTAAATTTTAATTAAATATTTTCTAATATATTCGAAACTCTTTTTATTAATAAATATTTATTAATGCTTTGCACGTGTTATTAATCTATGTTAATTAATATAAATATATATTAATATATTAATGAGAATTTAAACACATGATATAAATATGATTCAAAAATAATTTATCTCATGTACAACATTACATAAAAAAATATTAATAACATAAATAATCAAATTAAATAATTAATTCATTTAAAATATATAATATATTATTTATTACTCTCCTTCCGTGCTTTGCATCGGTCTGGTCATTTTGTCTCTCAATCAACTTCAAATACAAATGTATATCTTCTACTCAATTTTAAACACACACTTTTAATTAAAATGTACAACTGTACTTACAATCTACTAACATGTTTCAATTTTCTCATTACTCAACCTCTTTTATTTATTTATAATTATAACTTATTAATTAAATTTTATGAATATTTAAATAATAATATTATTTAATTTATATTCATTAAATTTTATTACTATGATATATCTATAGTATTTATACTTTTATAGTGGCAAATATTTAGCTGTTATAGTCTCTTTGTATCTCACTCAACATCAAATACACTTTTTAATTAAAATATAGAGTTTTACTCATAATCTACTAATTAACATATTTCAATTTCATCATCATTCAAACACTTTAATTTATTTAAATTATAATTTAATAATTAAATTAATATCTATACTATAATTCTCATACTAAACTTCAAACACATTTTTAATTAAATTTTAATTAGAATATACTTCATCAAATAAATATATTATACATACAACTCTATTTAGAATATATATATTATACATAAAAAAACTTTATCATCAGTGGAGTTCTATTTCTTAATAATAAAATGAAATAAATTATTATATTAAATTAAATATTTAAACCATATAAAATAATTATTTTATACTATATATATATTATACATCAACTCTATCATCGGTATAGTGCTCTTTTTATATAACTACTCGCGCATAATATTATATTATATTTAAATTATAACATATATTTTCTTGATTAAGAATAATGCTACGATCTTGCTTTTTAATAATAAAATAAATAAATTACCAGATGATTATCTATTATAGAGGGGGGGGGGTTGAATATAATAGTATCAAGTAAATCGATTATGAACACAAATATGTAAAAAGAAACACTGTTTTGTATTAATGATAATGAACTTTAATACAAAACTCTCTAAAAAAAATTCACTGTTCTTAAGAGGTACAAGGTTATGAAAAATATATCTTGAAAGTTCCAATAATGTTAACCTATGTCTGTGTTTATATAGATACATTTACAATTCAATTACAAAACAGATTATGAAAAGAATAGTTTCAATAAGGTAATAGACTTGTATTTGGATTCCTTCTTCACTATCCTAATCAAATTCTGATTTGTCTGTTTCCTTTACAAACTCTGATTTGTAAATCTGTCGGTTGTCATTCTCTGATTTGAGCATTCTCTGTTAGAGTAAACTCTGATTGAGTATTCTCTGATAGAGTAAACTCTGATCGACAACTTCCTTATTCTCTGATGACATCAATAATGTAAACTATGTTCTGTTATTCTCTGACATAATCAATGTTTATTTCCTAACAATCTCCCCTAATTTATGCTTTATGAAGTAAAACATAAATTTCACTTATGATGTCAGAAATATGGACAAATGCATTAGAGTTTGAATCTTCATTCTTGATTTAAATCCTTCTCTAAGAAAAGTCTTCCTTTAGAAAATTGTCCAACAGTTTCTTTTCAGCATTCTTCAGTAATTCAACTAATTTTTCTTTGAGATCTTTCATTTGATCGGAAGAGTCATCAATTTGAAATATAAAGCTCTCAGATTGTATATTGATGATCTCTCCATCCTTTCATCTAAATGAATGCAACAGGCCTTCTTTCCATTAGGATTTAAAATTAGTGCAGGAATGCCTAACACCATCTTGACCTTTGCATCTCCTTTAGTCATGACTTTCTCAGAATCATCTTCAAGTATATATCCTGGTTTATATTCCTTATAGTTTATCATCAGTATTATCTCATTCTTCTTCTTCTCATTTATCACACATTCACGAATTTTTACCCATCTAGAACTAACTTCACTTTCATCATTAAGAAGATAAAAAACATGTTCAAGTTCTTTGGATGCCTTGTGAATCATATCTTCTTCAGCAATTTTCAACACTATTCTATTCTCCAAGAAATATAACAATTTTTCCTTTTCTTGAGCTCCATCAAAGATATCATTCACTATGTTCACATATATTAATCTGTCCAAATGTTCTTGAGATAATTCTTCCTCAGGCTTGTCTTTCAATGAGAAGGGATCTCTGAATGTAGTAGCTTCACCCCTGTAGACATTTGCTTGTGAATCACCAATACCACCCTTATTTTTACCAAGTCTGGTATTAAGAGTTTGAGTTTTTGTCCACAAAAGATCAGGCTTTTTCTTTCTGATCAGAGATTGTTGTTGTTGTTCTTCCTCATCATCAAAGCTAGATCCACCTGGGAGAAATGTTGTTCCTGACATAGTGAGAGGAGTTTTTGGTTTTGCTGGAGCTTTTTGCTGGATTCTTGAAGTTGACCTTGTTTGAATTTCAGAAGTTGGATTTATTTTTTCTTCAACAAGTTTGGCTTGGACAGGCTTAGATGCAATTTTCTTTTGTTGAGTAGCTGCCTTCCTTTATGTTGGAGCTTTCTTTACATACATTCTTTTCTTCTGGACTTGAGCATTGTCAGTACCAGATTTCTTTAATTCTTCTTCAACAGCAACCAGATCCATTCCTAAATTTTCTTCTTCAAAAAGTTTTATTGCCAATTATGCATCTTTTAGATTTTGTTCTTTAATCTTTTCAAGCTACTCTTCTTCTTCAATCCTTTTTGCCAATTTCAAGAATCCATCTATCAGAGTTTATCTCAGACTTTGATGTCATCAGAGTTTGTCCAATCAGAGTTTGTTTCCCATCCTTATGACTCCCTTGATATTCATCATCATGCTTGTCATCTTTTTTTACAACATCTTCATTGCATTTGTCTGTAGACACCTTCTCCCCCTTTCTGAAATCATTGCCTTTCCTTACTGTGAGAATCTCAACAATTGTATGAAGCGTGTTATGCATAGAATTGACAGAAGTGGAAAGATTATCAACCTTGACTTCCAAAGCATCATGTTTTGCTGAGACATTCTTGAGCTTCAATTCTAGAGCATGTTGAGATGTTGTAACAGCTGTTTGAACATATGCAGTGGTTTTGTTTACAGATTCCTTTAAATCATAAACTTCATTGTGAAGTCCCTTGGACAACATAGTAGTAGCTTTCAAAACAATTTTCATTTCATCAGAGTTTAATTCTTTGTCTTCCTTGTTAATTAATACATGAACACGGGGCCATGGAATTTTTTCATTAGGGTATTTCCAAGACATATCCCATATGGATTGTCTATAAGAGTTGAGAAGATCTTCATTTGATGGCTCTGCTTTTGAGCTGGAATCCCTCTTGACACCTTCTGCATCTAAAGCAGCTTCAAATTCTCCTTTGAGCTTTTCCACCACCATGTAATCAGGATAATCCATCATCAATCTATCAAGGGCATCAAAAGAATTAACATGCCATTTCTTTGTATTATACCTCTGAGTGTAAGGAATGAACAAATCTGTAATTTCTTCATCAGCAAAAATTGGCTCATCATCAGAGTTTGTCATCCCCATCAGAGTTTATAGATTTATCAGAGATTGGCAGATTAGAGCTTGTGGTGACTGATAAATTCTGAGTACCTGCAAAAGTAACAGAACATCCTAAATCACTCTTTTCTTTTAAAGTAATCTCATTACTTCTCACATCACACATATCATAACTTTTAATAGTTAGATTTTGCTCACTAGAAGTAACTAACTTCTTTCTCAATTCCATCTCTCCTTTTGCCAGATCCAGTGTCTGCCTCTCATTATTAATTTTGTTTTTCACACATTTTACCTCAGACTTATTAGAAAGGCTCAACACACAATTTCCTACAAAAATAAGAGGTGATTGAGAAAGGATATTTGTAGTCACATGAATAGGGGTACCCTTTGCAGGACTATCCATGGTCATCCCAGCAGTTAAAATATGAAAGGTAAAATCTGAACTTATACTATCAGAGAATGCAAATTCTGAAGAAAAGTCAGAGTTTATACCGTGAGAGTTTGTTGATGTGGATGGTGTCTCTATTGGCTATGCAGAAAGTGGTTGCACCATGATTGCATTAGAGAATGCCAATGGAGTGGTCTCAAAGTTTGACTTATCAGCATCAGCAATAACAGAATCTTCATTTAAAATAGTAGTGCCTGCATCCAAACTTTGATTAGATGATTCTTGTGGGGCAGGGGCCTTAGCAACTGCTTCAACCCTTTGAGTTGAAGGTTCTTGTGGGTTATACCTCTGATTCCTGCTGGCTTCACTTGCTTCTTCTTCAATGGCTGCTATTGAACTTTGATCAACAGGTTCTTGTGGGCCTGGCCTATCAATGACTGCTACCTCACTTTGAGAGGTAGGTTCTTGTGGGTCTTGGCCAAAAGAAACTGTCTTCTTTTTCTTTCTTGAAAAGAGCTTTGAACTTGGAGAAGTTGATGTTGATTTTGACTTCTTTTCTCCCATTTCTTTTCTAACTTCTTCAGCTAGCTCCTTCACCCTTCCATAAGAAATCTCTTTAATGATCTGTTTTGGAGAGTTAGCAGAGGAATCAGATATAAGAACTGGAGCAGCTTCACTTGCAGTTACATCACCAACAGTTGCATCAGCCAACTCAGGATGTACCAACCCATCAGAGTTTATCAAGTCTTCAGAGTTTATCAAATTCTCAGAGAATATTGGCTCAGAGTTTAAGAATTGATCAGAGATTACTGGATCAGAGTTTATTCCTTTAGAGTTTAAGACTTGAATTTGATCAGGGCTTGGCTGATCAGAGTTTATTACTTCAGTGTTTGCCAGAGTATCAGAAATTACAACCTTTAATAATCTTCTCCTTTTCTTTTTGGCTTCTAGCATATGATTGTCAGTGAATGGCTTCATAAATGGTGCAGGAGGAATATCGGAAGCCTTCTTGACAATTTTCTTCACATGAAAGACTAAACCTTCATTACTGTCCTCAAAATCAGTATTTTCATCAATCAACTTTCCTTTCTTAAGAGAAGACTCCTTTATTGATTTTCCTTTTCTCTTGTTGCTTGGCCCTTGTTGAGAGGTGTTTGTTACAACCACGGTCTTTTGGGAGACTGTGGAGGTTGGAAATTGTGTTTGTTGGTCAGTGTTTGGTGGGCGACTTGGGTTAGAATCAGAGGGTGCTAAATTCTAATCCATAGCCATAGATAGAACATCCCTTCCATATATGGTAGGCATTCTCTGATTTAAGAGAAGCCTGACCCATGTGGGATAAAAGAGATTAAGAAGTTTACCTTCAGCCTCCTTCTTTTTATCTTTTCTTATTAGGTCAACAAAAATTCTTCTATTTATACAAAAGCTAACTAAACTCTGATCATCCTCAAAATTTACATCAGGCAATAAGTGACTAAAAATTAATTGTAAAAATCTAGCAAAATAGATAGTATGTGCATCATCATTAATTTTACTAGCTAATTGCCTAATAATTAAACATGGAAAATTAAACTGCAAGTTGTGGGTCAGAGAATACCCAATTTATTGAGATAATTGAGGCATTGCATCAAAGTTGGTGCATTTTGCTGTGAAGGCCCTCGTGATACAATCAAAGAAGAAGCTTCATTCTCTTCTTCGATTTGGCCTTGTCAAACTCCCCAATTTAGATAGGCTTCCTACATAGCCTATTGTTCTAAAGAACTCCTTAATATGTTCATCATTAACCAAATCATCATACATAGCCACTTCTGGAAGATGAAGGGCTTGTCTCGCCACAACAGGAGTTATAGAGTGTTTTCCATTACATTGAAATGTGATGACGGGCTCTTCATCATCACCAACATTATTAAACTTCGCAGTAGACCATATTCGGAGCAGAGTTTGAGCAGAGATATTTGAGGGTTCTTGTAGAACATACCCAATGTAGCTATTCTGAAGAAAGTCTCGAAAAACATGAAAATCTTGAGGTGTATCATTTTTATTAAAAATAGAGATGTAATTAGTTATAAAAAATGTATAGTTTTGGAAAGATAGTCCTTTGAATGCCATTATAATACAGAGATAACAGGTTGATAAAAATTAGGATTTTAGAGAAAATGAGAGAGAAGACAAGATGCAGATAGTGAAAATATGAAATAAACTATTCCCTCTCAATTTCATATAGTGTATAGTGGGACACGTGGTAAGAAATTATTGGAAGAGTAATGAATAGTGCAATTCTCAAAACATAACAAGTGTGTGTGTATCTGTGTATAGATATGAAATGATTTTTGTGAGATATACGCGCCCTATGATTAGTCCAATCAGAGAATAATAATTATAATGTCACAAATTAAAATATGAAGTCGTAAATAAATCTCAGAGTTTAATCATATAATCAGAGTTTAGAGCAAACAGAGTTTAACATGTAAACTAAAATAAGAGATTAGAGTAATCAGAGTTTAAAGTAAACAGAGTTTACCATAAACACTAATAACTTGTGATCAGAGATTAGATGTTCCAATGATCAGAGTTTACCACACACTCTAACAGAGTTTATCATATACTCTAACTGTCTACTATTTCCTATCTAGAGTTGATCCACTTGCCACCATTCCTAATTCAGAAACCAATCTTGTAAATGTTGCTTCACACAGGGGCTTGGTGAATATGTCTACTAACTGTTGATCTGAGGGAACAAAATGCATTTCTATTATTCCTTCCATGACATGTTCCCTTATGAAGTGATATCTGATACTGATGTGCTTTGTCAGAGAATGTTGAACTGGATTTCCTGTCATTACAGTAGAACTTTGATTATCACAATATATGGAAATTTTTGAAAATTTCAAACCATAATCTAACAGTTGATTTCTCATCCATAAGATTTGTGCACAACAGCTTCCTGCAGCTATGTATTCAGCCTCTGCTGTTGATGAGATAGATTTTTGTTTCTTACTGAACCATGACACAATTCTTCCACCTAAAAATTGACAACTGCCACTTGTGTTTTTCCTATCAATCTTGCATCCTGCAAAGTCAGCATCTGAATAACCTATTAATTTAAAATCAGACTCTCTAGGATACCATAGGCCAAGATTAATGGTGCCTTTGAGATATCTAAAAATTCTCTTAACAACAATCAAATGAGGTTCCCTTGGATTTGCCTGAAATCTAGCACATAGACAAGTTATAAACATAATGTCTGGTCTACTTGCAGTTAAATAGAGTAGAGATCCAATCATGCCTCTATATATTGTAATATCTACAGGTTCTCCAGTGTCTTGATCAAGCTTGGTTGCAGTAACCAATGGAGTTGATGCAGATGCAGAGTCTTGCATTTGAAACTTTGTGAATAGATTCTTTGTATATTTAGACTGATTTGTGAACCAATAATAAATCTTTACCTTGAGTTCTATAAAATAAAGTTTTGTTAATTGTACCTCTTGTAAAACCACTTTCAAGTAGAAATTGAGCCAAAGTTTCATACCAGGCTCTTGGTGCTTGCTTTAGTCCATATAGAGCTTTATCCAATCTATAAACATGATTTGGAAATTTTGGATTGACAAAGCCAGGTGGTTGTTCAACATAAACCTCTTCTTCAAGTTCTCCATTTAAAAATGCACTTTTAATATCCATCTGGTAGACCTTGAATTTCTTGTGTGCAGCATAAACAAGAAAAATTCTGATTGCTTCAAGTCTAGATACAGGTGCAAAGGTTTCATCATAATCAATACCTTCATGTTGAGAGTAACCTTTGGCTACTAGTCTTACTTTGTTCCTTATAATAATTCCATCAGAGTCTGTTTTGTTTCTAAAAATCCACTTTGTGCCAACAATTGATCTATTCTTTGGCCTTGGAACTAGGGTCCAAAATTCATTTCTCTCAAACTCATTTAATTCTTCCTGCATTGCAACAACCCAATCTGCATCCTTCAAAGCATCTTCAGCCTTCTTTGGTTCTGTTTGAGAAAGAAAACTATGAAATAGACATTCATTCTGAGTAGCTTTCATTGTCTGTACTCCACTTTCTAGATCACCAATAATTAAGTTAGGTGTGTGATCTTTGGTCCATTTTCTTGGATGTGGTAAAAAAATTTAACTAGATGCTCCCCCATGATTTGTGCCTTCATAGAATGATTCTTCTGTAAATGCTGATCCTCCCCTAAAGTTGTGCTTCCATCAATATTTGATGACTCAGAGTTTATATACTCAGAGTTTGAATAATCAGAGTTTGAGTGATCAGAATTTGTGGTTTCAAAATTTGTGTTTGTCAAAGTTTGGTCAGACTCTGATATTTCAATAACTGTAGTTTGTTCTCCAATATCAGTAATTGATTGATGTTGCTCCCCCTCAACATATGCAGAATCTTCAATTTCTATTTCAATTATTCCTGAGTCAAAGTTTAAGGAATCAGAGTTTAACTCATCAGAGTTTGGATCAACAGTGTTTGTCTCATCTGAGTTTAGCTTATTGTTCAACAATTCATTTTCAAAACTCAGAATTTCTTGAGAATTTTCATTATGTAACCCATCTATTTTTCCTTCATCAAAAGAAACATATATAGATTCCATGATTGACCTGGTCATTAGATTAAATACTTTGAATGCTCTTGAAGAAGTTTTAGAAGTTGTTGCATATCCAACAAAATACCATCATATGCTTTGAGTTCAAATTTCTTCAACTGTTCATGATGTGATTTGAGAATAAAACACTTGCTTCCAAATATGTGAAAGTATTTAACATTTGGCTTTCGTCCTTTCAAGATTTTATAAGGAGTCATTCCATAATTATTTATCAAAGTGCAATTATGAGTAATGCATGCAGTATTCACAGCTTCTGCCAAAAAATAAGTAGGTAGCTTTGCTCCTTCTAGCATTGTTCTGGCAGTTTCAATTAGAGTTCTGTTCTTTCTTTCAATTACACCATTTTATTGAGGTGTACCAGGTGCTGAGAATTGTTTAATAAATCCTTTTATTGAGTAAAATTCCTCTATTGCAGAGTTCTTAAAATTTGTTCCATTGTCATTTCTTAAATTCTTTACCTTGTGTGGTGATCCATTTTCAATCATTGCAATATGATCAAAAATTATCTCTGCAGTTTCATCCTTTTTATGCAAAAAGTATACCCAAGTAAATCTAGTGTAATCATCAACTATTACCAGAGTATATTTCTTCTTTCCAATGGACATAATGTTGACATGACTAAATAAATCAAGATGCAATAGATGAAAATGTTGATCAATAGAATTTTCAGTTTTGCTCTTGAAAGATGTCTTGTTTTGTTTGGCCTTTTGACATGAATCACATAGTCCATCAGGATGAAATTGAACTTTTGGAAGACCTCTTACTAGATTCTTTTTCACTAATTCATTAATATTTCCAAAGTTCAAGTGACACATCTTTTTGAGCCAATTTTAGCTTTCCAAAGATGATGCCTTTCTAAGTAAATAAGTTAAGGGACCATCAGAGTTTACATCCAAGCTAGCTTCAAATAAGTTGTTATGTCTGTGACCAATGAGAACCACTTTGCCATCCTTTTTTCTTTTCACTTCACAATGAGTTTCATGAAATTTCACATAATAACCTCTATCTGTCATTTGACTCACACTCAACAGATTATGTTTGAGTCATTCACCCAGAGCTACATTTTCAATGATGACATTTTCAATAACAATATTGCCATATCCCAATGTTCTTACTATGTTGCCATCTCCATAAGATACTGCTGTGCCAGCCTTCTCCTCAAACTCTGAAAGCAGGGATTTGTTTCCAGTCATATATACAGAACATCTACTGTCAATTACTAGGATGTTTTTCCTGTTTCCCTGCAATCAATTAATGCAAATTAATTAGTAGATTAAACCCAAGCAAGTTTGGGTCCCTTCTTTTGAAACTTGTTAACTCTTGCAGTAGAAGTATTTTTATCAGAGTTTATGTTAACAGAGTTTGTACTAACAGAGTTTTCATTATCAGAGTTTATACTGTCAGAGTTCACTTTTCTTTTATCAGATTTTATCACATAAATTTGTTTGACAGCATGTTTTGGAGATTTATTTAGTTGAGACAATGGTTCATAATAGTTGTAAAACAAACTATGATATTCTTTGCATGTATAAATTGAATGTCATAAACTACCACAGTGAAAGCAGGGATTTTGTGGTCTATATCTAGTTTGTTTTTTAGCCTCTGAACTAGGTTTCTCAGGTTTCTTCTTTTTGTTTTGTTTGTAGTCAATGGCAAGGTGATTTGAATTACCAGAAGTAAAGCAGGTTTTTCTAGGAGCATCAGGGATATACTTATAGTTATTCTCCTTAGTAATTCCTACTTTGCCATTTTTTTCTTTTTACCTTTTTAGGTTTGTTTTTATTAGTGACTGCCTCCAACTTTTCCTTAAGTTGCTTATGAGAAAGTAACCCTATATTCACCTTTTTATTCTCTGACACACTATTATTTTTAAAGCATTCACTAGGAGTTTTCTTGCCATTACTAGCTTTAACAAATTTCACAGATTTATTCAATATTCCTTTTGTGTATGTTTTAGTGTGTGTATCCTTATCAGATTCATAACCTAAGGTAGAAGTCCAATTCTTGTTAGAAAGCATTTGTTGGACTCTTTTGCCAGAGTTTGTCCAAACTCTGAAAGTCTCTTTTTCTTCGGCTATCTCAGTTTTTAAATATTCAACTTGAATTTCTAACTGAGTTTGTATGTGTAAATCATTTTCACAATCTTTCTTAGTGTTAATCATGTTAGAATTTTCAGATTCAAGAATGTTATTCCTAGCAGTTAGAGTTTTTATCTCAGATTTTAATCTTTCATTCTCAAGAGATTGTGATTTAAAACTAACATGCAAGGATCTAAGAAAAGTCTTTAATTCACAGATATTTTCAGTATCAAAATTGAAGACAGAGTTGGTACCTTATCAAAGTTTAGGATGTGAGCATCAGTGTTTGCCATGAGTGCATAATTGGTTTCTTCTTCAGAGTCTGAGGAATCCATTTAATCATTCTTTGATGTAATTAGATCTTTTCTAAATTCCTTGCTTCTGCATTTAGTAGCAAAGTGCCCCATCTTGTTACACTTGTAACACTTAACCTTTGTTCTGTCAATTGTCTTTGATTTTCCATCTCTCTCTTCTCTTTTTCTGAATTTGTCTTTCTTTTCTGGTTCTCCATGCTTTTTCTGAAAATTTCCTTGCTTCTTGTACTTTCTGTACTTCATCTTTTTGAAGCCTTTAATAATCATAGCAACCATCTCCATCATGTAAGAGTCTGTGTAGTCATCAGAATTTGCATTAGAGTTTGTCTCAGATTCTGATTTACTGCTTTTATTGACCATTACAGCTTTTTGTTTTCTCATTGAGACTTTAGGGATTTTTTCTTTTGGTTCTTCAATCTGGGCCTCAACATTCAAAGCAATAGATTTTTCCTTGCTACTCTTCATATTTCTTCTTTGCTGTAATTCCAAGTCATGAGTCTTCAATTTTTCATAGACTTCATCTAAAGACATCTCATCTAAATCAACCCTGTTTCTTATCACGGATGTCCGTAGATCCCATTCTTCAGGAAGAGCCTTTAGGAATTTGGTGGTTGAATCTTCATTGCCATACACCTTATCCATCAATGCCAAATTGTTCAATAAAGTAAGAAATTTGTCATATATATCTGTGAGAGATTCATTCTGTTTTGCCTCAAAATATTCATACTCATGAATTAAAACAGTTCTTCTATTCTTCTTAATTTCATTGGTTCCTTGGTGTTGAAACTCTAGTGCATCCCATATTTCTTTAGCAATTTTGAATGCAATTACCCTGTTAGACATCACAGAGTCAAGACTGTTATGCAAAATGTTCCTTACCTTTGCATCTTTGAGAACTTCTAATTTTTCCTCATTGGTCCACTCCTTTTTGTCTTTCAAGGTGTAGTATTCAGGAACCTGTCTTCCTTCTACAATTGTTGATGGCACTAATTTGGTTAGAAGATACTGACTTTCATTAATTATATCTAAGTAATCAGGATCTGTGGCTTCTAGGAACATCAACATCTTCACCCTCCATGTAGGGTACTCAGCTTTCTTTAAGATTGGAATTCTTATGCTTTCATACTTGTTTCTAGACATGTTTTAATGATCTTTCAGTTGAATTGAACTACCTGCTCTGATATCAATTATTTGCCCAGATGATTATCTATTATAGAAGGGGGGTTGAATATAATAGTATCAAGTAAATCGATTATGAACACAAGTATGTAAAAAGAAGCACTGTTTTGTATTAATGATAATGAACTTGAATAAAAAATTCTCTCAAGAAATTCACTGTTCTTAAGAGCTACAAGGTTATGAAAAATATATCTTGAAAGTTCCAATAATATTAACCTATTTCTGTGTTTACATAGACATATTTACAATTCAATTACAAAACAGATTATGAAAAGAATAGTTTCAATAAGGCAATAGACTTGTATTTGGATTCCTTCTTCACTATTCTAATCAAATTCTGATTTGTCTGTTTCCTTCACAAACTCTGATTTGTAAACTCTGTCGGTTGTCATTCTCTGATTTGATCATTCTCTGTTACAGTAAACTCTGATCGAATATTCTCTGATAGAGTAAACTCTGACCGACAACTTTCTTATTCTCTAATGACGTCAGCAATGTAAACTCTATTATGTTATTCTTTGACATCATCATTGTTTATTTCTTAACATAAAATAATTTACGTATACTATATATATTATACATACAATTCTATCAACGGTGTAATCCTCTTTTGTATAATTGTTCATGGGTAATACTATTTTATATTTAAATTATAAAATATAATTTCTATTTTCGGAATACTATTATAATACAATTTTTATCTAATATAGTTGTATTAACATTTAACTCAATTTCAGCACCATTTTTTAATTTATTTAAAATTACGACCTATTAATCATGTCTCATGAATACTAAAATAAAAAATTAATATATCATAATAATATATAAATAACATATAAATAGTAACATAATAACATAAATTATTATATTAAATTAAATAATCATATAAAGTAATTAATAAATAATTTATTAATGTAACACGTGCTTTGCACGGGTTATAAAGTAGTATATATTATTCCTGACTAGAAAATATACTAGTAATCAGTCAATATAATTTAAAAAAATTCTTATTTAACTTAAATATAATATAATTTGAACTTTCCACTTCTAAATTTTAATACTAAAATCTCGGACTTCCTGTCTTACTAAAAAACTTGATCTCTTGTTATACATAAATTTTTGAGCTACATGATATATATACTATTTTTATTTTAAAAATGTGTCCCTTGTATTTTTGTACTCCGGGGGTCGCCCTGACCCCTGTTCAGGTCGGTCGTGGAGGTGTATAATCCAAGTATGTTCCATGATCTAGGTATATTTCATTTTTGTTGATGGAGTGAAATCTAATGTTCACTCATAAATCATTTTACATTTTTTATAATTGCTTTTGGTTTATAATTGAAAATTTTGTAAGTCTTAATAGTGACATTTCAGATCATAAAGGGATATAGCTGTTTGTTCAAACCTCCCCTGGAGGTGCATGATCTAGGTATATATATATTTTCTATTATTTATTTTACTTTGAGCTCATAATATATTCTTATATCAGCCAATAATTATATAAGATAACCCAACAATAATATTAGATCAATAATAATATAACCCTTATGCAAATATGTTAAACAATATGAGTGTTGCAGAAGGGGGGTTGAATGCAACTTAATAATTTATCACTTATCTCAACAAATAAGGAGTAATAATATTAAGTATGAAATGCAGACAACAGTAAGCAAGCAAATGAAGAAAGGTGTTTAACTTTAAAAAATAATTTTATTAATTTTTGTTTGCTACAGTTGACTGGAAAATGTTGCTAATGTTTCTATGCTTGAGAAAAGTCAAACTCAGTTATCTCTCTCTTGATAGGGAAAATATTTGTGAGATATGTGTATTTATACTGAAACATATATCTTACTTCTAAGTGTACTTTCCCTTGTTCCTAGAACAAAATATGAAATAGAAACTTCACTTTTTTCTATTCAAATTTGTCTTCATTCCATTTGTAGATAAAACTGTTATGAGATGTACTGACATCCTTGACTCCTTGAGCATGCTTTATCTTTTTGCTTGTCTTCTCCCAAGTTGCAGTAGTAGGCTTGACAGACTAGATAGTAATGTCAAAATCAATCCTTGAATTTTCACTACCTAGTCTGCTACTTGAAACAGACTGTCAGCTTCACCCAAAAGGTTACTGTCAACCTTTAGCTTCTCTTTGGTGACAGTATCTTTGACTCCGCATACTTTACTATCAAACTTGATAGTCTTCTAAAACATGTTGTCTTCCAAAGCTGCTGTCAACTATCCTCGCCAATGTTGCTGTCAACTATCCCCGCCAGTAAAACTTACTGTCTTCAAATCTTCATTCTTCATCAAGTTTACTGTCAAAGGAATAGTTGCTTTCAGTAAAACTTGCTGTCTTCGAATCTTCATGCTCCGCCAAGTTTACTGTCAAAGGAATAGTTGTTGTCAGTAAAACTTTTTGTCTTCGAATCTTCATTCTCTGTCAAGTTTACTGTCAAAGGAATAGTTGCTGTCGTCTGTTCCAAATGTGATGTCACTTGAATATGTTGTCATAGGCACCAATTGCAGTATGTTACTCTCAATGATTTGATCCATGCTGTGCATGGACACTTTGTGAACTTCTACTTCATAGATCATGTTATTACATTTTTACAAGACAGTAACAATTAAGACTTACTGTCACCTACTTGACTTTTATACATACTGTTACAAGTGACAACTAAACATACCGTCAATATACATATGACAGTACATTTTACTTAGTTAATTTCTAATTAATCTAAGTATCTTATAGTTGATTACAATGTTAACACCACAATCCCTAACAATCTCCCCCAATTTATTTTTATATAAAATAAAGACAAATTCAAAATTGCAGATGCTAACTCAACTAACATAAACTGAAGTGTTTGTACAAGAAAATATTCAAGAAAAATTACAAGTATTATCTGATAGAGTAAACTCTGATCGACAATTTCTTTATTCTCTGATGATGTCAACAATGTAAACTCTGTTCTATTATTCTCTGACATCATCAATGTTTATTTCCTAACAATCTCCCCCAATTTATGCTTTATGAAGTAAAACATAAATTTCACTTATGATGTCAGAAATATGGACAAATGCATCAGAGTTTGAATCTTCATTCTTGATTTAAATCCTTCTGTAAGAAAAGCCTTCCTTTATAAAATTGTCCAACAGTTTCTTTTCAGCATTCTACAGTAATTCAACTAATTTTTCTTTGAGATCTTTCATTTGATCGAAAGAGTCATCAAATTGAAATATAACAACTCTTAGATTGTATATTGATGATCTCTCAATCCTTTCATCTAAAGGAATGCAACATGTCTTCTTTCCATCTTAGATTGTATAAGTACTACATGTTTCAAAACCTTCCCTTCAATTCTATCCTTGCACTCCTTCTCATCTTTCACCTCATCTTCATCCACCTTATTTCCAATTCTAGAGGATCCTTCACTATTGTTATTGTGTTGGCTAGAACTACCTGCACCTCCATCAAGCTTTCCATCATTATTTTCATCCTTATTTCTCCCCATCCTTTCAACCCTTTTAATCTCATTCTTCAGAATTTTCACCATCTCCATCACCTCCTCATTTTGATCTAATTTGCAGAAGTACTCAAATGTTTCTCTCACCAACTTTAGCTTGTACTCATTGATTATTTCAAGGTTCATGAATCTATACTTGCCATCATTTGAGAAACTGTACATGATGCTTAGAGGATTATAGGTGATTTCTAGAAGCTTCTCTCTTATCAATTTTGACAAGGTCTGTTTTCCCAGTTGCACAAGTAGAAGGGGGGGTTGAATACTTGTGTGTCTTTTCTGCCTGATTTAAAATCAAATTAAAAACAAAACTCAAACACAAAGATATGAATAAGTACTGTTTGTATTATTGATTTGTAAATACAAAACTCTTCTAGGGTGTACACAAACCCTAGCAGCTTCTCTGTGTTTATCACAGCAACTCTCTCTATCTCTATGCTCTCACAAAAATATCACTCAGACAAATTATGCTTCGACTTCCACACTTTTACAATTAGGTTACATAGAGTTTATATAGAGAGCTACCTATCAATTAATAACAGAAAGATAAATTACAATATGAATATAATTCCTAATTATTAGTTAACAGTTTCCTTCTAGAATTCTCTTTCTTTCCCATAGCATATCTGCAATATATTTATCTTGATCTTCGAAGACTTTCCATTCCTGTGATCTTCTTCCAAATTTAACTTTAATTGTATAGACTCTGAAACCTTCAGACTCTGATGATCTTCAGATTCTGATCATATGTAGACTCTGATAGATCATAGACTCTGATAGTCTATAGACTCTGATCACCTTCCAGACTCTGATCTTCATGCAGACTCTGGTTTCACTTTCTACAGAAATTCTTCTACGTACAAGTAACATGAATGTTGACTATCTAGACTCTGATTATACATTTCAGAGACTAGAAAGACTTATTACAAATAAACCAAGCTAGACCATGTTATAACATTTTGTACATCATCAAATGAATATATTCCTAACAATCTCCCCCTATTTATGCTTTATAAAATGTAAGCATAAATCCAGGTTTGATGATGTCAAAACTAAAGAACAAAACTATCAATCTAGAACAATATAAAAGAATTTTAAAGGAAAAAGAATTACTTCTCATTTAATCTTCCCAAAGGCTGGATTGTTCTTCAAAAATGAATTTAGCATATTTTCCTCCACAATTGCCAGAGCTTCACCAACAAATTTCTTCAACTTCGTCATTTCTTCACTTGAGCATTTGATTTGACAGTAAGCTACTCTCAGATCATTTGCACTGCTTTCTTGATCTTTTAAGTCCTTCAACATTAGAACACTAACTTTCCCACTCATAGGCTGAAACCCAAAGTAATGACCCACACCTTCTTAAAATTTAATCTGTTTTTCTTCCAATGGCATGACTTGATCATTTCCCTCAATATCAATATATTTTAAAGAAAATATGCCCATTTGTCGATTTACTTGTCTGTGCAAAGTCAGCTTTCTGTCAATCTCTTTGAACCATTTGTGAGTGATAGCCTCTTTACTCTTATTTACTTCATATGCAATCTGTAAGAGAAATCTAATGTACTGTAATTCTTCAGCCTGTTTGAAAAAGATAAAATTTGATTGGCTAATCCATCTTACACTTCCACCTTCTAAAAAATATACCAGCATCTCATTCTTCACCTTTTCTGTGCCTCCCTGTCCTTGTATCTTTCTTTCAAAAACATTATAAACAATTTGAGCAGACACCACTTTGTTTAGATGCTTCTGTATGACCTTCTCAAACTGCCTATCTGTCAAGGATTGAGGATCCCTGGTTAGAGTAGATGTTCTGTCAATGTCATATTCTTCAAATCCTCCAAGACCTATCTTCTTTTTAACTCTAAGTTGCAGATTTGATTGACTGCACTTCCAGTATGAAGGTTCTTGAGTTTCATCAGAGTCTGATTTCTTCCTTTTTTTATCAGAGTCTGACTTAGACTCTGATTTCCCATGTCCAGTCCCTGATTGATGTGTTTGAGATTTTGATAATCTAGCCACTCCAGAAAGCTTGAGCGATACAGCACCAGGACCCCTAGGACCATGAGAACTATCTCCATCATCACCATCTCTCCTCCTTTTAACTCCCCTTTTATCATCTCTGCATGTATCATCCTTATTCCTCCTGGAGGAAGATTCACCTCTCTTCTCCCCCTTTTTGACATCATCAGAACTAGTAACAGCCAAAAGGATCTGTTCAAGAACTGTTAAGATAGTGGCCCATGCTGCAATGACTGAATCAACCTTGGTGGTTAAATCAGAGACTGTGGATTGGAGAGAAGCTTGAGTAGAAGTGATATCAGCTAGAGCATCCTTGAAAGCGACCTCTTTGGATAATTGAAGGGAGTGAATTCTGTCAAATTTGGTACTAAGCAGAGAAGTAGTATTATCAACACCAGTGAGTTTGGTGGTAATATGAGAAATGTCTTTGACCACATTAACCAACTGCTTAGCAACAGTCTCTGGCTCAGCTTTAACATCCCCATCCAGAGCTTGATCCTCTTCACCAGGGTAGTGACCATGTTCTTGGAGAAAGGACTTTTTCTGAAAAGCTGGAAGCCTCTTAGATTGATGAATGACCATAATACAAGCAAAAGAATCTTTATCAGTTATGCCTCTTTTCTGTGTAGACTCCCATGACTGAGGAAACACCTAATCAAAATAGACAAAAGAAGGGTTAATTGGAGCATCATCTTCAGAAGAGTATTCCTCAGCAATAGGCTCAAGCTTTGTGATTGGAGGTGTAGACTCTGAAATTACAAACTGGACTATAGACCCTGACTCCTCCTAAGAGTGATCATAGACTGTAGACTCTGGAAGTCTAGCCCTTATAGGCATGATTAAAAGTGGTTCTTCTTACTTCAATTTTGCAGCCTCAGTTAAAATGACAGGGTTATCCACCAAAGCCTCCATGACTCTATCTGCTCTCCTTGCTAGAGAATCCACCAGATGAAGTTTTGGTCTCTGTGTAAATGACTTTTGAGCAGCAAGAGCCTCCTCCTTTTTGCCAATCTGCACAATCAATAAAAGTGACATTTCATCCATCCCCTGCTCCAACTCATTGGACCAACTCTTTGGAAAATATTGATCCCAATAAGTAAAGCTAGGTTCAGGATACCCTAATCTCTCATTCTCACAGTGGGGTTGGACACCCACTTTCTCAAACTCACTCAGGCTCTCTACAGCCTTTTCTACCTCTCCTTTTGCCTGGACCAGTGCCAGCCTCTCAGATATTTTTTCACTCATTTTGGAGGGTGCACTCAAGAATCCTACAGAAGATGTGTTGAGAGAGAATGATTGTGCTTCAATACCTGAACTACCTTGATGGAGGGGAACCCCTTCATATGTCTGAAGGCTAGAGGTTTCCACCAAGGGGTGAGCAGCAACAGATTCTGAACCCTTACAAGCATCTTCTTTCTTTTCAGAGTCTGTTGGCTCAAGTATTCCAGTCTCAGGGTCTACTCTAGACTCTGACTGCTTCAGTATGACTTCATTAGAAGCCAGAGTCTGAGTGTTACCATCTTTGACTGTTTGTGCATGAGACTCCCCCTCAAGGTGGATAGACTCTGATAGAAAAGATTGGAAAATTTCTCCATGAGCATCCATCAGAGTTTGTCCTCCCATATCACTGGGGTTCTCATCAGCTCTTTGGTGAGTTATCAAGGAGGGCCTTACAGCATACTCCCCTGCCCCACTATCACCCAACTTTTGACTAGGTGGTTCTTGTGTGGGTGAGGCAGACTGAGCATCTTTATCACTAGTCACCACTGGTGCACTAGTCCCATCCTCCAACTGCCTGGCATCACCTGCTACCTCCTGTGGTTCTACCAAAGTTAATGCATCCAAGTGTCCATTGAGAAAGATCCTGGCATGGAGTGCATTGATGGCCCGGGAAAAAGTCATGTGAAAGGAATCCTGCAGTTCCCTTGCAAGCTTCTGATAAGATGAGCCCTTGAGTTGATCCAATCTACTTTCATAGGTTGGGTAGATATATTTGTTGGCCACCTTTCCTACTTTTTGGACAAGAAAATCAACCACCTTCCTTGAAAGAGGTTGAATAGTAGAAACCCAATCAATAGTTGTCATGTAGGTAATCCCTTGATCCCAAATTGCTTCATAGTCAAAAACTGGTTGCTCAATCTCAGTTTCCAACTCAGCAACAGACTCTGATTCTCTCCTTTTGTAGATCTTAAGCTTTTTAGGCTTCTTTGTGATTTGCTGTTCATAGTCTGGCACACCCAGTGCTTTGAGAACTTCAGTTATCCTGCCTTCTATGAGCCCAGCTGCTTTTTCTTTGAATGAAGAGTTGAATAGGTAGCTGTATAGAGATTTGACCACATCCTGTGCAGACATTTGTAGCTCATGTTCCATTCTCTTCCTTAGGGCTTCATAGGTTGAAAGAAAATTCAAGACTTGAGATTTAGTCTGATGTTGCTCTGGATCTTCAACTGATTCCACCAAAGAATATAAGAATAGTAGTGCCTTATCACTTGGAGTAATGATTTCATCAATTAGACTTGAGGCTGCATCCAATGGCATTCCTTCCCAAAATGTGTCCTGATCAAAGTCTAAAGGTAGTCTAGACTCTGAATCAACATTAGACTCTAGTTCAGGTGTTTTCTTGCTTTCAGAGTCTGGCTCTGCAGGAGCCTTGGGAGCATCTGTTTCCTGCTAAACAGGGTTAGTAATAATAATAGGCTTGTGTGTGTGTGCAGAATAAGCCTTCATCAACCTTCTGTACTTCTGAGCAAAAGATTTCTCAGGAGATTCAATTTGAGAATCCTGAGGTGCATTCCTAAGTTTGTCAGAGTCTGTAGCCTTTGGAGAGTCTACAGATTTGGCTTGAGGGTTAGAATCAAGTGTTTCATGACCTTCTTTTAACAGAGAAAGACCTTCAACAACTTGTTTCTCTAGAGGGTTGAGCTCCTCATCACTGTGCTCATCTATAAGCCTAGATTGAATCAATTTTCTCCTCTTTACAACTGGTTCCTATTGAGAGACACCAGAGGTTGGTTTCTTTTTGGATTTTGGTTTGGAAGATCGTGTAATTGAAGGGGATTGGGTGACTGGGGTAGGTGCAGGGGGACTCTCCATTACTTGATCCTGCACCATGTCACCACCAAAAAAAGAAGCATTATAGATAATGGTTTATAGATGGAGAGTTTTACCTGTATTACCTTTGGATAGTGCATGGCAGGTAGACTCTTCTTTTTGTCATCAATTCTCTTGATGTCAGAGAATATGCTCCTTTGCTGTTTGTATGCCTGCACACAGCAATCATCTGCCAACTTGGTTGACAGGTCAGGAATGAAGTGGTTGAGGAGAATCATAAGAAATCTATGGTAGTAGACCTTTTTCCTCCCCTCTTGCACATTAGTTAATTTTGCTCCCATTTGAGTAAGCAACATATCACCAATGTTGATCACTTTATCAAATAGGAGACTGTGACTAATTTGATAAGTTATTGCAGTAATAACATCAAAACCACTACACTTACCAGTAAAGCACTTAGCAAGTTGGTCAAAGAAAAAGGACCATTCCTTCCTTAAATATGGCCTAGTTATCTTACTCATGTTATCTAAGCTAGCAGAATAACCTATTGCCTTAAACATGCTTTTAATGTCATCATCAGATATAGTAATATCAAAAGAAGACTTAATAGGCAGTTTAAACACATAATTGAGTATATCTGCAGTTACATCAAAAGTAGTGGAGCCAAAGGTGAACATGATTTTAGCTGGTTGATCCTGAGAAGGATCAACTACCTTTGCAGAGCTCCAGGCTTGTGAAACATCATCCATATGAATCACTGGTGATGCCTTGAGTATATAACTGAGCTCACTCTACTCCAAGAAATCCATCATAGGATAATAGTCAACATCTACCCCTTTCTTATCGCCAAGGGCTGCCACATGGTTAGTGGTCATGAACTCAAAGTCTCCAAAGGTGAATGCGATAGCTTTGGGTCCCCTCATCACAGTTGAGATAGCAGCCATTGAAATCGTTGAAATGAAAGTGATGAATTAGCTTGAACAAATTTGCTAGGGTTCGTAAAGAGCTCTGTGAATATTTGTGCCTTAGAAAATAATTGCAAGAAACAAGTGAGTAAATTGTATAAAAAAATCTATTTTGTTCAAGTTGCATACAATACACACGAGTCTACAGTCTATCTCCAGTCAAAAACAACTGTTACCGCCTATTTCAATTCATTTGAATGATTTAGCCACAATCAGAGTCTGCAGGCGCGAACTTGAACCGTTTCGGAGTCTAGACGATAATTGTTTTTCAGAGTCTACAAACTCTCAGAGTCTACAGACTAGTCAGAGTCTACAGACTCGTCAGAGTCTAAAAACTAGACTCTGTCAAGATAAAGTACCTTAAGAATTTTGCGTTAACAAATTATAGTTTGACAAATCAGGGGCTATAATTAAAGTACATATCTTGCTTCTTGTAATTTGTAATCACTTACATGTTTAACATACCTAATTCACCTACCAGTCTAAGAAAGGTAGACTCATCAAGTGGTTTTGTCAAAATGTCTGCAATATGTTTATCAGTTGGAACATAGTGAAGTGTCACAATACCATTTTCAACATGTTCTCTAATAAAATGATACCTGACATCAATGTGCTTTGTTCTGGAATGTTGGACTGGATTCTCTACAATTTTAATAGCACTGGTATTATCACAATACATAGGAATATTTGAGAATGTTAGTCCATAATCAAGTAATTGATTTCTTATCCACAGAATTTGAGCACAGCAACTCCCAGCGGCAATGTATTCAGCCTCAGCTATTGAGGTTGATACAGTCTGTTGTTTCTTGCTAAACCAAGAAATTAATCTGTTGCCAAGAAACTGACACTGACCTGTTGTGCTTTTCCTATCTACTTTGCATCCTGCATAGTCAGAATCTGAATAACCAATTAATGAAAAATCTGACTCTCTAGGATACCAAAGTCCAAGAGTTTGTGCCCCCTTGAGATATCTAAAAATTCTTTTTATAGCTATTAAATGTGATTCTCTGGGGTCAGCTTGAAATCTAGCACACATACAAGTTGCAAACATTATATCTGGTCTACTAGCAGTTAAATATAATAATGAGCCAATCATACCTCTGTAGCTAGTGTTGTCAACTTTCTTACCCTTTGGGTCAGAGTCTAGCTTAGTGGCCGTTGACATGGGAGTTTTAGCAGTTGCAGAGTCTTGCATATCAAACTTCTTCAGTAGTTCTTTTACATACTTTGTTTGATTGATGAAAATTCCATCATCATTCTGTTTGACTTGAAGCCCCAAAAAGAAGTTTAATTCTCCCATCATGCTCATTTCATAATTTGACTACATTAGTTTACTAAACTTTTCACAGAGTTTGTCATTAGTAAAACCAAATATAATATCATCAACATAAATTTGGACAAGCAAAATGTCACCTTTATACTTTCTAATAAAGAGAGTTTTGTCAATGGTACCTCTTATGAATCCATTTTCAAGAAGAAATTTTAAAAGAGTTTCATACCATGCTCTAGGTGCTTGCTTCAATCCATAAAATGTCTTATCTAATCTGTAAACATGATCAGGATATTTAGGATCAACAAATCCTGGTGGTTGCTCCACATAGACTTCTTCTTCCAATTTTCCATTCAAGAAGGCACTTTTTACATCCATCTGATACACCTTGAATTTTGAATGAGCTGCAAAGGCAAGAAACATTCTTATGGCTTCCAATCTTGCTACTGGTGCAAAAGTTTCATCATAATCAATTCCTTCCTCCTGTGAGTATCCTTTTACAACTAGCCTTGCTTTGTTTCTTATTACAGTTCCACTCTAATCAAGTTTGTTTCTGTACACCCATTTTGCACCAACAACTGATCTATCTTTAGGCCTTGGTACAAGTTTCCACACTTTATTTTCCTCAAATTCATTCAATTCCTCTTGCATTACAATTATCCAATCAAGGTCTTGCAAGGCTTCCTCAATTTTCTTGGGTTCATTCTTTGAGAGAAAACAACTATAAAGACATTCATTTTGAGTGGCTGTTCTTGTTTGTACACCGCTTTCAGGGTCACCAATTATTAAGTCAGGAGTGTGACCTCTTGTCCATTTTCTAGCTGGTGGAAGATTGATTCTTGAACTAGAAGCTCCCCCTAAGTCATTTGCATCTTCTGTATTTAAGTGAAATTCAAATGAAGAGGCTCTCCCTAAATTGCTTGACTCTGTCAAGGGTTCAGAGTTGCTTGATCCAGACCCTGGTGAGTTAGATTCTGAGGAATTTGACTCAGTCTGTCTAGACTCTGTCTGGGTAGACCCTGACCTGTTAGACTCTGAATCATTCGGAGTTGTATTTCTTAGCTCCCCCTCAGAATGTGCAGGTTCCTGTGTTGGATTAGGAGTTACTTGAGGGTCTTCATCCTCTTCTTTTTCATTTATCTCATAACTTTTTAGATTTTCAAATTCCAGTGTAGTAAACTCTGACTCATCTTGCAATTCTATAAACTTTTTATCATCAAATGCAACATGAATAGATTCCATAACAATTTTGGTTCTGAGATTAAACACTCTGAATGCTTTTGTGTTTGATGCATATCCAAGAAAAATTGATTCATCTGCTTTGGCTTCAAATTTGCTCAGATTTTCAGGATGTACTTTTAGTACATAACACTTGCATCCAAATATGTGAAAATGTTTCACACTTGGCTTCTTGTCCTTTATCATTTCATAGGGAGTCTTTCCATGCATATTTATTAAAGTACAGTTTTGAGTGAAACATGCTGTATTGACTACCTCTGCCCAAAAATATACTGGTAGCTTAGACTCTGCCAGCATTGTTCTGGTAGCTTCTATGAGGGTTCTATTCTTTCTCTCCACAACTCCATTTTGTTGAGGAGTTCCTGGTGCATAAAATTGTTGAGTAATTCCCTTTGATGCACAGTAGTCCTCCATGATTGAGTTCTTAAATTTAGTACCATTGTCACTCCTTAGAACTCTAACAGTTTTCTTTGATTTTCTTTCCAGAAAAGTGATATGGTCTATTATGTGTTGTGGAGCTTCATCCTTTGAATGTAGAAAGAAAATCCATGTGAATCTTGTAAAATCATCTATAATAACAAGATATATTTATTTTTGTTAATAGACATAACATTTACTGGACCAAATAAATCAAGATGTAATAAATAAAAAGGTTCAGAAATGGTGTTAATTGTCTT
Organism: Oenanthe sinensis; assembly: GCA_028671895.1. NCBI lineage: Eukaryota > Viridiplantae > Streptophyta > Magnoliopsida > Apiales > Apiaceae > Oenanthe > Oenanthe sinensis. The sequence goes on along the minus strand of CM053803.1, from coordinate 28,528,604 downwards.
GTTCTTGAAGGATGATTTCCTTTGCTTTCCAAGTTGACAGGCTTCACAAAGTCAATCTTGCACAAAATCAACCTGTGGTAATCCTCTTACAAGATTTTGTTTAACCAACTTGTTGAGTGTTTTGAAGTTGATGTGTGACAGTTTCTTGTGCCATTTCCAGCTTTCTTCAGTTGAGGCCTTGCTATATAGACATGTGACTTTACTGTGTTTGCAATCCTCCAAGTTGGCTTCATAAATTTTACCATGTCTGTGTCCTTTAAAAATCAGAATACCTGTTTCTTTGTGAGTCACAAGACACTCTTTATTGTCAAAGCCAGTATGGTAACCTTTATCTCCTAGTTGACTTATGCTTATCAAATTGTGTCTTAAGCCATCAACTAGAGCTACTTGTTCAATGATGACATTCCCAAGTACAATCTTGCCATATCCCAGTGTTTGTCCTTTGTTGCCATCTCCAAATGATACTTCTGGGCCAACCATTTCCACAAAGTCTGTAAGCAGAGATTTCTTTCCAGTCATGTGTCCTGAGTATCCACTGTCCAAGATTAGGGTTACATTCTTTACCCTTGTTCCCTGCATACATAAAGAAACTAGTTAGTTGTTTTGGGGATCCAAACAGTTTTGGATCCTTTTCCTCTAACTTTAGGTGAAACAGGTTTAACAATTTTCACCTTTGATTTACCTGTCTCCTTTGCTTTTGACTCTGGTGGAGTCTTAACAGTGTCATACCAGCTTTTGTCAATAGATAATTTTAGCTCATAAAAATTGAAATACAATTCATGATAGCTAAATGGTTGTGGTTGCCACATCTAAAACACTTCTTTCTAGGAGCATTTGGATCCTTTTGATAATTATTTGCTTTATTAATGCCTTCTTTACCATTCCTATTTCTCCTAGTTTTGGTAGACTCTGATAAGTTCTCTAGCCTTTCTTTTAACTTAGACTTAGACAAGTACCCTATGTTAATATTTTTCTTAGAGTTATTTGTTCCAGTTTCATCTGTCTTTTTGTCAAAAACAAGGGGACTATTGACAGATGAGTTTGTGGTTTCAGTCTTTTCTTTAGGAGTCACAAACTTAACAGGAATAAATGTGCTTTTGTCTTTAGTCTTATTAGCTTGGCTAGCTTCTGTATTGTTATCATTCTCAACAATAGGTCTTTTGCCTTGACTATTTTCATAGCCTAGACCAGCAGTTTGACAAACATTTTGGTTATTGAGAATTTCTTGAACTTTTCTGCCAGAGTCTGTCCAGACTTTAAAATTAAGTCTTTCTTCTTCTAGTTCATTCTTAACATAGTTATAGGCTTTCAAAATTTCAATGTAATTATGACTATTTTTCTCAGAATCCTTTTTGTATTGTTCCATTAATATTAACTCAGACTCTAAATGATCATTCCTTTTAGTTAAGGTTAAATTTTATTCTCTTAACCTTTCACTTTCACTAGTGAGAGACCTACATGTTGTCATTATTTTATTAACCTCACTTTGCACAATTTCTATGCCATTAGAGTCTAAGTTAATTAAGGATTCAGGAGTAAAGATTGATACCTGAGTTTTAGGAGATGAGGGTTCTTTGGGAGATTGTGATTTTCTTGAGGAGGATGCCATCAATGCTAGATTTTCATAATCAATTTCATCCTCTGAGCTTGAATCTGCCCAATCCTTTCCTGTTGATAAAAGTGTTTTTCCTTTTCCTTGACTTTTTGACTTTCTGCATTCACTAGCAAAGTGCCCTAATATTCCACATTTGAAACATTTGACCTTTGCTTTGTCAAGTTTGATTATAGTACTCTTGCTCTTTTCAGTCTTCTCATCTTCCTTCTTGAATGATGACCTTTTGCTAAATTTGCCAGCTCTTTTGTTAAATTTCATTATTTTGAAGGTTTTGGCAAACATAGCCATCATTTGACTTAGATCAATCTCTTCATCAGAATCAGAGTCTGTGTCAGTAGACTCTGACTCCACAACAGTTTTACCCTTCTTTCTTGAATCCTTGATTCTTGTTTCAGTGGGTTGTTCCTGTTGTTCTTTTTCAGATTCCATTAAGAGTGCTACAGATTTTGTCTTCACATATTTCTTATTCTTCCTCTCTTGCATCTCTAAATCATATGTCTTGAGCCTGCCATACAATTCTTCTAGAGTTAGTTCATCCAAATCTCTAGCTTCCCTTATGGTTGTAGTCTTATTGTCCCACTCTTCAGGAAGTGCTTTAAGAAACTTGATGTTTGTATCTTCAGAATCATAAACCTTACCAAGCATAGCCATCTCATTCAAGAGTTTTGTAAACCTATCATACATCTCAGTGATAGATTCTCCAGATTTTGCTTCAAAATACTCATAATCTTGAATTAGCAAAGACCTAGCATTCTTCTTGACATCCTTAGTCCCTTGACAGTGCACTTCAAGTTTTGTCCACATCTCCTTAGCAGTTTGACATGATATAACACAGTTTGTAAGAATAGAATCCAAACTGTTGAAGAGTATGTTTTTGACCTTTGTCTCCTTAAGCACATTATCCTTGTCCTTTTTTGTCCATTCAGCCTTTGGTTTCTCAATGAAGTGTTCTTCAGTTACTTTGCCTTCTTCATTGATTTGAGGCACAAGCTTTAAGGGCACATAGGGTCCTTCATGAATTCTTTCAAGATAGTCAGGGTCTGTTGCTTCCAGATGGTGCAGCATCTTAACCTTTTAGTGGGTGAACTCGTTATTCTTAAGCATAGGAATCTTAGAATTGCCATCTTTGTTTCCAGACATCTTTGATCGATTTTAAACGTTAGGCTCTGATACCAATTGTTTTCCCAGTTGCACAAGTAGAAGGGGGGGTTGAATATTTGTGTGTCTTTTCTGCCTGATTTAAAATCAAATTAAAAACAAAACTCAAACACAAAGATATGAATAAGTACTGTTTGTATTATTGATTTGTAAATACAAAACTCTCCTAGGGTGTACACAAACCCTAGCAGCTTCTCTGTGTTTATCACAGCAACTCTCTCTATCTCTATGCTCTCACAAAAATATCACTCAGACAAATTATGCTTCGACTTTCACACTTTTACAATTAGGTTACATACAGTTTATATAGAGAGCTACCTATCAACTAATAACAGAAAGATAAATTACAATAAGAATATAATTCCTAATTATTAGTTGACAGTTTCCTTCTAAAATTCTCTTTCTTTCCCATAGCATATCTGCAATATATTTATCTTGATCTTCGAAGACTTTCCATTCCTGTGATCTTCTTCCAAATTTAACTTTAACTGTATAGACTCTGAAACCTTCAGACTCTGATGATCTTCAGACTCTGATCATATGTAGACTCTGATAGATCATAGACTCTGATAGTTTATAGACTCTGATCACCTTCCAGACTCTGATCTTCATGCAGACTCTGGTTTCACTTTCTACAAAAATTCTTCTAAGTACAAATAACATGAATGTTGACTATCTAGACTCTGATTATACATTTCAGAGACTAGAAAGACTTATTACAAATAAACTAAGCTAGACCCTATTCTAGCATTTTGTACATCATCAAATGAATATATTCCTAACAAGGTCCTTTTTAGATTTTCATTCAAGAAAGATTTCTCAGCCTTGAATTTGAGTCTGATTACTTCAATGACTGGAATTTCCTGCCTGCTGAGAAATCCTAGGCTAACATACCAAGTCAATCCTCCTAGCATTCTTACTGTTACCCACTTGTTGCTAACAGATATCATCACAACAACTCCCACTATGGATTGTTTCAATTGATCATGGAATTTCTTGGGGTCTCTATTGGATGACATCTTTATATCTTTGATCCTCTCATAGAAGCTAGCATCCTGAAATGCATTGCTATGTTCATTCTCATCAATCATTAACATCGTGGCTTCTTCTTCAGTTAGATCTTCCATTTCCACCAGAATTGTGTCATCAACATTTACTTGAAAAAGATTTTCTTTGCCTTTACCAGCTGCATGAACCACATGAACCTTTTTCACACAACCTTCCTTTATCACAATACCTTTCTCCTTAGGCTTCTCCACCTTATCACCACCAAGCTTAGTAGCAATCTCAGCAGCCACACTAGATAATAATGCTAGTTGACTCTCCTCCTGAGATGCAACTTGAGTCTTCTCCTGTCCATCTTCAACAAACACTTCATCACCTCCATCTCCATTTTTCTCCCCCTTAGTTGAGGTAACAGCTGCAATCTTAGAGTTGAATTCTTCCAATTTAGCAAACACATCTTGGAATCCTTCATTCATCATGGTCTTCAAAGCAGACATCTTCTTGATAAACTTCACCTGGTTTCTGCCAATCGTATCCAGGTTCTTTAAGAGTTTAGTGACTTTATGTGAAAGGGATTTCAACCTTTCATTAACTTTTTTGGATGATTTTGAGGCTGTAGGGTTGCTCACACTCTGGTTTTTTCTGAGTGATCTCATCACTTATCACCAACTCACTTTCAAAGCCTATTGCCTTATATATTTGGGTACTCATAATTTTCTTTTTTATTTGGCCTTGCTCAGGGCCCTCTCCTTTTACCTGGGATTTTCCTAGCCCCTCATTTTTATACTCTACTCTCTTTTCTTTTATCTCTCCTTTTCTTTTCAGTCCCTCACTCATCCTAGGTGCAAGAGACTGAACAGGTACATCTTGCACAGAAGGTTTAGATTGTACCTTAAGTAGAGTGGAAATAAGAGCAGAATTATCATCATCATTATGAGAAGTTGCCGCCATGGGAGAGTTATTGTCTGGAATTTGAATGTTGACAACATCTTTGGATTGGTTGACAACATCTGTTGAGAAGTTACTGTCATGAGGATTGACACTGTGACAACAATCTCTTCCACCCTTTGAGTAGAAGGTTCTTGTGGATTGCTATGATCAGTCTCATCCAATTGTTGGAATAGTGCATCAACATTTTGATCTTCAATGTTGGCAAAATGGGATGCACCATAATTGAATGAGCTGTGTTCCACATGTTCTAACCCTAATGTGTGTATATCTTCATATGTGGGCTCAGGTTGAGTGTGTTCAACCTGTTATGCAAATTCTGTACAAAATGCCTTGGGAGACTGGCCAATTTCAATAGATGCCTCCTGTTAAGATGAGATATCCAGAGATTTGTTTTGATCCCTTTTAAGAGATGTGCCCTTTTGAGAGGACCACTCTGGCTAACAGAGGTTGGTACTCTTGCCTTCTTTCTCCTAGGCTCAACAGGGCCCTCTATGGGTTCTGTGTACAAACTATCAGCCTTATTTGCTGCATCTTGTGCAATTTCACCACCTACCTATGAAATGGTTTCTAGCCTAGGGTTTATGATTCTCCTCATTTTAGAAGTCTGGTCCTTTTGAGAGGAACCAGACCCTTGGCTAACAGATTTTGAGACTCTAAAAGGCCGAACTCCTTCAAATGGTTAGGAGTGTAGGTTAGGAATGGTGAGGTCAACACCATTCTCATCAATCAAAGAAAATACATTGTAGTCCCAACAATTTTTAAATTCAATCTATTTATAATTGAAATCATGAAATTAGTAATAAACAAACTCAATTCTGTGTTAAGAGGTTTACTGGCTAAACATAGAATGAGTATTTTTCTTTAAAGTTGGGGACTCCATACATTGTATATTATCTAAATCAATTATGCCCATAACAAAATTAATGATAAGCATAAAGAATCTAGGATAATATATTACCGATTTCCTTGTTTCTTTCTTGCCAAGCACTAGTTTGAATAATGGCATTAGGAGCTTTCCAATATCGATTCTGTAGTTATGCAGCATGGAATGCACAATCTTCCTGATGTAGGCTGGGACCTCATTCCAGCCACTAGTCTTGCTCGACATTGACCTTGAGACATCATCTAGCATCATGCTCCACTCTTTATTCAGGTACTTTCTATCCATGCCTCCAGACGGGTACCAATCATCACTGTCAGGGATTGTCTTGGGTCCAGTATACCCAATCATCTTGAAGAACTTAGAGAGTTGTTCTTCATTAGCAGGTTCTTGAAAAGGGGCATCCTTCTCAGCTTCAGTGTGAAGAGTAGAGTTTACATGGATTGAGTCAATGGTGTAGGAGATCTCATTGATTTAAAACTTGATGGAGCTTGAGTCCTGCTCCCCCTTACACGTTGCAGAGGTCCATAACTTTGATAACCTCGGTATTTCCAACATGGGACTGTTGTTTAGAGAAAATGACAGTAAGAATTGTTCATGAAACCAATGAATGGCTTGAAGGCTTTATCAGCTTTTCCTACTGAAGCCATCGTGGTGAAGTTTGTTTGGGCAAGAGAGTAGATGATTTGTGGTCCAGACATGGTTAAGAGTTTGAAGGTTTAGAATTGAAAAGAATGTGAATGAAAGAGATGTAGTTACAGAGAGAGAATGAAGGATTTTTAGGGCGTTAGAGAATTGAGAGTTTAAAAGAAAAGTAAAGAATGTGAGAGATTTTAGCTGTTTGTATATATATGATGTGAAAAAGTTGCTGTCAAGACTAAATTTTAATCGATTTATTTGACAATTATATCCATTAATCCATTTGCTTCTTGACAGTAACATTAGTGATTAGAGAATATATAAAATAAATGAATAACCCTAATATTAAATATTGATAGTATGTTATGCGGGAAATTTAGAAAACTATACTATCAATAAGTACTGACAGTAAGTTTCACAGAATTTTGACATTAAGTTTCAGTCCCGCATAATATGATGTCAAGACTTTACAATCATTTGACAGTAATTTCCACAGGATTCGACAGTAAGTTTTAGTCCCGCGTACTATACTGTCAAAACTTTACAGTCATGTGATAGTAAGTTTCATAGAATTTGACAATAACTTATTACTATATGACATTATGAATAAAAAATACTGTCAAGAACCTTGACAGTACTTTTTATTAACCTCATATGAATTCAGTTACTTAAAAATAAATTAGTTAACCTCTCGGTAAAATATCATCATGTTTTTCTAGTGTGACAGAAATCAAAACACCTCAAGGGGCCATTAATTCACAATGAAATTCAGTTAACTAATTTTTTGATCAACTAAACAGAATTACATTAACATGACAAATTTAACATACCCAATTCACTCATTAGCCTATTGAATGTCTTTTCATCCAATGGTTTGGTGAAAATATCTGCAAGTTGTTTCTCTGTGGGCACATAGATCATCTATATTTTGCCTTCCTCCACATATTCTCGAATGAAATGATGTTTGATGTCAATGTGCTTAGTTTTGGAGTGTTGAACAGGATTCTCAGAAATTGTTATAGCATTAGTGCTGTCATAAAAGATAGAAATTCCTTGCAGTGTCAACCCATAGTCCAATAGCTGATTCCTCATCCAAAGTAAATGAACACAACAACTACCAGCTGCAATATATTCAGCATCTGCAGTTGAATTTGACACTGAATGTTGCTTCTTACTAGACCATGAAAACAATCTTTCTCCCAAAAATTGACAGCTACCTATTGTACTCTTTCTGTCTATTCTACAACCAGCGTAGTCTGAATCTGAATATCCAACTAAGTCAAAACCAGATTCTTTAGGATACCAAAGGCCTAAATTTTGAGTGCCTTTCAAGTTTCTAAAAATTTCCATTAATGGAGGTTATATTCTTGACATTGGACTTATTTTTGTTACAAACATGAGTTAGATGACTAGAAGACCCACAATTATTACACAATTTTCTAGGAGCATTAGGAATATAGCCATAATTGTTCTTCTTGTTTATTCCTAATTTTATATTTCTATTCTTCTTGGTCTTCGTGATAGCATGTTTAGAAGTTACTATCGTACTGGTGTTGACAGTAGGTTTAGATGGAGTTATCATGATAGTAAGTTTTGATCTTACAGTTTTGACAGCAACTTTTGAACTTACTGTCTTGCCAGTGTTGACAACATCTTTTAAACGCTTGTAACTGTCAAGGTTAAAACTAACTGTCTTGGAAATTTTGACAGTGTCTTTTAGCTTAAGGGACTTAGTGACAACTTCATTGTCCTCATCATCTATCTCTTGTTTGATCACTAATGCTTCCTCATCAAATTCAAATTCTGCCTTTCTGAACAAGGGATTCTTAACTTTTTTTTAGAATGGACGGTTTGACAGTATGTTTTATGTCTTCCTCAATAGTATATTTCTTTTCATTTTTCTTCTCATAGTTAAACCCTATACCTAACTTTTGATTTTCAGTATTATCATCATGGTATGATAATAACATTGAAGAAGAATTCTTGTAAGCTTTGATTTTGAGTTCATTATCAGAAATCTATTTTCTGAGAAATTCCTCAATTTGGGAAGCACAAACAACCTTGTTTTAAAGAATATCATTTTCTTATTGTAAGGACTCAAAAGCATTCTCTTTAAGTTCTAGTTCATGATTTTTAATTCTCAATAACTCATTAGCACTAAACAATTTGACAATTTCCTCATTAGCAGATATCATGCTTGTATGAATATTGAAAATTTCAGAACTTAAACTTTCAATAGTTTTCTTATACTAAGATATAGTCATATCAACAGTAGTAAGAATGTGTACCTGACTTGATGAAGTGGATGAACCCTCTCCAGAGTTTTTCATGAGAGCAAGATTTCCATATTCTTCCCCCTCTTCATCATCAGAGTCTTCCCAACACTTTTCTTTAGCCACAAAATCCCTTCCTTGTTGCTTTTTGAGCAAGGCATCATACTTTGCTTTGAGTTTCTTATAATCATTTTCATTTCTTCTCACTTGTTTTGGCTTTTTGCATTTTGTTACAAAATGCCCCATTTCAGTGCAGTTATAATACCTTATCTTGGATCTATCCACCATACCTATTTTGTATCCACCTTTGCCACTTCTTCCAGGTTTTGAGATATTTAACTTATTGAACCTGGAGCTTTGTCCTCTGGGTTTGAAAGTTTTGTTCTTCTTGAAACTTAGATTGGAGAACTTTCTTGCCATATAGGCCATTGTTTTATTTTCCATATTTTTCAGTTCCTCCAAAGTGTAGAACTCATCTTTTTCACCATCTTTGAGTTCAAGTGTTACACTTTCATATTCATCTGTGACCTCTTAATCTTGATATGTTGTTGATATTGAGACTCCTAGAGCTACAACATTTTTGGATCTTGAGCTACTAGAATATTTGAGGTGTTGGCCATCTTTCCTCTTTGACCAGACTGAATAGTTCTCTTTTGTAACAGCTCTAGCTCATAGGTTTTAAGTATGCCATATAAAGTTTCAAGAAAAACTTTTGATAAATCCCTTCCTTCTCTTATGACAGTAACCTTGTGCTCTAGATGGTCAGGAAGTGTCAACATGAATTTCATGTTTACCTCCTTTTTGTCATAAAACTTTTCATGCAGTTGCAGGTCATTTATCAACATGTTGAACCTCTCAAACATCTCAGTCAACCCCTCACTTGGTTTGGCCATGAAAGCTTCATACTGAGACACCAGTATCTGTCTTTGATTGTCCTTCACTTCTTCTGTTCATTCACAGAGTATCCCAATGGTTTCCCATATTTGTTTGGCATTGGTGTAGTTGACAATATTGTTATACATGACATTGTCAAGTAATTCAATGATGATAAATTGCAGGAAATCATCCAGAGAGACTTTTTCTTTTTCAGTATCCTTGTACTCTGAAACTTTTTTAGGAACCCAGTAGGCTGATATTGTTACACCATCTACTATAGTTTTAGGTACATATGTCTGAGGAATCAAATGACCATTTTCCAGAATTCCAGGGTAAAGTGGGTTGGTTGTTTTTATGAACAACATTAATTTTCTTTTCCAAAGGTTGTAGTGTTCTTTGTCAAAGGTGGGTATTTTTGTGCTGCTTACTTTCGGTGCACTCATATTTAGATCTTTTCAGGTTATGTATATCTAACATGCTGCTCTGATACCATTTGTTAAACAGTAAGAGTGTTGCAAAAGGGGGGTTGAATGCAACTTAATAATTTATCACTTATCTTGCTAACAACAAATAAGGAGTAATAATATTAAGTATAAATTGCAGACAACAGTAAGCAAGCAAATGAAGAAAGATGTTTATCTTCAAAAATTAATTTTATTAATTTTTATTTGTTACAACTAACTGAAAAATGTTTCCAACTTCAATAGATACAATAACAAAGAACTTGATAGTGTTTCTATGCTTGAGAAAAGTTAAGCTCAATTGTCTCTCTCTTTATAGAAAAAGTGTTTGTGAGATATGTGTATTTATACTAAAACACATATTTCACTTACAAGTGTACTTTTCCTAGTTCCTAGAACAAAGAAAAGTGTTTTAATTTCTATATCAGCAGTTTAAATGTTACTTCTCAAACACCAAATCTCAGAAGAACAAACACAAAACTGGAAAAAGTTTTGTATTTCTATTCAACCCCCCTTTTACAAATACATTGTCATTATTTGAGGGACATATAACATTCCCCCTCCCGGATACTAATTAAAAAATATATTATTACTAATTAAAAAATATATTATTACCAAAAAAACTTTACTAATTAAAAAATATATTATTACTAAAAAAAAATGAAAAAAAGAGAATATTTGATATAAATAAAACTACACACAATAACAAAATATGGTGAAACCATATACAAGTCTAAAACTTACACCCAGAATCGATCGGCCGTTGAACCAGGGTTTGATTCTATTAATTCCCCCCGTATGAGCATTTTCTCATAGGAAAAGACTAAACCGACACTCCACTTTCTTGATGAGAGCATGAGATTACAACTCAAAGCTCGTCTATTCCCTAAAGCAGGCGCTAAATAATTTTTTATTTCATAATTAAATATAATGTACTTATTATATATTAAGTCAAGGTATTTTAATTAGATTGAACACCATAAAAAAACATAAATCTAAGCCTTTTAAATTATTTAATTTAGTCAGAATATGAAAAAATAATTGTAGATTCCAACACTCAATATCTCAATTATTCAATGACCACACAAAACCCAAATTGTATACATAAAATTTCAATGGCAAGACTAAATAATTCAAATCTATTCACCAAAAGTAAATAAACAGAGTACAAGATTCATAAAAGTCGCATACACAGAATAATAAGGAATATACATACATGAGTGTGTGTAAGTATATGAGATTACTAAGAAAGAAACATCAATTATGGGGTCATGGTAACTGAGCTAACATCAATTGTCACTTGTTGCTAATTATATCAAATTCAACACAATTTGACACTCAAATATGCACAATCAGGGGTGTGCATTCGGGTAACCGAAACTGAATTTTTCAAAAAAATCACTACCGAAAACCGAATCTAAATTAATTTAGTTTTTAAACGGAACCAAATTTATAATTTTGGTTTATGCCGAAAACTGAAATTAAAAACTGAAATTCAATAAAAATTCTTGAAAAAACTGGAATTACACATTATACATTCAAATTTTAAAAAAAAAATTAACATTTAACATTTGTCACCAAGCAAATGCAGTGAATAATTAATTGAAACTTGATTTTAGACATATCATTCTGTAGGGGACTTGATAGTTCAATATATATAGTTCAATATATCTTGACTTAATATATAATAAGTACATTATATTTATATTAGTCGATATAATAAACTTACTCCATTTTAAATATCCGATGTTTTGGTAAATTGACAACCTAAACAATAAAACACTCCAATGCACCAATACTGCTCAGACAAAAAGAGTGGTTATAGTTATAACCAGGATATAAATGTGTAAAAAATATATACATTTTATCCAAAATTTTCCAAATGAGCAATAGTGTATTTTACAATAAGTACGTGAAGGCTGGAGTAAAGTACCTGCAGTAAACTAATAAGTAATCACTTATTATTAATTATTATTTTATTTACAATTTTTTTAAAATTGGTTATTTATTTCGGTTATTCGGTTAATCGTGATTAAAAAATGAATTACCGAATAACTGAAATTTTGAAAAAACCTTCCCAAAATTATTTCCATTAATCGGTTCGATTTTCTGTTAAACGAACTAAATTCACACCCTTATGCACAATTATAATTTAATTGACTCTCACAGCCTATATATATATATATATATATGACTATTTAACCAACCATAATATGAATCGAGAGAAAATTTATGTTTTTTATTTTTTTTTAAAATCGATTATTTATTTGGGTTATTCGGTTAACCTCTGTTAAAAAATGAATTACTGAATAATTGAAATTTTGAAAAAACCTTACAGAAAATGGAACCGAAATTTAAAATATGATTAACCGAACCAAAATTTAAAATATAATTAACCGAACCAAAATTATTTTGGTTAATCAGTTCCGTTTTCAGTTAACCAAACTGAATCCACACCTTTATGCACAATTACAATTTAATTGACTCTCACAACCTCTATATATATCTGGGTCTATTTAACCAACCATAATATGAATTGAGAAAAAAAATATGTTTTTTATATGACAAGAATAATATGAAGGGTAAAAAATTCTTTTTAATAATAAATTGACTCATGAATAAATTGTCTCATAAATTCACTCATCTTCTCTCGTTATATATATAAGAGGAGATAAGAGATATTTGTAATAAATAATGAGAGCAGATAATGACAAATTTTATATTAAATAATTAAATTAAATCATGATATTACATACAGAGCCTGAAATAGATTTTGCCAGGATCCTCCCACCAGAATTGACATTATCCAAAGTCGGAGGGCCATCATCGGTGTTGAAGATTGGGTTCACAAATGCCCCATCATCGGTGTTGAAATTGCAACTAATCCAGTCTAACGTCTTGTAAATCTTGTACAATATCATTGTTCTTCTGCTAAATAGTTTGTAATAAAATATTATCTAATTGTATGTAAGAGAGAATGAAAGATGTAAAAAGAAAGTTATATGTATTCTCTATATTTTATTGTGTTTGTTTTCATCGACTGAATGCGCTATTTATATAGGTGGATTTACAAGTCATCATAAAGAAGATTTACAAGTTTTCTCGGTTTATTTTGATCTCAATAATTACAGACCTATTAATAACGCTAAATTACTATAAAATCTAGCTAGATTAAGTTAATTGGAGTGTAATAACATGGATAATTCTCTAGAAAATAGATGGTGCGTGCAATTATGAATACACAATTACAAGAGCTAATCTATTATTTTTCACTTATTTAGAAGAGAACATATTTGTAATCTAGGTGGCAATCAAAAGAACCAATAAATTTGACAGAAATTAATCGAACATACCGAAAATTCAAGGTACTCAGCCCGATACACTCATTTTGAAAAAGCTACCGCCAAAATACTTATAAAATATGTTACACGGAAGAACGTAATAGCATATATTAAACTCGTATTCACGTATTGGGAGTAGGCATAAGTATAGTGCGGTTTTGATTTCAAACCGCACCGAAACAATTTATGTACGGTTTTAAAAATTAGATATCAAAATCGAACCTAAAATAATTGGTTCAATTCGGTTTTAAAAAGTACGGTTCGGTTTCGATTTTAAAATTATTATTCTTTTTATTATAATACTCATATATTCTACATAAATTGAGATTTAAAATAATAAATTTATTATCAAATTCAATCTCATGTTCACAAAGAAAGAAGTAGAGATAAATTAGGGGGAACTCAAGTTACTCACCTATTTTGTTTTAGTTGCAAGTACACATTATTAGACCTAAATATGTAACAAGAATAAGAAAATGAAAAGAAAGTAACTTCAATTTAGCACACAAAAATAGAACAGATACTTGATTAGTGATAAGATGATTCAATTATGTTTGTTTATTTAACTGAAACTCTTTATACTGTAGAAGGGCTGACCTAAACAATTAGATTAGCAACTTGTCAATTATACTATGTACTGACGTAGTGTAATATTACATATTTAGTGTTTATATTACGTAATTAGTTTATGTATTTAAATTAAAACATAATTTATATTATATTATTATATATAATAATATATTATAAATATTAGTGCGGTTCGGTTCGGTTTCTATTCAGTTTATAAAAATTTAAAAATCAAAGTAAAACCGAACTATCGGTGCGGTTTATTCGTTTTGCAGTTTTTGGTATATGTAGGCTTGAAAAATTCACTACTTTAATACCGTGGATGTGAGTTATTTTTAATTGAAGTAGTGTTTTAAACTCTCCACCCATGAGTAGATATAAAGGTATAACATTTACACACGCTTGTATACAGCGATGTGGGAAATATCTTTTATACATTTCACCATTTACCAGCTGTGTTCACTAAATTATCTATTTTGTCCTAACTATAAGCATATCTATATTAATTAACATTTTATTTTGTACCTAAATTATATATATTTATTATAATAAGGTTTCAAATTATATAAATATTTATATTAAATAAAATACTACTTATTATACTTAACTTTTATATGTCTGGATAATATACATATTTATGATAAATAGAAATCTATTTATTATAATAATTTTAGTTGTTATTAAAATAAAAATTTTAATTTATTATCACTCACAATTTTAATGAATTTATAAAAAATTAGAAAATATATAATATAATATATTTATTAATATAATTTTTTAATATTATAAAAATATATTTTAGATATCAATAAAAATACAATATAAAAAATATTGTTATTTAAAAATTAATCAACCATACTTCACACGAATTATAACTTTATACCGATAATATATATTTATAAAAATTTCAAAATGGAGTAGAATAGATTTGAAATGACATGGAATAAAACTTTAGCATTATGTTATGCATTACTCTCTTCGAAAATGATATAATGGCGATTGGCGAATGGCGAATACATAATGGAAATTGACAATTACAAAGATTTAAACCTCTTGTCTTGAGTGGAGAACATTAGATTCCTATAAACACAAAGTCAAACACACACATAAAATTTGTACTGTAGTTTTTATAAAGATATTCTTAGTATATTATTGTTTTTTGTAAAAATATGCCAGAATCGTTAATTCGAATCGATACGATTTTGCATTATTGTTTGGTTACTAGGTTAAAACTTTGATTTGTGCTCTATGCTTTTTCTAACTCTATACAATCATGGTTTGGTGGAATAAGATTAGCCAAACAACGCATTATGTGACCATTGACTACTCTATTTGTAACATAATGCTATGCTAATAATATTGTATTATTCATTTTTAAGAAGCATGATTAAGGAGAGTCGATCACTTCTACTGTATTTAACTTGTACCAAGTACTTTTACAATTATTGTGTCTATTTAAAAATATAATTTACGAGGAAATAGTAGTTTTTTGTATCAAAATAATGCACTTTTGAAGGCAAAATTTAATTATTTGGTTTGACAAGTATAACATTATTATTTAGTCGACCTTCGGCTCTAGATATTTGTTACCTAATCATCTAACAAGTGAGATTCGTAACATTTAAAAATATAATCAAACAGTTCCATGCTCTTGGCCAGTTTACTAATTTCATTAACCAATAAGGTAGTCACATCATATTACACACATAAATGTACTTTTTAATGGATTAAACAATTGAGATTTTTATTAATATGAACAAATATAATGATGAAAGCAAATTACAATGGCAAAACTGTAATAAAATAGATAAAATAAAAATATTATACTACTTCCTTTTATTCTTTTTCGTAAGATACTTGCACCGCCGAATCTTTAATAGAATGAACTTTATTTAATAGTTTTCTTTTTAATAAATAGGCTTATATGTTTACAAATCAATATTTGTTTTAAAAAAATTTAGGCTCGAGTCAGAGTCAGGACGCGTGACGAAAGATGACAAATCCGTGATTGTTTGGACTATCCAATGCACCAATGGTGCTCTTATATAGGGTCTGTTTGGCAAAGGCCAACTTATGGAAATAAGGGTTTATTTCCGGAAAAAAGTAGGGATGCATGTACTTTTCAGAAATAAGCCCTTATTTCCAGAAAAAAATAAGTTCATATTTGGTTTTAAAATTCTAAAACAAATATTTATCTTTAAAAAAAAATGAAAATATGTAAAAATAAATAAAAAATAAGCTACTTATTTTAAGTTTATGGAACCCCAAACACCCACATATTCAATAGTTTTTAAATAAAAGAACTTTTAAACTTTTTTAAAACATATATTTTTTTAACTTTTTATTTTACAAAAAATTAATGTAAATATTGTATAATTTTTTTATTAAAATCATCAAATATATATATATATATATATATATATATATATATATATATATATATATATATATATATATATATATATATATATATATATATATATATATATATATATATATATTGAATTTCTAAAGTAACTCAACTATCCAAATTACTAACTCTACTATTGAGACAAAACTAATTTTAGTTGATGTTAATTGTAATTAAGGTTATAAATGTGTTTTTCACATTTATTTTACTCTCCACCTCCCCACTTATTCTCTCTATTCCCTGTTTTTTAATTAACCGCCCATTTATTTTCCCTATTTCTTAATTACCCAAAATTACTAATATATTTTTTTGCTCTTTTTACTACTATACAAATTTTCAACCTTTTTCACTTTTCATTATTTTTCTTCAGAATTATCAATTAGTATCAATATCAATAATAAATCAACGTTTCATAATCACACATAATCTTATTCTCTCTTTTCACTATTTCTTAACTAACCAAAGCCATTAACATATTTTTTACTAATCTTATCATTTTTCATTAATTTTCAACCATTTTCTTTTCTCATCTTTTTTTTTCTTCAAATTATCAATTAATATCAATATTCAATTAATTTATATGTACCAAAATGCTCTATTTTTCAACCATGTCCCTGATTAATCCTAATTTAGGTTAATTATTATAACAAATTATATCTATCCATACTTTATAATTTATGTATACTATTTTCAAATTTGATCCTAATTTAGTTTCTTCAAACTTTAAATCAATTTGCTATTGTTAAATTTTGAAATTTTATTTTGTAAAATACTAAAAAAATTACATTTTGTCATTGTACATCTAATTAAAATTACATCGAATAAAATAGAAAATCTTACATTGTATAAAAAAATGGTTTAAGATATACACTTTTTTGACATCGTTTAAACAAGATATAATGTTACAACAATGATGTGAATATAATGTATATATTGGAAAATTGGTACCCTATTATTATTATCCAATTTTAGGTGTGCATTTTTTCCTGTTAATGTTATGCTATATTATTCTGTTGGACTAAATCAAGCCTGCTGTATTGAATGGACTTATCTTGTTATAGCACATTTAGAACTCTTGTACTAGGTTGGCGACTTAGTGCTTTTAATATGTACTTACAGATAGAAACATGTTCTTATTGCAAATTCAAATGTATAATTGTAAGTCAAGAATAAAGATTGATAGAAGATTCAATTCTGGATTATGCATCAAGCCTAAGAAGACTTCACTAAAATAAGAATTGCAGTATGGAAAATCTTCTAAGTCAAGTGATCGATCGAGAAGTCACTCTAGTAGAGAAGTCAGGAATGTGTAACTGGTAAAGAAGTCTCAAAACAGTCATTGGCTCAGTATTCGATCGAGAAGTGTACATTCGAGAAGTCAAGAAATTGAAGTCAATCGAGTAGTGTGAAAATAATATACATTCGAGAAGTCTAGTGAAGCAAATCGAGAATTAAGTTATTGAAGCAATCGAGAAGTATGAGGAATGGGACCAATAGAGAAGTCTATGGTAATGGACCATTCGAGAATTCTAGCTCAATCGAGAAGTAATCAAGTCACGATCAATCATGAAGTCTAGTCATTCGAGAAGTAACAAACCAAAAGAATGATCGAGAAGTCTCAGAAGTACTCGATCGAGAAGCCTATTTCATGACTTCTCGAAGCAACAATAGTTGAGTATTCAAATGTTTTAAGAAGCAAATTTTAAGGAAATTTGCAGAAGAATAAGATAAGTAATTTGAAGCTCTGTCATGATCAGGATCAGTCAAATCTGTGTAGATAGAGACAATTCTACAAGAAGCTTTAAAGAAGAACAAGACAAAGAGAGAAGAGTAGAATGCATATGTGATGTACTGTAAAAAGAACTTGTTAACTAGAAATAGATAGTGTACAAATGTAAAGCATCTTTTGTCTATTTCTAGTTTTAGTTACTGACTTGTGAGAGTATGTGCCAATGAGACATATTGTCTATATAGCTTATGCATAGCCTCATAAGTCAGTAACAAGTTGAATATTTTCATTTTATTCACTCCTTGTATCTTTTAAGAACAAGAAACTGAGATTCAAAACTAGAATCTCATATTTGTAACAATTCATTCTAATATACAATTAGTTTGAAAGTTAAATTTTGAGTGTTTATTTTACTAGATTATAGCCCGTGCTATGCATATGGTAGCTTATAATTATTCAATTATGAAATTGTGGTTGTGATTTCAAATTTCACGAAATTGTTAACGATAATGGTATAATGAGTATCTGTTCTAAAAAATTCTGGGGGTCGAACCTAGGCTTGGGATGACAAAGGATAAGCACTCAACCACTTGGGCTATCCAATCGTGCTCAGGTATGTTAATATTTAATTAAATATATTATATGATAATATGTATTAATGAACTTACCAAAATTTTGAATATTCATTCAATTTTTTTTAATGAGTTTACCATAAATATTTTGAATAGAATTAATAGTAATTGAAGTTATGAGTTAATTTCTATAACTAAAAATGGGTCTATAATGGATATGGATCTTTTGCAAACCAAAATATGGATACAAAACCTAAAAATGGATAGTCCATGGGTCAAATTTAAGTTAAAAATCTTATCCGAACCTAAAAATGGATACCAAAACTTAGGAATGGGCTATGCAGCAATTTATAATATAAGATTTCCGTAATTCTCAAATAAATACTGCACAAGTTAACTAAACTTACAAATATCTCATACATTAGTTCAACAATCAAAGAAATCAAAAAGAAGTAAAAAGTTCCAAACTACACATTCACCCCCCTCTGTCTAGTTTCTGTGCAACTCATTCCTAACAAGTGTGTCAGGAATCTTGTAGTATGATGATAAAAAATTACTTAGAATTATAAATTTTATGATTTTATTTGTAACTGGTCAATGGATATAGGTGATATCTATTGACTTCGATTGATAGCTCATCAATAAATATGAAGAATGGCTGACAAAGTGTAAATATTCTAAGTCAGAATTCTCTTAAATGAAGTGATCAATGGATATTGAATTCTATGGATAAGGATGATGTTCGATGGATAAAAGTCAACAAAATCAATTCAATGGATCTCCATCAACAGATGAAAGCACCAAGGCAATCAACGGATAAAAGACCTTCAATGAATAAGGAATCGATGGATAACCAAAATATCCATTGATACATCAATTTATCAATGGATAACCTATCCATCGATGGATAAACAAAGAAGGATCGATTGATAAACTTCACAACAATTATCAGTTGATTAAAGTTTCCCATAATAGTTAAAGACAAATGGAATGAAATCTTTGCAGAAACTGAATCAATAGAAGACAATTCTGTCAGAATTGTGAAGACTTTCAAAGGAACACAACCTTCAAGAAAAAGATCAAGACAAAGACTTTTTCAGAACAAAATAAAGTTCAAAGAAGACTGTGAAAAGAAGCTACATTCTATTTTAGTGAAAACATTGTAAAATGTATTTTATACATTTATCAGTCGATAGAAAATAGATGTAGAATATGAACTACTATATATAATTACGTAGTTCATAGTAGCAATGTGTGGAAAATATAACAGAACAAAAAAAGTTTAGGAAATATAAGAATTATCTTGTATTGCTTTTCTTTGTTCAAATTTTCATATGTTAAGCAGCTTGGTTTCTAGACCAAGATTTATTGAAAGTAAAAACATAAACTCGTGGAAAACTAACCCATTAGTAAATTTTGAAAGCTGTGTTTTATTTTCAAGTATTAAAGTTTAATTCTACTTTGCAAAGTTTTCTCAGTAATCTTTATTTCCAAACACTCAAACAATTAAAGTCAAACTTGAATCCGCAAGAATTCCTCAAAATACTTAAGTTTGTATTCAACCCCCTTCTACAAATTTGTACTAAGAGAAAATAACAAAGTGGTATCAGAGCACAGACTGTTGACATACAAATAATACAAAGATCAAAATGTGTTCATAGAAGCTTAAAAACGTCAAGATTCCTCCATTTGATAGAGAACACTACATAATATGGAAAAAGAAAATGCTAACATTCAACAATACTGTAAACTACATGTATCCTGAGATCTTGAAGAATGGACCCTTCATGTCTATGACACTAGTTCTTGAAACTACTAGTGGCTCAGAGGTAATACCAGCTACATGAGTAGCAAAAGATCCATCTCAGTACACTGAAACACAGAAAGAAAGAAAGTTGCTCTTGACAACAATTTGATGCTCATACTGATTGATTCTCTAGACATGGTCATATATAACAATATTGTCATTTGCACCACCTTCAAGCACATTTCGGAAACCATAGAGCTACTATGTGAAGGCATAATGGAAGTAAGAGAAAACCAAAGACAACTGTTGGTCTCACAATATAAAGCTTTTATGTCAAAACCAAATGAAGGCATAACTGAGGTCTTTGAAAGGTTTAATAAACTAATCAATGAACTACAACTACATGGAAAGGCCTATGAGACAAAAGAAAAGAACTTAAAGTTTTTGTTGATTCTTCTTGAGCACTTGGAATACACAATTTCTTCTATTAGAGAAGGAATGGATCTAACAAAACTCCCCTTGGAAACTCTATATGGAATATTGAAGACATATGAATTAAAGTTCTTTCAAAGGAAATCTATTCTAGGAAATAGAGGCAAGATGGAAAATATTTCTAGTGCCTTGATTGTCAAGGAACCATTAAAGATGGAAATGGGTGGTGCAAGTCAAAACCTGAAAATTGAAGAGATTGTAGAAGAGGATAAGGAATCTGTCAAAGGTGAATCTGATGAGGATGAGTTCTACACCATTGAGGAGCTTGAAAGCATGGAAAATAAATCTATGGCTTTTATGACTAAATTTTTTGGAAACTTGAGGTTCAAGAAGAACAAAAGCTTCAAGCCAAAACCAAACTTTGGCTCCTCAAATAAAGGCAAAACTCCTATGAGCAGTTTCAAAGGAGGTTATAAGACTAGATCTATTGAAATTCAAAAATAAGGTGTTATAAATGTGATGAATTGGGACACTTTTCCGCTGAGTGTAGAAAGTCAAAAGCAGCAAAGAAGGTAAAGATTATTTGGAGTTGGAAGCCAAGTATGAGGCCATGTTGAAAAAGAAAACTGGTAGAGCATACATAACAGAATGGAAGTGTTAGAATAACACTAGTGAGGATGAAGAAGAAGAGTATGAGAATTTAGCACTCATGTCCAAATCAGATGAAGGAGCATCAACCTTCAACAAGTCATGTACCGATCCTAACCTCCATTGACATGTCAAACTCTCAATATAAGAAAACTGTTAAAGAATTGAGTGTTAAGATGTTTAACATACATACTAGTATGAATGCTGCTTATGATGAGATAAATAGATTGATGAAAGCTAATGATGAATTATTTGTTAAGAATGAACATCTAGAATTATCCTTGGTTAACATGGAATCAATGAAATAAGAGAATGAGTATTTAAAGAATAAGATCACATGCTTAGAACAAATTGAAAAATTTCTAAAGGACCAAATTTCTGAAAATGAATTGAAAATTAGATCTTATCAAAACTCATCAGTATTGGTTAAAGAGTTCCATGAGAAGCATTATGAAAATTCTAAGGTTGGAGTTGGGTTTGACTATGATAATCTTAAGCAAAAGAAATCTATGTCAACAAAAGGTAAGAAAAATGAATTTCATAGTAATCCTCAAATTCTGAAAATTGTGAAAACTCAAATCTTTAAGAAAGAAACTGTTGAGTTTGATGAAGTAAATATGGTCATCAAACAACAGTTAAATGATGAGGATGAACAAAAATTTAAGAATTCTGTGCCTAGTGTTGGGATAGATGAACCCATGGTCAAGGCCAAGTCCATCCCTGATAAACTTGAAAGAAAGGAAACTGTTCAGAAAAATGAAACTATGCATGCTAAGAAGAAAAAGGCAAATAAGAATGGTAAAGGCATCAACAAACACAACAACTATGCACCTGTTCTAAATGCTCCTAGGAATTCTTCTGATATTCTGATTCTTCGTGTCTAGTTGACATTCTTCGACTTGATTCATGTTATCACATTTATTATTCACTGTCTTGTCTGATCTGAGTTGAGTTGTCATCTAATAATTACAAATAGGCCTTATCATATGTCTTTCAATCACCTTACTCATTTATGCAAGAAATCTGTTATTGATAATACTGACTTTGCTTGTGGATATGTTAAATCATTAATGCATGATAGTCATAAATTCTGTGATAAGTTTGATTGTATGCCATGTAACATGAGTGTCATGAATACATGCTTTAGATTAAGGAAACAATTTTTTGAAGGTTGTATTAGTCAAAATCTAGATAACAAAACTGCTAGGCCTAAATCTACAAGTCCAATCAAGGGAAGAAAACCTCCCTGTAACTTAGAAATGTATCTGGATCAGGTAGCAATAACTAAGCTAAGAATCAAAACCCGAAAAAGGAAAGTGTGCGGATGTTAAAGTGACTAGGACTGTTAACAAGAAAAATGACATTCATGTAACTAAGCAAAAAGGACCCAACCTAGTTTGGGTAGCAAAGAAAACTTGATATTGTTTTGATTGCAAGGCACAGGTAAGAAGAAAAAAGTTATGTGGATCTTGGATAGTGGATGCTCAAGACACATGATTGGTGACAAAACCCTATTATCACAATTCAAGGAAGAGGCTGGCCCAATGGTGACCTTTGGCCCAATGATTCATGGAAATGTTGTCATTAAAGATGCAGCTTTGGTAAATTATTTAAGAACAATTTGTTGAGCATCACTCAATTCTGCAACAAAGATTTGAAGGTGGAGTTTGATAAAGAAACGTGCCTTTTTAGACCATTAAATGTCATGTCAATGTCCAAGAAGAAATATGCACTTGTCATGGTTGATAACTTCTCCAAATACACATGGGTGGAATTCCTACACTCAAATGCTGAAGCTCTTGAGCTTATTATTGAAAATCTAAGGAGATTGGATAAAGCCCCAACACCTGTTGTCACTATAAGGAGTGGCAATATAACATAATTCAAAAATGGTACATTGATTGAATTCTGCAAAGAAAATGGAATTACTCATCAATTCTCAGCTCCAAGAACTCCACAAAAAAATGGAGTTGTTGAGAAGAAAAATAGGACTTTAATTGAAGCTGCAAGGACCATGTTAGCAGAAGCTAGTCTGCCAACAAGCTTTTGGGTTGAAGCTGTCAGGACTGCATGTTAAACTCAAAACAGGACACTCATCACAAATCCTATTGGAAAGACTCCTTATCATATCATGATAAACAGAAGGCCATTGGTTAAGCATATGTATGTGTTTGGAGCAAAATGATTTGTTCTCAATGATGATGCTGACCATCTAGGAAAATTTGAAACCAAATCATATAAAAGAATCTTTGTAGGATACTCATTGGACAAGATTGTCTATAGAGTATATGTGATTGATCAACAAAAGGTAATGGAAAGCACAAATGTGACTTTTGATGACTTCAAGTTTCCTGCCATGAGCCTTGAAGGAAAAAACTGTGACACCTTGAGATTTGAAAATGAAATAGAAATGGAACCATCTGAAAATGAGAAAGATGAAAGTGCACATGAAGATTCACATGTGAAAATTTCACATGGTACAAGTGAAGAAAGAAATAATGAGGACTTCAGTCACATCCAACTTGAGAATTCTCCACACAACCCTAGCATCAACTCAAGGGAGCTTTGAGGGATCAACAAAAAATGTAAACAATCCTAATCAGGAAGAAACAAGCTCAAATCCAAGAAGTGTGGCTCATGAAACAAAATAGAATAGAGCTCACATTGCAGATCAAATAATTGAAAATCCTGATGAAGGTGTGAGGACAAGAAGAACAATCATAAATGAATGCTCGTATACCTGTTTTCTATCTCAAAATGAACCTAAAAAGATTGAAGAAGCATTGTTGGATCCAGATTGGATTGTTGCCATGCAGGAAGAGCTAAATTAATTTGAGAGAAACAATGTTTGGGAATTAGTGTCACCTCCAAAAGACTGATCGATTATTGGCACTAAATGAGTTTATAGAAACAAAATGGATGAACATGAAATTGTCAAAAGAAACAAGGCAAGGTTGGTTGCAAAAGGATATTCACAAGAGGAAGGCATTGACTATGATGAGAATTTTGCTCTTGTTGCAAGGTTAGAAGCAATAATGATTTTTCTAGCCTTTGCAGCCTATTCAAATTTCAAAGTCTATCAAATGGATGTCAAGAGTGCATTTCTAAATCTTGAATTGAAAGAAGAAGAAGGTTATGTGCAGCAACCACCTGGCTTTGAAGACTCAAAATTTCCTGATATTGTTTACAGACTCTTCAAAACATTGTATGGACTCAAAGAAGCCCCTAGAGCATGGTATGACACTCTATCAAAACTTCTATTGAAAAATTAGTTTACTAGAGGAATAATTGACAAAAATCTCTTTTACAAGAAGCATGGCGATAACATCATTCTAGTTCAAATTTATGTGGATGATATCATTTTTGGCTCTACAAATGAAAAGTTGTCAAAGATTCTCAAAGCTCATGCAAAGTGAATATGAAATGAGCATGATGGAAGAGCTTAATTATTTTCTAGGCCTTTAAATAAGTCAAAGAACATATGGCATCTTCATAAGTCAAACCAAGTACATTAATGACTTGCTAAAAAGGTTTCATATGCAAGATTGTTCACCTGCAAAAACTCCAATGTCTACACCTATCAAACTTGATGAAGATAAGAAAGGAAAAAGTATATACATAAACACCTATAGAGGAATGATTGGGTCTCTACTCTATTTAACAGCTAGTAGGCCATACATCATGTTTTCTACATGTTTTTGTGTAAGGATTAAGGCCAATCCAAAGGAATCTCATCTCATTGCTGTCAAAAGGATTCTGAGATATCTCAAATGAACAACATATATAGGATTGTGGTACCCAAAGGAAACATGATTCAACCTAGCTAGATACTCTGATGATGATTTTGCTGGATGCAGAGTTGATAGAAAAAGCACATCTGGAAGCTGTCAATTCCTTGGACAGAGATTGGTGCCATGGTATAGCAAAAAGAAACAATCAATTTCAACTTTCACAGCTAAGGCTGAATATATAGCTACTGGGAGTTGTTATGCTCAAGTTCTTTAGATAAGAAATTAGTTAAGGGATTATGGACTAGTTTTGGAGATGATTCCTATCATGTGTGACAATACCAGTTCCATATTGTTATGGATTAAAAACTAGGGTGTAGTTAATGCAATGTATGTCGGAGCTTAACGAGCTTTAATGGCTGAGCTTGTGTTTCGTAACTTGGTTCTGCCCTCACAAGGTGCCTACGTATCTCTGTTGTGTTTATAGAATCAAGCCAAAAAACGTAGTTCTAAGAATGAGGGGTTAAGCCCTTTATATAGACGTAGAGAGTCTAAGAATTAGAGTAGGTTTAGGAACTTGGTGGAAAAGCCACCTCCTAGAAGGATTCTGGATTCTTCTTGTGATAGAAGTAGTTTCCAAGTAGGAATAGGTTTCCTTGTTGATTGAGGTGTCTTGGGGGCTACTCCTTGAAGTAGTTTCCATGTATTTAGACATAATTAATTAGTTGTATATTTAGCCAATCAATTAATTACGAATTTATTTACTAATTAAGGTTTCAAGCCTCATTAATCGGGCCTTCCGTTTGGACCAGACTAGGTCTAATTACTGCCATATTAATTGTGTTTTTAGGGCTTACTTTCAGCCCATATCATTTGCCCCCAACTTCTGTAAAGTGTGCAATACTTTATAGAAGTTAAGGTTCATGACGCTGTTACTCAAGTTCCCATTTGTGAAGAATTTTACAATTCTTTTCTTGTGCCCATCACTATCCTTCATTAATTTCTAGGATTTTTTCTCTATTTTTTGAGAATTTTCCATAGTTTATTGGTACCCACAGGTATTTTTCCTTAAGTTCTAGGAATTTTTCTCTATTTTTAGAGAATTTTCCATAATTTATTGGTACCCACATGTATTTTCCCTTAATTTCTAGGAATTTTTCTCTATTTTTAGACAATTTTCCATAATTTATTTGCCTTTTAAATCATTTTTAATAATTTTCTGGCATTTTCTAGTATTATTTTCGACCAGGAACCCCAGTCGAATTTGATCAGAATCCTGGTCGTTTCTTGCTTTAACCAGGGATCCTGGTCGAAAGGGAGTCTTGGTCGTGGATACCTAGTCAAATTCGACCAGGATCCTGGTCGGTTGTTGCCTTAGCCAGGAATCCTGGTCGGTATGGAGTCCTGGTCGTGAATCCCTAGTCGTTGACAGGGCCAACTGTGGTTCCTAATCGTAGAGGATTCCTGGTCGTATATTCGACTAGGATCCTAGTTATTTTTAAGGCATTTTTAAGACCTAGTCGTTGAGGATTTCTGGTCGTATATTCGACCAAGATCCTAGTCATTTTTAAGGCATTTTTAACACCTAGTAGTTGAGGATTCCTGGTCGTATATTCGACCAGGATCCTAGTCATTTTAAGGTGTTTTTAACACCTAGTCGTTGAGGATTCCTGGTCGTATATTCGACCAGGATCCTAGTCATTTTTAAAGTGTTTTTTAACACCTAGTCGTTGAGGATTCCTGGTCGTATATTCGACCAGGATCCTAGTTGTTTTTAAGGCGTTTTTAACACCTAGTCGTTGAGGATTCCTGGTCGTATATTCGACCATGATCCTAGTCATTTTTAATGACTGTTGAGTATTGACCCACGGGTCTTTGGGCTTTTTTATGGCCCAAAATTTTGTTTTATTCGAAACAAAGTTTTAGGCCTCCTCGATTTTTAGGTCGTATATTGTCATGGCCCAAATTACTTTGTGGGCTTCTTCCAGCTGTGAGAAGTTTAAACGGTCGAGTTACTGTTTTTCTCGGCTATAAATCAGTGAAGTAAGAACTCAATATTTTCACTTCTCACTCTCTTAGTAAAAACTCTCCCAAAATTTCACTTTAGAGCTCCTTTGTCAAGGCGATTTCCGGCGGAATTTTCCGATCAATCTTCATCTTCTTCATTCATTCAAGCATTCATCCGTTGAATATCAATGGCCGATTCTCAGGACGCCGCTTAACAGAGACTTCTAGTCAGGGCAGCAAAAAGAAGTAACGTTGTTACCGTGAATCTTTGTTTTTCCTCAATTTCTGAATTACTAGAAGTCATGGGTGATGAGTTTCCCACTTTAGCCGAACTAGATGCTTTTAATTACCAGAGTATTTTCACAAATCAAGTTCATTGCGATAAATTTACCAAACTGTATAAATTACCTCCTGGTCTGAAGTTTGTTTTAGCAGAACCGGGAGATCGGGCTTGCCATTGGCGGCCCAATAGGTTGTGTGTGTTTAGGGATGCCCTTATTGGTGGGCTTAGATTTCCTTTTCACGAGTTTATAATTAGACTTCTAGTTGAAGCTAGGTAAGCCCATGTCAACTCAGCCCAAATTCGTGGCGGACTCTTCTTTGTTTCATGATTGTATGCCATAGGAAAAATTACCCCCTATCCGTTGCTATTTTTAGGAGTATTTTTCAATTTAAAAATAGTCCGTCGAGTATATTGGGATGGGTTTATATAAACCATAGGCAAGGGGTCAGCCCAATTTTTTGTAACAAATCTTTACCCGACACTAACCCGGAGTGGAGGAGGGATTTCCTTTATTTGGAGTGGGAAGGAGAAGATTGGGGAACCCTTTTTAGGACCTCCTTCTGCAAAGTGAAAGATGGCAACCCAGGCCTAATCCAGTTGACCCCCGAGGAGAAGCTAATAGTCGCAGATTTGGGCCAAGATAAGGGCCAGACTCACTATAGAAAGCTTCTTTAGGAAGTTTCTTTGAAGGCCATGGGACTTTCTCATGTTTCTAATAATGGTACTTTCCTTACTTGACTTGTCTTTTCTTTTCGATTTTTCTGAGCCCGATTTTTATTTTCTTGTTTATCTTGCAGCTGCTGAAAATATAAACTTTCACTTGGGCGTGGGTGACCAAGAAACCCACAAGATGCGGAAGGCCCGCGAGGCTCTTGAAGGCCCTATCAAGGAGCCCAACGTTCCTAGATTCCTTCAACATTGTGATGGGGCCCAAACTAAGGGCAAGGGAAAGAGGCCTCGTGAGGAGGATGAAGATCCAGCCACTGCGGCTTGGAGTCCCAGCTGGGGCATCCGGAAGTAGGACACCGTTGTTGGGAGTGTCCTGAACTCCGTGGATTGGTCCCAAAATTCGATTCCTCCGGCCGACAGGGCCAAAATTGTTTTAAAGACGGACATCGAGGAGGTAGAGTCTCTTGGGTCCCAGGCCGTTGCTATGGTAAGACCCTACATCTTCTTTGTACTTTAGCTGATTCTTGCACTTTTCTGTTTCTTGATTTCGAGTTTTTTATGTCTTTATCAGGTCAACACCTACTTCCAGACCATGGCTCATCAGGCCAAGACTTGGCGTTTCTCAAAGAAGGCCTAGAGGAAGGGAAAGGCTAAAGCCGATGCCAAAGTGGTCGTGCTTGAAAAGAAGCTGCTCGAAAAGGAGCAGGAGTTGGTGGCGGCCCATGCTGAGCTGCAGGAGCTGAGGACCGAGAAGAAGGTCCTGATTGACAAATACATGGAGTCGGAAGAGTTTTTTGCTTTTATTGATAAACACGACGACATGGTGTTCGCGACGGTCGGGGCCCAAGCTTGGGGTAAATGTATGGATGCCGTCTTGGCTAAACATCCGGATCTTTTTGATCCGGATGATTTTCCTTGCCCCATGGGCCAGCCGCTAGCTCTTGCTTCAACTACTCAGAGGACAGGATCAGGAGACTTATCAGGGGGCGAGGCCTTGGATGAGTTTGATCGGGTCTTTGATTTTACTCCTGAGGCTGAGGATAACGCTCAGAAGGAAGCGGAGGAAGAAGAGAAGACCGAAGAGGAAGAGAAGGGTGATGACACTGAAGACTTCCCTTAGTTTCCTTTTTCCTGTATTTCCTGTATTCTTGCATTTCCTTGTATTTCCATTCGGTTTTTAAATTATGTAATCCTAAAGACTTTTTATTTATAAAAAGCCTCTTTGTTATTTGTTTTTATGTTTTATGCCTTAGCATATTTGATAAAATATACCATTTGAGCATAAAAGAACAGATAAATCTGGACATTACTCGAACTGCCAACTGTGCTATATTTTATTCTTTTTCTTGCCTTAATATATTTGATAAAATATACTTTTCGAGCATAAAGAACAAACAAGCATATATATTAAAGTGTCTATCCGGGCTCGATCTTGCTACTTTATCATAAAGGAACTTAATAAAAATTGCCAACTCTAGGCTAAACACACATGTTTTTTAAGGTGCTATAAAGCTGAGAGTTTCATTAATAATGCCTTCGAGGCTAAAGTTGGCACAACCCTTACAAAATGATAATCTTGTCTGGAGCGAATGGCTCTTACATCCTAATGGTTTCATTGAACCTTAGTTCTACTTAGTTCCTACTAAATATAAGAACTCATAGTTGAATTCTTTAAACATAGTAAACCTTCAGGTTTGAAGCATTCCAAGTCCTTGGCACCTCAACAACTTCTAGGGTTTCAAGGATGTATGATCCTTCTCCCTTTAGTTGTTTTATCTTGTACGGCCCTTCCCAGTTGGGGGCTAATTTTCCTTTGGGGCCTACCCCGTAAGCTTCAGATTTTCTAAGGACCAATTCCCCTTGTCTAAAAATTCTTTCTTTAACCCTTAAGTTGTAGTAGAAAGACGACTTCTTTTGATATTCGACAATTTTTGCATGAGCTTTGTCCCTGACTTCATCTATAAAGTCTAATGCAAGTTTTATTCCTTCTTCATTATCCTCGGGCTCAAAGGCCTTAATTCTTGGGGATACATGTGATATTTCAACTGGGACCACTGCTTCGGCTCCATAAGCCAGAAAGAATGGAATTGCGTAAGTAGTGACTCTGTGAGTGGTTCTGTAAGCCCATAGTATTGGCAAAAGCTCATCCACTCAAGTGTTGGCAGAACGCTCAATCCTTCTTTTAAGATCGTCTAGGATAATTCGATTAGCTACATCAGCCTGCCCATTTGCTTGAGGATGTGCAACAGAAGTGAAGCGCAGAGCGATGTCATTATAGTTGCAATATCCCTTAAATTCCTCGTTGTTGAATTGTGTGTCATTGTCCATCACCAGGATTCGTGGTATCCCATACCTACATATGATGTTTTCCCAGAAGAATTGAGCTACTTGTTTTGTGGTTATCTTGGCTAGTGGTTTTGCCTCAATCCACTTAGTGAAGTAATCAATTACAATGATTAGGAACTTTCTTTGTCCGCTAGCTATTGGAAAGGGCTCAAGAATATCCATTCCCCACATTGCAAATGGGATGGGTGAATTAATGGACGTTAACATCTCAGGAGGTTGCCTAACGATCGGTGCATGCCTTTGGCACCTGCCACACCTTTTCACGTACTCCTTTGAATATTTTAACAAGTCAGGCTAGTAAAAGCCTAGACGGGTGAACTTATGAGCCAAGGCTCTGCCCCCCAGGTGTTGGCCACAGATTCCTTCGTGTACTTCTTTTAAAGCCTCACGGGCTTCGTCTGGTTTTAGGCATTTCAAGTATGGAATAACAAAAGATTTCTTGTAGAGAATCCCATCAATAAGAGCGTACCTAAAGTCCCTCACAGTGAGTTTTCTGGCTTCCATGGCGTTGGCAGGTGTCCATCCAGATTGAAGGTGGGCTCTAATTGGGTCCATCCAGCAACTGCCCAAGTTTATCGGGGCTACCAGCGTTGCATTGATTCTGGGGGTTTTCAAGATTTGGAAGTAAACACTTCCCACATGTTCGTCTACTTCTGATGTGGCGAACTTAGACAAGGCATCGGCCTTCGTATTCTCTTCTTTAGAAATATACTCAACCTGGCATTCTTCAAATTAAGTCATTATAACTTTGACTAATCGGAGGTACTTGACCATGATTTCTTCCCTTACTTCAAAATCCCCATTTACTTGGGATATAACCAGCTTTGAGTCTCCGCAGACTTTGAGATGCTTGACATTTAGTGCTTTGGCCAGACCCAGGCCTGCTATACGAGCTTTATATTCGGCTTCATTGTTGGTTGTTGGGAAGTCAAGGTTAATAGCATACTCAATAATGAATCCTTCGGGACTTTGTAGCACCAAGCATGCTCCACTAGATTTTGTTTTTGATGCCCCATCAAAATTGAGCACCCAATATTCTTTAGGAGGCTATTTTACTTCTTGTATTGTTGTCATGCTATTTTTTGCTTCTTGTATTGCTGTCATGCTATCCTTATCCTGCCCCCCCCCCCCCCGACTTCTTGGTCGTTAATAGTACATTCGACCACGAAGTCAGCAAGTGCTTGAGCTTTTATGGCCGTTCGAGGCTTGTACTTGATGTCGAATTCTCCTAACTCTGTGGCCCACTTGATCAATCTCCCACTTGCCTTGGGGCTGTGTAAGATGTTCCTTAGCGGCTGATCAGTTAGTACCTCGATTTTGTGCGCTTGGAAATAGGGGCGTAATTTTCTCGAGGCCATTACCAAGGCCAGTGTAAACTTCTCAATCTTGGAGTAGTTAAGTTCCGCTCCGTGCAATACCTTGATTACATAATACACTGGTTTCTGAATCTTTTCTTCTTCCTTTATAAGGACAACGCTCAGGGCTTTATCAGATACAACCAAATACAGGTATAAAACGTCTTCGGGACTAGGCTTGGCCAATAATGAAGCTTCAGTTATATATTTCTTCAGTTCTTCGAAAGCTGCCTAACTTTCCTCCGTCCACACGAAGTCCTTCACTTTCTTCAATGTTTGGAAGAAAGGTAGACACTTATCCCCGGAATTTGAGACGAACCTTCCTAGGGCTGCAATTCTCCCTGTTAACTTTTGGACATCCCTTACTGTCTTTGGGAATTCCATGTCGAGTGTATCTTTAATTTTGTCAGGATTGGCCTCAGTCCCCCTTTTAGAGACCATCATTCCTAAGAATTTCCCGGATCCTACATCAAAGGCGCATTTTGCAGGGTTCAACATCATTCTGTGGTGTCTCAACACTTCGAACGCCTCTCTTAAGTGTTGAATATGGTCGGCCTTATCGAGGCTTTTGACTAGCATGTCATCAACATAGACCTCCATGGTTTTTCCGATAAGATGCTTGAATATTTTATTTACTAGCCTTTAATAGGTGGCTCCCGCATTCTTTAACCCAAAGGCCATAACTAGATAACAAAATACACCAAAGTCAGTGATGAAAGATACCTTAGCGACGTCATCCTCATGCATCCTGATCTGATTATATCCATTAAAGCCATCCATGAAACTTAACATCTCGTGTCCTGCCGTGGCATCTATAAGTGCATCGATCCTCGGGAGGGTGAAACAATCCTTTGGGCATGCGTCATTTAAATCAGTGAAGTCCACGCACATCCTTCACTTTCCATTGGATTTCCTAACCATTACAGGATTAGCAAGCCATTCGGGGAATTGAATTTCCTTGATGAATCCAGCCTCTAAGAGCTTTTCCACTACTTGCTTTATGGCTTCTTGCCTTTCTGGAGCGAAATTCATCTTCTTTTGTTATATCGTTTTTCACCGTGGATCCACATTAAGCTTATAAGTAATTAGATTGGGATCAATTCCTGACATATCAGCAGTTGTCCAAGTATATAGGTCCCCATTCTCTTGCAAGAACTTGGTCAGTTTCGCTTTCATAGGCTCTTCTAATGAGGCTCCAATGTATGTGACCTTTTCAAGCTCTCCTGGTACTAAGGGAATTTGAACCAAGTCTTCGGCTGGCTTTCCCCTTCTTTCCTCGTCTTCTCTTGAGTCCATGTCCTCTATGGGTAGGACTTGCCCCCGACTCCATCGGGTCTCAGGGCTGCCACGTAGCAACTTCTCACCATTTTCTAGTCTCCTTTCTCCTCTCCAACACCGTTTCTGGTAGGGAACTTGATTTTTAAGTGATAACTTGAGGCTACAGCCTTGAAAGCATGCAAACCTGTTCTTCCAAGGATGGCGTTGTATATAGAAGATGCTTTGACTACCAGAAAAGTTAGCATCTGAATGACCTCTCTAAGTTCTCTTCCCATTGTCATGGGTAGCTGAATGGTTCCTTCTACTTTTGACTCTACTCCATTAAAGCCATAGATGGGAACATCTGAAAGGATTTGCTGGGAGTCATTGTATCCCATCTTTACAAATGCATCATGGAACAAGATATCAACAGATGCTCCATTGTCCACCAAGACTCTCTTTACTTCTGAATTACCTATCAAAGGGGCAATAACGAGAGGATCATCATGAGGAAACTTTATCCCTTTCAGGTCCTAGTCATCAAAAGATATGACCGCTTCCGTCCTAACACGTTTAGGTGCTTCTCCTATGACTTTCATAACTTCTCTTGCGAATGCTTTTCTTGAATTCCTTGAATTCCCAGCAGCAGTGAGTCCTCCGAAAATCATATTAATAACGGGTCCTCTAGGTTGAGGATTCATATCCCGGCCATCATTATTTTTTCTGTTATCGTCGCGCCTATCATGACTTCCATCCTTGGTGTACTTAGAAAGTTTTCCTCTTCTGATAAGGAATTCGATTTCATCCTTCAATTGTCTACAGTCATATGTATCATGCCCGGTATCCCTATGAAACCGGCAAAACGCGTTCTTATTCCTTTTCTCAGGATCAGATTTCAGGGGTTTAGGCCATCTCAGGTCTCGATCTCTTTCGATATCCATAAGGATTTGACTTCTAGGTGCGTTCAGCCTTGCATATTCGGCAAACTTTTGCCCCAAATTATTTTTCTTAGGGGGAGATTCTGAATTCTTCACCATTTTGGAGTACTTGTCTCGGGCGTCATATTCTTGATCACCCTTTCTCTTTTTATTATTATTCCCGTGTGTCGCCACCGATATAGTAGTTTTATTCATACTTTCCTCCGCTTTAATGTATTTTCCTGCCCTGTCTTGAAGAAGAAGCATGTTCTCGGGCGGTTGTTTAGTCATAGATCTCTTGAAGTAAGGATCAGTTGTTCCCTGCTGTAAGGCTATCATGGCCACTTTTTCATCCAAGTCCGGGACTTTCAAGGCTTCCTTGGTAAAGCGGTTCAAGTAGTCTCTTAAAGATTCGTTCTTTCCCTGTTCCAGATTCATGAGAGAAGCTGAACTTTTTTCGTGTAC
Organism: Oenanthe sinensis; assembly: GCA_028671895.1. Lineage (NCBI taxonomy): Eukaryota > Viridiplantae > Streptophyta > Magnoliopsida > Apiales > Apiaceae > Oenanthe > Oenanthe sinensis. The sequence continues at coordinate 28,494,273 of CM053803.1, read as the reverse complement.
TCTTCCACTTATAAACTGGCTTATGAAGGCCTTGATGAGCTCTTTGAAGGATCCAATGGAGTTGGGCGGCAGCCGACTATACCAACGTTGGGCGATGCCCCCCAGGGTTTGGGGAAACGCCCTACACTTCACAGCATCATTGATAGGTTGTAGTAGCAATGCATTCGAGAAGGTCCTCACGTGATTGGCTGGATCGCCTGCTCAATCATAAACTTTGATGATGGGCATTTTGAATTTACTTGAGATGTGAGCGTTCATGATGGTTTCGGTAAAAGGCGGTATGGGATCATCAGGATCTCCGAGTGGCAATAATTCAGCGGGGTCAGCCGTAGTAATTTATGTTCTTCTCCCTCGTGGGGTTTCATCCAGTTCTATGACGTCGGGGGCTTCATACCTCGAGGCTGTCCTTCTATCCTACCGATCCAGGCTTTTCTTTAGTTCTTTGAGTTCAGCCTCGTAGGAAGCAATTTTCTGTTCTAGTGTCCTACGGGACTGTGAACGCCGTTTTCCTGCGGGCTCTTTACCAGGCCTTCTTCTCCTGGGATTGACATCGGTGCCTTCTGAGCTTTCATCATCAGTTGAGTATGGTCCTGAGAAATCACGTTAATCTTCTCTACGCCCATAGTTTTGTAGTTCTAACCCTCTGATGGAAGGAGGGGGATAGGCTTGGGATAGTCCAAGTCTTGTTTGGGCAACAGTGCTACTAGGGATAACAATAGTGGAAATTTGTGCGTGAGGAGCAGTAGCCATAAAAGGAGTTTGAGTTACCTGAGATAGTGGGTTGGATCCATGGATAATTTCCTCAGGATTAGTGGAGTGGACGATTTCTCTAAACGGGCCAAGCCTTTGGGTGTTAGGACCTTGAGTTCCAGCGGGAATAGTGGTGGTAGCGGGGACCTCGGTAGTTTGAGTTTCATCGGGAGGGATGATAGCAATCGGATCACCTGTGGTAGGGACGATGTCTCCGTCAGTTCGTCGTGTTCTTGCCATGGTTGATGTCTCCTTCCCACAGACGGTGCCAAATGTTATGGATTAAAAACTAGGGTGTAGTTAATGCGATGTATGTCGAAGCTTAACGAGCTTTAATGGCTGAGCTTGTGTTTCGTAGCTTGGTTCTGCCTTCACAAGGTGCCTACGTATCTCTGTTGTGTTTAGAGAATCAAGCCAAAAAACGTAGTTCTAAGAATGAGGGGTTAGGCCCTTTATATAGACGTAGAGAGTCTAAGAATTAGAGTAGGTTTAGGAACTTGGTGGGCAAGCCACCTCCTAGAAGGATTCTGGATTCTTCTTGTGATAGAAGTAGTTTCCAAGTAGGAATAGGTTCCTTGTTGATTGAGGTGTCTTGGGGGCTACTCCTTGAAGTAGTTTCCATGTATTTGGACATAATTAATTAGCTGTATATTTAGCCAATCAATTAATTATAAATTTATTTACTAATTAAGGTTTCAAGCCTCATTAATCGGGCCTTCCTTTTGGACCAGACTAGGTCTAATTAATGTCATATTAATTGTGTCTTTAGGGCTTACTTTCAGCCCATATCACATATCTATTGTTGCAAATCCAGTGAACCATTCAAAGACAAAACATATTGATGTAAGGTGTCATTTCATAAGGGAACATGCAGAAAATGGTGTGATTGAATTATTCTAGGTTCCTATACAAAAATAGTTGGCTGATATATTTACTAAACCATTATATAAAGCAACATTCAACAGTTTGGTTAGTGAGACAGGAATGCTAAATTCTTCTGGTTAATGGCTAAATAAATATATATCACCAACTGTTACAACAATTACTTCACAGACATGAATTCTCAATGATTTATCTAAGTGAAGTAAATTGATGTATATTTAAAAATATATCAGTCATATTGTTGTACATTATTTTTTTAAAAATCAAAATCAAATTGTAGCTTGGAACTATATTCATGTTCTGAGTAAACATGAAAAGAATTATTATACTTGTGCATCTTTAAATAACAAGTGTGATATTCAATTCTGCAGGAATATTTAATAAATGCATTTTTAATCCTAGATTAAATTAATATAATTTAAATTTAGTCTGAAAAATGTGTTTGATAAATTTTTATTTTATTTTCCAAGTGAAAATAGAGTAAACTTTCAAAACTGGAGTTTCTGATTAAGTTGCCATTCTTTTCTGACTTCTCGACTAGTTACAATTCTTGAGTTCTCGGATAGTCTCAAATAGAGTTCTCGAATCACTCTTTTGTGAGTTCTCAATCAAGTCATTAATCTAGTTCTCGATTAGCTTTGTGTCATAGAGTTCTCGATTTGTTAGGAATATATTCATTTGATGATGTACAAAATACTAAAACAGAGTCTAGCATAAATATACCTGTAATAGAATAAGTCTCTCTAGTCTCTGTTCAATGTAAATCAGAATCTAGTTAGTCCATGTACAGGTATTAAAAGCATTTGTACTTAGAAGATTTTCAAGAGAAGTAAAGCCAGAGTCTGGATGCATATCGGAGTCTGGGAGTTGATCAGAGTCTATAGACTATCAGAGTCTATAGTCTATCAGATACTGTAGATCATCAGAGTCTGGAGATTTTCAAATTCTATAAAGCTAAAACTGAATTTAGAAGGTGATCACAATAATGGAAAGTCTTCGAAGATAAAGACAAATATATTACAGATATGTTATGGGATTGAAGGAAAATTACAGAAGGAAACTGTCAACTAATAATTAAGAATTCTATTCATATTGTAATTTGATTTTCTGTTATTAGTTGATAGTCAGCTATCTATATAAACACTCTATGTAACCTAATTTATTTGTCAAAGTTTTGTGAGAGCATAGAGATAGAGAGAGTTGCTGTGAGAAACACAGAGAAACTGCTAGGGTTTGTGTACACCCTAGGAGAGTTTGTATTCATACATCAATAATACAAACAACATTCATTCATATCTTTGTATTTGGTCTTTGTTCTGAATTAAAAGTTTTAATTTACATTGAGTTGATTTTAATCAGACAAAAAAAGAACACAAGTATTCAACCCCCCTTCTACTTGTGTAATTGGGAAAATAATTGGTATCAGAGCCAGGCTTAAAATCGATCAAAGATGTCTAGAAACAAATATGACAATTCTAAGATTCCTATGCTCAAAAGGAATGAGTATACCCACTGAAAGGTTGAGATGCTGTACCATCTAGAAGCTACAGACCCTGACTATCTTGAAAGGATTCATGATAAACCTTACATGCCCTCAAAACTTGTTCTTCAAACCATTGTTGAAGGTAAAATTGTTGAAGAGCACTTTCTTGATAAACCAAAGTCTGAGTGGTCAAAGGAGGAAAAAGAGAATGTTCTTAAGGAGTCAAAAGTTAAAAATATATTCTTTAACAGTTTGGTCTATGTCCTCACAAACTGTGTAATATCATGCAAAACTGCTAAAGAGAAATGGACAAAACTTGAAGTGCACTGTGAAGGAAGCAATGATGTCAAGAAAAATACAAGATCTCTGCTAATTCAGGAGTATGAGTACTTTGAGGTAAAATCTGGAGAATTTATTACTGAGATGTATGATATGTTCACAAAACTCTTGAATGATATGACTATACTTGGTAAGGTTTATGATTCTGAAGATACAAATACCAAGTTTCTGAGAGCCCTTCCTGAAGAGTGGGATAACAAAACAACTGCTATAAGGAAAGCTAGAGATTTGGATGAAATAACTCTAGAAGAATTGTATGGCAGACTCAAGACTTATGATTTAGAGATGCAATAGAGAAATAACAAGAAATCTGGAAAACCAAAATATGTGGCACTCTTGATGGATTATAAGAAAGAACAACAAGAAGAACCCAAGGAAGCTAGAATCAAGGAATTAAAGAAGATAGGTAAAATTGTTGTTGAGTCAGAGTCTACAGACAAAGACTCTGATTCTGATGATGAGATTGATTTGAGTCAAATGATGGCAATGTGTTGGTGAGATTGCGAAATTGTATGAATAGTAATAGTGATAACTCAACGCTAGAATATGACAAGTAAATAATATTACGCCTACATAGAAATCATGAAGAAATGAAGATAAGGCAGATACAGTGAATCAAGACATTAGAAGAATTTTTGAAGTCTACTATAGGTCACTGAGAGAAGTTCATTAATATGTTCATGTTTCGGTGAAGAATAATTTTTAAAGACTTTCAGGATTTTAGAAGTGTTGAAGATTCAGTATAAAAGTGCCACTAAAAGATTTCAATATATTAGCATTGATTGAAGATAGACAGTATTCGAAGCATAAGAATCAAGAAGAATTGAAGATAGGGTAAAGACAAAGGTTAAAGAAGACAATTGCGGTCTTGAAGTTATACTCAAATAAAGAAGTTCATTTATATGTTCAAACGTCAGTGAAGAACATGTAATGAAGTATTCAAGATTGTAGTAGTAATGAAGAGGTTGTCTAAGTACCATAAAAGATTCCAGTGAACGTATTATGTTTATTGACGGTCAGTGTTCGAAGCAATAAAGAACTACATCACTCTTGTCATTTGAATTAAATGAGTTGTGAAGATCAGGATTGGTGTTAGTCATTTGTGAACCAGACCAGTGCACTAAACGTCAACAAGAAAGATAATGATAATTACTCCTATGAATCAGTGCATTGACTAAGTGTGTGGAGTGAAGGAAATGGAAGAAAAGTGTCGATGATTGAAGCGCTTGTAAAGGTTCAAGGGTTCAAAGAAAAACAGTTGAACAACTCAATAGTCAAACAACCGAACAACTCAACAACCAAACCGTAAGTGACCAAACCGCAAGTGACCAAGCGCAAGAAGTACAAAAGGTTGGTGATCAAATTATAATTTGACCAAGTCAAATTAAAAGTTGACACATATAAATTAGACACATAGAATTTATATTCTAAGGCAAGTACATTGAAGGAAAAAGTCGACACATAGCCTTTAAATGCCTAAAAAGAATTTAAGTCTTTTATACATGGGATAAAAATCGATACATGCATCTACATGGAGATAAGATTCGACACTTATGTTCGTGGAATCATATGAATTATTCTAAGGCATGTAATGGAAGAAAAGTTGACACATAGGTCATACATGAAGATTAAATTCGACACATGTGATCAGGTCAACTTAAGTCAACATACAGGGCACTATAATTCGACACATCCTCTCTCCTTAAATGATGGATTATTTTCTGTCTTAATACATAGAAACAATATTCGACACCTAGAAAATATCCACGGGTTTCTCAAAGTCAACTCAAGTCAACATACAAGGGAAAAGAATTTGACATTCACAACTGTAGCTCAATTATTGTAAAGCCTACACAATATAAACAAATGAATCTAATTTATTTGGTGGAAGTAAGTGAATACACACAACCACAAAAAGAGATACATAGAGAAATAAAAGTCAGAGAAAAAGAGATACAAAACCATACACATACCTTCTTCACTGGAGTTTTATAATCTAGCTGGTTCATTGTTGTAAATATATAGGGCTATTATAAAACACTCTATGTTAGACTTATTTACTTTTTGTACATTTACTGATCTATACTTTGTAATAGGAATCAGTCAGATCTCTTTGTTGTAGCAAAGAACTATTTTGTTCTTCGAAAACGGGTTCATTAAAATCGGGTGTAACACCCCCTAGGTTTATATATGAAAGATATATTCCCCAAAACTTGTCTCATTTAATTACTTGCTAATTTTCTAGAACTGTAATGTTTATTCATAAATACAGAAAATTAGTAAGCCAGTCTCCCAAACACTACAATGACTCGAACCCTCTACAAAACAATAATTTGATTATCCACAAATTCCGCAAAGAATTTTAAATTATTGTGAGTATCGTATTCAACTCCCCTTCTATGATACTTCCGGGACCTAACAATTGGTATCAGAGCTTACTGATTAATATACAAATCAAGATTTGTAGCCCAGTGAATCTCACCGTGCTGAAGCTGTTTAGACTTAGAATGAGGATGCCTTGTTAAATAAGTTTATGTTAGGATCTAAGCGCTTACCACTACACCAAAAGCAGCTACTTGTGGAGAAGGCACAACTTATAATCTTTATATTATAGCAGTCAACGCCACGTTTCGATTTAGGAAGATGCTGACACTCTAACAATCCCCCCCAGCATCTGCCAGTACTAACAAGACCATGTTAAGAGACAATGGCTACAAAACATATCTTTGGCATAATATGCGCCCTTGGCATAATTATACGCTCCTTGGGATTTGAACCCGTGACATGCTCTGATACCAATTGTTAGGATCTAAGCGCTTACCACAACGCCAAAAGTAGCTACTTGTGGAGAAGGCACAACTTATAATCTTTATATTATAGAACAAAGCGCCACGTTTCGATTTAGGAAGATGCTAGCACTCCAATAGTTTAATTATAAATTTTTAATAAGTTTATTTTATAAACTTTTATAAAATTTATTTTATAAATTTTTATTAGTTTATGTTATAAATTTTAATTAGTTTATTTTATAAAGTTAATATTAAATTTATTTTATTAAATTTTATAAAATTTGTTTTATAAACTTATTATAAGTTTATATTACAAATTTTAATTATTTTATTTTATAAACTTAATATTAAATTTATTTTATAAACTTTTATTAGTTTATTATAAATTTTAATTATTTTATTTTATAAATCTAATAAAGTTTAAGATTTAAATTTATTAAACAAAAAAAATAAAAATAATGTGGTCAATTTTCGCATTAATCCACTCGACCAGAAGTTTAGTGACTATCCGTTGGTAACACGCGTAGAAATTGTCAATTTGTTGTTTTACTAAAGTCACGCCTGCATAAGTTGATCAAGTAAACTAGCCAACTAGCTGTGTGTCAAAAAAGTAATGCACATACATATAGGATTCGACCCACAGACTAAAGTGCTATTTGGTATCCCAAGTTTTGTACACCTTCAATTTATATTTTAGGTTTATTTATTTATTTTTCAGAAAATTTCAAATTCTTGAAAACTAAAATTTTTCTTAAAATATTAATTTACGGATTTTTAATTTTTAAGAAATTTCAAATATTCTTGAAAATTAATTATTTGTAAATTTTTATTTTTGATTAATTTATTTTCTAAGAAAATTATGAAAATTTAAGTTTTCTGAAATATTAATTCAAAGGTGCTCAAGAGTTGGTAGTTGAAGATTTTTCCAAGTATTGAAGACAATTAAGATTGACTGAAGAAAACCCAATAGTTAATTCTAGAACTAGTTGAAGAAGTAGTGGTATTAATTTCCTCTGAAGTTTACTCCATAGGATCTCACTGGTTATTCGGAAACTGGAAAAGAAAAGATTAATTTGGGTACAGTTTTTGGTTAATTTAAGTTGAATTTTTTAAATAGTAGTGAAGGAGAACAGACTGAACTACCTAACATCTTAGTACAAGCTTTAAAGTTTATTCTACAGGAAGATTACAAGAAGTTCGTGCTAACACAGCAGATCATCTGTAACGTAGGATTATAGTCATTAGGGATCTAAAAATATGACCATATTGTCTTTAGTAGAACTGTTTATGTGTTGAAGGCCTATGAAATAGAATAAGAGCTGAAGAAGATAATATTTGGTAAAACATGTTGTTGGCATATCCACTGTATTTGTGACCCAAGAACCAAATTTGATTGAAGTCGAGGTTGAGAACCTCTAAACAGAAATGAAATGATCCAAGAAGCTGAATTGAAGATGTTGTAGCTCGAGGTAGTTGTAAAGGTGTTGTAAGTGAATTTGATACTTTGGAATAACTTGAGAATCTGGACAACAAGTCAAGCCTGCAAGGCAATTGGAAGTTCAGGGACATCAGATTCAGACGGAATCTCAATTCTTAATTTAAGGTCCTTACCTATAGATTCCATGGAGGAGATTTTCAAGATCAATTCAAGAGGCGGTTGGAAGACAGGGATGTTTGGAAATCAAAGACAAGATCAGGGTTTTGCTACACAGTTTGAAGAAGCCTGTACAAGCAAATGATGACAGACACTGTGTTGGGTTGAAGTAGAAATCTCAAGCATTAATGAGGATGCAGCAAGGAAAAATATTTGTTGTTGAAGTTAAATGCAAGGTTGATTCTATCAGTGACAGTGATGAACCAAATGGATATCTGGCATCAATGACCAACACTGGAGATGAATAACTAAGCACTTCACAGGTACACATTCTAACTAGTATATCTTTATCTAATTCAGAACTGTATGATTATTAAGTTTTAAAATGTGTTAAATTCATGTCAGCATGTTAGCATCTTAGGACTTAAATGCTTAATATATTGCTAAGAATATGATTGCATTCTAGGATCCTTGAGTTTAATTAGTACATTTCATACTTGATTTTCTATGTAATAAAATGAATATCTAGAATTAGATAGGGTGTTCTAGACTCTTAAGTGTATCCCTAAACATTTGCTTGAACTTGATTTAAAACTTATGTGATTTAATACCTCTGCTAATGTTGTGAAAATTGCTAATAGACAAACAGGTCATGGATCAGATATTTTATATTTGTTATTACTTGAAATTGTTTATGTGCTTATTTTCATATGATTTGCTCCCACTCACATAGTTGCACTTAAATGTCATATCATATCATGTATTGCTTGTTAAGGAGGATAAGATTAAAAGATGATAGAATTATCTAAGTAGTCAGTAAAATTTGTAGATTCAAGACTTAATCTAAAACTGACTTAGATAATTAGAGATAATTAAAATGTTAGACAACAACAAAAATGGATTAGACAAAATTAATAATTAATTTGTTAGTTCTTCTATTCTACGTGCTTTTAGAAAATTATTGAATATCTGTAAATATTTTTTACACCTGTTACACTTGTGAAGAATGGTTAAAGTAGATAGTACTGAATTTTCTAATATGTGTAACATGTCTGAATTGCATAATTCTTATCTAATACATTGAAGCTGAATGTTACCATGTGTTCTTATTTTCATGCTTGTTTATCTAAATTTGAATTTGCATATCTTAGGACTTGCATAATCTTAGGAAGTCCACTTGAAGTTAGGTTGGAATCTCTGATCTCATAGCCTAAAGACTACTTTGTCATGGCTAATAGAAATGAGAAGTGATCAATCAAAGATAAGTTTGTGCATTTTAAGGTTGAAGCTGTTGTTACCACTGTTGAAAGCAATATCTCTAAACCATCTAGTCAATTCTTTAAGTATGTCGGGTCCAATCAGCAGGGCCCAAGCAGGGAGTTAAATAGGTAAACCGAGTTGTATGGATCCTAGATAGCGTATCTTCAAGACATATAACTGGAGATAGAGCCCTGCTATCAGACGTGGTTGAAAGAGCTGGCACAATCGTCACCTTTGGAGATAACATCAAAGGAATGACTACGGGATATGGCAAGTTGAATGCTGGAAATGTTATCATTGAAAATGTCTCTTTAGTTGAAGGACGTAAGCACAATTTACTCAGCATCAGTCACTTCTGTGATAAAGGATACAAAGTAAATTTTATCAAGTAAAAGTGTTTAATAGCTCATTCTAAAGACGACAAACTGGCCTTACGTGGAGTAAGGAAAGGAAACTTGTACGTAGCCGATCTCAACTCAGGAACTGAAGATGAACCAAACTGTTTCTACTCAAAGGGTTCATCAATAGAAAGATGGGTATGGCACAAGAAACTCTCATATCTAAATTTCAAAACAATGAACTCTCTAGTCAAGAGGGATTTGGTGAGAGTACTGCCTCTGTTGAAATTTACACAAGAAGGATTGTGTGAGGCATGTCTAAAAGGGAAGTCAAAGAAAGCAAGTCACAGAGGCACAAACACTACAAATATTACTGAATCACTTCAACTCCTATACATGGATTTATTTGGTCCAGTAAATATTATGTCTATGGCAAGGAAAATATATGCCTTAGTGATTGTAGATGAATTCATAAAGTATACGTGGGTTTTATTCTTGAACTCTAAGGATGAAACTCGACAACTGGTGATTGATCATGTAAAGATGATTGAGTTAGATTCAAAGTTAGTTGTCCGGGCAATCAGTTCAGACAATGGAACAAAATTCAAGAATGAAGTTTTGAATAACTTTTGCTCAGATAAAGGGATAACAAGACAATACTCAGTACCAAGAACTCCGCAACAGAATGGAGTTGTAGAAAAGAAAAATCAAACCATGATTGAAGCTACAAGAACGATGTTAAGTGAATCAAGGTTACCTATCTACTTCTGGGCTGAAGTAGTAAACACAACATGTTATACCCAGAATCGAAATATAATCAACAAAGATCATATAAAGACTCCCTATGAATTAATGGCTGGCAAGAAACTAACACTCAAGTACTTTCATGTATTTGGAGCCAAATGTTATATACTGAAAGATGGAGTTGAACATCGTGGCAAGTTCGGGCCAAGGAACACGAAGCTATTTTTGTTAGTTATTCAAGAAGAGCATATAGGGTGTACATAATTGATCAACACCAAGTAAAAGAAAGTGTCAATGTTACTTTTGATGACACTAAACTCCCAAGTATCCAAACTGAAGATTCTTCTGAGTCATTAAAGTTTGATAATTATCCAGACTCACATTCCGATGACGAAAAAGAACATGAGGTTGTAGTAGGAAATGATAATGACAACAATAATGATAATGATCCCGGTGATAGTGGTGGAAATAATGGTAACACTGGAGATACTACTAATACCAGTGGTGGATCAACAAGTCATCCTAGCAGCAACTCATGGGGAGATGAAGGATCTACTAGCAGAACATAACATCACAATGAATATCGAGGCAAATCATCAAGATCAAACCTACCAAGGGAAGGATATGAAGCAAAGATCATCCTTTTAAATTAATCATAGGTGATCTAGATGTTGGAGTTAGGACCAGAAGTGCAACTTCAAATGAATATCTATTTTCAGTTTTTCTATCTCAAGAAGAACAAAAAAAGATTGAAGATGCATTAACTGATCCAGATTGGGTTCTTCTCATGCAAGAAGAGCTCAATCAGTTTGAGAGACAAGAATTTTGGACACTGGTACCCAGGCCAAAAGATAGATCTATAATTGGTACCAAATGGGTATAGAGGAATAAGTTAGACGGTGATTTCATTGTTACAAGAAACAAAGCTAGACTGGTGGCAAATGGTTATTCCCAGGAAGAGGGAATTGATTATGATGAGACCTACGCACCAGTTGCAAGACTTGAAGAAATCAGGATATTTCTGGCATTCGCAACACATTCCAATTTCAAAGTTTATCAAATTGATGTGAATAGTGCATTTCTGAATGGAGAGTTAGAAGATGAAGTATATGTGGAACAACCCCTGGCTTTGAAAATCCAGAGCTTGCTGATTTTGTATATTTTCTATTCAAAGCTCTTTATGGACTCAAGCAAGCACCGAGGACATGGTATGACACTCTCTCTGAGGTTTTACTTGAAAACAATTTTATTAGAGGTGTCATAGTTAAAACTCTCTTTTATAAATTGCATGATAAAGATATGATATTTGTCCAAGTTTATATTGATGATATTATATTTAGTTCTACTAACGAAAACTTGTGTAAGAGATTTGCTAAGTTAATGCAGAGTAGGTACGAGATGAGCATGATGGGTGAGCTGCATTCTTCCTTGGATTGCAAGTAAAGCAAAAGGAAGATGGGATTTGTATTTGCCAATCAAAGTACATAAGGGATCTTCTAAGAAAATACAAACTAGAAGATTCATCACGGCAAAAACCATAATACCAACAGCCACATAGCTTGACAAAGATGAAACTGGTAAGAAAGTTGACATCACAAGCTGCAGAGGTATAATAGACTCATTATTATTTCTAACTGCTAGTAGACCTGACATAATGTTTGGAACATGCTTATGTGTAAGGTTTCAATCTGATCCTAGGGAATCTCATCTTATACTTTTTAAATGAATTTTTAGATATCTTCAGGGTACACCAAATCTTGGAATTTGATACCCTAAAGATACAGGTTTTGATCTAACAGTCTATACAGACTCAGATTATGCAGGATGCAGGATGAACATGAAAAGTACTTTTGGAAGCTGTCAGTTTCTAGGACGTAGGTTGATCTCCTAGTATAGAAAAAAACAACACTCAATATCTACCTCGACAGCTGAAGCAGAATATATTACGGCAGGTAGCTGTTGTGCACAAATCTTGTGGATAAGGAATTAGCTAAATGACTATGGACTTGAGTTGAACAAAATTCTAATTTTCTACGACAACACAAGTGTTATAGCCATCTCCAACAATCCTGTACAACACTCTCGAACCAAGCATATTGACATAATGTATTATTTCATTAGAGAGCATGTCATGAATAGAACTGTGGTGTTACATTTTGTACCCACGGAATATCAGATAGCCGACATCTTCACGAAACCACTTGATGAATCCACTTTTTCTAAGTTGGTTAGTGAATTAGGGATGTTAAATAATGGCTAATTTTTTGTTGCTAGGAATTGATTTAACTTCATAAATATTAAATGTTAATATTTAAAGGATTTATGAAACTTGAATCAATAATATTCTAGGGCTTATGAATATTTGGATAAATTATCTTGAGAATAAATTAATACTCTTAATAGATAATTATTTCAATTATAGCATAAGTATTTATATTTATTTTAAGTATTTTATATGCATTATATATATATATATATATTATAATATATTTTTCTAATTATTATTGCACATTAATAATTATTATGTTGTTAATTATTTAATTAATTGTTTCATTAAATTAATTGAAGTTTGAATTAATTTAATTCCTAAATTAATTAGAACAGTTAATAATATAAATAATTATTATATGTCCTTAATAATTTAGTAGTATATAAATTATTGACTTTATTTGTTAATTAAATATAGCTTGTAAATATTTAGTTACTTTATTATTATTAATTAAATCTAAATTTCAAATAAAATTTCCTTTATTTTATTTCGAATTTTGGAACAATTAATAATATTTGTATATATTTGTTTACTACTCCCTATGTTCCTTAAAATGTTTCCTGTTTTGACTGGACACATTGTCAACGCACACTTTTGATTGTTAATATCTTTAATTTCGTATTAGTATTAAATATAAAAACTTCACTGTATTAAAGTATTCACAAATACGAATCAAACAAGATCACTCATGACTATATTTTGTCTTATAAATTATGCGTAAATTAGTAGTCAATGAATAGTGTCAAAAGTCAAACTGAGCAAAGTTTTTAGGAACGGAGGGAGTATTATATATTAAACATGTTTTTAAATTATGTATAAATATATGTTGTTATTTTTCAAAATCGAAAAGACTTTTATTTTAAAAACTCGGCAAGACTTTTTCAAAAGTCTTACCAAGATATTTTCTTCTATTAAATTATTTACTCAAAAAATCTATTATCCCGACAAGTCTTTTTAAAAAAAACTCGGCAAGACTTTTCAAAAGTCTTACCAAGATTTTAACTTAAGTCTTACCGACCAGTTTTAATGTGTATTTATTTAATTAAAAGTCTTACTCGTTGATATTCAGTTTTATTCTTATTACAAAAACTCGGCAAGACTTTTCAAAAGTATTACCGACCAAAATTTTATTAAAACTTTTTTACTTAGATGTTAAAAGTCTTACTGGCAGTATAGGCACACACACGCATATATACACGCAGAATAGATCAGTTCTTCATCAAGACTTTTCGAGAACTCTTGAAAACCCTCAATTTATATCTCTCTACAACTGATCTTTAAAATTCCGAACTTATTCACTTAAATAAAATGCTCTAAAAATCTAATAAAAAGTTACAACAGCTCAATATCCAGCATCTTACAATATATAAATTTAAAATACAACTAAGGCCTCCAAATTTCGTAACTTGCACTCTGCCCACAAAATAGCCCACCTTATAATTTATACCTGCCGGTAAGGATGAACAAAAATTTCCGAAACCGCCTAAACCACCCGTTTCAAACCGTCCAAACCGAAATTTATGGTTTTATAACCGTTTGGATTGGTTATGGTTTCATTTTTTTAAAAACCGAAAAATAATGGTTGGGTTTGGTTTTGTATTTTATACCGACCGATATAACCGAACCGCAAACCGATAACCAAATATATATATATATATATATATATATATATATAATATTTAAGTGATAGTCTGATTGATACAATAATGAATACTGAATAGACACCGGAATTTAAAGTCTTAAGTATTATATACTTATATGGGCCAGTCCATTATCTAATTTTCATACGGGTTTGCACTTTAAACGTTTTCGCAGTTTCATTTCTTTTGTTGTTAGTTCCATTTCTTTTACTGTTGAAAGCCACCTCACACTACTTGCCATTTAGCGTTACAAAGCACTCAAATTTTTATTTTAATGGTTTAAAACCGAAACCGCCCAAACCGAACCGTTATAATTTGGGTGGTTACGGTTATGTACTAACGGTTACGGTTACGGTTATGGTTGGTTGGATTGAAAAACTGAAATATATGGTTAGGGTGGTTTTGTTGTCCAAACCCGACCGTTTCATCCGATGCTCACCCCTACCTGCCGGGGGAAATCAAAGAAACATAGACCGACAGTTAGCGAAAGACTCATATACGGATATAAAATTATGCAAAGAGTATAGGAGTTAGAACGATGACAATATGAATAAATAAAATATCTGAATAAAGAATGATGAAACAAATCGAAAGAGACAAAAGATACTGGTCATACTTAACTCACAATATAAACAAATAACAAAAAAAGTAAAAAGACACTATTGATAACTTACAATATCAACTTACATATATACTCTGAAATCACAAATATTCTTACTCTTACACAATATACTCTAACCACTTAATGGTAATAATATCAAATAGATCAAAAGTGAACATACTTACAAATATGGGAGATAATCTTACACTTACAGGATGTCCTACATTTCGGTTCTCCAGAATATGTAGTCATCAAAACTTACAGGAGCTTGCATAGAACAAATCAAATGCTACCCAAAATCTTACAGGGGCTTGCAAGGCACTAAGCACAATGCTACCCAAATGGCCAAACATAAACAAATTAGTGATGACTCAATGTGTCCCATAACTCCGGTGACGCGCCCATACAATTTAAATACACCATATAGGTGGTGCCAAATCATGAGATTATCCACTCATGACGGATTCTTACAATATCTCTCAAATCATACATATATCACAAAAGACCTGAAAATATCTTACTCGGAATATTCACGCCAAATATCATACAATATAGACTATTACAAATAAAATCAGATTTGACCAGTCTGAAAACTATTAATTTACTCTATCAAGATGACCTCAAATGAAAGAGTACAGAACACAAAACTTGTAGACGATTCAAAGATCTTTCCAGAATGATAAAGTTCGTCAAAAACGGATAAGTAACGAATGCAGAAACAATTAAAATGCTAACTGCCATAACAGAATCAGGCTATGATCACAGTAGTATTTTGAGATTTACGACACCAAGATCACAGAACTTGATAGCAGAATGTAAAAAAAGAACGAAGATCTCGGAAAGACCTTTTCAGAATGATATTACACATAAATATTGAACAAATATTCAATTTATTATGAATTTCTGAAGTTACAGCAGAATAATTCTCCAATAACCAACCAGATTATACAAACAACAAATTTTAACATACTTACGAACTGAATTTTAGAAAATACAAAGAACGAAAGATGTAAATAATCAAAATATCTTTCCAGATAATATAAAATCATAACAATCAGATAAAGAACGAATGAGATACGAATTTTACAAGAATCAGAATGGATACAAACGATAAACAATATACATACGATCTTGAATAACAAAACGAGAACAAAGAGATTGTACAGAAGATATCCGTACCTTAAAAATTAAAGATGTGAATGATTATAAAAAAATAGATGTCACCATCACACGAACCCTAATACGATACCATAACCTATCTTCTCAAAAAATTTCTTCTTCTCTTTCTCCATCTTCCCTTCTATCTTTCTATCTTCTCTATGGCTGCTCCCAGAACACCTATGTAACTTACAAAACCCTAAATCTATTTCTTTTCCTTTTCTATTCCATTTATTTTTTTTCTCTATTTCTATTTTCTTGTTGACTAAAATACCTTCTAAAATATTCTAATAATAAAATAAATATAAATATAAATATATGCAACTAATAAATCAATAATAACCTACTAATATTATTCAGAATATTAAATAAAACAGCTAAAATATTTTAAAAAAATTACGGGATGTTACAGATCAGTTGCTAGTTTCGATTCTTACAAGCTTTAAGCTTGCTAGTTTGAGAAAATCATTCGATTTTAAGCCGTTACTCTGCTCATATTTTGCTAGACTCGAACAGTTTTGAACCGATTTTGAAGAACTGAGCTCGAACACTTCCTTGTGGTGATTAAGAACTGTTATTGAAGTTGTTTTAGTGTTAATCGAATTGTGGGTGCTAATTAGTGTTTAATTGTAATATTCGAATTAAGGGCTAATTGGGTAATTAGTTAATTTGTTAAAATCTTGTTAATTTTTATTAAATATATGGCAGCCATGTTTGTAATTGCAAAGACCAATTTTATTTGGTACTTTGATCCGGAGAATTGTAGAGAGGCTAGATTTAGGCCCTGGATCCATTTTATGAATGAGCATTCTTTGGTGATGACTGTTATTACCCTGAACACTCCATTGTAAATTGAACCTCTCAAAGCCTTATACTCCACTGCCAGAAATATTTCGAATGATCGGCTGGTTCAATTTTCGTTCAGAATTGGAGATACGGAGTACATAATAGATGAGATTGACGTAAATCGAGTCTTAGGTTCCCGACATAAAATTTTGAGACCCTACCCATAGTTGAAGACATAATCAACTTCTTGCAGTCAATTCACTATCAAGGCACGATTGATTTAGTAAAGCTGTCAAAATCTCAGCTAGTGGGTGAATGAGATGACTTCTTAGACAATTTAGCTAAAGTCTTTGCACCTACCATGAAGATAAACTTTCACTACATTTCAACTCTTCTTCAAGTCATTGGGTATTATGGGGCTCATAACCGAAGAATCAATTTTGGGAAGCTGATTCTGAAAGAAATGATAAGAAAGATGGGCACTACTAAAAGAATAAGATTGGATGTGGATCAAAAAGTAAACTTTTTCTATACAAGATTTTTAAAGTTGTTGATGAATAATGTATTGTCAGGGGATGACAAAGCAAGATTTGCTAACAACCTAGTGGAAGTTTCCCCAACGACTCAGAGGAATTTGTTCACAAGGCTCAGCAACTTCGACAAATTTACAGGAGTAGAAGTTGTAACAACAGAATATATGGCTGGCATTCTCAATCAGATAGCCAATCCTACACAGGCTTAACAACATCAGCAAGAGCCAGAAAAAGTGCCAATGGAAATGGAAAGTTCTGTGCAGCTACTAATTGAAGTTGCTCATCAGGCAAATCAAGAGGCACATGAACATCAGGTAATATCCTACACCTTGTCTTCTAATTTCCTCCCTATAAATATATTTAGTGCACCTTCAAATATGTCTGTGGCGGACTATGATTGTGGTCTTATACTTCAAGACTTCGCCTATGAACTTAAAAACACACAAGTTCAAACCTTAGCTGAACTAGAACCTCAAATAGTTTCTTCTTCTTCAACCTCCTTGAGTCAAATCAGAAAAAGGAAGAAACTTGTTAGGAAAGTAAGAGGTAGATGTATCATAGTGAGTGAACCCGCAGCTCTGTCTCCACCTACAAAAAGATCTAAAATTCAACCTGAGGCAACTGCAGACCCATTCTTATCCTCTCATTGGGATATGGACTTTGAAATGGCAATACAACAGTCTCTGGACTCACTCGATCAACCGGGTGATTATATTAAAATTTATCGTACAGCCGTAGCATCCTGTGAAGAGTCACGCACACTGCTAGCGCTCATACTAGCAGGACCTCCACTCGTAAAAACATAATCAAATGAGGGCACAGAAAATGAAGAATTTTTTTTTGATACAAACCTATCAGATGTTATATTTATAGTGGAGCAAGACATTTTTGATGCAGTGTAGCGTCAGTTACCTTTACAGGTATGGAGGGGCACCACAGACTCTAACGAGCCACACATTACATTGTCTAAGGTGGTGACCCCCTTGGATTTCTTACATCTAGTTCCTACAACGGAAGTTCTCTTATCCACTAGTGGATTTGAGAGGAAACCACTATTTAGAGGGAGTTGAGACCCCATTCATGAAATAGCTCCGTCAGTAGTGGAGCCACTTCAAGTTAATCTTATTCAAGACGCGTCTTCACCGACATCAGAAGAACATTATGAGTCTTCAAAAGCTATTGTATTATATACAGGTACAACATCAGATTCTGGAAAGGAGCAAAATACAAGTGAAGTCAGGCAAATACTGAGCAAAACACATGCACATAATATAAGTAAAACAAACAAGAGTGCAAGCGAGGTGAGTGCACATACACAGTGAACTGTGAATGCACACCTAGAGGGGGGTGAATAGGTGTATATGACTAACTAAGACCAATTTTAACTTTTACCAACTTGTATCGACTGTTATAAACAAAACAGTCTGCTGCTGAACTGTCAGCTAGCTGATTACAGATTACAAAGTATAATAGCTTGCTGTTATGATGCAGTGCAGAATGTAAATACTTAAAACAATAAAGAACACAATCGATTTTAGCCAGGTTCGACCCCTATCCACTAATGGTCTACGTCCTGGTCCCTTACCAACCCGGTAAGAGAATATATTATTGATCAATAAAAATATCAATTACACAATACAATAATATATCTCCCTTTAACCCAGTTGCTGAAAACAGCTTGCTGAAACACTATGTTTCCCTTGAATAACCAGCCCTCTTGAACCTCAAGAATCTCTAACAAGCTTGTTCCTCTTGAACTCTGAATTCCTTGAGCCACCTACTCGTTTGAATTCCTTAGTTCCCGAACAATCCGTTCTCTAATACAAAGAGTTCCCTAGAGCAATATATTCCCGATCACCTAGATCCATTGCCACTACTTCAGCAACTAATCAATACAAGTTTGTTTACAAAGAATAAAAAAGTTACAACCCAAACTATAAACTCTTGTATAAAATATACGTGTATATAAAAATAAAGCTCAGAGTTTATAAAATCAAAGTGTTTTGAGAGAGAAGGTGTGTATAATTATGTCTCAAAACTTTCACGTTGTATATCGATTGGTTTCTTACAATAAAGACTGCAAGTGAATATATATAAGAAGCATACAACGGTTTTGAAGATATTATGCAATAAAAAAGATTTGATTAACATAAAATATTCTCCAACGACTAGGAAATTAGAAGATTTGAAATTCGAAATTTGAAATAGTTTAAATCTTCTAACAAATCAATTGTGAAAGGAAATATCAATTTCCAACAACTAGAAAAAGATCAAAACGAATTTGAGCTGTTATGGAAATATTTTGATATGGAAAAGATTGAAAGAAATCTGTTTTGGAAAGATATGGTAAGGAGAATCAAATCTGAGTAAATAAGGAAGGTATTTGAAAACCCTTTTTTGAGCTCTATTAATTATATAAACTATATATTATATAATAGAGTCCTTACATATTTAAATCCTAACCAAACTCTGATCTCTCCAAGCATCTTCAAGGAATATCTATTATCGAAATTTATTTTGAATAGCTTCTGGGCGGAACAGTGTCAGCTTGCTGATATAGTTCTGGGCGGAAAAGTGTCAGCTTGCTGTTACGGTTCTGTGACTGATCTTAGCAGGCTGCTACGGACACTTTCCTGAAACTTTGTCTTTCCACATACTCAACCAAGTTACCTGAGAATATACTTATACATAGTAAACTCATATATATGCAGGGTATATCAAGTGAGTCAATCATATAATGGTAAGCTGTATAGAGTAAAACTGGTAACATAGCAAGCTGTTATAATAACAACTAACAAATCAGCATGGTGTTATATATCATCAAAACACATCAGATTAACAATCTCCCCTTTTTTGATGATTATACACCAATATATGATTGTGCTAATATCTCCCCCTTAAAAAATGCGGGTGTGAGCTAAACGGCTCCCCCTCAAACAATGCTTCCTGCAAAACAAGCTCAATATGCAATATATCTCTCTCACAAATATTAGACATGCATAAAACATATTTATCTCCAGTACCAAATAAAAAATATAGCATTAACCACGTAAGCATGCAATCAGACTATATATTTTGCAATAAGACTATATATTTTCTCCCCCTTAATCATAAAAAAAAATATCACTTTGCATTCACATCACAAAAGTCCACATATATCGCAAGTAATAAGATTTAGATACCAGACTTTTCAAAGTTGCTTGCTGTTTAAACATTGCACATCCCAAGTTCCCTTCGAAGAACAGAAAATCTTTCTTCTGCTAAGGGTTTGGTGAACATGTCAGCTAGCTGATACTCTGTAGGCACAAATATCAGCTCTACCTTTCCCTTTGCAACATTATCTCTCAAGAAATGGGTTTTGTTCTTGAGTGATTCCCTAGATTCTTTAAAATGTTGATAGTGCTTGTATTGTCACAATAGATTGGAATTTTCTCACATTTAATTCCAAAGTCCTTGAGTGTTTGAATCATCCAAAGCATTTGAGAGCAACAACTACCAGCTGCCAAATACTCCCCTCTGCAGTAGATAATACAACAGATGTTTGCTTTTTGCATTGCCAAGATACCAAACTCTGTCCTAAAAATGCACAAACACCACTAGTACTCTTTCTATCTGTTTGACAACCTCGGTATCTAGTGATTTCTACATCCTTACCCTTTTCATCAGAAGTCAGCTTGCTGGCTGGGGTCATTGGAGTAGATTTCGGCTTAACATTTTCAAATCCAAATCTTATGAGTAACTCTTTTATGTACTTGGATTGATGCACATAGATTCCATCTTTTGTTTGCTTGATTTGGAGCCCCAAGAAATAATTGAGCTCTCCCATCATGCTCATGTCAAATTCACTGTGCATACACTCAGAGAACCACTCACACATACTTTCATTAGGGGATCCAAAAATTATATCATCTACATAAACTTGAACAACAAGTATATCATTCTTATCATGCTTAGTAAATAAAGTGGGATCTATTTTACCTCGTGTGAAACCATTCTTAATTAAAAACTTACTGAGCGTTTCATACCATGACCTAGGAGCTTGCTTTAATCCATACAAGGCCTTTTTCAGCTTGTATACATAATCTGGAAATTGCTCATGCTCGAAACCAGGAGGCTGTTTTACATAAACTTCCTCTTTTAAGTAGCCATTTAGGAAAGCACTCTTCACGTCCATCTGATACAGCTTGAATTTCTTGTAGCATGCAAATGAGAGAAGCATCCTAATAGATTCCAACCTTACAACAGGTGCATAAGTCTGATCATAGTCGATTCCCTCTTGCTGATTGTATCCTTGCGCGACCAATCTTGCTTTATTTCGGGTAACTGTTCCATATTCATCCAATTTGTTCTTGTATACCCATTTTGTTCCTATTATTGAAGCATGTTTTGGTGACATGACGAGTTCCCAAACATCACATCTTTTAAAATTGTTAAGTTCATCTTGCATCGCCACTACCCAATTTTCATCTTCCAATGCTTCTTTGACATTTTTCGGTTCTTCTTGAGCTAAAAAGGCAGCATAAGCACAAAAATTTATTGCTCCTTTTCTGGTCCTCATTCTTTCATTAACATTCCCAATCACAAGCTCTCGTGGATGATTCTTTGATGTCCTTGTTGTCTTTGGCAATGTATGTTGAGAGATTTCTTCATAAAGATCAGCAACTCTTCTAACTTTTGATGGTAGTGATGAATGATCTGATTCAATAGTATTAGACCTCTCTGGAGTTCTTGGTGAAGATCCTTCAACAAAATTAGCTACTGGAGTTGAGGTTCCAGCTTGTTGTTCACCATCAGTATTTGTACCAGGTGTTCTGTCAGCTGGCTGTTTCTCTTCTGCAATGCTTCTCAGCTTGCTGTCAGTACCTGCACCTGCATCATCTTCCTCATCTCTTGACAGAACATTAGTAGCTTCTTTAAATGTAACATTAATAGACTCTTCAACAATACGTTTTTGTATGTTATAGACTCTATAAGTTCTACTATTTAAAGAATAGCCAAGAAATATTGATTTAAAAGATTTTGCATCAAATTTACCATCTTTACCAATCGTTTTGAGTACAAAGCACTTGGAACCAAATATTCTGAAGTACCCAATGTTTGGCTTTTTGTTCCTCAGCAATTCATACGGAGTTTTGTTGAGAATAGGTCTGATCAACACTCTGTTAAGAACATAGCTTGTCGTATTCACAGCTTCTGCCCAGAAATTCCTTGGCAGCTTGCTTTCTTGCAACAGTGTCCTTGCTATTTCTTGTAATGACCTATTTTTCCTTTCAAATACACCGTTTTGCTGTGGAGTTCTTGGTGTAGAGAATTCATGAGAGATGCCTCTTTCTTCACAATAAGTTACAAACTCTTTTTGAAATTCTCCACCTCGATCACTTCTAATACCTACAAGTCTTGTCTCTAACTTGTTCTCAAGTAATTTGATTAGTTTCTCAAATTCACTAAAAGCAGAATCTTTAGTACGAAAAAACAATACCCAAGTAAATCTAGAGTAATCATCAACAATTACAAAACCATACTTTTTACCTCCAATACTTTCATATGTTTCGGGACCAAACAAGTCCAAATGAAGAAGCTCTAAAGGTTTAGAAGTAGATACCATTTTCTTTGACTTGTGAGGTGTCCTGGCATGTTTTCCTAATTGGCAAGATGAACATGTTTCAGTTTTGACATACTTCAATTTGGGCAGTCCTCTAACTAGCTTCTTTGAAGATAGCTTGCTGATTAAGTCCATGTGAGCATTTCCTAGCCTTCTATGCCAAATATATGGTTCAACATCAAGAGCTGCTAAACAATACGTTGTTTCCTGCATCTCAAACTCCACAATATATATATATTTCCTTCCCTTCTAGCAACTAGGGGAATTTTGTTAGTGACAACAGTAATAGTACATTTATCTTTACCAAAATTAACAGTATGTTCATCATCATATAATTGACTTACACTAAGCAAATTATACTTAAAACCTTGGACATATTGTACATTATCAATTGAAATCATACTATTACCAACTTTACCTTTTCCAAGAATTTGAAGAGTCTTGTTATCACCAATTGTGACTCTTCCTCCCTTTTTCTTCTTTAGGCTAAGAAACTGAGATTTGTCTCCACACATATGTCTTGTACAACCACTGTCCAATATCCATTGCTTTGCATTTATTTTGGCAACAAGACATACCTACAAAACCAACAAAAACAACTCAACATTTTGGTACCCATATAGGTTTGGGTCCAAATTGGTTAGTTGACAACACATAAAGAACAGTTAAATCAGATTTCTTGATCCACTTTTGGATCACTTTTGGTGCTTGATTCTTTGCTTTTTGTGTTCTGCCATACTGATGTCGGCTAGCTTTCTGTCTGTTCCAGTAAGCTGATTCTGCATTCTGCAGTTTGCAATAATTTGACAAGTGACCCTTTCTTTGACACTTCTGACAAATCTTCTAAGGCATAGCATAGTCATATGGAATACCATGTTTGCCTTCATACTTGAGACCTTTATCTTTCAAATTAGTTTTCATTCCTAATACTTCTTTTGCCAATGGTAATTTAGTTTGCTTTATCATGGATTTGAGAACTTCTTCACCTTGAACAAACTTTTTCATTCCTTTTTCAAGATGTTTTATCTCCTGTTCCAACTCTTTGATCTTTTCAGCTTGCTGAGATACTTCTCCGGAATCTGATTCCATAAGTTTGAACGTCTCAAGGCATACATCTCTAGCTTCAATGTCTGCTTTCAGCTCGCTGATTTCTTTCATCAGAACATCATTTCTCTTTTATACAAGTTTGTTAATTCCTTCAAGATTGGAAACTTCATTTTTGAGTTGAACAAGTTCATCACTGTTATCATTGGACATCTTTCCATCCAAGACATCATATAACATTCCCTTGAGATAAGCATTCTTTTCTTCCAGCTTGCTGTTTTTAGCTTTTAGTGCTAAAAACTCATCTATCAAACCGACTTCTGTTTCCTGCATGGTTAGTGATTTTGGAATAATAGTTTCATATGGTTTACCAGAATAAAAGGAGTTTACCTCACTACCATCTGATTCTGAATCAGAAACATCACTTTCAAGCAACACTTCTTCTGTATTCTCTTGAAGTATTTCATTATCGAGACCAATAAGTGATAGGTTGTCCATGTCATCACTTGATTCAGCACCTGAACCATCTTCATCATCACTCCATGACAAAAAAGCTTTTGATTTCATTTTCTCCTTTGTAGCAGTTTGCTGTTTGTTCTTTAGCTTATAACAGTCCTTTTTTAGTGTCCTGGCTTGCCACATTCGAAGCAATTTTCCTCCTTTGAATCTCCTGAGTATTTTCTGCCTTTTTCTTTCTTCATCATGTTCTTCTTGTGTATGAGCATCTTGATCTTTCTGGATAGTAAAGCTATATCTTCATCTTATGATTCTTCTGATTCCAGCTTGCTGTTATCAGTATGAAGTGCCATGTTTTTCATCTTAGCCACTGGAGCTTGATTGATTTCAGTTTGACTAGCCTTTATTTTGCTTTCAAACTATTTTAGTTCAACAAATACCGCCAAGGTATCCATAGTATCAATTGTTGGTGAAGATTCCAAAGCAGTCACCTTTGGTTCGTAGATAAATGGCACGGCACTGAGTATTTTTATATTGATTTCTTCTTGAGGAATCTCCTTGCCAAGTTGTTTGAGAGCATTCATATTTATTTGAAATCTAGATTGACTTTCTCTGATTGTTTCTCCTTCTTCAAGTTTGAAATTCCCAAACTCGTTCATCAGCTTCCTGAGTTTCACCTTTTTCAGCCCTTTAGAACCTTCATGACATAATTCCAAGGTATCCCATATTTCTTTTGCCGTCTTGCATGAAGAAACTTTGTCACATTCAGTAGGACACAATCCATTCATTAGAGTGTTCCTTGCTCTGCCATTATAACTCATCTTTGATAGTTCACCATCTGTGAGATCATCAATGTTTTTCGCCTTGCCGTCTATGTCTTTAAACTCAAACGGACCCTTTTGAACAACTCTCTATTCAAGTGGCTCTCTGGTAAGATGTATCTCCATTCTATTTTTCCACCAGTTATAATTTTCAGTACCCAAGAGAAGTGGTGGCCTCGAACTCGATGTTCCTTCAGGATAAAAGTTAGTAGCCATGGCCATAGGACTCGTACTTTCCTGTTACAGAAATATTAGTATGCACACCTAGAGGGGGGTGAATAGGTGTATATGACTAACTAAGACCAATTTTAACTTTTACTAACTTGTATCGACTGTTACAAACAAAACAGTCTGCTGCTGAACTGTCAGCTAGCTGATTACAGATTACAGAGTATAATAGCATGCTGTTATGATGCAGTGCAGAATGTAAATACTGAAAACAATAAAGAACATAATCGATTTTAGCCAGGTTCGACCCCTATCCACTAATGGTCTACGTCCTGGTCCCTTACCAACCCGGTAAGAGAATATATTATTGATCAATAAAAATACCAATTACACGATACAATAATATATCTCCCTTTAACCCAGTTGCTGAAAATGGCTTGCTGAAACACTATGTTTCCCTTGAATAACCAACCCTCTTGAACTCTAAGATTCTCTAACAAGCTTGTTTCTCTTGAACTCTGAATTCTTTGAGCCACCTACTCCTTTGAATTCCTTAGTTCCCGAACAACCCGTTCTCTAATACAAAGAGTTCCCTAGAGCAATATAATCCTGATCACCTAGATCCCTGTCCTCTACTTCAGCAACTAATCAATACAACTTTGTTTACAAAAAATAAAAACATTACAACCTAAACTATAAAGTCTTGTATATAATATACGTGTATATAACAATAAAGCTCAGAGTTTATAAAATCAAAGTGTTTTGAGAGAGAAGAGAGAAGGCGAGTATAATTAGGTCTCAAAACTTTCACGTTGTATATCGATTGGTTTCTTACAATAAAGACTGCAAGTGAATATATATAAGAAACATACAACGGTTGTGAAGATATTATGCAATAAAAAAGATTTGATTAGCATAAAATATTCTCCAACAACTAGGAAATTAGAAGATTTGAAATTCAAAATTTGAAATAGTTTAAATCTTCTAACAAATCAATTGTGAAAGGAAATATCAATTTCCAACAGCTAGAAAAAGATCAAAACGAATTTGAGCTGTTATGGAAAGATTTTGATATGGAAAAGATTGATAGAAATTTGTTTTGGAAAGATATGGTAAGGAGAATCAAATCTGAGTAAATAAGGAAGGTATTTGAAAACCCTTTTTTGAGCTCTATTAATTATATAAACTATATATTATATAATAGAGTCCTTACATAATTAAATCCTAACCAAACTCTGAACTCTCCAAGCATCTTCAAGGAATATCCATTATCGAAATTTATTTTGAATAGCTTCTGGGCGGAACAGTGTCAGCTTGCTGATATAGTTCTGGGCGGAACAGTGTCAACTTGCTGTTACGGTTCTGTGACTGATCTTAGCAGGCTGTTACGGACACTTTCCTGAAACTTTGTCTTTCCACATACTCAACCAAGTTACCTGAGAATATACTTATGCATAGCAAACTCATATATATGCAGGGTATATCAAGTGAGTCAATCATATAATGGTAAGCTGTATAGAGTAAAACTGGTAACATAGCAAGCTGTTATAATAACAACTAACAAATCAGCATGATGTTATATATCATCAAAACACATCAGATTAACATGAACTGCTATAAAAAATGGAAGCTCTCTAGAAGAAAATGCAGGTTGTTCAAACAAAGTTGGTAAAAGTAAAAGCACAAGAAGAAGTGAAGTCTACATCTACCTCTATAATAGAGCAGCTGACAATCGTGCGAGAAGAAGTGAATGCATGATGTAAAATCCAGCATTCTCCTGAAGAAAAAAGATATCCAACAGGTACAAAGTTTAATTGCTGAGTATATTAAGGAGATAACCATAATAAATGAAAGAATTTATGATGTTGAAAGAATTTTGAATCTGAGGATTATTGAAAATGAAGAAATCTTAACAAAATGATTCAACAAGCTGGATGAAGGAATGATACATCTAATGAAGGGATGAAGCAGGTCTACGAGACCATGAAAAAAATAGTCAAATCTTTTGAAGTTTCAAAGGCTGTAGAGGATCCCTCAACTAAGGGAGAGAAAGAAAAAGAGAAAGTAGCTGAAGATGAAGGGGCTATTAAGGATAAAGGAAAAGAAAAATTATATTCTAAGGATAAGTATGAACAACACATTCTAGAAGAAACTTACTATCCAAAAGATTAGTTTATTGAAGATAGTGGTGCAGATAAAGCATACAATCCTGACTACTGCAGAGCTGTGGAAGAAACTGTATTTGAAGAAGAATTCTTATTTCCAAAAGAAAAAGAGTATGATCCTGCCTATGAAGAGGTCATATGGAAATTAAAAGAAGACATCAAGATCAACAATGCTAAAACTAAAAAACTAAAAGCTCTAGTCAAGGAAAAAGCTCAGGCTGAAAGAGAAGCAAGCTTAGAGAAGCAAAAACTGTGGGCTATAACAGTAAAAGAAAATAAGAAAGATGTAGAACTGAAGATAGAAGCCAAGTGGGATGCTGCAAGAAAAGTGTTACATAAACTTCAGAAAGGTCCTTTTGAAGATATGCAACTAAAGTCAATCATCGAGAGTTTTGAAAATTCAAATGACAGCCTTGATAACTTCATGAAGGCATTAAAAGAAAAAGTTGACTATATTATTGTCATAATGGATCACATTCTTGAAGACTGGAAAATTTTAGTCTACACACACATGAATGGAACAATCAGAATATCATTGGATTTCTTCCGACAAAGATCATTGTCAGTAGTATGGACCTTCCTGATAAAAGTTAAAAGAAATTCGAAAGAGAATGAGCTTCTCAGAGACAGACTTAGAGACTTCGCAAGAGCTGTTAGTCCTCAAATCATATATGAACCTCATGAAGTAAGATTTTTCTCGAACAAGTTATATTATATCATGAAACTAGATGAGGATTCATTGAAGGGTTATACAGTTAATTATATGATTGAAGTTGAGAAGATGCTTAGGTCGAAAGGGTTCAGATCCCAAGCCAAGCTAGATGCTACTCAGAAAATCAGAGACTACTGATTATCCAAAAAGATTACTTTTTACCAGGCAAATGCCAAAAATAGATTCAACTCAGCCATTAGATGTAGAAGAAGAAGAAGAAGATCATGTTGAGTTGGAAGTATAATGGGAATTATAATGTGCAAAGCATAGAAAGTTGTATGAAGATTTCACTCAAACAGAAGCTAAAGAGGTACCAAGGACACCTGTGCATAAAGGTTCAAACCTAGAAGAAGGTGAAGTTGACACTTCTGAAGACTGAAGATTTACATAGGTCAAGATAGAAATAATGTAATATTTGTTCAGTCTAGAGGAACATCTAACTTTTATTTATCTTTGAAAACATGAATTTGGAAAATTATTAAATATAATACCATAACTTTATTTATTATTTACAGTTCTTACATGTCGTATTACTTTCTTAGTTGTTAGTTTAGTTATCCTCTAGAAATTTGTGTGTTAAATGTTTATCAACAAATATGGGGAGATTGAAAGGCATATGACTAGGCCTATTTTTAATAATTAGATGACAACTCAACTTAGATAAGAAATCGAAGTAAATAATAAATATGATAACATGAATCAAGACGAAGAAAGTCAACTAGACACAAAGAATCCTAAATATCAGAAGTGTTCTAATGAAGCTGTTAATCTACACCGGAAGAAGTTCATTAATATGTTCAAGCATTGGTGAAAAATAAAGAAGTAGTATTTCAAAATAGTACTTCAGAAGATACAGAAGATTCCAAGTGGCTACTACAGAAAGATTCCAAGAAAAGAAATATTAAAGACAAAGCTAGAGGCAAGAACAAGACAGAAGATCACAACTTTTAAAGTTAAAATATGAAGAAAATTTATTTAGTATGGCATAATTGAACTAGACAGTGCATTTGTGTGTCAACTAAATTAATAAATATTCTTCACCTAGCTCAAGTGATTTTCAGATAGAAGACAGTGAAGACAAGAAGATTCAAGTCTTACCAAATTAATTCAACAAGACATATAAAAAGTCCTACCTAATTAATTCAATATGACTTATTAAAAGTCTTACCGAATTAAATCAGTAAGACCTTTTAAAAAGTCTTACTGAGCAGAAAAGTCTTGTAAGGCCTTTTTCAAAAGTCTTACTGAATTTTAAAAAGCCTTACCGAGTTTTAAAAGTCTTGCCCAACTTATTTCAAAAGTCTTAAAGGCTATTTTATAAAGTGTTTGCCCAGATGAATAAACTATTACAGAAGGAGGGTTGAATGTAATAGTACTAGTAAATCGATTAAGAACACAAATATGTAAAAGATGAATATTGTTCTGTATTAAAGACAATAGATAGGTTACAAAACTCTCTCAAGAAGTTCTTTGTTCTCAAGTGCTGTTAGGTTATGATTTGCAAAGATATTCTGATGTTAACCTATGTCTGTGTTTATATAGACACAGTTACAATTCAATTACAAATCATATTAGAAATAGAACAGCTTCACATAAGGAAATAGACTTTCATTAGGATTCCTTCTTACTATCTTATTCAGACTCTGATTCGAATTGTTTCCTGACAAACTCTGTCTTGCAAAATCTGTCGGTTGTTATTCTCTGATAGAGCATTCTCTGTTAGAGTAAACTCTGATTGAGTATTCTCTGATAGAGTAAACTCTATCCAACAGCTCCTTAAACTCTGATGACGTCAGGAGTGTAAACTCTGGTTTGTATTCTCTGACAGCCATCAGTGTTTTCTTCCTAACAATCTCCCCCAATTTATGCTTTAAGAATTAAAACATAAATTTCACTTATGATGTCAGAAATCTAAGACAAATGCATCAGAGTTTGTTTATTCTTTATTATTCAGATTCTTCTGTAGGAGAAATCATCTTTCAGAAATTGATTCAAGAGCTTTTCTTCAGCACTTTTCAACAGCTCAACCAGCTTCTCCTTCAATTCCTTCATTTGTTCAGAAGAATAATCTATTTGATATATTGCAGCCCTTAGAGCATATATAGATGATCTGTTCAATCTTTCATCCATGGCAATGCAACAGGCCTTCATACCATCAGGATTTAAGATTAATGTAGGAATCCCTAACACCATTCTGACCCTTAGATCTCCTTTTCTCATAGCTCTTCTTGTTCCATCTTCAAGTAGATATCCATGCTCATATTCCTTAAAATTTAACATCATCAGCCTTTCATTCTTCTTCATCTCAGCTATCACTCCTTCAAGAATCTTCACCCATCTAGAAGTAACTTCATTTTCAACATTCAGAAGATATAGAACATGTTCAAGTTCTTTAGATACTTTTTGAATTAAATCTTCTTGAGCAATCTTCAAAACTCTCCCTTACTCTAAGAAATAAACGAGCTTCTCCTTAGCTTGAGCACCATCAAAGATATCCTTCACAATGTTAACAGAGATTAATTTATCCAAATGTTCTTGAGATAACTCTTTTTCAGGTTTATCTTTCAATGAAAAGAGATCTCTGAAAATATTTGCTTCAACCCTGTAGACTTTAGCATGTGAATCACCAATACCACCTTTATCTTTTCCAAGCCTGGCATGGAGAGTCAGAGTTTGAGTCTTTGTCCACAGAAGATCAGATCTTTTCTTCCTTATCAGAGATTGTTGATGTTCTTCTTCCTCATCATCAAAGCTTGAGCCACCTAGAAGAAAAGCAGTTCCAGACATAGTGAGATGAACCTTTGGCCTAGTTGGAGTTTTTTGTTGAATTCTTGCAGATGATCTTGTTTGAATTTCTAAAACTGGTTTTGATTGAGTAACTAGCTTGGGAGTTTCAACTATTTTTATTTGAATAGGCTTAGATTCTGGTTTATTCTATTGAACATGTACCTTTTTCTGAATTGGACCTTTCTTTACATATCTTCTCTTTTTCTGGACTTAAGCACTGTCAGTACCAAACTTTTTCAATTCAACTTCCACAACAATTGGATCTAATCCTAGATTTTCTTCTTCAAATAGCTTCCTTGCCAGTTTTGCATCCTTTAAGTTTTGTTCCTCAATTTTCTCAGGCTTCTCTTCTTCTTTAAGCCTTTTTACTAGTGCCAAATCAGCTTCTATCAGAGATTTCTTTTTGTTAGAGATTAACTATTTGTTAGAGTTTGTCATCAGAGTTAGAGTGGTTGAGTTTGACCAATCAGAGTTTACTGCTTCAGAGTTTGTTTTCCCTCCTTATGACTCCCTTGATCTTCATCATCATGTTTGTTAAGTTATTGTGCAGCATCCTCCTTGCATTTGTCTAAACCCTTCTCCCCCTTTCTGACATCACTCCCTATTTTCACAGTAAGAATTTCACCTATTGTATGTAGCATTCCTTGCATAGAACTGACAGAAGTAGAAAGATTATTAACTTTAGCTTCCAATGCATCCTGTTTTGCTGAAACATTTTTGAGTTTTAGCTCCGTAAAGTGTTGTGATGCTGTAACAGCAGATTGAACAGAAGCAGAGCTTTTGATGATTGAATCCTTGATTGCACCAATTTCATTATGAAGACTTTTGGATAAAACAGTAGTAGCTTTCAAAATTGACTTCATTTATTCAGAGTGTATTTCCCTACCAGCTTTACTTATCAACTCATGAACATGTGGCCAATAGATAACCTCATTTGAGTATTTCCAAGAACTATCCCAAACTTTTTGTTTGAGAGAATCTATCAAGACATCTTGAGAAGTTTCTGCCTTAGAAGTGAAATCTCTTTTTATTCCTTCAGCATTTAGAGCAACTTCAATATCTCCTTTAAGTTGCTCCACCACCAGGTAATCAAGATACTCAATTCTCAGTCTTTCATGTGCATCATGAGAATTGATTGTCCACTTCTTTGTATTGTACCTTTGTGTGTAGGGGATTGACAAATCTGGAACTTCTTCATCAACAAAAATAGACTCATCAAAGTCTGTATTCTCGCCATCAGAGTTTATGGGTTTCTCAGAGTTTACCAAAAGATCAGAGTTTGCAACAGATAAACTCTGAGTACCTGCAAAAGATATAGAACATCCTAAATCACTCTTATTTTTTAAATTAATCTCATTATTTCTCACATCATACATATCATAATTTTTAAGAGTTAGATTTTTCTCACTAGAAGTAACTAACTTATTTCTCAATTCTACCTCACATTTTGCCAGATCCTGTGTCTACCTCTCATTAATTCTGTTTTTCACACATTTTACCTCAGACTCACTAGAAAGGCTAAACACACAATGACCTACCGAAATAAGAGGTGGTTGAGAAAGGTTGATTGTAGTTACATGACTAGGGGTACCCTTTTCAGGACTATTCATGATCATTCTAGCAGTTAAAATAGGAAAGGTAAAATCTGAACTTAAACTATCAGAGAATGCATATTCTGAAGAAAAGTCATAGTTTATACCTTGAGTTGTGGATGTTGTCTCCATTGGTTGTGCAGAGATTGGTAGCACTATAAGAGCATCAGAGATTGCCAATAGAGCTTCATCAGAGTTTGTCTGTCCAACATTTGAGTCTTGGTCTACAATCATAAAATGGATGATTGGTTCTTGTGGGACCTGAGTCATATCTTCAGCTGCTTCATCACTTTGAGGTGAAGGTTCTTGTGGGCTTGACTCTGCCATAGATTGGCCTTCAGCATCAGCAACAACAAGGTCTGCTAGAATAGGTAGATTGCCTGTTTGATTAGATGGTTCTTGTGTAGCTGGGGCCTTAACAACTTCTTCAACCGTTTGAGATGAAGGTTCTTGTGGGTTGTACCCCTGATCCAAACTGGCTTCATCTGCTAGAATAGTGGCTGTTGTTGAACTTTGATCAACAGGTTCTTATATGTCTGGCCATATATAGATTGCTATCTCACTTTGAGAGATAGGTTCTTGTGGATCCTGGCCAAAAGTGACAGACTTCCACTTTTTCCTTGAAAATTGTTTTGAATTGGGAGATGCAGATGATTTAGATTGTTATTCCTAAGAACAATGTCAATATTTGGAGAAGGGGGGGTTGAATACAAATATTAAAACTTTTTAGGACTTTTAATATTTTCTCTTGATGTTTGATAGATTGACAGAATATGTTTGAACAAACAACTTAAAATTAAATGCACAATGAGAGATTTAAAAATTACTGATGGATTGGTTTTTCCATCAGATATATATTTTTGCTCAATGTTCCTAGGTTAAAGATAACCTAGCTTCGTTTTTATAAAGTTAGAAAAGAATCAACTAATCTTACAAAGTGCTCTTGAGCTTGATCAATTGATTGTAGAAATATTGTCTAACTTTTCTATATTTCTAACAATGCTACTACTCTTGTTTATATACTACAAGTGTATTTTACAATTCCTATTCTAGGATTGTTTCTACTTGTCTCTCTTTTTCCTTTTTCCTTTTTAGGAAAACAGACTTGAAAGACAGCTACTGATTGAGTCTTCACAGCCACCCTAGGTTGTCTTCCATAGGTGTGCTTTTGTTCTCTGGATCTACAACTGATAGACTTTCTGTGTTGTCACAATCAATTGATAATTTGCTGTTAAGCATATCAATTGATTCATCCTTTAATCCATCAACTGATTTTCTTTTTCGATTGATCTTTACATCCATCGATTGATAAGGAATGACTTATCGATTGATAAATGATATCAATCGATATATATCAATCGATGGGTCTTCACATTAGTTGATGGTCTTCAATTCCAGACTTGGCTTCTTCAATTGATCTCTCAGCTGTTGAGGCTTCAATATCAATTGATCATCCTTCACTTGTGCAATTTTTTGTCTTCAAATAATTACAATTTGACAGTTTAATCTACACATCAATTGATGATCTATATCAATCGACTCTAACATCAATTAATAAGAATAATATCAATTGATTTACACCTTATCGATTGAAATAGATTAAGTACACCTATGCTACAGTCCAAATTATCAGTTGATTCATATAACATTTCAACTGATAAATGGTTTCCTGATCAATTGATATTTATAAATTTCATATCAATTGATCAGTTACATAAAACAAAATTTCTATGATTCTTAGATTAATATTATCATCAAATTACATGTAGATTCCTAACATAGACTTCTTGTCTTCCATCTCTTTCCTTACT
Organism: Oenanthe sinensis; assembly: GCA_028671895.1. Lineage (NCBI taxonomy): Eukaryota > Viridiplantae > Streptophyta > Magnoliopsida > Apiales > Apiaceae > Oenanthe > Oenanthe sinensis. The sequence goes on along the minus strand of CM053803.1, from coordinate 28,459,949 downwards.
TGTTCTGCCAACTCCCTAACTCTTTCATAAGAAATCTCCTTGATAATTTGCTTAGGTGAGTTTGTAGGAGAATCAGAGATTGCTACAGGAATAGCTTCCTCTGGAGTGACATATGGCCTATCTTTCAAATAATTGTGTTGTCACTGTTGTTCAGCCTTGAGCCAAAGATCATTTAGATTCCCCAATTTTTTCCTGCAGACTGTCTTGTCAACAGTAGCCCCCCGTCTAATACATTCACGGTTATAATGGGTAACATTTGTCCACCAATCAGCTTTTGACTTGACATACCGAAGAATCATGTTCTCGATTGGAACTGGTAATCCAGGTTCCTTCCAAGGAATATTTGCCTTCCAGAAACGCCATGCTTCAAAATAATTTGTCAAGACATTAGAGTTTGGCTCAGAGTTTAGGATGTCTTCAGAGTTTAAATATTGAGATTTTTGTTGCTCAGAGATTAGGACATCAGAGTTTATTACTGCATCAGAGTTTAGTCCTTCAGTGTTTACAGCCTTGATTAATCTTCTCCTCTTTTTCTTCACCTCAGGCATTGGATATACTGTGAATGGCTTCATAAAAGGTGCAGGAGATATCTAAGAAGCCTGTTCAACCGTCTTTCTCTTAGCAAAAACAAACCCTTCATCAGAATCTGAATCTTCATCAATTAATTTTCTCTTTTTAGGAGAAGATTCTTTCACTGCCTTTCCCTTCCTTTTGCTTGTGCCCTATTGAGAGGTGTGTTTTACAACTATAGCCTTTTGGGAAACTGTAGAGGTTGGCAAAAGTGTTTGTGTGTTAGTGTTTGGAGGGTGGCCTGGGTTTGAATCAGAGGGTGCTAAACTCTGATCCATAGCCACAGAGAGAAAGTCCCTTCCATACATGGTAGGCATTCTCCGATTTAAGAGAAGCCTGACTCATGTGGGATAAAAGAGAGGAGAGAGATTACCTTTCCTTAGCATCCTTCCTAGCTAGGTCAGTAAAATTCTTTTATTCATAAAAAACTAGTTAAACTATGATCAATTTCAAAATTTACATCAGGTAACAAAAAATTAAAAATTAACTGAAGAAATCTAGCAAAATATATAGTATAGGCATCATCATTTATTTTGCTAGTCAGCTGCCTAATAATTAAACAAGGAAAATTAAAGTTGAGATTATGGGTCAGAGAATACCCAATCTGTTGTGCTAGCTGAGGGATTGCATCAAAATTCATGCACTTGCCTGTGAAGGCCCTTGTAATACAATCGAAGAAGAAACTCCATTCTCTTCAAAGATTAGGTCTCGTCAGGCTCCCCAACTTTGATAGGCTTCCTCTATAGCCTATAGACCTGAAAAACTCTTTAATTTGTTCGTCTTCTACCATCTCATCACACACAACCACTTCTGGAAGATGTAGGGCTTATCGAACAACAGCCGGTGTTATCAAGTGCTTGCCATTGCAGTTGAATGTGATGATTGGTTCTTCATCATCACCTGCATTGTTAAACTTTGCAGACGACCAGATTCTTATCAAGGATTGAGCAGAGAAGTTTAAAGGTTCTTACAAAGCATAGCCTATGTAACTTTGCCTTAAGAAATCTTGTATTGCATGATAATCCTTAGGTACATCAGATTTGTTTAATAGAGCAATATAGTTGGTGGCAGCAAAAGTGTAGTTTTGGAAGGTTTGTCCTTTGGATGCCATTGAAACAACGAAGATGGGCATGTTTGAGCAGTTAGTGTTCGAGAGAGAGAAAATGAAGAATAATAGATACAAATGAATAACTCAAAATGACAATAAGAATTAATTTGTGCCTTTTCGTTTGCATATGACCTGTAGTGGGACACATGGAAAAATTTGATTTGAAGAGCAATTATTAGTACAAGTCTCAAAATACGGCAAGTGTTTGTATATCTATGTAAGTATATGAACCGTCATTCGTGAGATATACGCGTCTTAATCAGAGAATGATAATTATGATGTCAAAAATATGAAATATGATTTATAAATATTATCTCAGAATTTATCATTTAAACAGAGTTTAGCAAGTCAGAGTTTATATGAGCCAGAGTTTAGAATTCACTGTCAGAGTTTACCAGATACTTTGACAGAGTTTAACATAAACACTGATAACTTGTGATCAGAGATTAGATGCTGCAATGATTAGAGTTTGCATCATCAGAGTTTACTTCATTTTCTATCAGAGTTTATCTCATACTCTGACATATACTCTGATTATCTGAAACTTGCTAATTCAAGTTAAGCCACTTGTTACCATCCCTAATTCAGAAACCAATCTGTTAAATGTTGCTTCAGGCAAAGGCTTGGTAAATATATCTGCTATTTGTTGATCTGTGGGAATAAAATGTAATTCAATTGTGCCTTCCATAACATGTTCCCTTATGAAATGATATCTGATACTGATGTGCTTTGTCAGAGAATGTTAAACTGGATTTCTTGTCATTGCAATAGCACTTTGATTATCACAATAAATAGGAATTTTAGAAAAGTTTAAACCATAATCTAACAGTTGATTTTTCATCCATAATATATGTGCACAACAGCTTCCTACAGCTATATATTCAGCCTCTGCTATTGATGTTGAGATTAATTTCTGCTTCTTGCTAAACCATGACACTAGTCTTCCACCCAAAAATTGATAACTGCCACTTGTACTTTTTCTGTCAATTTTGCATCCTGCAAATTCAGCATCTGAATAACCAATTAATTTAAAATCAGACTCTCTAAGATACCATAAGCCAAGATTAATAGTGCCCTTGAGATATCTGAAAATCATTTTCACATCTATCAAATGAGGCGCTCTTGGATCTGCTTGAAATCTAGCACAAAGACATGTGGCAAATATGATATCTGGTCTACTTGCAGTCAAATAAAGTAAAGAACCAATCATTCCTCTGTATGTTGTAATATCTACATGTTCTCCAGTGTCTTGATCAAACTTTGTTGCAGTAGCCATAAGAGTTGTAGCAGATGCAAAGTTTTGCATTTGAAATTTTATGAGTAGATTCTTTGTATATTTAGACTGATTAATGAAAATGCCTTCCTCAGTCTGTTTTACTTGTAAACCTAGAAAATAACTCAATTCCTCCATCATACTCATTTGATACCTGGACTGCATTAACTTTGAAAATCTTTCACAGAGCTTCTCATTAGTGGAACCAAATATGATATCATTAACATATATTTGCACCAATAATAAATCCTTACCTTGAGTTCCATAAAACAAGATTTTATCAATTGTACCTCTAGTGAAACCACTTTCAAGTAAAAATAGAGCTAAAGTTTCATACCAGGCCCTTGGTGCTTGCTTTAGTTCATATAAAGTTTTATCCAGTCTGTAGACATGATTTGGATATTTTGGATTAACAAAGCCAGGTGGTTGTTCAACATAAACTTCTTCTTCAAGTTCACCATTTAAAAATGCACTTTTAACATCTATCTGGTAGACCTTGAATTTCTTATGTGCAGCATAAACAAGAAAAATTCTGATTGCTTCAAGTCTGGCTACTGGTGCATAGGTTTCATCATAATCTATGCCTTCATGTTGAGAATAGCCTTTGGCTACCATTCTTGCCTTATTTCTTGTAATAATTCCATCAGAATCTGTCATGTTCCTGAATACCCATTTTGTGCCAACAATAGATCTGTTTTTTGGCCTTGGTACTAGGGTCCAAACTTCATTCCTTTCAAACTCATTCAATTCTTCCTGCATTGCAGTAACCCAATCTGCATCCTTCAAAGATTCATATGGAGTCATTCCATGTTTGTTTATTAAGGAACAATTTTGTGTAATGCATGCAATGTTTACAGCTTCTGCCCAAAAGTAAGTAGGTAGTTTTGCTCCTTCTAGCATTGTTCTGGCAGCTTCTATAAGTGTTCTGTTCTTTCTTTCAACTACACCACTTTGTTGAGGTGTACCAGGTGCTGAGAATTGTTGAATAATACCTTTTGTTGAGCAGAATTCCTTCATTGCAAAATTCTTAAACTCTGTTCGATTATCACTCCTTAGATTCTTTACCTTCTGTGATGATCCATTCTCAATCATTGCAATATGTTAAAAAATTATATCTGCAGTTTCATCATTCTTATGCAAAAAGTACACCCAGGTAAATCTAGTGAAATCATCAACTATCACCAGAGTATATTTCTTCTTTCCAATGGACATAATGTTAACAGGACCAAATAAATCAAGATGCAATAGGTGAAAATGTTGATCAATTGAATTTTCAGTTTTTCTCTTGAATGATGTCTTCTTTTGTTTGGCCTTTTGATATGAATCACAAAGTCCATCAGGATGAAATTGAACTTTTGGAAGACCTTTAACTAGGTCCTTTTTCACTAATTCATTTATGTTTCCAAAATTCAAATGACACACCTTTTTGTGCCAATTCCAGCTTTCCAAGGATGATGCTTTTCCAAGTAGACAAGTTAATGGACCATCAAAATAAATATCCAAGCTAGCTTCAAATAAATTGTTATGTCTATGTCCAATAAGAACTATTTTCACTTCACAATGAGTTCCATGAAATTCCACAGAATAACCTCTGTCTGTCATTTGACTCACACTTAGCAGATTATGTTTGAGTCCTTCAACCAGAGCTACATATTCAATGATGACATTCCCAATTACAATATTTCCAAATCCTAGTGTTCTTACTATATTGTCATCTCTATAAGATACTGCTAGGCCAACTTTCTCCTCAAATTCTGAAAACAGGGATTTATTTCAAGTCATATGAGCATAACATCCACTATCAATTATTAGGATGTTTTTCCTGTTTCCCTGCAATCAGTAAATGTAACTTAATTAGTAGGTTTGGGGACCCAAATTAGTTTGGGTCCTTTCTTTGAAAACTTGTTAACTTTTGCAGCAGAAGTACTTTTATCAGAGTATGTGTTAACAGAGTTTACGTTAACAGTGTTTGCATTCACAAGTTTGCCATATCAGAGTTTACACTTCTTTTATCAGTTTTTATCACATAAATTTGCTTGACAGTATATTTTGGAGATATTTTTATTTGAGGCCATGGTTCATAAAAACTATAATATAAATTATGATATTCTTTGCAAGTATAAATGGAATGCCATATACTACCATAATGAAAACAGGGATTATATCTAGTTTGTCTTCTAGCCTCAAAAATGCATTTTTCAGGTTCCTTCATTTTCTTTTGTTTGCAGTCAATAGCAAGGTGATTTGAATTACTATAAATAAAACATGTTTTCCTAGGAGCATCAGGTATATTCGTGTAGTTATTCTCCTTAGTAATTCCTACTTTTCCATTCCTATTTCTTTTAGGTTTAGATTTATTAGTGATTGCCTTCAACTTTTCTTTAAGTTGCTTCTGTGAAAGTAACCCTATATTCATCTTTTTAGGTTCTGACACACTATTTTTCTTAGAGCTTTCAGTAGAAGTTTCCTTATTATCACTAACTCTAACAAATTTCGCAGGTTTATTCAATATTCCTTTTATGTGTGATTTAGTGTGTGTTTCAGATTCATAGCCTAAAGTAGAAGTCCAATTCTTATTAGTCAGCATTTGTTGGACACTCTTTCCAGAATTTCTCCAAACTCTGAAAGTTTCTTTTTCTTTTGCTATTTCAAATTTTAGGTATTCAACTTGAATTTCTAACTGTGTTTGCATGTGAATAGCATTATCAAAGTCTTTCTTAATTTTTTAACATATCAGAGTTTTCAGATTCAAGCATGTTATTCCTAGCAGTCATAGTTTGTATTTCAGATTTTAATCTCTCATTCTCCAAAGTCCGTGATTTAAAACTAACACGCAAAGATCTAAGAAAAGACTTTAATTCACATATATTATCAGTTTGAAAATTAAAGACAGAGTCTGGTACATTATCAGAGTTTGGAGCATCAGTGTTTGCCATGAGTGCATAATTTGTTTCTTGTTCAGAATTTGAGGAATCCATCCAATCTTTCTTTGATGTTATTAAAGCTTTTCCTGATTCATTACTTCTTCATTCAGTAGTAAAGTGCCCCATCTTGTTAGACTTGTAACACTTAATCTTTGACTTATCAACAGTCTTTGATCTCCCATCTCTATCTTTTCTTTTCTTGAACCTGTCTTTCTTTTCTGATTCACCATGCTTCTTCTGAAAATTTTCTTGCTTTTTATACTTTCTGTATTTCATCTTTTTGAAGCCCTTAACAATCATAGCAACCATCTCCATCATATCAGAGTCTGTGGAGTCATCAGAGTTTTCTTCAGAGTTTGTTTCAAACTCTAATTCAGTACTTTCTTGGATCACTACTTCTTTCCCTTTCCTTGTTGAGGCCTTAAGCACCTTTTCTTTTGGTTCTTCAACCTTGGCTTTAACATTCAAAGCAATAGATCTTGCCTTGCTTCTCTTTCTGTTTCTTCTTTGTTGTAATTCCACGTCATGAGTTTTCAATTTTCCATAGACTTCATCTAAAGACATCTCATCTAAATCATCCATGTCTCTAATTAAAGATGTCTGCAGATCTCATTCTTCTAGAAGATCACTTAGAAATTTAGTGTTAGAATCTTCATTATCATATACTTTGTCTACCAAGGCTAAGTTGTTCAACAAGGTTAAAAATCTGTCATAAATATCTGTGAGAGATTCATCCTGCTTAGCCTCAAAATATTCATACTCTTGTATGAGCACATATCTCCTATTTTTCTTGATTTCCCTAGTTTCTTGACATTGAACCTCCAGAACATCCCTGATCTACTTTGCAGTTTTGCATGCTATAACCCTGTTGGACATTACAGAGTCAAGACTATTGTGCAATATATTTCTTACCTTGGCATTCTTGAAAAATTCTTGTTTTTCCTCATTGACCCACTCCTTTTTGTCTTTAAGAGTATAGTATTCAGGAATTTGTCTTCTTTCCACAATAGTTGCAGGCACCAGTTTTGTTGGTAGATACTGGCCTTCATTGATTCTGTCCAGATAATCAGGGTCTGTTGCTTCCAGGAACATCAACATCTTTACCCTCCATGTAGGGTACTCAACTTTCTTCAAGATAGGAATTCTTATGCTCTCATACTTGTTTCCAGGCATGATTTATGATCTAACAGTTGAATTTGAACTGCCTGATCTGATACCATTTGTTTGCCTAGATGAATAAACTATTACAGAAGGGAGGTTGAATGTAATAGTACTAGTAGATCGATTAAGAACACAAGTATGTAAATGATGAATATTATTCTGTATTAAAGATAATAAATAGGTTACAAAACTCTCTCAAGAAGTTCTTTGTTCTCAAGAGCTGCTAGGTTATGATTTGCAAAGATATTCTGATGTTAACCTATGTCTGTGTTTATATAAACACAGTTACAATTTAATTACAAATCATATTAGAAATAGAACAGCTTCACATAAGGAAATAGACTTGCATTAGGATTCCTTCTTACTATCTTATTCAGACTCTGATTCGAATTGCTTCCTGACAAACTCTGTCTTGCAAACTCTGTCGGTTGTTATTCTCTGAGAGAGCATTCTCTGTTAGAGTAAACTCTGATTGAATATTCTCTGATAGAGTAAACTCTGTCCGACAACTCCTTAAACTCTGATGACGTTAGCAGTGTAAACTCTGATTTGTATTCTCTAACAACCATCAGTGTTTGCTTCCTAACATAAAGTCTTTTGATTTTTTAAATAAGCTTTATTCAAAAGTCTTGCTAGCTTTTTATTCTATAAATATGAGGCCAATGGTTTCATTATTAATGTGATTGAAAAAAAATTTAAATTCAGAAATTTGTATGCATTATAATATTCACAGATTTCTGTGCAAGTTTGGAATATAATTGTTAAACCCGAACAATTCATGTCGAAATCGTTCTAGAACACTTTGTCAATTATATACACTTTTCATCATATTAATTTTACAATACTTTTCAAGTTAAAAATTATATCTTCTAGTTGAACAATATTTCATTAAAATTAATATTTCATGATTAATTAAAATAATATTTTTAAATCCGAAATTTCGTGATTAAATATTGATATTGTATTCAACCACCCTTCTACAATATCAGGGACGAACAGGCTATTCACAACCTTCTTTCCGTCAGTAGGCAACCGCCACTTATCCATATACTAGATAGTGTTATCTTTCAGTTTTAACGCTAACCTAGTTTATAGGTATATTTGAAATATTGTTTGCTAATTCAAAGCCACAACTAACAATATTGTAGGTTTGATCCCGATAATTAAACCATTTATACGATAAACTGCTTGTGCAAGATATTTTATGTCATTTTAAAAACATTTATCCTCTGTTAGAGTATATACTCCTAATAAAATCAAGGAATTCCGCTCTCATTATATACTAAGTTTTCATGACTTAAAATTTATTTTACTTGTAATTTTACTTGCAAAATCATTAATAAAACCTTTAAAATTAGAATTTATTAATATTTTATTCTTTATTGATGAAATAATAAAAGCCATCCAATAATTGTTGTGACGTGGCTTTTTTTCTAATTGTTAATCAAAATATGTCTTCTTTGGTTTTTTAACTTTTAGTAACTCGCTTAATTTTTCATTTTTTAAATTTCTAAGTTATTTTCTAAATTATTTTAAAATAAATTATCCCTAAATAATGAATGCCCGGTATGATACTTTATATTACTTGCACTGAGGTCCGCCCAAATCGAATATCACTCACGGAGAGTACTATCCGATATTTCTAAACGCGGAGGGTATTTGTATTGGAAACTACGAAACTGCATTTACTATATCCGCGCAAAAAAAGCGCTGACCCATGACTATATGTCTGTATCCATATATCTATTCATACGTGCATGTATAAATACTAAAACAAATACTCCTTATTAGTGGTGGCCAAACGGGCGGGTCGGCTAGCCCCGACCCGCCTCGGCTCGTCATTTAACTCGTGAAAGCCAGTTGGCAACCGAGCCGAGTCAAAAACCAGCACAAACCGCCTAGAAAATGATTCGGGCACGAGTCTGAAAGTAGTAAATTGTAAATGGCACGGACCGATATGGGAAAACAGACGAGCTGAACCCGACTCGCCAAATCGGCACGGCACGGCACGCGACCCGCGTCAACCCGCTGCCCCGTCTCGGCTCTTAACGGCAGCTCGGCACGCGAACTCGGCACGCTCGTGAGCCGTCTGCACTAAACGTCTGCACCTGTCTGGACATGTCGTCGTCCCCACAAGGTTCGAGCCAAGGAAATTCATAAGGTTCAATGCCACCACCTCCATCCATCGAACCTGGTAAGTCTTCGAATTTTTTCACTTTTTAAATACTAGAATTATTTAAAAATTCAAATTTTTGTTTTTTTTAAATATTTGAAGTTCATGTTTTTTAAATTATTTGAAATATTCGAATTATTTGAAAAAAATTAATTTTTTATTTTTCTAAATATTCGTTAGTTATGTTTTTTTAATTATTTAAAATATTCGAATTATTTGAAAAAATCATTTTTTGTTTCTGTAAATATTCGTTAGTTATGTTTTTTAAATTATTTGAAATATTCAAATTATTTGGGGAAAAAATCAATTTTTCATTTTTTAAAATATTCGTTTGTTATGTTATTTAAATTATAGTCAATATTTGAATTATTCGAATTAATCCGGATATTGTTTTTTTACAGGTAGTTGTTCTAGTACTACTAGACATTCATCACACGTTTAGACTTATTTTTCGAGACAAGCAACGGAAGATCGGAATAAATTTAAAGCTTTTTGTTTTATTTGCATTCAAAGTGGTCGACAACAAGCCCCTTTTTATGCACGCCAAGGGGACCGGTACGGGTACACTTGATTGGCACTTAAAAAGTCATCACAGAATAACGAATCAAAGTCATGAAAGCGGAGAGGCACGTGTGAAATCACAACAAACAAAAATCAGTGGTTTCATGTCTCCTGGTGGAGGTATGTCTTTCTCCTATAATAGAGATAGAATAATTGAAGACTTTACTACTTATGTTACATTAATCGAGTTACCTTTCTCCCACGGTGAGAGTCCAAATTTAGAGTACATGATGAAACATTCAATAAACTCGACATTTAAAAAAATTCTAAGGAACACACTTAAGCGTCACACACAAAAATAATATTATAGTCAAAGAATAGAATTAATTAATTATTTCTGTAATTTTGATGGTATGGTTTCTTTAACTAGTGATTGTTGGACTTCGAGTTTTGGTGAGCCCTTTATTTGTGTTACAACTCATTGGATTGATGTTGACTACTTATTACAAAAATAAATTATTGCATTTGATGTTATGGACGAGTCATACACCGGTTTTAATATAAAACAAAGAATATTAGACACAATAAGGGAATTTAATTTGTTGCATAAGGTGTTTATAATATCTCTAGATAATGCCTCAGCAAATAATAAAGCCATTGACTATATTAGGCCTGATATTCCCACTATATTAGATGGTACTTTCTTGCATGTTAGATGTTGTGCTCACATAATTTATTTATCGACTCAAAAGGGAATTGCACAAATAACTATATTATTAGAACCCATTAAAAATAGTTAAATATTTATGTATAACACACTCATTACGGTCTAGGTATAAAAAATTGTGTAAAGATAATGGGTTAAGGCCGAAAAAATGGGCTATTGATTGTCCTACGAGATGGAATTCGACTTATAAATTATTAAATGAGGTAATTACATATAAGGTAGTTATTAGTGAGTTATATAATTCAGACCCAAAAAACCAATATGACGGTGGACTAATTACCGATATTCAGTGGGATTTGGCAACTAATGTACATGATATACTTGAATGTTATCATCATGCTACTAAGGTTTTTTCTTATGTTTACGAACCAAATGTACATCATGTTATCATTAATTGTGTTAGTATTGTTTCTACTTTATGTGATTTTGAAGAAAATGATTATTTTAGTGTAATTATTAATGATATGAAAATTTAGTGAATAAAATACTTTACAGATTTTCCCTATATTTGTGGTGTTGCATGTCTTCTTGATCGTGCTGTTAGAAAAGAAAGTTTAGAAAATATTTTGGAACATTATTATGAGGTTTTAGGAGTTTCGTATAATCATGTTCTTTATGTACAAAATTGTTTAGAATTATTATATCATCTTGTAGATATATATACTCCCAAAACTCAAAATGCTATACCACCTAAGACTAATACTGTTAGTAGGTTTAATAGTACTATTTCATCTATCCTAGCCAAAAAACAAAAATGTAGAATTTCTACTACGTCTTCTGTACCTTCTTTTAGTATGATTAGGGAGTTTTTTTCTTATAATTATGAGTTAGATGATAATTTTTCAATACTAACGTGGTGAAGAATCATGAGAACCAATTTTCGGTTTTAGCTAAAATTGCAAAATACATATTAGTAGTTCATGTCTCTACAATTGCATCTGAGTCTGCTTTTAGTGCATGTAGAAGAGTATTAGACGAAAAGAGATCAAGTCTTTCGCCATACGCGGTGAAGATATGTGTTTGCAAAAAGGACTCGGATCAAGCCGTAAAAAGACAACAAGGAAGAAAAGAAGATGACTCGGATGGAGAAGAAAATTCGTGGATGATAATTGATAGTTCATCCGAATCGGGCATGTCAACTAGCGAACAACAAGATTTTGTATAAATTAAATAGGGGATAAAATATATTTTTTTTGTAATTTAAATTTCATTTGTTTTGTATTTGTTTATTATGTACAAACGGTTTGTTCCATTTGTTTAGAGAGGAGTCCTCTCAAATTATTTGTAAAATATTTTTTAATTAATAAAATTTGTAGAGGTACCGCCCTATTTTATTGCAAAAATATTCGTATGAAATAAGTATTTTTTTAATAAAATAAAAAATATTCCAAAAATATTCATATGAAATAAATATTTATCCGTGTGAAATAAATATTTATTCGTATGAAATAAGTATTTAAAAAATGAAATTTAAATTTGAAAAATAATAAAATAATATACCCGCCTAACCCGCGAGCCGTACACGAATCAGCCTCTCCGGCTCGGCACTGTCCGGGATTCCGACGCGGGCCGTTTATGATTAACTTCCTCGCCAAACCGGCACGCTGGCGAAACGGCCCGGTTTGCCCGACTCGCTCGTTTGGCCAGGTCTACTCCGTATTAAATTAATACTACTTTTTATGTAAATATCAATTGATTGTTGAATTTTTTTTATGCGAATGCAGGAACTACTAACTCCGCATTTCAGCACATGAACCCATACATAATCTTGTATATGCAATGTAGATATATCATATATGCATTGAATCATTGGATTGGATGAGATATACAACTAGGGTGAACAGTAAACTCTAAATCCAAGTGACATGGGTTCCAGCACAAGAAATCATGATCGACCATGCTATAGGGTGGTCCTATGTACGTGTACTGTAATACCAGAGCATAGTTTGTTGTACACTTTAGTCAGTGACATTACACATCCGCTGCACTCTTTGGTAAAATAAAAAATTTTCCCTTCATTTAAGATGTAGTAAACCTGATATAATTGGGTGAAGTTAATATGATATTGCTTATTCTCATAATAATATTATATACTGTATAAGCTAAATAATACTAACTCCAGGAATTTTTGTCATCCGAAAATTCTTTTCAATAAGTCAACTATATATAATTTAAACGGGTGTAAAAGGGGCGGCCTAAAATTTACAAGGCTATAAATAAAATTAATTTTTATAATTTATTTAAATAATTTAAAATTTTGGAGAGTTCAGACCGTAGTCGCAAATTTTTTTGGCATTTAAATAGTTAACCTTTTTTACTCATCTTGAAAATATAGTTGTAAAAAAAAAATTAAATTACAAGTAGGCAATGGTCCTGCTACTGATTAATGATACAATTAACGTGCTTGTGATATTACAGAAAGAAAGAGGACATACATTTCAGGTTTGGATCCAGCATGCCTAAAAGCGACGCTATGTAGTTATTATATATATCTATATGGACCACAGGGGTAATATCATCTTTTGTGGATTTACAGTAACTTTTAAGGACTCCATGGAGAAGTTGACAAACCTACTCGCCAACCCTAGTTGTCATATATATGATAGTGTCCGAGAATATATAACAGATGTAGAAATTTGATAAAATTTAGTAGTTTTATACGAGTACTAATTGGAGTTCTATATCATATTCGGCTTATTATATATTGTAAAATCTAATGCATGATATATAGGTCATCAATTTGAACTCAATCCTATCTAATTATCTTAATTTTGAATATATATAATTATATGTTTATTCAAATTTAATTAAATATATTTTTTATATTATTATTTTATTATTATTTAATATGAAAGAGGGAGGTAATAATAAAAAAATTAATTTTATAATAATTAAAAGTTAGTTATAATGAAGAGAATTTTATTTATTATTTGGATGTATAAAATTGATTATAATAATTAAACTTATTTTTAATATAAGTTTTAATATTTTAATTTTAATAATTAATAATTAATATACTTTAAAAAAATTATAAATATTATATTTGCTGAAATAAAAATATTACATTACTGTATCAAATATGTGTCCCCCATCCGTATCCTTCGTTATTGAGTACTCCACGGTAAATGTAGCTTTTACTGATCACACTTTTACCATACGAATATTTTACACGGTGCCTTTTACCATAATGAATTACTGTACACGATGCCTTTACACATACTCCGTGTTCTCAAATTAATTGTTTGACCTTTTCGAAATCAAATTGAATTAAGTTTAACTTAGAATTATATATAATATATAATTGAAAAAAATTTATAAAAAGTATATCATTGAAAAATATATTTAATTTATTTTAAAACGTATATTTCAATTTTTTTTAATTATAAAAGAATAATTGTTAATTCTAAGTTAAATTTGAGTCAAATTGACCAAAAAAAAGTCAAATAAGACCCGTAATTTGGGAACGATGGAGAATAAACAAGACTACTGCTTAAAAATCACTTTTCACATTTCTTGCATAAATTTAGAGATGTTTGATAAGCTTAAAAAAATATATAATTTAAGGTTACATAGAAAGGGAATTCAAAATTTAACTTTAAGTTATTATTTATTTAAATTATTTTACTGTTAATATTTAACTTATGGATTATTCTTTAATAAAAAATATGTGGATCAGTTACAATAAAAAATAAATTGTAAATACGTATTAACATTTTATATAAATTTTAAAATATTAGTCGAGAAAAAAAAAACTCCATAACAACTTATAACCTTGGTTTTTTTACAACACTTAACAGTTAACACATATTTTTTAATTTAAAATTAAAAATTCGTAACTTAAAGTAAGCCAATGGGGTTCTATAATCACATGATCTAGCTATCTACATTAATGACCCAAAAAAAGGCATGCATATAATGCCAGAGTGTGGGAATGTGAAGTAGTCTAACATGCATGTTGATCGTTGACAATGAAATTGTGGTTGAAAACTATGCATACATTATACATATATATATTAGCAAGCTCTTCAAACACATCCTTTTTGAAGTATTGTTGGTTTGTATATTGTTAGCTAAGCATTTAACTTCGTTCATTTGTACATATGGTCGTATGGATATGGATATCAGAGTTGGCTGGTGTCTCATCACCTGCCATTTGGCTTTAGAATGGTCTATATCAAAGCCTGCATGAGGTTCCAGCAGAGGGAACACTAAATGTCTAAAACCATTACATGATCGTCAGCTATGACTTCCATAATCTTTTTGTTTACATTTTCTTGTCTCAAAGACTCAAAAAGCCCGGAAAAGTCCGGACTTTGGGGTTAAAATCCGGGCTGACTAGTTATTTTGACTAAATTGAGTTTTAATAATACTAGTGTTTTGTCCGTGCGAACCTCAAAAAAATAGAATAATTAAATACTATATAAAATGTATATGTTTATAATTTAACAGTTCAGTTGATAAAAATATTAATTTTGTAAAAACTTATATGTATATGTATATTATATGTTTATATAATTAATTTCTATCATATATAATAAAATGACTCTGGTAAAAAATGTTTTTAATTTATAAGTTAATTATAATTATGTTTTTAATGTTTCTGGTGTAAGTATAGATAATGTGAATGAGTGATCTATTAGTTTTATTCCATTATTGTTATGCAGAAGAAAAATAGCTAAAAAAATTCATATATTGGAATAAAATAAATTTAAATAAACAATAACATAAATATAAAATTTCCATAAGTCATCCGGGTCATGGGTGAGTATAGAAAAGGTAAGGTAATATAAATATGTTTTTTTTATCTTTTCTTATTTAATATCAGGTTATGGGTAAAAAACAATTAATTTTGAATAAGTTTTGAATACCCAAATCTCTAACTACTTAATGAAAATTTGTTAAAAATGGAAATATCCATATCCATGTGTAGGCTTGGAATTTCAAAAAGGGGAAAATCAAAATTCATGTATAGGCTTGGAATTTGGAACAAACTATTCAACTATTATATATATAAAAGATACTCGTAAAAAATAAAAGATTTGGGTGTTTTTAAATTCTGTAAGTGAGCCGCATTGAATTTTTATTCGGACTTAAATCTCTCGACTTTATTCAAAACTAATTAATTTATTAAAAAAATTAAATAATATATATACACATTAAATCATATACCGTCCACTAATTAATATAAATATTATTTTTTAAAGAAATATAAATATTGTTATTTTTTCATTCATTTGGTATTCTTTTTTTACAAAAAAATCATGATTATTTTTGCTCTTCCTTCTCATGTGCTTTAAAATCCTGAAATTATTCACTTAAATAAATCCTCCAAAAATTCAATAAAAAGTTACAACGCTTAATATCCAACATCTTACAATTCAATATTCAAAAGTACAAATCAAATATCCAAATTCATATTTAACAACTCTAACATATGAAAACTAAGAATTAAATAAACTCCTCAAAATTAACAACTCACACTCTCCCCAAAAGCTAGTTCACCTAATTATGATTACATCTCGGGGAAACAAAGTAACATAGACCGGCAGTGAACCAAAGACTCATATATAGATAAAAAATAATGCAAAGAGTAAAAGATTTAGATATGATAATAATATGAATATAAACTGAATGTCGAAATAATGAGTGATGACAGCAAGGGGAGAAGATAAAATTTCATGGATACTTAAATGCAACCCCCCATTTTCCAAACTTATTGTACTCAATGGCAAACAACAATTGGTATCAGAGCCTGGCTTTAAACATACAGAAATTTAAGATCTAAAGTACATTAAGTATGGGTCAAAAAAACACAGGAGTGAAGATTCCAGTTCTAGAGAAAGATGAGTATTTTCCCTAGAAAGTAAAAATGCACTTGCATCTGCTATCCATTGATCCTTCCTATGTCAACTACATAGAGAAAGGTCCACATGTGCCTATAAAGATAGTTACAAGTGTGAATGCAGATGGTACTCAAGCACCAGACAAACTCATTCCAAAACATGTGAGTGAATACACAGATGAAGATGAGAAGGAAGTACACAAGGATAAAAAGGCTATGAACATTTTGTTTAATGGTTTTGACAAGGATATGTTTGACAATGTTATCAACTGTACAACCTCCAAGAAAGTCTGGGATACTCTTCAAACTCTATGTGAAGGCAGTGAACAAGTAAGAAAGAACAAGATGCAACTCTTGATTTAGAAATATGAGGCCTTTCACTTCAAGAGTGGTGAAGCAATCAATGACACATATAGTAGGTTTCAAAAGCTATTAAATGAGCTAAAACTATATGGAAGAATATATGCTGTTGAAGATACCAACCTCAAATTCTTGAGGTCCTTACCCAAGGAATGGAAATCAATGACTATTTCTATAAGACAATCTTCTGACTTTAAAGAATATACTCTTGACAAGCTATATGGAATCTTGAAAACCTATTAGTTGGAACTACAGCAAGATGACGAAATTGAGAAAAGTCAGAAGAAAGACAAGTCTGTTGCCTTAGTGGTAAAGGATAAGTAAGTTGCAGAATCTTGTGAAGATGTTGTTGTGAAAGAAGGGAAGAAGAAAAGTCATTGTAATAGTGCAAGTGGTGTTAGATATGATGAATCTTCAACTAGCAAGAGAAAAGAAATAGTTGAAGATGATGAGTCATTCACCAAGGATGAAATGGATAAAATAGATGAGCATTTGGCTTTTCTATCAAGGAAATTTTCAAAGCTCATATTCAAGAGTAATCTCATGCAAAGGCCTGGATCTCAGTTTAAGAGAGACAATCAACAAGGCAAAAATCTTGTTGACAGGACTCAATTCAAATGCTTTAACTGTGGATTGGCTGGTCATTTTTCTAATGAATGCAGAAAGCTAAAAATGGAGAAGAAGTCAAAGTTTAGTGATGGTATTGACTATAAGAAGAAGTACTTTGACTTGCTCCAACAAAAATAGAAGGCTTTTATAACAGAAGAAAAGGACTGGGCTGCTGAGGATGATTCTAAAGAAGAAGAATACATCAACCTTGCACTAATGGCCAATCATGATGACCAGGAAGCTAGTTCTTTTAGCAATCAGGTAATTTCTACAAATCTATCTGAGTTATCCAAAGATGAATGCAATATTACCATTACTGAAATGTCAAATGAATTGTATAATTTGCATGTCACTCTTAAGTCCTTAAATAAAGAGAAAACTAGGCTCAAAAGCACCTTAGAATCTCTCACTAAAAGAAACAATTTTCTAGAGAATGAGCTAGTGCAAATGGATAGACTCAAGGTAGAAAACAGAGATACTAGAAAAGAACTAGTTGAGTGTAAAAAGGAAATAGAAAATTTGAAAAAAAAATTGGAAGAAGAACTAAGAACTATTGACAAATGGAACAGGTCAAGTAAAGCTAGTAAGAAGATGAATGACATTCATGGAATAAATTTTTTCACCATGCTGTCTGAGACTCTTGAGAAGTTAGCCATTGATAAAAATCAATCTTTGGAAAAGAAGCAATCGATTGCTAATTCTGAATCAACTGATAATGATTATCCATCGATTGATAATGATATATCTACGGATAATTATCCATCGATTGAGGAGTCATCAACTGCTAAACAATCTGTTTTAAAAACCAAGCTTAACAGACCTGTTAAATTTGTAAAAGAAAATAGCTCCTCTAAATCTCAAGTCAAAGTTGAAAAGGCAAACATAGGCTTCTTATCTAAGGACCAATTGAAGGAAAAGTTGGAAAAGATAGAGCCTAATATTAAGCCAAATGAAAAGAAGAAAAAGAACAGAAATGGTAAAGTAGGCATAAACAAGCACAATAGCTACACACCTGACAAGTATGCTCCTAGAAAGATATGTGCTAAGTGTGGTAGTAAGAATCATTTATCTGTGCAATGCAAGTCCAATATGCCTACAAAAACCAATGTTCCTGTTATACCTAACATGCATTCTAATTCTGTTTATCCTCATTTAGTTGACCCTCATGCTATTCATGCTCAATATGCAATAATGCCTTATATGTTTAATCCATATCTTGCTTTTGCCAACATGAATATGGCTGTTATGCCCTGGAATATGCACACCAATTTTCATACTCCAAATTTCTCTAATTCTGTAAGCATGAATTTTTCAATTATTAGCACTGAGAATCCTGAGGTGAGGAAACCAACACCTAAGGTTGAAGTGGAAGTAAAACCACCTAAACCAAAGGTATAAAAATTGGAAACCAAACTAAAGGTATAAACTAATAAGAAATGACCCAAGACATATCACTGGAGATAGATCCCTACTCACAAAGTTTGAGGAGAAAGCTGGCCCTAAAGTAATTTTTAGAGATGACAGTAAAGGGTACACCATGGGATATGACTTGATTTCAAAAGAGAATTTCATCATGAACCTGTTGCATTAGTTGAAGGCTTAAGGCACAAACTGTTAAGCATAAGTCATCTTTTGAAGATAGTATCAACCTGATGGCTAGTGGTGAAACTAGTTTGGCTGATACTGAAAGAGCCATAGTTTCACACTATAAGATATCCATGGTTGAAGTAAATGTAGATGATCCTGTACACAGAAGAATTCTCAACTTTTACAGAGATAACTTGAAGATCCAAAAGATGCATGTAACAGGTTTCAAGTATGAACTCAAGAAGATCAGGGAAGAAATTGATAGTTCAAAGACACATTTTGACTCCACCATTGATTCTAGACTCAGCCTCACAATATTAACTAGAAACAAGCAAAGGCTTGATACTGAGTCTACAACCAAGGACAAAGTAGTGGCATTGGGGAAAAGAGTGACTGCCATGAAAGTTAACATGAATCAAATTATGAAAAATCAAGTCACTCAAATCAAACTTCTCAACAGACTCTTGGAAACTCCTCTCATTTCTCACTCCTTGGAATAAGAACCAGTTGCTGATAACAAAAAAAGGGAGAAGGATGATGAGGTAAGGAGAAGGGAGATTGATGTTGTGATCAAGACTACAGAGAATGCTATTCAAAAGCCAGATCCAAAGAAGGAGTTGGCTAAACAGATTGTAAGGCAATTTGATTCAATTGCCAGCAAAAACAAGGAAATTGATGCACAAGAGCCAATTGCCTTAATGCAGAAATTTTTGAGGCAGTGAAGAAAGGAGAAATAAGGATAGATGAAAGTAGCTCACAATCTGGTGACAGAAAAGGGAAGGGAATTTTAATAGAAGAAGGAAAGAAGAAGAATTCTGCCATGAGTGGAGGTGATAAACTATTGAGCAAAGCAATAGTTGATTGTTTGAAAGAGAGGAAACAACAAGAGAAGTCACAAGAAGAACTAGTTATTCAACTACAAAGGAAATTTAATGAGGAGGATAGGCTAATTAGAGAAGCCAAAAGAAAAGAAGGTGAAAGTAGGCCAAGGATGAAACAAAGAGCAAACAAGCCTGTAAACAAACCTAAAACTTCTGGAGTTAAAAGGAAACTTGTTGTTGATGAAAAAGTGGCTGAGGAGGAGAAGTCAAAAGAGATAAAACTTGAGAGTCAAGCACCTGCAAGTGGTCAATCCAAGGAAATAGAAACGTTCAAATCCAAACCTGAGAATTTTGTGCCAATCAAAATTGATGGAATGATTGCAGTAAAAGGTCAAAGGAAGAGGGATATTGATCTACTTCACATTGATTATGAAGATGGATCACATTCAACTTTCTCATTTAATCAAGTCATGGAACAAGGCTATGGCATCTTAAGGAAAATCTACACCATGCTCAACAGGAAGTATTATCTAACTGAAGAGCTAGGTAAAGCCATCCTTAAGAAGATGAAGAAAATAAGGGAGGCACCTATTCAAGAAGAAAGGGATGACAGAATCAAGATTTGGAACCCTAAAGGAAGGAAGGTACTTCATGAACCATTCTGCATGATGATCTACAAGGATAGGGAAGGAAGGGAAAAATGCATTGATATTTGTTAGGAGATAGACAAACTGCCCAATCTAGAATTGAATTATCTTGCAAGCCAACTAGACTATAGGGTTGAGGATGAAAATATTTTGAAAGGATCCCTATACAGAAAGATGAAGGAAAATTAAGATAAGATGAATGAGTCAAGTGGAAGAAGAAGAATATAAAAGATAAAGACTCAACATCAAAATTATTAGAATTCATCTTTTACTGGAATTTGATCACTCTGTCTCAAAATTACTTTTCTCAATTTTGTAATTCCTGCTAGAATGAAAATATTTAGGAGTTTTGTTATCATCAACAGAAAATTTATGCATATTTCACATATTCATAAATAGGGGGGATTGTTAGGAATTATGAGACTTGATGATAACAAATTACTTAGAATTATAATAGGGATTTAAATTTCATTGTAACTAGTCGATGGATATATGACTTATAAATATTCATTGACTAGGAAACCAGTTATTAGTTGAAGGATGTTAATCAACTGATAAATTGGATTGCAACATTTGATTTATATTTCATTATCAATTGATTGTATTGCCTCGATGGATGTTGTGAAGTAGTCGACTGATGTTATTGACTTCAATTGATAGCTCATCAACTGATGTGAAGAATGGTTGATCAATTGTAAATATTCTAAGTCAGAATTCTCACAAATGAAGTGATCAACAGATATTGGAATCAACGGATAAAGACTATCAAAGGATAAAGACTATCAACGGATAAAGGCTATCAACGGATAAAGGCAATCAACGGATAAAGGACCATTAATGGATAAAGTGTCGATGGATAATCTAACTATCCATCGATACATCAATTGATCGATGGATAACCTATCCATCGATTTATGAGCAAAGGAGAATCAACTGATAAGCCTAACATCTATTATCAGTTGATCAAGGTTTCCCAAATTAGTTAAAGACAAAAGGAATGGGAACTTTATAGAAACTGAATCAATAGAAGACAGTCATGTCAGGACTGTGAAGACTTTCAAGGCAACACAATCTTCAAGGAATGGATCAAGACAAAGATATTTCCAGGACTAGACAAAGTCTAATGAAGACTGTGAAAGTAACTAATTTCTATTTTCATGTAAACATTGTAATGTGTATTCTATAATGTTATAAATCTATAGAAAATAGATGTAGAAGAAAATTACTATATAGTAGTTAGTAGTCTATTGTAGCAAAGTGTGCGAATGTAAGCATTGTAGTGAAAAACATAACACTTTGTAAACAGCTTGGTAATTTTACCAAGATTAATTGAAAGCAAAAAAACACTAGTGGAAAAACCAATCCACTAATAATTTTTATATTGCTTCTCTTGTTTTCAATTTATAAGCATTACATTCTTAGTTCAATTTATTCTCTTTTACCACACACTCAAACACTTTTGTTGAACAAACTTAAATCCGCAAGAATCTGAATTAATTCTTAAATTTCTATTCAATACCCCCACTTCTCCAAATTTATTGTACTCAAGGGCAAATAACACTAACCCTTTCCTTTTCTTTCTATTTTTTTCCCTTTTATCTAAGAATACCCTTTAATAATATAATATTATAAATAAATATGTGCATACTTAAATAATAATATGAGTAATAACTCACTAATATTATTCTTAATATTAAATAATATAACTAAATATATTATAAAAATACAAGATATTACATGTGCATTCATAGGTAGGTTTTAGAACAACCTTGTTAGATAACAGGAGTATCATTATGATTCACACATGTGCCCATGCAATTTAGATAGGAAAAATCTAGAGATAGTGTTATGGATTAAAAACTAGGGTGTATTAATTGTGGTGTGTGTCAGAGCTTATCGAGTTTTAATGGATGTACTTGTGTTTCGTGACTTAATTTTGTCCTCACAAGATACCTACGTATCTCAGTACATATGAAAATCAAGCCGGACGTAGTTCTAAGAATGAGGGGTTAGGCCCTTTATATAGACGTAGAAAATCTTAGAATCATAATAGGGTTAGGAGCCTTGGTGGACAAGGCACCTCCTTGAAGAATTCTGGATCCTTCTTGTGAGAGAAGTAGTTTCCATCTAGGAATATGTTTCCTCGTTGGTGGATACAATTAATTATCTTACATTCTCTTCTCTAGGAACATATTCCATCTGACATTCCTCAAACTGAGTCAATATAGATTTTACCAGGCGAAGATATTTAATCATGACTTCTTCTCTTGCCTCAAATTCCCCATTTACTTGAGATATAACCAACTTCGAGTCTCCACAGGATTTGAGATACTTGGCATTCAGTGCTTTGGCTTGGTCAAGCCCGGCTATCAGACCTTCATATTCAGCCTCATTGTTGGTTGGGAAGTCGAGCTTGATAGCATATTCAATAAGGAACCCTTCGTGGCTTTGCCAAACTAGGCCATCTACACTGGATTTTATTTTTAATGCTCCGTCAAAATTGAGCACCCTGTATTCCTTAGGGGTTCGTTCTTTTTCTTTCTCTTGAGGTATTTCTTCCTTGTCCTGCCCCCCGACTTCTTGGTTGTCAATGGTACATTCGACCATGAAGTCAGCAAGAGCCTGAGCTTTAATGGTCATTTGAGGCTTATACTTGATGTCAAATTCTCTGATCTCTATGGTCCATTTGATTAGTCTTCCACTTACATTGGAACTATGTATGATGTTCCTGAGAGGCTGATCAGTTAACACCTTGATTTTGTGTGCCTGAAAATAAGGCTATAGCTTTCTTGAGGCCACTACCAAGGCTAGTGCAAACTTTTCAATTTTTGAGTAGTTCAAATCTGCCCCATGTAAAACCTTATTTTCATAGTAGACGAGCTTTTGAATCTTTTCCTCTTCCTTCACAAGGACAACAATCAGGGCCTTGTCTGATACAGCCAAGTACAAGCATAAGATGTCATCAAGACTAGGCTTGGCCAACAACGGATCTTCATCCATGTACTTTTTTAGTTCCTCAAAGGCCAATTGGCTTTCTTCAGTTCACATAAAGTCTTTCACTTTCTTCAATGTCTTGAAGAAGGGTAAACATTTATCCCCGGATTTTAAGATGAACATCCCCATGGCTGCGACCTTTCCAATCAATTTTTGAACGTCCATCGCTATCTTTGGTGGTTCCGTGTCGAGTATGCGTTTAATTTTGTCAGGATTGGCCTCAATTCCTCTTTTAGAGACCATCATGCCTAAGAATTTTCCAGACACTACGCCGAAGGTGGGCTTTGCAGGGTTTAACATCATCTTATGTTGCCTCAACACTTTGAAGGCCTCTCTAAGGTGTTCAATGTGATCGGCCTTATCAACGCTTTTGACTAGCATATCATCAACGTAGACTTCCATGGTCTTTCCAATGAGATGCTTGAATATCTTATTAACTAACATTTGGTAGGTGACTCCTGCATTTTTTAACCCAAAGGCCATAACAAGATAGCAAAATACACCAAAATTAGTGATGAAAGATACCTTAACAATGTCCTCCTTGTGCATTTTGATTTGATTGTATCCACTGAAGCCATCCACGAAACTTAACATCTCATATCCTGTCGTGACATCTATAAGTGCATCGATCCTTGGAAGAGGAAAGAAATCCTTTGAACATGCATCATTCAAATTAGTGAAGTCTACGCACATTCTCCACTTTCCATTAGATTTCTTGACCATCACAGGGTTAGCGAGCCGTTCGGGAAATTGAATCTCCTCGATGAAACAAGACTCTAAGAGCTTTTCCACTTCTTGTTTTATGGCCTCTTGCCTTTCCGGAGCAAAGTTTTTCTTCTTTTACTTTACTATTTTTCGATTTGGATCAACATTAAGTTTATGAGTGATCAGTTCGGGATCAATCCCTTGCATGTCAGCGGCTATCCATGCAAACAAGTCACTATTTTCTTGTAAGAACTTTGTCAACTTGCCTTTCATAGGCTCTTTCAGTGAGGCCCCGATATACATAACCTTATTAGGTTCTCCCGGAACTAGGGGAATTGAAACTAAATCTTCAGCTAGTTTCCCCCTTCTTTCCTCGCCTTCCCTTGCGTCCATGTCTTCTATGGGCAAGACTTGCCCCCCCCCCCCCCCCCCCCCGACTCCATCAGGTCTTAAGGCAGCCACATAACAACTTTTTGCCATTTTCTAATCTCCCTTCTCTTCTCCCACACCATTTCTTATGGGGAATTTAATCTTCAAGTGATAACTTGAGGCTACAGCCTTGAAATCATGCAAGTCTGTCCACCCAAGGATTGCGTTATATGTAGAAGATGCTTTGATTACCAGGAAAGTTAGCATATGGGTATCCTCTCGAGGCTCTCTTCCCATTGTCATGGGTAGTTGAATGGTTCCCTCTACTTTTGATTCCACTCCATTGAATCCATAGATTAGAACATTTGAATGGGTTAGCTGGGAATCATTGTATCCCATCTTCACGAAGGTATCGTAGAACAAAATATGGGCGGATGCTCCATTGTCTACCAGGACTCTTTTTACTTTTGAATTGCCTATCAAAGGGGCTATGCCAAGGGGATCATCATGGGGGAACTTCACCCCTTCTAAGTCTAAGTCGTCAAAAGATAGGACAACATCTATCTTAGCACGCTTAGGTGTATCCCCTATGACTTGCATAACTTCTCTAGCGTATGTTTTCCTTGAGTTTCTTGAACTCCCCATAGCTGTAGGTCCTCCAAAAATCATGTTAATGACGGGCCCTCGAGGCTAGGGATTCCTATCCCGGTTATTATTGTTTTTTCCATTATCGTCACGCCTATCACGGCCTCCATCCTTGGTAAACTTAGAGAGTTTTCCTCTTCTAATGAGGAATTCTATTTCATCCTTCAGTTGTCGGCAATCATCCGTGTCATGTCCGGTATCCTTATGATATCGACAGAATGCATTCTTATTTCTTTTCTTAGGATCCGACTTGAGAGGCTTAGGCCATCGTAAATCTCGATCTTTCTTGATATCCATCAAGATTTGGCTTCGAGGCTTATTCAACCTTGCATACTTAGCAAACCTTGGCCCCAAGTTATTCTTCTTATGAGGGGATTTAGAATCCTTCCGTCTTAAAATACTTGTCCCGGGCATCGTACTCCTGATTTCCTTTTCTTTTCTTATTATTGTTATTCCCATTAGTCACCACTGATATGTTGGTTTTCTTCATGCTTTCTTCTTCCTTGATATACTTCTCAGCCCTATCTTGAAGGAGAAGCATATTATTTAGGGGATGTTTTCCTAATGACCTTTTCAACTAAGGATCAGTCGTCCCCTATTGCAAGGCTATCATAGCTATTTTTTCGTCCATGTTCGGGACTTTCAAAACTTCCTTAGTAAAACGGTTCAAGTAGTCCCTCAGGGATTCATTTTTTCCTTGCTTCAAATTCATGAGAGAATCTGAGCTTTTTTCGTGCACTCTCTCGCTTATGAACTGACTTATGAAGGCCTTGTTGATTTCTTTAAAGGACCCAATAAAGTTGAGAGGCAGCCGGATATACCAACATTCAGCCATGCTCACAGGGTTCGAGGGAAAGCCCTGCACTTAACAGCATCATTGATAGGTTGTAATAACAAAGCATTCGAAAAGGTTCTTATGTGATTAGTTGGATCGCCCGCTCCATCATAAGTTTTGATGGTAGGCATCTTGAATTTCCTTGAGATATGATCATTCATAATCGCTTCAGTAAAAGGGGGTGTTGGATCATCAGGATCTCTGAGTGGTAGCAACTCATTGAGATCAACCCTTGGAGTTTCCCTCCTCCCCTCTCTAGGGGTTCCATCTAGCTCTATGACATCAGGGGCTTCATGCCTTGTTGCCTGTCGACTCAGGCTTTTCTTCTACTCCTTTCGTTCAGCCTCATAGGAAGCGATTTTATCCTCCAATATCCTACGGGACTGTGAACGTCGACTTCCCAGGGTTCCTTGCTAGGCCTCCTTCTTCTAGGATTGACATCAGTTCCTTCAGAGCTTTTATCATCAGTGGAGTATGATCCTGAGAAATCGCAAACTCTTTCTCTACGCCCATAGTGTTGTGGGGGTTCCAACCCTCTGATGTAAGGAGGGGGATAGGCTTGGGAGAGTCCAAGCCAAGATTGGGAAACAATGCTACTAGGGATAACAATAGTAGAGATTTGTGTGTGAAGTGGAGCAGTAACAATAAAAGAAGTTTGAGTTACCTAGGATAAAGGGTTGAATCCATGGATTACTTCCTTAGGATTAGTAGAATGGATGATTTCACAGAACGGACCTGTTTTGTTCTTTCTTTTAATTACACCATTTTGTTGAGGTGAGCTAGGTGCTAAGAATTGTTGGATAATACCTTTTGTTGAGCAGAATTCCTCCATTGCAGAGTTCTTAAATTCTGTTCCATTGTCACTTCTTAGATTCTTTACCTTGTGTGTTGATCCATTCTCAATTATTGCAATATGATCAAAAATTATCTCTGCAGTTTCATCCTTCTTATGCAAAAAGTACACCCAGGTAAATCTAGTTTAATCATCAACTATCACCAGAGTATATTTCTTCTTTCCAATGGACATAATGTTGACAGGTCCAAATAAATCAAGATGCAATAGATGAAAATATTGGTCAATAGAGTTTCATATTTTGCTCTTGAAAGATGTCTTCTTTTGTTTGGCCTTTTGACATAAATCACAGAGTCCAACAGGATGAAATTGAACATTTGGAAGACCTCTAACTAGATCCTTTTTCACTAATTCATTAATATTTCCAAAATTCAAGTGACACGGCTTTTTGTGCCAATTCCAGCTTCCCAAGGATGATGTCTTTCCAAGTAGGCAAGTTAAGGGACCATCAGAGTTTACATCCAAGCTTGCTTCAAATAGGTTATTATGTCTGTGACCAATAAGAACTACTTTACCTTCCTTCTTGCTTTTCACTTCACAATGAGTTCCATGAAATTCCACATAATAACCTCTGTCTGTCATTTGACTCACACTTAGCATATTATGTTTGAGTCATTCAACCAGAGCTATATTTTCAATGATGACATTTCCAATCACAATATTGTCATATCCCAGTGTTCTTCCTATGTTGCCATCTCCATAAGATACTGCTGCGTCAGCCTTCTCCTCAAACTCTGAAAGCAGTGATTTATTTCAAGTCATATGTGCAGAACATTCACTATCAATTACTAAGATGTGTTTCCTGTTTCCCTGCAATCAGTAAATGAAAATTAATTAGTAGGTTTGGGGACCCAAACTAATTTGGGTCCTTTCTTTTGAAACTTGTTAACTCTTGCAGCAGAAGTATTTTTGTCAGAGTTTATGTTAACAGAGTTTGCATTTTCAGAGTTTATTTTTCTTCTGTCAGATTTTATCACATAATGTTGTTTAGCAGAATGACTAGAAGAAATAGGAGTTTTATTCAAATGAGGCAACCATTCATAATAGTTGAAATACAAACTATGATATTCTTTATATGTGTAAATTGAATGCCATAAACTACCACAGTGAAAATAAGGATTTTGTGGTCTATATCTAGTTTGTTTTCAAGCCTCTGAACTAGGTCTCTTAGGTTCCTTCTTTTTATTTTGCCTGCAGTCAATAGCAAGGTGATTAGAATTACCACATGTGAAACAGGTTTTTATAGGAGCATCATGGATATTCTTATAGTTATTCTCCTTAGAAATTCCTACTTTGTAATTTCTATTTCTCTTTAACTTTTTAGGTTTATTTTTTTGTGACTGCTTTCAACTTTTCTTTAAGTTGCTTCTGAGAGAGTAATCCTATATTGACTGGTTTATTCTCTGACATACTATTCTTTTTGGTTTTATGATTATTAGAGCATTTACCAGAGGTGTCCTTTTCAATACTAGCTCTAACAAAACTCACAAGTTCAATTAATTTTCCTTTTGTGTTTGTCTAAATATGTGTCTCTTTGTTAGATTCATAACCTAAGGCAGATGTTCAATTCTTCTTAGAAAGCATTTGTTGGTCTTTTTTACCAAAGTTTGTCCAAACTCTGAAAGTCTCATTTTCTTTAGTTATCTCAGATTTTAAATATTCAACTTGTATTTCTAACTGAGTTTGCATGTGTATAGCATTCTCATAGTCTATCTTAGTGCTAAGCTTGTGTGAATTTTCTGATTCAAGAAAGTCATTCCTAGCAGTCAGAGTTTGTATTTCAGATTTTAATATTTCATTTTCAAGAGACTGTGATTTAAAGCTAACATGCAGAGTTCTAAGGAAAGACTTTAACTCATGGACATTTTCAGTATTAATATTGAAAATAGAGTTTGGTACCTTGTTAGAGTTTAGGATGGGAGCATCAGAGTTTGCCATGAGAGCATAGTTTGTTTCCTCTTCAGAGTCTGAGGAATCCATCCAATCTTTCTTTGAGGTGATGAGAGCTTTCCCAGATTCCTTTCTTCTACACTCAGTAGAAAAGTGTCACATCTTGTTACACTTGTAGCATTTGACCTTAGATTTGTCAAGTATTTTTGATTTGCCATATCTATCTTCTCTTCTTCTGAATCTGTCTCTATTTTCTGACTCTCCATACTTCTTTTGAAAGTTTCTTTGCTTTCTGTAGTTCCTATATTTCATCTTCTTGAATCCTTTGACAATCATAGCAATCATCTCCATCATGTCAGTGTCTGAAGAGTCATCACAGTTTTCCTCAAACTCTGATTCACTGCTTTCTTTAATTATCACAGCTTTTCCTTTTCTTGTTGAGCCTTTTAAAAAAAATTCTTTTGGTTCTTCAACCTTGGCCTCAACATTCAAGGCAATAGATTTTGCCTTACTACTCTTCCTATTCTTTCTTTGCTGTAATTCCAAATCACGAGTCTTCAGTCTTTAATAAACTTCATCTAGAGAAATCTCATCCAAATCATCCATATCTCTTATCAATGATGTTTGTAGATCCCATTCTTTAGGAGGAGCCCCTAGAAACTTGGTGTTTGAATCATCATTATTATACACCTTATCCACTAAAGCCAAGTTATTCAACAGAGTAAGAAATCTTTCATAGATATCAATGAGAGACTCATTCTATTTTGCCTCGAAATATGCATACTCTTGAATAAGAACTGATCTTCAATTCTTCTTGATTTCCTTGGTTCCTTGACATTGAATCTCTAGCGCATCCCATATCTCTTTTGTAGTTTTACATGCAATTACTCTATTTGATATCACAGAGTCTAAACTATTATGCAGTATATTCCTTACCTTTGCATCTTTCAAGACCACTTGCTTTTCTTCATTAGTTCATTCTTTTTTGTCTTTCAGAGTGTAATATTCAAGAACTTGTCTGCCTTCCACAATTGTTAATGGCACTAGTTTGGTTGGTAGATATTGACCTTCATTGATTCTGTCTATATAATCAGGATCCGTTGCTTCCAAGAATATCAGCATCTTTACCCTCCATGTAAGGTATTCAACTTTCTTCAAGATTGGGATTCTAATACTTTTATACTTGTTTCCTGACATGTTTATATGATCTTTAAGTTGTAATCAACTACCTGCTCTGATACCAATTGTTGCCCAGATAATAAACTATTATAGAAAGGGGGTTGAATATAATAGTATCAGATCAATTGACTAAGAGCACAAGTATGTAAATGATGAATTGCTTTTTATTAACTTTACTTGAATGAATACAAAACTCTTTCAAGAAAATCAATATTCTTAAGAGCTGCTAGGTTATGAGAATGATATATCTTAAACTGTTTGTTCGATTCTAATGTTGATCTAATTCTGTGTTTATATAGAACACCGTTACAAAATCAAATATAACAAGGATATTGATTAAGGATAGATTTCAGAAAGGTAATTGAATTATAATAAGACACTTCCATCTTTATCCTAATCAATCTCTGATTTATTTGTTTCCTTTTTTGACAAACTCTGATCTTCATAATCTCTGTCGGTTTATAATCTCTGTTTAACTTATTCTCTGATTTGCTTAAACTTTGTCTTGATTAAACTCTATCTGAGTAAACTTTGTTTGACAACTTCTAAACTTTGATGTCGTCAGCATAAAATCTGTTCTTCAGTAAACTCTATTTGTTGATATTCTCAGACAGCATCAGTGTTTGCATTTCCAACATCTAACTTTTAATAATTTATTATTAAAATATTATTTTATTAAAGTCAATGAGTTTTCTCATAATATTTCATAAAAATATATTTTATTATAAAAATAATATTTATTTGGACATAAATGACAAGAAATATCTGTAGCAGAAAAGGTAAGGCGTGGTATTGCAGTTGGTTGGCCTGTTGTTCGAAACAGGGAGTTGTGTTTTTGTAAAAACATTAATGCGGATGTACACCTGTCATCCATATCTTGCTGACATTTAATTTTAAAATTGCATTAATTACCTCCGCAATGTTTCATTGCGGTAGTTGCAGGAGTGATTAATTTAACTCAATTTTTTTAACAATTTTTTCTCCTTAAAAATTTATTAATAACCAATTTTTATTACTAAATTCATATTTATTAATGTCCTAATAAATATTTTATGAACAAATGAATAAATTCTAATATTTTATTATAATTTTTTGACGAATAACAGTTATGTAACCTTTATTAATGTATTCTAATAATTACATTTAGTTTATTTAATCATGTTTAAATATTCAAGTTATAATAAATAGAAATATTTTAATAACCTACTATTTTATCATTGATAAAGTTTAATTGACAACGTCGTATGAATAATATTCTATGTGTGAATTAAAATCGGATAGAACATAACTTATGTATTTGATAAATCCTTTTACATCATTCGAAATAAAAAATAAAATACTCATTTTATAGTCTTGATTGTCATAACTATTTTTTTACTCATTTTAATTATTTTTAATATTATTATTGTCATATTATTTTATTAATAAAATATTATTTTTGTTCATTATTGATGGGAAATAATATGTTTCAACATTTTTTTAAAAAATATATAATATTTCATTACAAAATATATTTACCCACTAAAGTAATATTATATTTCAATTTAGGGAGGTAAATAATTTATTTCATTAATTTATTATTTAAAATATGTTTTCTCATAATATTATATTACAAAATATATTATATTATTAAAATATTATTAATCTATTTTATTATCATATTAATATTTATTAATTTAGTAATAAAATATAATAATTTACTAATCAACCTCCTACTATTATATCATCTACTAGGCTTAGTGGATAATATCATA
Source organism: Oenanthe sinensis (assembly GCA_028671895.1). Taxonomy (NCBI): domain Eukaryota; kingdom Viridiplantae; phylum Streptophyta; class Magnoliopsida; order Apiales; family Apiaceae; genus Oenanthe; species Oenanthe sinensis. The sequence continues at coordinate 28,428,422 of CM053803.1, read as the reverse complement.
TGAAAAATATTCTATGTAGTAGTAGTCCGAACTCATTTTGAAAAAATTTCTATACTTGACTTATGAAAAGAGTAAACTAACTTTTAACTAATAATTTAAAATTAATTTAAAACATATTGAAAATATATTAACTAATTTGAATTCATTTTTTATATTTATTTATAATTTACAATGATTAATTTGAGTTATTATTATATTTTTATTAATAAAAACAAGAAAATAAAAACTAAATGACCAAACTGCCCTTTACTATCCCGCAATGATTTCATGGCGGGAGGAATGATTTCATCGCGGGATGGCCCCACCTCCCGCAATGAAACATTGTTGTAACACAATGAAAACATGCGGGAACTCTTTTTCCAGCCGCCTGATCCTCTAACCAATGGTTCAGATTTGGTGGCTGTGGAACTGGTCTTATCTAACTGTGGTTATAGACCGGTTTCCATATATATATATAAAAAGTTATGTCTGCATGGGCCATAGTAGGAATTTTATAGGTCATCTGTCAACTACCGGCCGGCAACACCACTTTTGATGTCTCCTCTTTGAGGGTTATTAATTAATTTAGGTAAGTAAGTGTAAAATATACAGCCCATTTTGAAACTAATTAATAAACAACCAATTTCGGATTCTTCAACTAAAACAAGGAGATGTGAAAGCACGTCGATTATGAGCTGTGCAATCAAAGGCTATTTTATTGTACAAAATATATACTCTCTCTTGCCATCCAATACATGTTTATTATAGTCTTAACTAGATTATCATAAGAAATTATAATATATTTATATCTAATATATTTTATACCATTTATTTTTACTTATAATTTAAAATATATATCCACTTTCTAATTTATAAAAAACCCAAACACTCTCCTCTATTTCTATATATACAAGTCACTTGTTTCTGTGTATCACAAGATGGACAATACATGTTATATCCAGCCAATTATAAAGTGACACATTTGCACAATTGTCGAACCTCCATTTTCTCCACTACAATGTGGAAGATGTGTACATGTCGAAATAAAGATAGGGGACTAGGGGTACTTAAGTTGATGATCCATTGTTTATTTATTAATCAAAGATAAATCCCCCACAATAAGCTTGCCATATAAATGTGTTACTAGTTAGTAGTTACTACATAATTACACATTAACATAGATACACTTATCTTTATATGTAGGGCAACCCAACACTAGGCTAGGTTTGTCGAGAGGGAGACATATATTGTGCACTCTTAATATTAATATTTTTTATGATTCCGAACAAGAAATACCTGTAGTTGCTAATCAAGTTGTCTCTTGTCCTAGTTGATCATTAACATACTGTTTCTGTGGGTGCATATAGATCCAAAATTACTAGTTTGTCAGCTAAAACTCTGTTGAGGGTACGTCAAAAATATGTTGTGGTTACGTTCCAAATTTAAAATAGATTACATATCAACAAAATAAATTTATTTTCTTGTAATAGTATACTATTAAAAAGGTCACTACCAGACTTTCAAAATCTTCAAAGAAATACCCGCATATTTATATATTACACTATTTGTTTTACAAGAATACGAATGCTTGTATATTAAAGAAAAGTGAAATTTACACAAATTGTTTAACTATTTATACATATTAATATATTATCTATCGAGGAGAATAAGGAACCACTACAAGAAAAGAAAGTTAAATATGATGACGGCGATAAAATTTAATTTTCAGCCCGCGAAAAGGAGGGGGGAACGTCCTGCCAAATTCCCAAACTAAATTCAATTACCAGCAATCAAATTTAACCACTTATTTACACTTTCTTTTTTTAGATGTTTCACCCAATTTTTTATATTTCAAAATTTTCTAAAAATAGTAAACCTTTATATTATAAAATTTACTTTCATCCACTATTTTACTTCACATTTTCAAATCTATCAATTAAATATCAATTGACCCTACCTCTCTACCCATTTTTCCTTCTTTTTCATCTACTTTTCCTTCTCTTTCATAATACTTTATATAATTTTCTTAACCTCCGTGTCCAATCCAAATGTAAACAATTGGGTGGGATGGAGGGAGTATAAATTTAGAAAATGGTAAAAAATATTAGTATTTTATATTTTTCATGAAATTTTTGAAAATTAATAAATACTTACTAATTTTAATAAATTACGAATTTCAATAGGCGTTGTATCACAACATATTGTATACAGTTAAAATGTTAAATAATATAATAATAAATGAATAAAAAGCCCTTACTAATATGTTACATAATTGAAATGTTTAAATTTGACAAATTTTATTAAATTCCACTAGCATAAAGATGATCAATAAAATTCGATTATGACTGACTATCAAATTTAGTTAAATTTGACCGATTTTCGTCGGTCAAATTTAACCATTTTTCTAGTAGTGACCTGAACTATATATATCTCATATAACTTTCTTGAAAATATTGAATAAATTAATTTTTTATTATAAAAGTTTTTGTATATTAAAATATTATATAGAATAATTGTACATATGTATCCATCTAGATACAGTGATTTTATTTAGTATATGTTGAAAGTTACTCAGATATATGTCATTATTTATATAATATAAATATTTGAAACATAAGTATAAAGATAGCACATTCCTTCACTTACTTATTTAAATTGTTTTTTTAACTATACAACATAGGAAATATTATTTGTAAAAATATTAAATAATTATCTATTTGTAATTAGTATTCCATTTGATTTTGGATTTAGTTAAATAATATATTTAGATAATTAAAATAATAACTAAAATAATTTAAATATAAAATTGAAACTATTCAAATATATGTCTATACAGCCGAATTCAAAATGATTTATTGAAAAATCATCTTTTATATAAATTGAATATTTTCAAAAATATTCCAAACTCTAATTTTTGAAAAGTTAATGAAATTATACGAGGATTGTAAGCCTACAACTTTTGAAAGGAAAGTAAGATTGTCCTGTTTGCTTAGGTCAATATCAACATTACAATATGGGGTCTCCTATTGAGGGGACAAAAGCCCTTCACACAATCCCTCTCATTCAGAAGTCGTGCTTTCCCATTTTTGGTTTTTCACGCCACTTGAAAGTTAAGGCGTGGGGATGATTTCGGCCGCTGTCTAGATCAACTCAAATATATTTGGTCAAGTTTTATTTACGAGATATGTATCCTACATCTATAGAGTACTATAGGTACTATTTTACATATATTTTACACTTCTCAGAATCTTTTACGAACATGTTTAATTTTATATTATTAAATTTTGGGGACATTGGGTTGAGATCAGTAGACCCGAGAAAATAGATGTGAATCCGAAAGAACAAGTCGTAATTCATGTACAAGACCGAATCTGATTTTATATCCGAATTATATAATTTATAATTCAATAAATATCTAAAAATCAATTTAATCCGAATCAAAAATTATCCAAATAAAAAATTTAATAGAAAATAATTCAAAATGTTAGATTCGGTAATTACTTAGAACCGATTAAAATCGAATACACAATCATCTGAACCGAATATAACTCGAAATACGATATCAGATTCGATATAAATACGAATTACATCAAATTAGAAAAGAGATGAATTGAATTTTAATCTAATAGTTATATTTTAATAGATTATAGTTTATAGTCTATATATTAACCCAGTTTTTATTAATGAAATTAATCTATTCTTAAGTAAAATTTATATTTAAAATAATTTTATATCGTAAAATTAAAATGATTATACAAATAAAATTTTAAAAACTTATATTATTTTATATTTTTACTAATATATTTATTAATAAGATGATGATATGGGCTAAAAATAATCTCTAAAGACAGAATTAATGTAGCATTAATTAGACCTAGTTTGGTCCAAAAGGGAGACCCGTTTAATGAGGCTCGAAACCCTAATTATTATATAAATTCGTAATTAAATTAGCTAAAGATACAGCTAATTAATTATGTCTAGTTATAAGGAAACTACTCTGAGGAGTAGACCCCAAGATACCTCAGTCAACAAGGAAACATATTCCTACATGGAAACTAATTCTATCACAAAAAGGATCCAGAATCCTTCTAGGAAATGTCTTACCCATCAAGGTTCATAAACCTACTCTAATTCTTAGACTCTCTACGTCTATATAAAGGGTCTAACCCATCATTCTGAGAACTACGTCTGGTTTGATTCTCATACGAACTGAGATACGTAGGCATCTTGTGAGAGCAAAATTAAGCTACGAAACACAAGTGCAACCATTAAACCTTGATAAACTCCGACATTTATCGCAATTAATAAACCCTAGTTTTTAATCCATAACATTTGGCGTCGTCTGTGGGAAGACAACATCAACCATAGCAAGAACACGAAGAGCTGATGAAGAAATCGTCCCTACCACAGGAGACCCGATGGCTGTGATTCTTCCTGATAAAACTCAAACCACTGAGGTCCCCGTTACTACCATTATTCCTGCTGGAATTCAAGGGCCTAGCACAAAAAGGCTTGGCCCGTTCAGTAAAATCATTCATTCTACCAATCCTGAGGAAATCATCTATGGATCCAATCTTTTATCCCAGGTAACTCAAACTCCTTTTATTGCTACTGTTCCTCCTCACGCATAAATTTTCACTGTTGTTATTCCTAGTAGCACTATTGCCCAACCTAGGCTTGGACTCTCCCAAGCTTATTCCCCTCCTTATATCCGAGGGTTGGAACCCCCACAAAATTATGGGCGTAGAGAAGGAGTCCGTGATTTCTCAGAACCATACTCAACTGGTGATGAAAGCTCTGAAGGCACTGACGTTAATCCTAGAAGGAGAAGACCTGACAAGGAACCCGTAGGAAGCCAACATTCACAGACCCGTAGGACACTAAAACAGAAAATTGCTTCCTACGAGGCTGAACTCAAAGAGCTAAAGAAAAGCTTAGGTCGACATGACACAAGGCCGGCCCCGAGGCGTGAAGCCCCCACATCATAGAACTAGATGGAAACCCTTGAGAGAGGAGGAGGGAAACTGCAATGGCAGATCCCACTGAGTTGCTACCACTCGGAGATCCTGATGATCCAACACCACCCTTTACCGAAGTGATCATGAACACTCACATTTCAAGTAAGTTCAAGATGCCCACCATCAAGACTTATTATGGGGCAGGTGATCTAGTTAATCACGTAAGAACCTTCTTGAATATTTTGTTGTTATAACATATCAATGATGCTGTGAAGTGCAGGGCTTTCCCCCAAACCTTGGGGGGTATGACTCAACGTTGGTATAGCCGGTTACCTCCTAACTCTATTAGGTCCTTTAAAGAACTCAGCAAGGCCTTCATAAGCCAGTTTATAAGCGGAAGAGTACATGAAAAAAGTTCAGCTTCTCTCATGAATCTGGAATAAGGAAAGAATGAATCCCTGAGGGACTACTTGAACCGTTTTACAAAGGAAGCCTTGAATATCCCGGACTTGGATGGAAAAGTAGCTATGATAGCCCTACAACAGGGGACGACTAATCCTTACTTCAAGAGATCTCTGGCCAAGCATCCGCCCGAGAACATGCTCCTTCTCCAAGACAGAGTAGAGAAATATATTAAGCCAGAAGAAAGCATAAAGAAAACCACTATATCAGTGGCGACACATGGGAATAATAACAAGAAGAGAAAAGGCGATCAAGAGTATGATGCCCGAGACAAGTATTCCAAGACGGATCCTGAGATGGTCTAAACCCCTGAAGTCTGATCCTGAGAAGAGAAACAAGAGCGCGTTTTGCCGATTTCATAGGGATACTGGACATAACACATATGACTGCAGACAATTGAAGGATGAAATCGAGTTCCTTATCAGAAGAGGAAAACTTTTTAAGTACACTAAGGATGGAAGAAACAACGATAGTCGGGATAGGAACCACCAGCCGAGAGGACCAGTTATTAATATGATTTTTGGAGGACCTACAGCCGCAGGAAATTCAAGAAACTCAAGGAAAGCATATGCAAGAGAAGTTATGCAAGTCGTAGGTGAAGAATCTAAACATGCTAGAACGAAGGTGGTCATATCCTTTAATGACTCAGACTTGGAAGGGATAAAGTTTCCCCACGATGATCCTCTTGTCATAGCCCATTTGATAGGAAACTCAGAGGTAAAAAGAGTCCCGATGGACAATGGAGCATTAGTTGATATCTTGTTCTGTGATGCCTTTGTGAAGATGAGGTACAGTGATTCCCAACTAACCCCTTCGGACGTTTCAATCTATGGTTTTAATGGAGTGGAGTCGAGAGTGGAAGGAACCATTCAACTACCCATGACAATGAGGAGAGAGCCCCAAGAGGCCACTCAGATGCTAACCTTTCTAGTAATCAAAGCATCTTCTAAGTACAATGCAATCCTTGGAAGAACGGGATTGCATGCCTTTATGGCTGTTGCCTTAAGTTATCACTTAAAGATTAAGTTCCCCACCAGAAAAGGCGTGGAGGAGGAAAAAGGAGACCAGAGAATGGTAAGAAGTTGCTACGTGGCAGCCCTGAGACCCGATGGAGTCGGGGGGAAAGTCCTACCCAAGACAGCTGAAGACTTGGTTCCAATTCCCTTAGTTCCGGGAGAACCTGAGGTCACCTATATTGGGGCCTCATTAAAAGAGCCCATGAGAGAAAAATTAACAAAATTCTTGCAAAAAAATGGGGACTTATTTTCTTGGAGAGCTGCTGATATGCTGGGGATTGACCCCGAACTGATCACTCATAAGCTTAACGTGGATCCACAATAGAAAATGGTGAAACAAAAGATGAGAAATTTTGCTCCAACAAGGCAAGAAGTCATAAAGCAAGATGTGGAAAAGCTCTTGAAGGCTGGATTCATCAAGGGAATTCAATTTCCCGAATGGCTTGCTAACCGTGTAATGGTCAGGAAAACCAATGGAAAGTAGAGGATGTGCGTGGACTTCACTGACTTAAATGATGCATGTCCAAAGGATTGCTTCCCTCTCTCAAGGATTAATGCACTAATAGATGCCACGGCGGGACATGAGATGTTAAGCTTCATGGATGGCTTTAGTGGATACAATCAAATCAGGATGCACGAGGATGACATTGCCAAGGTATCTTTCATCACTTACTTTGGTGTATTTTGTTATCTTGTTATGGCCTTTGGGTTAAAGAATGCAGGAGCCACATATCAAAGGCTAGTAAACAAAATATTCAAGCATCTCATCAGAAAAACCATGGAGGTCTATGTTGATGATATGCTAGTCAAAAGCCTCGTTAAGGCCGACCATATTGAACACCTAAAAGAGGCTTTCGAAGTGCTGATGCACCATAATATGATGCTAAATCCTGCAAAATGTGCCTTTGGCGTAGGGTCTGGAAAATTCTTTGGAATGATGGTCTCTAAAAGTGGGATTGAGGCCAATCCTGACAAAATTAAGGATATACTCGACATGTAACCTCCAAAAACAGTAAGGGATGTCCAGAAATTGACAGGAAGAGTTGTGGCCTTGGGAAGGTTCGTCTCGAAGTCTGGGGACAAATACCTACCCTTCTTTAAAACGTTGAAGAAAGTAAAGGATTTCGTGTGGACAGAAGAAAGTCAGGCAACCTTCGAGGAACTGAAGAAATATATGGTTGAAGCTCCGTTGTTAGCCAAGCCAAGTCCCGAGGACATGTTATACCTGTATTTGGCCATATTTGATAAGGCCCTGAGTGTTGTCCTTGTAAAGGAATAAGAAAAGATTCAAAAGCCAGTTTATTATGTAAGCAAGGTCTTGCATGGAGCGAAACTTAACTACTCCAAGATTGACAAGTTTGAACTGGCCTTGGTAATGGCCTCAAGAAAGTTATGGCCTTACTTTCAAGCACACAAAATCGAGGTGTTAACTGATCAACCTTTGAGAAACATCATACATAGCCTAAGGTAAGTTGAAGATTGATTAAATGAGCCATAGAGCTGGGAGAATTGGACATCAAGTATAAGCCTCGAACGGCCATTAAAGTTCAAGATCTTGCTGAGTTCATGGTCGAATGTACCATCAACGACCAAGAAGTCGGGGGGCAGGATAAAAAGGAAATAACACGAACAGCAGAAGAAGAACAAGTTCCTAAAGAATATTGGGTGCTCAATTTTGATGGGGCATCAAAAATAAAATCTAGTGGAGCATGCTTGGTGCTATAAAGTCCTAAAGGATTCATCATTGATTAAGCTATTAAGCTTGGGTTTCCAACAACCAATAATGAAGCCGAATATGAAGCTCTGATAGCAGGCCTGGGCCTAGCCAAGGCACTAAATGCCAAACACCTCAAAGTTTGTGGAGACTCGAAGCTAATTATATCCCAAGTAAATGGGGAGTTTGAAGCAAGGGAAGAAGTCACGGTTAAATACCTCTAACTAGTAAAAGCTATAATAACTCAATTTGAAGAATGTCAGATGGAATATGTTCCTAGAGAAGAGAATGTAAAGGCCAATGCCCTATCAAAGTTTGTTTCATCAGAAGTGGATGAACATATGGGAAGTGTCTACTTCCAAGTCTTGAAGAACCCCAACATCAATGCAAAATTGGTAGCCCCGATAAACATGGGCAATTGCTCGATGGATCCAATTAAAGCCCACCTTCAATCTGGATGGACTCCTGCCAATGTCATGGAAGCCAAAAAGCTTATAGCGAGGGCATTAAGGTACGCTCTTATTGATGGAATTCTCTATAAGAAATCTTTTGTTATTCCATACTTGAAATCTCTAAGGCCAGATGAAGCCCATGAGGCTTTGAAAGAAGTACATGAAGGAATTTGTGACCAACACTTGGGGGGGCAGAACTTTGGCTCACAAAATCACCCGTCTTGGCTTTTACTGGCCTGATTTGCTAAAAGATTCAAAAGAGTATGTCAGAAGATGTGACAGGTGCCAAAGGCATGCACAAGTTGTCAGGCAACATCCAGAGATGTTGACGTCCATTAATTCCCCCATCCCCTTTGCAATGTGGGGAATGGACATCCTTGGACCCTTTCCATTGGCTAGCGGACAAAGAAAGTTATTGATCGTTGCAATCGATTATTTCACTAAGTGGATTGAGGCTAAACCACTGGCCAAGATAACCACCAAGGAAGTAGCTCATTTCCTTTGGGAAAACATCATATGTAGGTACGGAATACCACAAATCCTGGTCACAGATAATGGAACACAATTCAACATTGAAGAATTTAAGGAATATTGCAATGATAATGACATCAATCTATGCTTCACTTCTGTTGCACATCCCCAAGTAAATGGGCAGGTTGAAGTAGCCAATCGAATCATCCTTGATGGACTCAAGAAAATGGTCGAACGTTCTGCTAACACATGGGTAGATGAGCTTTTGCCAATACTCTGGGTGTACAGGACCACTCATAAAGTGACCAGTAATGCAACTCCATTCTTCTTGGCTTATGGAGCCAAGGCAGTAGTCTCAGTCAAAATATCACATGTATCCCCAATAATCAAGGCCTTTGAGCCCGAGGAAAATGAAGAAGGGATGAAGCTTGCATTAGACTTAATTGATGAAGTCAGGCACAAGGTTCATGAAAAGATCATTGAATATCAACATAAGTCGTCTTTCTACTACAACCTAAGGGTTAAAAAAAGGTTTTTCAGACAAGGGGACTTGGTCCTCAGAAAAGCTGAAGCTTTTGGAGTAGGCCTCAAAGGCAAGTTAGCCCCCAATTGGGAAGGGCCGTACAAGATAAAACAAGATAAGGGGGAGGATCATACATCCTTGAAACCCTAGAAGATGTTGAGGTACCAAGGACTTGGCATGCCTCCAACCTGAAGGTTTAATATGCTTAAAGAATTCAACTATGAGTTCTTATATTTAGTAGGAACTAAGTAGAATTAAGGTTCGATGAAACCATTATGATGTAAGAGCCTTTCGCTCCAGATAGGATTTCCATTTTGTAAGGGTTGTGCCCACTTTAGCCTCGAAGGCATTATTAATAAAGTTTTTGGCCTTGTGATATTTTCAAGAAAATGTGTGTATAGCCTAGATTGGCAATCTTTGTTAAGTTCCTTTATGATAAAGGAATAAAATCAAGCCTAAATGACACTTTGATTCATTCCCATTTATTATTTTATGCTCGAAAAGAATATTTTATCAAATATGCTGAGGCACGAAAAAGATAAGAACAAAGGAATCTTCATAAATAAAGAGTCTTCGGGGTTACATCAGTTAAAAACAGAAAGAAAATACAAGGAATAAAAAAAATGATACAAAGAGGAAAAAAAACTAAGGGAGATCATCGATGTCCTCATCCTCATCAGTCTTCCCTTCTTCCTCTACCTGCTTTCGGGCATTATCCTCAGCCTCGGGAGTAAAATCGAAGACCCGATCATACTTGTCCAAGGCCTCACCTCCCGACAAGTCTCCCGAACATGTCCCTCGAGCGGTAGAAGTAAAGGCCAATGGCTGACCCATGGGACAAGAGAAGTCGGCAAGATAAAAAAGACAGTAGTGCTTGGCCAAGACGACATCGAGACACTTCTCCCAAGCCTGAGCACAAGTCACCGGAAAAACCATGTCGTCATGTTTATCCATGAAAACATAAAATTCTTCCGACTCCATGTACTCGTCAATCAAGGCCTTCTTCCCGGACCTTAATTCTTGCAGCTCAGCATGGGCTGCCACCAACTCCTTCTCTTTCTTGAGCAACTTCTTCTCAAGAATGGCCACATTTACCTCGGCCTTGACCTTGACCTTCCTTTGGGCCTTCTCTGAGAAACGCCAAGACTTAACCTGATAGGCCATGGTCTGAAAGTAAGTGTTGACCTGTTTTTAAAAAGAGGGAACAACAAAATAAGGAACTAGGAAAATCGAAAAGCGACAAAGTATAAAAAGATGGGAAAAAATGGGCCTTACCATGGCAACAGCTTGGGCCCCCAAAGTCTCCGCCTCTTCTATGTCCATTTTCAGGACAATCTTGACCTTGTTGACCGAAGGAATAGAATTCTGCGACCAGTCAACGGAGTTCAGAGTACTCCTGACGACGGTATCTTGCTTCCTTAAGCCCCAACTGGGCCTCCAAGCCGCAGTCTCTGGGTTCTCCTCTTCATCAACCCGAGGCCTCTTTCCTTGGGCTTTGTCACAAGGCTGAAGGAACCCAAGAAGATTGGGCTCTTTAATTGGGCCTTTAAGAGTCTCGCGGACCTTCCTCATCTTGTGGGTCTCTTGATTACCCACGCCCAGATGCAAGTTGATATTTTCCGTAGCTGCAAAACAAACAAGAAAATAAACAATTGGACTCAGAAAAGTCGGAAAGAAACGACAAGTCAAGAAAGAAAAATACCGTTATCGTAAACATTTGAAAGGCTCACGGCCTTCAAAGAAAACTCCTCCAAAATCTTCCTGTGATGGGTCAAGCCCTTATCCTGGCCCAAGTCAGCATTGATAAGCTTTTCTTCGGCAGTTAGCTGGATCAAGTCTGCGTTCCCATCCTTGACTTTGCAAAATTTGGGCCTAAAAAGAGTGCCCCAATCTCCTCCTTCCCATTCCAAATACAAGAAGTCCATCGGTCAATCTGTGTTGTTGTCGGGCATAGATTTGTTGCAAAAGATTGGGCTCACCCCTTGCCTGTGGCTTATATAGATCCAGGATAAACTTCCTATAGTCGGTAAAAACAAGGTCTATAAACTAATTGGGCCTAACAGGTCTTTGGCCCAAAAGTCGATGTGGACTAAAATAAATTGAAGGAGTGAAGTGGGCTAAGGCCTATTAAACCATCAAATTTAAAGGGCCTTTTGCAAGGATCGACCAGAATCCTGGTTGAAAATCGACTAGGGACCCTATTCGACTAAAGCTCTAATGAAGCCTAAAATCGACCAGGATCCTTGTCGAAAATCGACTAGGGACCCTGTTCGACTAGAACTCTAATAAAGCCTAAAATCGACCAGGATCCTGGTCGAAAGTCGACCAAGAACCCTATTCGACCAGGACTCCAATGAAGCCTAGAATCGACCAGAATCCTGGTCGAAAATCGACCAGTATCCTTGTCAAAAATCGACCAAGAACCTGTTCGACCAAGACTCCTAGGCAGCCTAGATTCGACCAGAATCCGGGTCGAAATCGACGAGGATTCCTAGTCGAATATGTCTCAGAAAAATGCTAAAAAAATCAATAAAAAAGATTTAAAAATACTTGTGGGTACAAATAAATTATGAAAAATTCTCTATAAATAAAGAAAAATTCCTAGAAAAATATCTGCGGGTACAAATAAATTATGGAAAATTATCTATAAATAGAGGAAAATTCTTAGAAAAATACCTATGGGTACAAATAAATTATGAAAAATTCTCTATAAATAGAGGAAAATTTCTAGAAAAATACCCGTGGATACAAATAAATTTTGAAAAATTCTCTATAAATAGGGAAAAATTCCTAGAAAAATACACGTGGGTTCAAATAAATTATGGAAAATTCTCTATAAATAGAGAAAAATTCCTAGAAAAATACATGTGGGTACAAATAAATTTTAGAAAATTCTCTATAAATAGAAGAAAATTCCTAGAAAAATACATGTGGGTACAAATAAATTATGTAAAATTCTCTATAAATAGAGGAAAATTCCTAGAAAAATTCATGTAAGAACAAAGGAAAATCTTTGAAGACAAAATAAAATTTAGTAAAATTCTGGAATACGTAAAGCGAAACTTTGATCATGAACCTTAACTCCTACAAAGTGTCGCACACTTTACAGAAGTTGGGGGTAAATGATATGGATTAAAAGTGAGCCCTAAAGACACAATTAATATAGCATTAATTAGACCTAGTTTGGCCCAAAAGGGAGGCCCGTTTAATGAGGTTCAAAACTCTAATTATTATATTAATTCGTAATTAAATTAGCTAAAGATACAGCTAATTAATTATGTCCAGCTATAGCGAAACTACTCCAAGGAGTAGCCCCTAAGATACCTCAGTCAACAAGAAAACATATTCCTACATGGAAACTACTGTTATCACAAGAAGGATCCAGAATCCTTCTAGGAAATGCCTTCCCCATCAAGGTTCCTAAACCTACTCTAATTCTTAGACTCTCTACGTCTATATAAAGGGCATAACCCCTCATTCTTAGAACTATATCTGACTTGATTCTCATATGAACTAAGATACGTAGGCATCTTGTGAGGGCAGAATTAAGCTACGAAGCATAAGTGCAGTCATTAAAGCTCGATAAGCTCCGACATTCATTGCAATTAATACACCCTAGTTTTTAATCCATAACAGATGATTTTTTTTAAAGTCTCACAAGTTAAAAAATAAAAGAAGAAAGATAATGAATAAGTTATTATTTCAACAAACTTATTTAACGACTTTTATTTTAGTTTACTATAATTAAAAACTAATTGAAGATTAATCCAGACTGTATTTTTGCAATCTGAAATGATTTGAACCGAAAGTAATCTGAACCGAACTTAATCCAATCTTATTCCGAAATTCAACCGATTTTAATTCAAACTAGATCCGATTAGAACAATACTCTCTCTCTCTCTCTCTTTATATATATATATATATATATATATATATATATCATAACCTAAAATTGATCGGATTTGAAATCGAACCCATTATCCGAATTGTCGGGTCTAGTTGAGAATATGGTTAGCCTTATTTTGATTTCAAATTAATAACTCAATTTAATTTGACATATTGAATTCTTTTAAATAAATATTAGAATATTAAGTATTTATTTTGGAAAAACTTTATGAAATTGCTTCTATAATATATTTTAAAATGGAAAAAATGTATTTAAAGTTAACTTTATATAACTCACTTAAAATTACTAGCATTTTGAGTATAAAAAATGGATGAATTTTTTTGTAATAATAGAACCTGTTCTCTTGTATTTACAAAAATAATATTGATATTGTATTATAATAAATGTTAACTTTAGATAGTTATCTAAAAGTAATCGGAGGATCATTAAACCCATTTAAAAAGTAATATGACTATTGCAGCCAAATTTACAAAGTATTTGAGGGAGGCTCTGCTCAAATTTGACCATTTGTATTTATATTTATGAGGATCCCGATTAAGAAATTAAAGTAAGCGGATGGAATTATTTATTCCGACATTTTTTAAAATTCCATAAATATTGATTGATCATATATTTCATTGTATGATTCATAATATCCTTTCGTATGATGATTGGCGCACTGATAATAAGATGGTGACTTTTAAGCTCCAAGTTGTTGTGGTTAAACACAATAATAAGAATGAATTGACAAAATGCTATACGATTTACAGGTAGACAAAACATTAAGCAGACATGATTCGATATGTTTGTTTAATTAGGCCATAAACACATGGCGTGTCCTGTGAACAAATTCAAATCAAATTTTATTGTTAACAAGCTTGAGGTCTCTATTCGAAAAATCGAACACTAATGTTTAAAGATATATGAATGGCCGTCAAAACAAATGTATATATGCCAGAATTAAATTCAGAGAATGAGATGTGGTACAGGGAGGTAAGTACTGTTGGAGCTCTTCAGTTCACAAACAAGGGAAGGGTGGACTAAAAATTGGACCCATGATATAAACACATACACCTGTCTGTATGTATCAGTTAATTAAGGAATTGAAGGAAGCAGTTAGATAGAGCTAGCTAGAAGTAGTTGCATGCATGTGCAATTGTGCATGTATGATTGGGAGAAGATGAGACCAGCTAGCTGGCTAATATGAGTGCCACAACTTCCATGCCATTTACATATTTAATTTAGTTTATTTATCCTCCTAAAATCTCATATTTCGTAAATTTTTTATATTAATATTCATAATAATTTTTTAATTTAAAAATTGGGTCGAAAAAAAGTTTGTAGTTAAATTCACGCTAGGTATCTTCTAGCAAACATATTCCGTGCCTTAATTAGGTTTAATTTAGTTAAACCTCATTTTTATACGCACATCTAGCTAACTCGCTAGAATCGGAAACCTTTGCATCTGCACAATTTTCAGAGTCATCTATCTAAGATGTTGTTTAATGGTGGAAAATGATATATATATACATGCAGGTGATCAAATAAAAAATAAATTGAAATGAGAAGTAGCAAATGAAGAATAGCTCAGCCCATTAACAAGTCAAAGTCCACATGACCACCGACTGCCATACCCCCATCTCTCACTCTTCACCATTGTTATGTATCACCCCACCCCACTTCTCTAGCCCCAGCCTCAACTTCTTCCCTGACCATTCATGACCACCAATATGTGCGTTGCCAGTCCCCTTCCCCAATTCCTCAATTCTGGTCATTTGTTTTTGGTGGATTGAAATTGAGAAAGTAGTTATTTAATTATTTTTTTATTTTTTGAATTTTAATACAAATAAATAATTGGAAGTGGTATATTAAACATAGATGATGGTTTTTGAAGGTGCATTTATTCTTGGTCACCATTGTTACATAGAACAAATTAACAGTCTTAATAAATTCGTAAAGAACAAAATTGGTGAATTTTAATGATATATAATATATGAAATAGTGACTTATAGTGTATAAACGGTGATTTCTGCCGTACAAAATAGTGATTCAGTAATAACATTCAATAATAATAAATTTTTATAAAAATAATAAGATTTGTAATATAAGCACAATATATGAACATGAAATACCAAATCGATTTATGATAAAAGTCTGAAATTACCTATTTTATATTATAAAATTATCAAAAATACAATATTCACTCTGAAACCACTAATTTATCTTACACAAATCACTAATCTGTATAATAAAAATTACTGATTTATAAAACAAAAAATCTCTAAATAAACAGCATGCGTATATCTATCATGACACCTGATTCACCATCATCAATCTCAGATCTACTTCAATCATTACCATTATTGTCTTCGTATCACCATTAATAAAAATCAAATCAAGACAATATATTAATTAAAGTAAATAAAATTGCAGTTTTATACAAATTTAATAAATAACTATTAAGAATCGGAAGTATTTTTCATGTTAACATAAAATTTAGAATCATAAATTTATGTCAGGTTCATGCAAGTGATTAATAAGTTCCATAAATATTTATCGATTATCAATTACCAATTACCAATTGTTATTTTGATCAACTCTCAAGGCATAATATATTGGATAGATAATTTTTATCTGTAATAAATAGTCTAAGTAATTCATTAATATGTAAATTAGTCGATGAACAACCGTCTAAGAGCCAATGATGTCTGTAGAGTCAACTCATAGTAATTCATCAACAGATATATTCAAAAAAAAATTGTAGTTAAATTCACGCTAGGTATCTTCAACGAATATATTGCGTGCCTTAATCGGTTTAAATTAGTTAAACATCATTTATGTACGCACATCTTGCTAGCTCGCTACGAATCGAAACCTTTGCATCTGGACAATATTCAGAGTCGTCTATTTAAGATGTTGTTTAATGGTGGTAAACGATATATATACATGAATTCCATTGAGTATATGTCACCTAGCATATGTTTGACTCCGCTTAAAATGAATTCCATTGAGTTTATAAGTCAATGAATGAGTGTTTATCTATACTTATATTTTTTAATTTAAAATTAGTTTTAATTAAAAAAACTTAAGTATTTTTAATATATTTCTTTTAACTTATTCTTTTATCACATCATATTTAAATAAACACACATATTTGAGACATCTTTTTCATTTATTATATATATACAATGACGGACCCAGATGAGAAAATGAGAGTGGGCCGAATTTATAAAAAGAAAAATTGAAAAAAGCAATGTCTGATCAAATTGTCGAACCGTGGTTATCCACATACAAACAGAATCACAAAACCACTCAATCAGTCATTCTTTGATGTTATAATACTGTAATATATTACTTATCTATCAAAATTCAGGGTGGACCACGACATACTCTCGGCCCAACATAGGTCCGCCACTGTATATATATATATATTAATATTTTATATTTTATTTTGTGTTCAAATAATAAAAACTTTACACTACAAATAAACAAGGGTAAGTTCAACCTTAAGAAATAGCTGGTCAGACTTATATTTGACCACAGGTGGTTACATTTAATATTCCGTATCCATGAACAAAAAGAGGAAAACTTCCTCCGAAATTTTCAAACTAAATTCGACCCAATCAAGTCACATTCATACGCGGTCACATTTAACCTTCGTCAAATTTATATTTTACTAGAAAAGATCCGGTCAAAACAAATGAAAATATTAAATATTAAATATTAAATTTGACCAATAATTAATGATAGAATATATATATATATATATATATATATATATATATATATATATATATATATATATATATAACCGGTCAAATTTAAATTTAACTAAATATGACTAAATTTAACTAAATTTGTATGCGGTCAATTTCGATTAAATTTGACCGATTTTTACCAATCAAATTCAGCCATTTTTCTAGTAGTGTTATTTTTTAATCTGATACATACATCTAATTTAAAATTAAAAATATATTTTTTAACTTAAACGGAATATAAAATATTTTAGTATACAAGTACTAAAGTATTTTAAATTTGTTATTTTCTAATTGTTTTTTTATAAATAATAATATTAAATGAATATTTTGTGAATGCAAATATTTACTGAGAAAAAAATTAGTATAAACCGTAATGGTTAATGTCTCTCTCTGCATAATATAATTATAATATAATTATAATCCATATAGACTACTTCTACAATACTAGCTTTATACCTGAAGCAATGGATACTTTATAAATGATTTTATAATTAATTTAATTATTAAGAAAATATATGTAATTGTAATTTAATATTTGCAATTGGCCATAATTTAATGATGTATACATTTTTTAAAGTATTTTTAGTATTACACGTGGTACTTTATAAATACAATTTTAATAAATAATTATTTTTACTTATATATATACACACACACACACACACACAATTGTAATATAATTTTTGAATTTATTTTTTTTACTATTTTTTTTATTAATATTCATGTATAATTTTTTGTTTTATAGTTTAATTATATATTTGAAATTAAGATTATTAATATAAATGTTGTATTTTTTTATTGTTTAATTTGTTTTATTTTAAATTTTAACTATCCCATCTAAAGTATGTTCATCTTGTTAGTTTTTATCATAAAATTTATATTTTATGTTTAAATTTTAGTTATATTTTTTAATTTTTTAATTTTATTCAGTGGCCTATATTATTATATTTTATATTAAATAAGTCATAATTATATAAATTATTCATATATATTAATATTTGTATTTTTTTAATATTTTGTTACTTCTTTATTAGTATTACAAAATAGTTGGGATTTTTTTTTACAATTATCTTTATTAGTTAACTGAATTTGGGAATAAATTTTTAATTTTATTTATTTCATAACCAAGGTAAAAGAATGTTTTTTTTTTAATTTTTTTTTAATTAGATATGTTGTTCCTATACACCAATTTCAAGGCTTGCAAAGTAGGGGATTTATCTCATTCATCTAAATATAATTGTGATGGGTAATATGAATTTAAGTTGAGTTTGTGCATTAATAGAGTTCTAAAATAATAATATAATTGTAAATCATAAAAATAGTTTTAGAATAATATGAAATAAAAATGTATTAAAATGGAGATTATTAGTTGATGGAATTTTTCAATAATATATGTTCAACAATATAAGTAAGAATATATATTGTTGTTTATACAAATATATCTATGTATTTATATATTTTAAGATTATTTTCATTATTTATTTAAATCGTTGTTTATAAATAAAATTCTAAGGTTTATTTTTTTTAAATGAGGGAATTATTTTTAAAATTGGGAAATATTATTAAATTTATTACAAAATAAATTTTTTAGTGGAAAAGTAGTAATAAATGGGTGTAGTAAGAATTGGTATTATATTTGATGAATTAAACTGCTAATGTATTAATTGGTATCATATAGTTGTTAGTGGCAATTTTCTAATACCGCAGTTAGAAATACTCTAACTTATTAACACATAAGGGCTAATAGTGAAAAACAAAGGATAACAAATATTTTAACTGAAATGCTAATGCATGTATTGAAATGTCTAGTATTTAAAAGAGTACTCAAATAGTACTTGATCTAGCTGAAGTTTTTGCATTCAAACAACTGTTCTAAGTTTATTAAAAAGAGAGTTCTACGATGTAAATCCTAAAAAATTGGGAATGTAAATTTAAATGGAGGTTTGCTTTTGAATAAATCAAAAACATAATATTTATTTTACTTTGTGCCATTTGCAATGGTTGGAATTTTTGTCTGTGTGTTGTATCTTTGTCTGCTTTGTTATATTCTGATTCTCTTGAATTTTTTGATGGGCGCTTTTTGCTCAGATCGAAATTGTTGGTTTCTGAAAATCTTGGTGGGCATCTTCCGCTTCTGTATGAAGTTTTTCATTCTTCAGGTTGGTAAGCTTGGTAACAGTATATTTTTCTCGTCCGATATTGTATTCTGTGATCTTCAAACGAAAGAAGCATTTTTTTCCTACCATATTGATGACAATTGTGGGAATGTTGAAAGGACTTGCTTCCTATCATTGCCATGGATTAAATTTTTTAAAATTCACGGAGTTTATGGATAGAAATACAGAAAAATGGTATATTCATGAGAAAGATCTAACCTCAATATTGTCCAAAATGTATTGGATTGGAACTCCTATTAAAGTGATGACTTGTCTGTCGAATAATATAAATGTAGTGCTTGTAGTTGCATCTTGGACCTTCACAATGACTTTGTATTTGTATGTTGGTGTGATTTCAGTGTTTGAGCAGTTGTAACAGTGTTTTGTATCCGTAGCGTCTCTCATCTTCTTGAAGCTGTAGCTGCAAACAAGGTAATACCAACCAAAGTTTGGTATTATTTTTGTTATTGTTGCTTCAGTTGTACGTAATATCTCCTATTAAAGGTTAAATGTTAGTATATTTGTTAGGTTAGAATATATAGCTGAAAATTTTAAAAGTAGGTTAATAAAATAAGTTCATCTTGGCATTGACATCTAGCTTTCCATCAATCACTTCAATGAGTGTCATTTTATTTATCTCTAATGGTATATTTTGGCCCGTTGGTAGTATTGATCATATGACTTTTGGTTTTTCATTCCTTGTTTCTTTGAAGAGTTCAGTGGATTTCAAACTTAATATAGCAGAATGGTCTATGTTGAAATAAAGTTGGGTTGAAGAAGTTGAGGATAATAAGATTTGACCTGCCAAAATGTAATGATTTTAGTATATAAAAATAAATATGTATAGGAGTTTTTCTGAAATATTCATTAATATGTTAAGATAAATAAGTTGGCATATTGAAAACGGTTAGTACTTACGTCCAATATTCTTGGCAACAGTTTCGGTGACGATGACATGTGTGGTAGAATTTGTGTATATTGAATCTTCATCAGTGAAACATTTTACTTTGTCTTTCCCCATCGTAACTTTGATCTTCTCAGACCTACAATATAATAATATGTGTTTTTAAATAGTTTTGATAAAATATTTGTGTGATTAGTTAAATTTTAGCCATACCTTTCATCTTTGTAAGAGGATGTCAATTTTTCTACTTACATTCCCGATAGGTTGTAGCTCTGTGTAAGATGTCAATCTCCCAGCAACATCTACTTAGGACATTAGTTAAAAAGAAAAAATAGAATAATACCGCTCTATTTAGTTTGAGAAGAAAGATTAATGATGTTTGATAACAAAATGACAGTGTTAATTCAGAATTTATGTGGTAAAATCCATGAAATTAGTTGACAAAACACATGGTAATCCCTATGAAATTAGATGAATTAAGAGAAAATAACATTACATACAGACACATGATACACTATAACATATGGTAAAGCCTTTGAAATAAGATGGAAAATGTAGGGAACATAACGTTTTTAACAAAACCAATAAAATTTCATACCAATGAGTTCAGTAACATTTCCAACCCTTGCATTAGCTTCTGCGAAAGTTAAAAAATGAAATTTATGATCTGGTATGTTGCCATCGTTGGTAGACTTCTTGATTGTAGTTCTCCGTTGAAAATTTAATCTCTTATCTCTTGTCACTGGTCTATATGTATCTTGTGCGGGTACTACCTTGACCTTGGACATAATGTAGGTGCTACCAATATGCAGTTTACTGATAAATTGGTCAAACTGATTGACATGAAGAGTGACATGTACGTCATCATCTTGCATATAATTTTTTTTAAATTAGTATGTTGTTTTGTTAAGTAAAATTTAAATTATAAATTTTAGAAATTACCTCCTTATCTAACAAAATTAGATTTTTGTTCATAACAAATTTGGTCCTTGTGTTTATTGAATCCCACATCCTGGTTAGTTGAACCTTTATGGTATAATCATCCTTTCCAGTTGTTAAATCTTTCAGTAATTGGTAGTTTATTCTCATCCTAGTTGAAAAATAAACAAATCAACATTGTTAAGAATATACTAAATTCATAATGTTCTTGGAAGAAAGAAATTTGTAGAATCTAATATTTATTTCTGCCACTGTTTCTTGTAGGTTTTTTGTGGTGTTATTTTTTACAATGAAGCAAGGTAGTATGTGAATTTTGAAGGTAAGTCGTCATATTATGCATATGTATATGTATATACGAAGGTGCTGAGATGATACTTTTTACCTGAGTGAAAATGATTTTCTGTTATCCCGTCAGAAGCGATATTGGTTTAGAATAATGTTTGGTATTTATTAGATATGAAGAACTGAAGATGCCAAAGTTTATCAGACAGAGTTTATTTGACGTCATCAGAGTTTACTCAATCAGAGTTTGTTAACCGACAGAGTCTATGCTGGTTAGAGTTTGGTTCGACAAATCAGGAGATGATTGGAGATAAAGAAGGAAGTGTTCGAGTGAAAGTCTATTGCCTTTATGGAAGCTATCTTTTAGGAGGATAATGATGGAAATCGTATATTTGTATTTATTGATCATTATCTTTGTTGTAATTAGATAGGTAGTTGTATACTATATAAACACAGGATTAGGTTTACATTGATGTATCGTTCAATTTATATTATTCTCATAACCTAGCAGGAATGATCATGGATAGTCCTGGAAAGGAACCCTCCGTCCATGTGACCACAGATCTCCTTTCTCAGCCATCTCTTATTTCTGTAGGTCATTGTGATTTGAGCCTTTCTTGTAAGACTGATGTAAAATGTGTGAAAAATAAAACTGAAAATGAGAAGCATACACTGGTTCTGGCAAAAGCAGAGTTAGATATGAGATAGAAGTTAGTGACTTCTAGTGAGCAAAATCTGGCTCTCAAAAGTCATGAGATGTGTGATTTGAGAAGTAATGAGATTATTTTAAAAGAAAAGAGTATCTTAGGGTGTTCTATTCTTTGTGCAGGTACTTAGAGTATCAATGAGACAGGCTCTGCTGTTCATCATGTTCCTCACTCTCGAAACTCTGAGGTACCAAACTCTGCTGATATTGTAGATGGAGAAGCTGCAAACTCTGGGGACTCCACTCCTATCTTTGAGGATGAAGAAGTCATTGATCTTTCTATTCCTTACACTCAGAGATACAACTCCAAAAGATGGCCTCTAGATGCTTTTAATGCTCATGAAAGATTGAGGATGAAATATCTTAAATATTTTATTGTTGCGAAGTTGAATGGTGAACCTGCCCTTATTGCAGAAGGTGTGAGGAGAAGAAATATCAGGAGTGAGCCACCTGGTGTAGTTATTTTGAAATCTAAAAGATAATCCATCTAGGATATGACCTGGAAAGATAAAGACATTTCTTGGCCACATGTTCATGATCTGATCCAGAAAGCAGACTCTGAGAAAATGAAGGTTGTTCTCAAGGCAACCACTGTGTTGACTAAGGATCTTCACAGTGACGTTGAAAATCTTCAGAAGTATGTTGATAAGCAAAGTGCTTTCATTTAGGGTGTTGTTTCCAAATATCAACAATCCATGGAGTCTAAAATTAAAATTGTTTCTACTAAGCAGGAAGCCTTGGAAACTAAAGTTGAAAAAATTGCTACTATTGTGACCTCTATGAAGACTATATTGCATACAATTGCAGACATACTGACTATTTCTTCTGATGTCAGAAAAGGAGAGAAAGTAGCTAAGGACAAATGCAAAGTGGATATTGTTTTAAACATTGATGACAAACTTGAAGGTCGTGGTGATGGCTTAGCTGATAAAATTCAAGGGAGTCATAAGGGTGGAAAGAGTGTACAAACTTCAACTCTGACTGATCAAACTTTGATTCACTCAGGATCTGGAAAAGTTCAAGATAGTAAACAAACTCTGATGAAACTTGATTCTGTAGTTGATATTGAACAAATTAAAAGGGATGAATGATTAAAGAGATGCCTGAAAATATTGAAGAGAGGAACAAAAAAGATGCAGAACTAGAAAAAAAGCTATTTGAAGAAGAACATCCAGGATTGGATCTAGTTGCTGCAGAGGAAAAATTAAAGAAAGTTGGTACTGACAATGCTCAAGTCTAGACAAAGAAAAGAAGATATGTAAGTTCAAAGAAAACTCCAGCTCAGAAGAGGGAACCTACTTAAGCAAAGTCTTCTGTATCTACACCTGTCAAAATTCAATCAAGGCCTGTAACAAGGTATAATAAAGGGATGAGTGCAGATGTTGTAAAGGCTCAGTCATCACAATCTTCTCAAACTGTTTAACAGAAAACTTCATCAAAGCCTGGAGCTCCTCTAACTATGCAAGGCACATCTTTTATTCCAGGATGAGTTAGTTTTGAAGATGAAGAAGAACAACAACAAACTCTGGTCAGGAAGAAAACTTCTGACTTATTGTGGACAAAGTTTGAAACTCTGACTCTGAATGCTAGACTTGGAAGAAATAAGGGAGGAGTTGGAAGTTCACAAGCCAAACTCTATAGAGGAGGAACAAATGCTTTCAGAGACCCTTATTCTCTGAAGGACAAACCTGAAGAAGAAATGACTCAAGATCATTTGGACAAGCTCGTTGTTGTTCATTTGGTTAAGGATGCTTTTGATGGTAATGTCCCTAAGGAAAAGCTTTTGTATTTTCTAGAAGATGAAAGAGTCTTGAAATTGGCTGAAGAAGATCTGGCTCATAAGTCATCAGAGGAACTATAATATGTTCTTTGTTTGTTAAATGATGAGAATGAAAACACAACTAAATGGGTGAAAATTCTAGAAGGTGCAATTGCTAGCAAAAGGAAGATTGAAAAGCTGATGATGCTAGACTCTAATGAAGAGTACAAGCCAAGGTACATGCTTGAGGATGAAACTGAAAAGGAAATGAGCAAATGAGATGGACAAATCAAAATGATAGTTGGTATTCCTACTCTTGTTCTGAATCCAGGTGGTAAAAAAGCTTGTTGCATTTTTGTGGATGAAAGAATGGAGAGGACACCAATCTATAACTTAAGGGATGCTATGTATCAAATTGATGATTCTTGTGAGCAGATGAAGGAAGTAAAATCTCAACTGATGAAATTGTTGAAGGCAGCTGAAAAGAAGTTACTTGATGACTTTCTAGCCGGAAACCTTTTCTACAGTAGGGTATAAAAAGGTAGTTTTGATAAACTCTGATACATTTGCCTTAGAGGTTTCTGAAATCATTAGTTCAAATTTATATTTTATTGCTTAAAACATAAATTGTGGGAGATTGTTAGATATGAAGAAATGAAGATGCCAGAGTTTATCAGACAGAATTTATCTGATGTCATCAGAGTTTACTCAATCAGAGTTTGCTTACTGACAGAGTCTATGCTGGTTAGAGTTTGGTTCGATAAATCAGGAGATGATTGGAGATAAAGAAGGAAGTGTTCGAGTGAAAGTCTATTGCCTTTATGAAAGCTATCTTTTAGCAGGATAATGATGGAAATCGTATATTTGTATTTATTGATCATTATATTTGTTGTAATTAGATATGTAGTTGTATACTATATAAATACAGGATTAGGTTTACATTGATGTATCGTTCAAGTTATATTATTCTCAAAAACTAGCACCTCTTAAGAACATCTAGTTTCTTGAGAGAGTTTTGTATTAAGTTTGTCAAAGTTAATACAAATACATACTTGTGTTTTAAAGTCGATTTTTTGGTACTATTATAATCAACTCCCTTCTATAATAGTTCATTATCTGGGTAACAGTATTTACATTGCTTAATCCAAGAAATTAGATAGAGTTTTGAAGTTAGATTTTTAGAATTAGTAGAAGTTTAACTACAAAGTAATTGATTATAATATAAATCTAGTAAAGTAGATAAGTATAAGTGGCTTATTTTGATAATTAAAGTAGAGAATGATAAGTTAATGTTGAGTTTATATTTTATAGATATCCATAATTTAATTATAAATTGAAGAGTTTCGGTATCTTTAGGCAATAATAAGGCTATTAGGTTTTTTTGGCCTCCCTCATTAAGTAACTGAATGCAGATGATGGGAGTGATTTGAAAGAGTCTTGGGTTTAGTTTTAATTTATTATTAATTTACTTGGTTTTTAATTAAAAAAATGTGTAATTACTATTAAAATAATACTTTAATGAATTATTTAGATCGGTGCAAAATTAATTATGATGTATGAAAATAATTTATATATATATATATATATATATATATATATTATATTGAAATGGATATATATATAGGGGAACGCTAAAAAAAACCAATATTTTGGAGAAAACTAACGTACTTTTATCAGCCGTTGATTTCTAATTGATCTGATGGTTCATATTGAGTGAATTTCATTCAATTATACTTAATTTCAATTACTTGCATGACAATAAATGCAGATGAGCTCTTAATATAGTAAACATATATAAATTATTTAAATCAAGTAAGTACAAAATCTCATATATTTTCATATCATCTCTCTCATATCTTTATTATGATTCTAATAAATATTTTTTTTAAATTTTATGAGGTGTTCAACCATATTCAATTTTATAATAATTATTTTAATAATTATTATAATTTAAATTCTATTAAAATATGTTAAAATTATTGAGATTACAATAACTCATGCACTAAGTATATTCTACATATAATTTTATTATTAATATTATATTAGAATTCTACTTTTGTTAAAAAAATTATTTAGATTCAACTAAGTGTTGTACTAATTATTCTATAAAATATTAAAACTAAAATTTTACTAATTATCTTTATTTAGATTATATCAGGAGTTCAACCATATTAAATATAATAATATATATTCTACTAATTATTAATATTGAAATTTTATAAAATTATATTAAAAATAAGTATTTCAATATAACACTTAATATCATATTGAATTTTAACATAAATTTCTATAATATATTTCCTAAGATATTGTATTGTAAAATCTATTTTTTTTATTTTTACATTTTAATAAAAATTATATTTTATATGAATATTAATATTAAGATTCTACTAAGTATTCTAATGTATAGTTAATACTAAGTATTAGGATTCTACTGAGTATTCTAATGTATAGTTAATACTATATTAAGATTCTACCAAGTATTCTAATGTATAGTTAATACGAAGTATTAAGATTCTGGTATGTATTCTACTAAGTATTCTGCTAAATATTAAGATTATACTAAGTATTCTCATAAAATTCTATTAAATATTCTAGTAAGTATTATATAAAATTCTACTAAGTATTCTAGTAAATCTCTATTAAATGTTCTAGTAAGTATTCTATTAAATATTTTATAAAATTCTACTAAGTATTCTAATAAAATTATATCTAATATTCTCGTGAGTATTCTATAAAATTCTGCTAAGTATGGACGAATGCCTTTTATATCACTTTTTGAACAAACAATGACTTAAATAACATATCTCGGAAAAGTTGACCAAAATAACACTTTAAACACGCATATAAAAGATGTGAGTGTCGTACACGCATGTCCAGTCTGCGTGTTTGTGGTTTGATAATTTTTTTTTTCAAGCTACATACACATCCTAGTGTTACGAAATAGGAACCCACGCATATAGAAAATGTGTTTCTCATAAGATTTGATTCCTCTAAGAATGCACTTCCACCTATCCATTTCACCCATGTATATATACATGATACAATATACATCTTTCATCCCATCAAACATCCTTCATTTACTCTCCCAAAAATTTTAATCTCTCATTCCATTACACCATCCTCCTCACCCCCACAGTCCTAACCCATATTACCCCATCGAAAACCACATATCATCATCATTTGTCTCTCATTCAAATTATACATCACTGAATATATTTCTAGGGATTTTAAATTAAAGTATTTAACTCAATTCACTGTATGTATGTGTCATTATCACTATATGTAAAAAGATGTTATGTTGATATTTAAGAACAAGATTTGGTTCGATTAATTTATGTTAAAGGGTTTGATGTTGGGGGTGTCTGTGAGGAGAGAGTGTGAGAACCCAGTTAATTTGACTGGTGTATCACTAATGTATGTTAATTGTGTGACTAGGGGGCAAATAATATATATTAAAATACGCACGGTCTGCATGCGAATAAAATGTGTGAAAACAACACATATTCCCGACAAGTGATATATAGAGCACTTAGATTTATTAAATTGTGATATTAGGGACATTTTCTCACTAAGTATTCTAATAAAATTCTATTAAATATTCTAGTAAGTATTATATAAAATTCTACCAAGTATTCTAGTAAATTTTTACAAATTTCTACTAAGTATTCTAATAAAATTCTGTTAAATATTATAGTAAGTATTCTATTAAATATTTTAATATTTTTTTATAAAATTCTACTAAGTATTCTAATAAAATTCTATTAAATATTCTAGTAAGTATTCTAGTAAATCTCTATTAAATATTCTAGTAAGTATTTTATAAAATTCTATTAAGTATTTTAATAAAATTCTATTAAATATTCCAGTAAGTATTCTATAAAATTCTGATAAGTATTCTTATAAAATTCTATTAAACATTCTAATAAGTATTCTAGTAAATCTCTATTAAATATTCTAGTAAGTATTCTATTAAATATTTTATAAAATTCTACTAAGTATTCTAATAAAATTCTATTAAATATTCTAGTAAGTATTTTATAAAATTCTATTAAATGAAATAGTTAGTTGAATAGTTGTTGGAATCTTAATTTAAAAAATATTAAATCTTAATTTAAATTATTCAATTAAATATCTAATAGAATAGTTAGTAGAATCTTAATATATGAATATGTTGATGATATATATTGATTGTATTTGGTCAAAGCATTTAGTGATTGCATCTATTATTTCAGGAGTAATAAATTAGAATACTAGTTTCCTTTTATTATTTTAACTTGTCATTATTGCCAGTATTTCTATATAATACTAATTATATATACAATAGGATGATCAACCGTAGAGATGGTGGTCTCTAAGTTTTCTCCATAAAAAATTTTCCCTCGATCTCTACCCTATATCTATATATATATATATATATATATATATATATATATATATATATATATATATATATATATATATATATTATTCAAATGGAATAACTTTGTTTTTTCTTCAATCGAGATTTATGATATGTTAAATATATTAATATATTTTTAGATATTAATGATTTAAAAGTTTTATGAACAGGGTAATCAATCTGTCATGCAACATAAATGTACTGTTAATTTGTATTATGTGTTTGTAACTACTTGCCCTTTTTTTTAGCTTGTGGAACCAATATATAAAAGTTAAGTTTCAACATATATCTAGGAAAAGTGTGTATTAGAAATTTGACCCAGGTAGTCATATTTGACTATTTGACTAAGATTTTAAATTTATTAGAATTGGCCTTTTAAAAATATCTAATCTTGGTTGTGGTTTGTAGTTATTTTATAGCTAATATTAAATTAGTTTTGCAGCTATTTGCGGAATTTATTAGTTTTTGTTTTCCACTTGTATTTGTTGTTAAATGATATTTATGTTAAAGTTAAATATTTTCTTACTTAAAATATATTTAAAATTATACTACCTCCGTCCTGACCAAATGTTTACATTTGGTTTGGGCACGGACACCAAGGATAGTGGGTATAATATTGTTAAAATAAATAAAGTAGTGGGTGTAATAGTGATTTTATTGTTAAAATAAGTGAAGTAGTGGATGTAATAGTGTAAAGTATTGAAAAAGTGGAGTGAAGTAGTGGATGTAATAATGTATTTTATTGTTAAAAGTTACTATTTTTAGTAATGTAAGGAATTGGTGAGACGTCCCAAAAAGGAAAGTGTAAAGAAATGGGAGGGACAGAGGAAGTAATATGTATTTAGTAAAATAAAATTTCACAACTTTAAAAATATGAAATATATTTATTATATTCTAAGATACGAATTAATTTTAAATTTTTCAAAGCAAAAATATTTTATATATTGTTAGGATTTTGAAAAGTTTTAAAGTAGGTATTGTATATATTTTAAAAGTAATCTGTATTCAGGTTTGCAGTTATCATATACATTTAAAAATTTAAATGGTTTAAAAGGCTTGAAAATGCACACCTAGAGGGCGGTGAATAAGTGTTATGGCTAACAATGACCGATTTTAATTTTACCGAGTTGATTAACCTGTTAGCTAGCTAAGTTAGATTAACAGACACTGTCAGCTAGCTAAGTTAGATTAACAGACACTGTCAGCTAGCTGCTATATGCAATGCAGTACAGAAAAAGTAAATAACACAAGATCTTTTAGCTAGGTTCGACCCCTAATCCCCTGTGGTCTACGTCCTGGTCCCCTACCAACTGGTAAGATAGAATATTATTAATCAAATCAAACCACGATTACAGATTACAATAATATTCCACCCTTCATCCCTTGCAACTAATTCTAGCTTGCTGAAACCCCTGTTCCACTGAACTAATATGCCCTCTAAGCACTATACTACCTAGTACAGCCTTCTCTAGCCTCTAGTTCTCTTGAACCCTGTTTCACAAGCCTAGCAATCCAGCCACAAATTGATTACAACCAAATGATTACAAGTGAAAGAAATTACAATTCAAACTATAAGCTTTTCACGTATATATATAAATATATATAATACTAAAGCTCAAAGATGTTTGCTAAGAACGTTTTGAGTTTGAGAAGAAGTGTGTATATGTTTTGCAAATAAGTATGTCTTCACTTGGTTAAGAGAAAAGTCATACACACACATGTATTTATATGAATACTTACATTTGAATTTACAAACCTAAACTAACGTTGGAATTACAACGTTCAACTTGATTAGGCTAATTCAAATGACATGTATTCAAAACTACGAATATTGAGGTTTGTTGAAGATAAAATATATTTTTTAAAATAGCCTCAATATAAGTTTAATACTAGATAAGAGTTGGTTAGATAAAAGATAAGGTTTAGTCAAAATCCAACTCCTATTAAATAGGAAACTGAATTTAAATAATAAAATATATTTGAATGATATAAAACTGAGCTCTAATATAATATATAATCATATATATATATATTAGATAAACTCGTACAAGTAAGATCCTACAAAATCTCTATGAAATTCAGACTTTCTTGTAAATCCAAACAGTTCTGCGTTCCCAGTGACAGCTCGCTGATACATAATATTTCCATGCTGCCAGCTTGCTGAAACGCTCTATTTTCCTGCTTTCAGCTTACTGTCAATGTACTTAAACATATTATACTGATAAAACATATCAGTAAGCTAATACCTGCAAAACCATGTTAGTACATGTATACCAGCTTGCTATTTTCTGTCAAATACAAGCTTTCAGCTTGTTAACAGTGTGATCATCAAAATCTAAAGGGTTTCAATCTCCCCTTTTTTGATGATTATCACCAAAATAATTTAGGAGAATAATTACTCCCCCTAAATTCCTGCAACCCTGTAAACACATTTATAAAATTGCAAAATATAACAAGATATGCTAGACTTAAATCAGATAAATATTTTAAAACCAAATCCATAGCATATCATAATAAAAACATACAACCTGCATGCATCCAACATAATTAACCAAAATAAGGCAACTACCAAATACCAAGTACCAAATACCATAAATATTTAATATTCAAGGACCACAGAAACCAGCAAAATTAACAAGTCTAACATGCTTGAAATTAAAACCTAAATTAAAGCACACCCAACCTAATTCTCCTAAAATACTCCCCCTTAATCATTAAAAAAGAATATTCAAGAATCTTTTGGGCTCAGAGTATCCTCTGGATCTGCAAACTTGTCATCTTCAGCATCAGTCTTTAGCACTTTGTCATCTTCAGTAGTTGATCCACCAGCTTTTCCACTTTTCACAGCACTGTTGATTACAGCATTTGCCAGACCTGCCAAATTGCACTCTGTAGCATCTCCATCATCTGATATTTTGAGCTCTTTTTTATAAGCTGTCAAAAACTTACTTACCACAAACTCTCTCAAAAACTTAACCTCATCAGTTAAACTTTCAACTTTTGAAGCCAGATGAGCAATGTCCAGAGTCATAATGGTATTATCATTCTTCAACTCATTAGCAAGAACTTCAAACTTTTTCTCAAAACTACCAGCAGATTGTTCACCAACAATAATACTTGGAGTTTGAACTTCAACTTGCACCAAACTCCCATCCTTTTCCACTTTGAGATGAGACTGAGCTAAGCTTTTATTGTCCAAGAACTCCTTAGCCATAGAATTTTCAACATCCCTTAGTTTGACACCATACCAATCAAAAATTCTAGTCAACAAACAACCATATGGTAACCCTGTACTCTGGTTTCCCTAAAAAACAGCCAACATATTCTTCAAAATCAAATCAGCTAGATCAAACTTCTTACCAGCCAGCAACATACCAATAACACAGACATCCTGACAATTAAAATTTGACCTACTTCCAAACCTAGGACAAATATTTGCCAAACAAATCTTAAACAGAACATGAGCAATTGGAGTAACATTCGATGTAGTAGGGAAATTCAACTATAAAATACCATGAAAACCCCTAACTGTATCCAGTTGATCTAAAAGGCTAAAATCATCCAACAACATGGGACCCTTTTTGGTGAACATAGATAGCTTTGATGGGTTTTCAATCCTTAAAAAAGAGTTCAAAACAGCATTGTTCAAAGTAATTTTGGTGTCTCTAACAATAGATATATAGTTACCAAACTGATCAGGCACCAAATTTGCATAAAACTCTTGAACATAATCCACATAACAATCCTTAGGCATATCAACCAAAAATGACTCAAAACATAGATCAGTAAAATACTTTACTGCACCATAAGTAAAGAAAACCTTACCAGCAAGAGGCGACCGAAAATAACCTTACGATTTAACAATTCAAGAGACAAAGACCTTGCTTCCAAATCAGCCGAGATGAACAACAAACTTCGCTTAACTTTCTTTGATTCTGAACCCTCACGATCTGATCGATTAACTTCTTATACATCTTCTCCACTGGTGTCAGCTTGCAGACTAGATGTTACATATGCCAAGTTCCCTTCTAATAATAAAAAATCTCTCTTCTGCTAATGGCTTTGTAAATATATCAGCTAGCTGATACTCTGTAAGCATAAAAATCAGCTGATCTTCCCTTTTGCCGCATTATCTCTCTAGAAATGATGTCTCACATCAATATGCTTAGTTCTTGAGTGATTGACAGGATTTTTTGAAATATTGATAGCACTTGTATTGTCACAATATATTGGAATTCTTCCGCATTTGATTCCAAAATCCCTTAGTGTTTGAATCATCCACAACATTTGAGAGCAACAGCTGCCAGCTGCCAAGTACTCCCCCTCAGCCGTTGATAAAACCACAAAGTTTTGTTTCTTGCATTGCCAAGTGACCAAACTAGGTCCTAAAAATGTACAAACACCATTTATACTCTTTCGATCAGTGTGACAACCTGCATAATCTGCATCACTATACCCAACAAGATCAAATGCATTTGTGATAGGATAAAATAAAGCCAAATTTATAGTACCACTTAAATACTTAAAGATTCTCTTAATAGCATTATAATGGGACTCCTTAGACTTGAATTGAAATCTAGCACATACACAAACTACATACATTATATCAGGTCTAGAAGCAGTAAGATACAGTAAACTACCAATCATACCTCTATACTTATGAATATCAACATCTACACCTTTTTCATCTGTTGTCAGCTTACTAGCTTGACTCATTGGTGTTGATTTCACCTTGACATTTTCAAATCCAAATCTCTTGAGTAGATTCTTGATGTATTAGGATTAATGCACAAAGATTCCATCTTTTGTTTGTTTGACTTGAAAACCCAAAAAGTAATTGAGTTCACTCATCATGCTCATGTCAAACTCACCGTGCATACACTTGGAAAACCACTTACACATAGCATCATTAGTAGATCCAAATATGATATCATCCACATAAATTTGAACAACAAGTATATCCTTACCATAAAATTTAAGGAATAAAGTTAGATCCATTTTACCTCGAATAAAGCCATTCTTGAGTAGAAACTTACTTAACTGTTCATACCAAGACTTAGATGCTTGCCTTAGTCCATACAATGCCTTCTTCAATTTGTAGACATGGTTTGGATACTTTTCATGCTCGAAGCCCGGAGGTTGCTTGGCATAAACTTTCTCTTTGTGATAACCATTAAGAAATGCACTTTTGACATCCATTTGATGAAGTTTGAATTTCTTGTAACATGCAAATGAAAGTAGCATTCTTATTGACTCCAGCCTTGTAACAGGTGCATAAGTCTGTTCAAAATCAATCCCTTCTTGTTGATTGTAGCCTTTTGCAACTAGTCATGCCTTGTTCCTTGTAACTGTACCAAATTCATCAACTTTGTTCTTGAAGACCCATTTAGTACCAATGATTGAGACATCTTTAGGCTTTTCCACAAGTTCCCACACATCACATCTTTTGAATTGATTCAGCTCCTCTTGCATATCCATGATCCAATTCTCATCTTCTAAAGCATCTTGAACATTTTTAGGTTCTTCTTGAGCTAGGAAAGCTGTAAAAGCACATATGTTTGCTTTCCCTCTTCTAGTTTTAATACCCTCAGAAGCATCACCAATGATTTGTGTTGGTGGATGATTCTTCACAGTTCTTGTAGCTTTGGGGAGAGGATGTTGGAAAATCTCTTCATGAATAATTCTAGCAGAAGTTGTTGTCCTTGCTATAGGAGTTTGTGACCCTTCTAGATTGAGTTTAGACATTTGTTCAATAGTATCATCTACTGAGATTGCGTTGTCAGCTGGCTGATTGGATGTTCTAGCTTGATGACTTTCTGTCTGTTGAGCAGTAGATTTTGTAGCAGCTTACTCCTTTGTCTTGTCAGCTTGCTGACTACCTAATGTTGCCGTAGCTTTAGTGCTTCCAGCAATAGCTTTATTGCTTTCATTAACATCACATGCATCATCTTCCTCATCTCTTGGCAGATCATTGTTAGGTTTATAAAATATAACATCAATAGACTCCTCAACAATGCATTTCTTTAAATTAAAAACTCTATATACTCTACTAGATAAAGAATAACCAAGAAAAATTGCCTCATAAGATTTAGCATCAAATTTACCATCTATGTCGATTTTCTTGAGGACAAAATATTTTGAGCGAAACACCTTGAAGTAGCTGATGTTAGGCTTTTTGTTCCTCAACAGATCATATGGAGTTTTCTCAAGAATAGGCCTGATCACCACTCTGTTAAGAACATAGCAGGCTGTGTTTACTGCTTCTGCCCAAAAACTTTGTGGCATCTTGCTTTCCTGCAATAAAGTTCTAGCAGTTTCCTCCAAAGACCTGTTCTTTCTTTCCACTACTCCATTCTGTTGTGGAGTTCTAGGTGCAGAGAATTCATGAGTGATGCCCTTTGCTTCACAGTAAGTGACTAAATCTTTCTTGAATTCACCACCTCGATCACTTCTTATACCTACAAGTCTTTTGTCCAGCTTGTTCTCAAGTACCTTGATTAGCTTATCAAATTCCTCAAAAGTAAAATCTTTAGTACGAAGGAATAAAACCCAAGTAAAATGAATATAATCATCAACAATAAAAAACCATATTGTTTACCTCAAATACTCTTATAAGATTCTGGACCAAACAAATCTAGATGCAATAGTTCTAAGGGTTTTGTAGTAGATACCACCTTTTTGGCCTTATGAGAACTTTGAATCTATTTGCCCAATTGACATGCATCACAAACTTGTGTCTTGACATACTTCAATTTTGGCAATCTTCTAACTAACTTCTTGCTAGATAATCTGTTGAGCAAGTCTATGTGAGCACGACCCAATCTTCTATGCCAGATTGTTGGATCATTGTCAATAGCAGTTATGCAGCAGGCTGTTTCCTGCAATTCAAAGTCTAAAACATACACATTGCCTTCCCTTCTAGTAACTAGAGGAATCTGGTTAGTAGCAACAGTAATAGTACATTTTTCTTTGTCAAAAACAACTGAATGACCATCATCATGCAACTGAATTACACTAAGCAAATTATATTTTAAGCCTTTAACATAACGAACATTGTCAATAAAAGTTGTGTCATTACCTACTTTACCTTTACCTAGAATAGGAAGAGTCTTACTATCACCAATTGTGACACCTACACCTTTCTTGAATTTGAGATTAATGAATTGAGATTTGTCTCCACACATATGTCTTGTAAATCCACTATTAATGATCCACGATTTCGATTTGATCTTAGCAGCAAGACATATATACAAAACAAACAAAAACAACACTTGACCTTTTGGTACCCATATTGGTTTGGGTCCTGATTGGTTAGTAGCAAGTATATAAAGAACATTTAATTTAGATTTCTTGATCCACATTTGGACCACTTTGGGAGAGGAATTCTGTGTTCTTTATTTCCTGCCAGAATCATTTCGGACAGCTGTCTGTTTTTTCCAGTTAGTTGGCTTCCTGTTAGCTTTTTTCTGATAAATTCTGGTAGCTCGCTGAGATCTGTAATTTTGAGCTAGATGACCTTTACCACCACATTTCTTGCAGCTTGTCCAGGGTATAGTATATTTGTATGGCTTTCCTTGTCTGCCTTCATACTTTAGTGCAGTAGCCCTTTTGTTGAAGTTCAAACCAACTCATTCTTTGTCCAAAGATACCTTGATGCTTTTCATCATTTATTTGAGACTTCTTCTCCTTGAACAAAAGTACCCATGCCTTTTCTGAGCTTAATGACTTCATTCTCCATGGAAATAATTCTTTCTGCTTGCTTTGATGAAGTGGCAGCAGGCTGAGATGTACTGTCAGTACGTTGAGATTCAGCAGGCTGAGATGTAGTTTCAGCATGCTGAGATGATTCTTTCTTGGCAGATTCTCTGATTTTGAATGTTTCCAGACATGCATCTCTTGGCTCTATATCAGCCTTTAGATCAGAAATCTCATTAGATAGAACATTGTTCATTTTCAACAAAATCTTGTTGAAACCTTCTAGATCTTCAATTTTTGATTCAAGTTCTTTGATTTTGACTTCATTTGTAGCTTGAGCAGGTTCCTTATTTTCAATTAATGATTCCACCTTTGCCATTAGATCTTGAACCATCTGTCTAAGGTAAGCATTCTTCTCTAACAGCTTGTTGTTTTATGTTCTTACTGAGTTATATTCCTCTAATGGAATACTGTCTTGATCCTGCATGGTTAGTTTATCTAGAATAATATTATCAGAAGAAATATCAAATCTAAATGAGTTTACCTCACTTGTTCATCAGAATCACTTTCAGTAATGATCTCCTCAGTTAAGCCTTGAACAATATCAACATCCATTCCAACTAGTGCAAGGTTGACCATATCATCATTGTTGTCACTATCACTTGGTGAGATGTCTTCTTCATCATCACTCCAGGTTAGCAAAGCTTTAGATTTCTTCTTGTCTTTGTATCCAGCTTGCTGCTTCTCTTTTAGCTTGTAACAGTCCTTCTTGAAATGGCCAGGTTTGCCACATTCAAAACATGTTGAATCTCATTTGGAATCTTTGGAGAATTTCTGGGTTTTAGAGAAGCCTGAACTCCTCCTTTCTCTCTTCATCTTGTTTTTCTGTTCGATCATCTTTCTGATTTTTCTGGACATGAAAGCTATTTCCTCATCTGATTCATCATCAGATTCTAGCTTGCTGTCATCGCCATGAAGTGCCAAATTCTTCATCTTTGATGTGAGATTAGAAGTAGAATTTGCATGGCTAGCTTTTATCTTGCCTTCAAACTGCTCCAATTCAGCAAAACCACTTAGAGTGTCCATTGTATCAATTATTGGAGAAGATTCTAAGGTAGTGACCTTTGGTTCATAGATCCACGGAACAGCACTAATGATTTTCATATTGATCTCTTCTTGTGGAATTTTCTTACCAAGTAAAGTGAGATCATTCATAGTGATTTGGAACTTAGCTTGAGCATCCTTAATAGATTCACCTTCATTGAGCTTGAAATTACCATACTCGTTCATCAGCTTGCTGAATTTAACCTTCTTTAAAGCTTTTGAACCTTCATGACACAATTCAAGAGTGTCCCATATCTCCTTTGCAGAAGTATATGAAGAAACTTTGTCACTCTCTTCAGGACATAAATCAGTCATGATAGTGTTTATAGATCAGTTGTTGTAAGCAAACTTGATCATCTCCTTAGTAGTGAGTTCATCTATATCCTTTTCTTTACCATCTGTAGTGAGAAACTTGAAAGGACCTTTTTCTGTAACTCTCCACTCCATGGGTTCTTTGGCCAGGTGCTGCTTCATTCTACCTTTCCACCAGTTGTAGTTTTCTGTGCCAAGTAGAAGAGGTGCCCTCGAACCTGAGCTTCTCATTCGATATTTGTCAGCCATCTGTTCTATAATTTCCTATTACAGAAGATATTAGTATAGCCTGCTCTGATACCAAATGAAAATGCACACCTATATAGGTGTTATGGCTAACAATGACCGATTTTAATTTTACCGAGTTGATTAACCTGTCAGCTAGCTAAGTTAGATTAATGGACACTGTCAGCTAGCTGCTATATGCAATGTAGTACAGAAAAAGTAAATAACACAAGATCTTTTAGCCAGGTTCGACCCCTAATCCCCTATGGTCTACGTCCTGATCCCCTACCAACTGGTAAAAGAGAATATTATTAATCAAATCAAACCACGATTACAGATTACAATAATATTTCACCCTTCATCCCTTGCAATTGATTCTAGTTTGTTGAAACCCCTGTTCCACTGAATTAATCTGTCCTCTAAGCACTATACTACCCTAGTACAGCCTTCTCTAGCCTCTAGTTCCCTTGAACCCTGTTTCACAAACCTAGCAATCCAGCCACAACTTGATTACAACCAAACGATTACAAGTGAAAGAAATTACAACTCAAACTATAAGTTTCTCACGTATATATATACATATATATATATATATAAATATATATAATACTAAAGCTCAAAGATGTTTGCTAAGAATGTTTTGAGTTTGAGAAGAAGTGTGTATATGTTTTGCAAATCAGTATGTCTTCACTTGGTTAAGAGAAAAGTCATACACACACACATGTATTTATATGAATACTTATATTTGAATTTACAAACCTAAACTAACGTTGGAATTACAACGTTCAACTTGATTAGGCTAATTCAAATGACAAATATTCAGAACTACGAATATTGAGGTTTGTTGAAGATAAAATATACGTTTAAAAATAGTCTCAATATAAGTTTAATACTAGATAAGAGTTGGTTAGATAAAAGATAAGGTTTAGTCAAAATCTAACTCTTATTAAATAGGAAACTGAACGTAAATAATAAAATATATTTGAATGATATAAAACTGAGCTCTAAGATAATATATAATCATATATATATTAGATAAACTCGTACAAGTAAGATCCTACAAAATCTCCATGAAATTCGGACTTCCTTGTAAATCGAAATATTTCTGCGTTCCTAGTGACAGCTCGCTGATACAGAATATTTCTGTGCTGTCAGCTTCCTAAAACGCTCTGTTTTCCTGCTTTCAGCTTACTGTCAATGTACTTAAATATATTATACTAATAAAACATATCAGTAAGCTAATATCTGCAAAACCATGTTAGTACATGTATACGAGCTTGCTATTTTATATCATATACAAGATTTCAGCTTGCTAACAGTGTGATTATCAAAATCTAACAGTGTTGAAGTTATATTTTTTTGGTTAGTTTTTGTTTTCCACTTGTATTTTTTGTTAAATGATATGTAGGTTAAAGTTAAATATTTTCTTACTTACAAATATATTTAAAATTATAATATGTATTTAGTGAAATAAAAAAATTCATCTTTAAAAATATGAAATTTATTTATTATATTCTGATATACGAATTAACTTTAAATTTTTCAATGGAAAATTAATTTATATATTGTTAGGAATTTAAAAACTTTTAAAGTAGGTATTGTATTTATTTTAAAAGTAATCTTTATTTAGTTTTGCATTTATTATATACATTTAAAAATTAAAATGGCTTAAAAGGCTTAAAATTATACCAAACTTTTTGCAAGTACATTGAGGTTATATTTTTTTTTGGTTACTAATATGGTTTAAATATAAAATACTTTTAAAATTGGTATTAGTTTGTTTTTATAATTAATCTCAATTTAGCTTTTTAGGTTCGCTTTTGAAATAAATTTGTCTTATGAGTTATTAATGTATTTTTATTTAGTTAGTACTTAATATAATTAGATTGTATATATAAGATTTTTTTTGCGAAAATTGTATATATAAGGTTTTGAATGACTTTAAATATAACATATTGACAATTGTTCATTTGAAATACAGCTATTTGAAATTAAGGTTTGCAGTTATTTTCTAAATATACTAAAAAATCCCTTGCAGTCTGAAATGATTTTTTTTTACAAACATGTTTATTTATTTGTTAAGTGACAACAAATTCAATTAACTAAAAATTTTAAATTCTAATTAACAGAAGCTATTTTGAAAATTTAGAATATTATAGAAATCTTTCAACTTTAAAAAATGTCGACAAACCGAAACTTTTTTATATAATTATAAATTATTGAATATCTCATGGTAGACAACATTCTTTGTCATTCCTTGATCTGGGTGACCACTTAGCTCACAAACTATATGAAGTCCGGTTGGTGAGGTAACTCTCGAAACAACTACATAAAATTGTTTGTGGCCAAAAACTGGTTGAAGAAGGAAAGTCCCACATTTTTAAGAGTTTGCCCCTGACTTTTGTTGATCGTCATTGTATAAGAAAGAGAAACATGAAATTGAACTCTTTTGAATACGAATGGTAGTGTTGAATCTGTAGGCCTCATACATATTCTTGATATGAAGGTATTCTTCCCAATATGATTTCCTGTATTTATAATTCCTTCAATTACCTTGTCACATAGTTGTGTTATGATGAGTTTGGTGCCATTACAAAGACCTCTAGCCGGGAAAATATTTCTGAGGAGTACAATTGGAGACCCAATTTTAAGTTGTAACACATGCATGATTTGGAACACCTGCAAACTTCATAGAGTTTAAAAACTCTATTGGGTACATATTTGCATGAGATTAATAATTTACAGATCTGTTGCAAATTGAATCGTAGCTGCGATATATCCTGCATTCCCCTATAAAATTATGTAACTAAAATAATG
The DNA here is from genome assembly GCA_028671895.1 of Oenanthe sinensis. NCBI lineage: Eukaryota > Viridiplantae > Streptophyta > Magnoliopsida > Apiales > Apiaceae > Oenanthe > Oenanthe sinensis. The sequence goes on along the minus strand of CM053803.1, from coordinate 28,387,902 downwards.
ATCATATAGGATAAACAAATTTTTTGGTGTTAGTTATACAGTTAAATAATATTTAAAATATATTTATATATGAGGGATGTTGTAATTATTGTGATTACCTGGTGTTAGCTTTAATACCTCTGTATTTATGATATCAACATCTTCGTTCAGTAGTGTGAGGATGACTTGGTCTGTAAAATAATTTAGGTCAGTATACCTTGCACATATATCAGAGTATAATGTATTAATGATTGCTTTTTCCCATCTTCACATGCATCAACACGTAGTTCCGGTGGAATTTCAATAAAATTACATTTACTTGAACCATGTATTGGAATTGTTTCTACTTTCCCATCTCTAACACTGATTACCCATTCTTTGTACGAAATTGGAAATTCTCCAACTGTTACCGTGGGAACATTTTCTACAATTCTCATATTTTAGTCCAATTTGAAAATAGTACAATGTTTCCATAAGTATGACTTACTAATGGATGCCATGACTATTTCTTCTCTTCTTTTTTGAGGTAAATCAGGTAGGATTTGCCAAAAATAATCCCCAAGTAGAACTGTTTTCCCACCAAATAGTTTTTCTAATTTTTTTGGATCATGGCATTGCATTATGTCATGAAAACTATGATCAATAGCCTCAAATACATACTTGTGATTCATTGGTGCTTCATCCCACAATACTAAATCAGTATGAAATATTAACTCTGCTAAGAGAGAATTCTTAGATATGCCATATGTGACATTTTCGTAAATGTTTAATGGGATCTTAAATCTTGAATGAGCAATTCTACCACCTTCTATTAAAAGAGATGTAATACCTGATGACACAACTGCTAATACAAATTTTTCCTCTGATCAAAGGGTGGCAACAACTATTTTCCATAGAAATGTCTTACATGTACCGCCGTGACCGTATACAAAAAATAACCGCCCTCTTTTATCTGTCACATTTTTAGTCAGTACTTGATGAATCTTCCTCTATTTTTCATTTAACATTGAGACTAATGTCTGACTTTGTTGTTCAAGGATATGTCTGTCATATATATACTCCTCAAATAAAAGTGTATTCTGAGTTTTATGATAGAGTAATTTGTCAATTATGGGTAACTTGGGGAAATCAATCAATGACTTTCCTGCTTTAAAAAGTTACAAGTCTACATCATATAAGGTTAAAGAATGGAGCTCCTCAGTACTGATTGTAAATTTATGGTGGTATATTTTTTCTAATGAATATATTCCATATCATCTGACATAAGTGTCCAATTCTTATCCCATAACACACGCACATCGGAGACATCACAAAATAAGAGGATCGTAACAAAAAAAATTCTCAGTTGTGTACATGTTTGGTGCATAGATACTTCTTGTATTGCCAAATGCCAATCATCATCACTCCCAAGAATATCATGGTGCAAACATGCATCCTTATAAGAGTTTTAAACCACTTCATTGACTATTTTCAAATCCTGGAATGAAGTTTCTCCATAAACAAAATTTAGTAATAGTCTCATATAGAATAATTCACCAGCAAAAGGTTGAACATAGATTAATCGTCCAATCACAGCAATATCTCTTTTTCGTGGGATCTATATTTTACCTTGATTGTCTCATCGGAATTTTTCAGGAAATTCAACATAGGTTAAATTCATTCCTTGTGAGTATTGTTCATTCGCTTGGAACCATTGAACAAACATTATGCCATCCACATGATTTCTTCTTAAAATTGATGTTAATGATTCTTTTTCATTGTAACAAATATGCTGCTCTTTTTCCAAATGGAATATTAACTTCTGAATAATAGGTTTTTGATAATGAATCGTATAATCAAATATGTGCCAACATGCCTCACATAAAGACAAATATCTACATGCCAAGTAGTTTTTTATGTCATCATTATCATTTCCACTTGAATCATTTGTATGTGGTTGGCCTCTTTTTCAATCACCATTGTTGCATGATCAGGACCTTTTAGTACATACTTGAACATGATTTTATGAGTTTGCCTTGATGACACCATTCAACATTTATATGTGCCTGATATTTGACTAACATTCCTCGATTATATGGTACAATGAACCTATAACACAATAATATAACTTGTTAGTGATACAACTAATATATTTTTTAATTTTTTAAGAATTACACATTTTCAAATTGTTTAACATAAATTAGATACATGTTGTCAAGTTCTACTCCCTTGCGTTTTGTTGTCCTACCGTCATTTCGTCGCATGTACACTGGATAACCATTTGAATCAATTATTGTTTGAGCACTAAAGTCTTTAGCAAAAAAACTTGCTACATTTTTTATGGCCTTCTTCACCTTTCATGTACGAACAACTTGGATTAATCACACCGCATGAACCATGAACCATGAATGTAGATACAACTTCATAACATACTGGATCAGTTTCTTTGTCTGGTAGTTTTGCAGAAATTATAGTGTCTATATCTTCTGTAGAATGGCAACGGTCAGATTCAGCTAACCAAAGGACTATGTGCACATGTGAGAGTCCTCTCTTTTGAAATTCAATTGTGTAGGCAACTGAAATATAAATTTTAAATGTTAAACAATGTAATATGATTATTTACAATATCTATTATACAATGCTACTAAATCTTGTAATGTATTGAATTTTATTTTCGTCAACAATGTAAGAATGTAATAAACTGTTATGACTCAAGCTTATTTTGTGTTGGTGAAATCTGGTATATTTTATGTTATTTTCCTTTAGAGTATCTTAACTATAAACATAAAAAGAAAATATTATTTGGTTCTAAAATTTTATGTAAGTTATATTCGTAAAATTATGTTAAGAATGTAATTGTGGCATGAGAAATAAGTCTGTTCATTAGTTAATTTATTTATTTATAATAAGGAGTTTAAATAATACTTAACACTATAGTTCTATTACTTAGGCCATGATATACATACAATTAATATATAGTCATACATGTTAATATTTTTGTTTTTTTGTTAGTGCTTAAGCTAGCGTAATTCTTCTATGAATATGTATAAAAAAAATTCATACAATGAGAACAATATGTTAAAAATAATTAACATGTATATATAGAATAATACATACAACTTGAATGGGGATTACGTTACCTCCAATGGCTTTGCCAAGGACGTGATTTTTAGTCAAGTCTTCTGAAAGCATGTCAAGTTTGATCTTAAATACTTGACATATAATATCAGGCCTAACATCAGGGGTTTGGTTAGAGATTTTACCACATAAATCTTTAATTTCTGGCCATGCTGGATTGCATGTGAAAGTAATAAACAAATCAGAGCTTCCTAATTTCCTACAAACTGCCATGCAATCTTGATATTTTGCTACATATACCGTGGACTCCCCGTGAATGAAGTTGGTAACATAATACGCTTTCCTATGGATTTAGCATCTGTATCACCATGATTGACATAATCTACAATATTATTATACAGCCCTCAAAATCTCTTGATGCTCTTTCACCCATAATATTTTTCCGTGTTCAATACATGCATATGCATCAACCACATACTGTAAGAATATTCTTCCTCCTCGAATAATGGTGTGACCTTCATTCTTACGTTGTTGAAGTCGATAAGCATAATATGCTCTCATCGATACTTTGTCTCTTTTGGTTGGTGTATGATTGGAAACACCGTGATGCAATATATATGTGCGAAAACCATCTTCACCGTACGGAAATAATAATGGATAGTGCAGAGCCATGTAACTTGGATTAAGTTCTGAAATTCTCCGTAAACCACCCCCTTGTATTCCAAAATAATGTCTCTACTATCATTCAAGTTATTATTAGGGACTAATGCTGCAAATTCTAAAGCATTTATTGGGTCAGTGCTCTCACGACCACCTGTATCTCTATTTGCAACCAAACAAATTTTAAAAGATTTATAATCTGGTTCTTTATACCGGTCACGAGCTTGGTGGTAGAATTTCACTAACTCATTCTCACAATCCAACATCTTTGCAAGTGGTTCAACTATTCTGATGTCTAAAGGCTGTTGACCATTTGGAAAATTTAGACGCCTCTCTAATTCTTGTTGATAATCAAGCATATAGATTTGTGAATACACAACGTTTAAATTATCATCCGGAAATAAAGAGCCTATTTGATGATACAGGTCTCCGTATACACAATAGATGAAAGGGCCACCATCATGATTATACGTGTTATCTATTTTTTCACATGTAGATGTAGAGGCAAATACATTATTGTACATTCGAGCATTCTTGCAGAATAATTTGCTTAACTGGTCAGAACCGTCTAATAAATTCTTTAACTCTGGTGAAGTCTCTCGCAACTTAGGCAATTCCACTTTTCTCTCACTACAACATAGTGAAAATCCCTAAGAATTTGTTAGTTCTTGTTGTTTTGTTTTCTCGTATTTCCACATTATTGCATCACAATGCCTGCACTGTTGGTCAGATAATCCTATATTTAAAATGGAGTTCTCTGTTGCTGCATTTAAATAATAATAACTATTTTACCCACTATAATATATTTTGAAGACAAATTAGAAAGGTTGTGAGTTTTACAAAAGTGACTAACCAAATTCTGACTTTTTAGCATTGATTTTGTTCCTTGTTCGCGTGCTAACTTCAGCAAATGCTACGAGAAAGTAGTTAAGAAACTTCATTGAATTTAAATATATTCCATTTTGAAAAGAATTAATTTTAAGGAGGGAAATATGAACTTACCTTTTGTTCTAAAAGATTCTCTTTTAACCATTTGAATTGTTTCTATTTGCACATTGGAAGGAGAAGTATCTGCATCTACAATTTGTTACCATTAGTTTAGAGTTAAAATATGCACAACAACAAATAAGGTAAAGATTATTGTACTCTTTGCATGTCTCAAATAATAAATGTTAGATATTACGAATGTGGAAAATTTTAAAATCTTATCCTTACTTTATAGCAAAGACTATTTTTTTTGCTCGTTGTTCATGACATTTTTGGTTTCGCGCATTCCTCTGCTCCCCTGAATCTGTGGGAAAAAATAATTGAAATGAATAAATTGGATGCCGAATTGACATCTTTTTTAAAAGAGCATAAAATGATGTAGCAATTCAAAACAATAAATTGGTCTATGCAAATGAATAAATTGATATACAGTTTTAATTTTTTTAGGGACTGGTAGTATTTGGATTGTTTTTTCATTCTAGTCAATCAGACCCCTCAATGCATGACTAATACGTGGGAATGACATTTCAATCCCCATTTACATTTCAATCCCCATTTACCATACTGAAATACCATGAATCAAAGCTCCTGATTATAATGTTTGCCCTTTTTAACATATAATGCATGATTTTCTTTATTGATTCGGTTAATTGAGCCCATAATTGATTTGTAGTTATTTCAAAATTTTATTGAAATACTAAATTTCAATAAAAATTGAAGATAACACTACTTGCTTGGTGTCATTTTAAGGATTCTCACTGATATCATCATGCAGACATGTACTAATAATTTCATACTCCAAAGTGCAATTTCTTCTACAATATTTTATTAATTCTTTTCTATGTTGGATACTTGGATTTCACTACAGTTGCTTCTCTGGTGAGATTTTGATAGCCAACAACGCAGCTGCAACTTGTTTACTCAACTTCAAAATTTAGTCCCGAATAATGTTAAAATATTTAGTTGATTAATAGTTTCGGAAAGTCTTGTAAAGTTTGAAACTAACTAAACCTGTGATTATAATTTGACAGGATATTCCAAGAGTAGTTTGCGCAAAGTAAATGAGGTAGGAAAGGGAGGATCTGAGTTAGCTTCATTAATGCCAAGAAGAAATGTATGTCAAAAAAGGAACGGAGGTAGAGACACAAGATAAGGAAGAGTTGGCAGACGTTAAAGAAGGAGATATTATTAACTTATCGGACCTTATTTTTACTAAAAATAGGGATTATCTCATCAGATATAATGACCAGCAGGTGTGTACTATGAATGTGAAATTTCACTGCGCACACACTGACGGATGTACGCGGTTGCATGTGTGGTCATATGAGTATAGGACCTCACTATGGTTTTTATATTTATTACTAAAATTCAAATATCTTCACTACTTATAATTTGACTAATAAATTTTAATATCTTGTATTTTACATAAAATTTATTCTTTAATTTGTTTTAATTTGCTTTATCTATTTCTAAAATAAATATACAATGAAATCGTATCATTTTATATATTATTATTATTTTAGTGTTAATATTGCAACTATAGCTCTATTTCATATTTTATTCATATATTTAACATATTTAAATTTTAAATTTGTTACTAATATTTTTATGATTCAGTTATTTTATCAGTTAGATACATGATTATCTCTGAAACGAAGTCAAGTCATATCTAATAATGTAATATAAATGTAAGTTCACTTGGAATGATATTCTGTTTGCGGTCAAATGGTAATTTGACAACTTCAATACCTTTTTTCCGAGGGAGACGGTGTAGTCGATGTTGTTTATTTCGTTCATTCCTTATTTCATATGTTACTATGTTATATTATTGACGACGACGTTTGTTACCTTGAATTCTCTTTTCACTATTTAGACAATCTTGGATCTCTGACACTTCCCTGGTGTGACTTTGATAAATAATATAACCTGCAAAAAACATATTGTTATATTTTCTTGTGCTCTGGGCAATTACAAATGTATGGATACATGTTCGGTCCACACCTCAAATATAGATCCCTATTTAAATCATTTATGGTTTGTACAATTTCTTCATAGGACATATTGTGTGTTTTTGCTTGAAACAATTAACCCAGTCAATAAAGTATACGGTGATAAGGCATAACAGCTATTATTTACTCTAAAATGCAGAAGACTTTGAAGCAATTAAAAAAATGGAGGAAGGCGTAATTTCTTACACACATATTCGGGTTACTTAGATGATTTTTATAAATATAAACCATTTTGTGCTTGGAGGTAGAAACTCATGTCATTGACTTTGTTTTGAACTATCATCAAAATTATTTACCAAAACAAAGTTTCTACCTATAAATCCTTCACTGATAGTTCAAAACAAAGTCAATGACATGAGTAAATATATATATATATATATATATATATATATATATGAACATTACTTATATTTTATAGAGATCATATAAGATTAGCAGTGAAGGAGATATAAGAATATTAATTTGTAGGGATTATATAGCAGCTAACTCATTTGAGATTATTTTAGTGAGAGGAAAAAAATGAATACTGGGGATCCAAAAAGTTTTACTATTTAATAACTACTTTTATTGCTTCCATTGAAAATATTATATGAATATAATTCAAAGAATATGAAGCTATTATTTTGAAGAGTAAAACATATCAAAATCGGTTTTCAAAAGAATATCAAAATAATTAAAGACTTAATCAATTATAATTTGTAAACGTGAATTTGCATAGCATTTGTGTAACAAGTCTTCTCTTGAAACAGCTTTGTTTCAAAAGAAAGAACAAAATATTAAATATCACTATATCTTAAAATGTAAATGGGGGTCAACACCCCTTTTGGTTCACGGAGCCATGTAAATTCCGGTGAGCATCCGCTGTTGTTTTAGTCCGATAATGTTGTGGGAGGGTTTTCTAATACTAAAAAACTTTAACCAGTTTTTTTTGAATAAATTGATTTATACCCTTATAAATAAGTAGATTTGTTTTAAAAAATTTCCGGAGAGTAAGCCATTTGGTACCAGGGTTATGTAATCTGTTCATCTTTAATAATTTCTTAATTTCAATTAATTTAAAATTTTATTAGTTTTCATACGAAAAAGTGTAAATTGAATGATGATTCACGTTTTCTTACCGGAATGACCTTCTTGTAAATCAGTCTTGATGAGTCTTCTAGTAAATTTTTAAAAATAATATAAAATACGGTGCAAATTCACACATGCGATGCATGAGTTTTTTTTAAAAATAATTTATAATAATTTTATAATTAAATTTATTTATTTTTAGAAAATTTATATTTTATTCAATTTTAATATCAAAATATTATATATTTTCTTTTAAATTAGTTATTAATATTGATTAATAATCAAATCTTGATCATTTTATTTACAAATAATGCTTAAGAATAATTTAAATTATTTTTTTATTCGCGGGCAAGGGAACCTTGAACAATTAATTAAATAACAAAATATTTACTCTTTTACCGATGACGACCAAACCACATGACATTAACTCATTTATTCCAATTATATATAGAATATAATTGGTGTCCATAAGAAATATAATTCGGAAAGCAAATTAACCGTGGAACATTTAAATATAAATAGTACCACTTTGTCACACCATTTCAGAAAGTATATTTGGATAAACCATACGGGGTAGTAGTATATAGTAGTACATCAGAAGATTAGCTTGATTAATTTTAAAGGTAATTCGTGGATTTGCTAATAATCATTATGTCTAATTAGATGTTGGAACTTAATAATTAGTATATTTGTAAGATGATTTACATATAAATCCCACGAGTGGAGTAATGATTTACATGCTGAAAGTTCCGAATTTAAATGAAAAGTATTTGGAAAAGCTAATTATAGTGTTTCCAATAATAATAATAATATAAAATGAACAATGAAGGTGTTTACACCTAGCAGAAAAAAAAACAATGAAGGTGTTTACCAACCTGCATCATGAACTTGTTGGCACTTTATTTTTAAGCAATATTGAGCTTTTTTTTTAATCATGGAGTCCGATCTCACTTTTTAGTGGTTAATATTTGACCTATTTGCATCAATTATACATCCCTAGTTTCAATTAATTTCGACTGGAATCGGTCAATTTTAACTGAAATTTTATGTGCCATTTAGTATCCAAGTTTTGTTTGAAGGCATGCATGAGTTGAGGGTAGAAAATTGATTTTTAAAATCCTTCCCGAAAAATATATAACATATTTTAATTAGTAATGTTCATATATATATATATATATTTACTTGGCTAAAATGATTTACCTTGAAAACTTACAAATTTTTTAAAATGTTAAAATTAATAAAGGATATGTAAATAAATTAATATTTACCTAAATTTTTATTATGATTGTGCATCATTTATTTTCATTTTTCTATTATGGTTCCACAAAATTTAATAAAAATTTGTATTATAAAAAAAATTATTTTAAAATTAACCTATTTTTACAGAGAGTTCATTATTTTAATAAATAATAAATAATAATATCATAATCTATGATTCAAAAAACTTCTTGTAAAAAGATTTGACAGCTATAACACTTCTCGCATGAATTAATCCCCCGGTGGGACATTTTTTGGTGGGCAAACAAATCTACAAAGACACTCTTGACATTATTTGAAATTCCAAAATTGTGGGACAAATGTGGCATAATTTAAGTGGCTGAATGTTAGATACAAGTTTCAAAATTGGGCATTTATTCGACGGCCACATCAACTTTCGGCAACGGCATCCCAAAAATAAGTGGAAATGCCATAGTCTAATCGGGAATATTAGGCCATTGGCATAAATTTGAGAAGAAAAACAAGAGGAACATTTCTCCGAAATTGACATTTTAGAGAGTGATTGCGGAAGCATGTTAGGGAGTGCATGTGGGATGCCCACTATTTGAGATTTGGGAATATTTTTAAAAATTATTATGCTGAGAAAAAATATTGGTAATTTTTTTATTATTGTTAATATTTGTTAATTTGAGTATATTTTGATATATAATATAAAAAATAATATTTTTGTGGAGATTTTCATAATAAAACCTATTATTACTTCGTGTAAAAATTGAAAACAGTTTTTTCAAAAGGATGAGAATCCTGTTTTATAAGAAACAGCTTCGTAACATTGATTTTAAATTTTATAATAATATTTGGCATATATTTCCTTAGTCTCAATTTACTTGTATTGTTTGACTTTTTTCAGCCAAAATAATAAAACTTCGATTGAAATTTACATCTATTATATAATTAAAAAAAATTATATTATTAAAAATATATATATCATCTACATTAAAATGTAATTTTTATATTTTTAAAATTATAAAATAATAATTAATAATTTATATTTAAAATTTAATTAATTTGAGCATAAAATGTTAAACAATTAATTTGAAACATATGTACTATAATTTTACTTGGACAATGTACACAATATTTATATTGTATATATAGTTGAGTGGTAAGATATGCAATATAAATATATTAAATAGAATAAAGTTCCTCAGATTATCTCAGCAAAATTACCTACATAAGATGCTAGTATTTTTTAGTGGATGTAATTACAATAATAGCCTCATGTATTTATATATTTTTTTTTGTAAACTCATAAAAGTTGAAAATTAATCTCTATATTAAATTAACCAATCTTTTCTGTTAGATACAGAAGAATATTTATTAATATACATCTGTCGATTCAGATTTCTTCTATATATAACATACTGTATAGCACTAAAGGTTAGAAATACTATTTAAATAAATTGAATCGAAAGCTATAAAATATATTGGACATCTGCTCAGAACTTGCCCGTCAAAAAACAGGGGCTCCGAATAGACCGGGGCCATTGGGCTCTAGGCTGTAGTTTAGTATTTGGAGGCCCATAGATTAGTGACTGAAAAGAAAATTACTTTTTAGGGAGGAGAAAATTTATTTTCAAAATTATGTTAATTAATATAGAGAAAACTTAGTCTCTACAAAAATATCGCATTTTAGGCCTGAGAAACTATTTTTTGCTTAAGTGAATAAATTAAATAAATTTTAAATGCAAGATAAAGATATATACACTCCTGTAAATATAAGTAAAGAAATCACTAACAAAAAATCTCCTAATTTAAATGAGTGGTTACTCAATTAAATTAATATCATTTTTCTAAAAGAAAGTATCTTGTAATTGAAGGAAAAAGTACCTCTTTATTTAACTAAATAATTATTTATTTATATAAAGTAAGCTCTTTTTTTAAAAAGTCTCTTTTAATAAAAGAAAAAAAAAACTTCCTCACTAAAATAAAAGATTACTAAATATATAAGATAAGACAAAAGATGGAAATAATGCCAACGCGGACAACAAATGGAGAACTGATCTAACCAGAAGATTTAATGTTTTCGTTTAATTCTGACAAAAAAATGTTTTAGTTTAATTTTATTTACCGATAAATTGTGACAAATAAAATTAACTTAAACAAATGGAGTTCTGAAAGGCCTACTCACATAAGGAGATCAACAGAAAATTCATGTTGATACTACCAACGCACGTTGAACACAAAATCTCTGCAATTAGGGAGCAAAGTGACATAAATGACATGTCTATTGAAATTATATATGGAAAGTTAAAGACTCATGAAATGGAACAGGTGCAAAGAAAAATCATTTATGATTCAACGACAGTTGATATCAAGAATACAGCTTTGTTGAAAACTACATCACTTGTAGTCAAAGATTTTGTTAGTACAGAGACCAACACATAAAAGTCTGTAATTGAGAAAGAAGAGATTCTAGAAGCTGAATTTACAGAAGATATTCATCTTCAGGGTCTTTTAGCAAAGGAGGTTACAAGACTAGAATGGTAGGCCGTAGCAAGTTTAAGTGCTACAACTGCAATGAATCCGGACATTTTGCTACAGAATGTCGGAAGCCTATGCAAGGAAAGGAAAGAAAGGAGTCGTATGATGAACTGAAACAAAACTATGATGCGCTGGTAAAAAAGCATCAGGGTAGAGCTTATATAGCCGAGAGAAAAAGCTGGGATGATTATGATAATGATGAAGAAGAGACATATGGAAATGTTGCACTTATGGCAGACTCTTCAGAGGCATTACCTCAGTCATCAAACATATAATTTCTTTCCACAGTTGAAATATCTAATTCTGATTACAAGAAAACTGTAGAAGATCTTAGTGTAGAAATGTTTAATAAACACACATGCATACTAGTATCAGAAGAAGAAAATGTTAAACTAGTTCTAAGGAATAAACTGCTAGAGGCTAGAAATGAAGAACTAGAACTTGCATGTGTTAATTTAGAAGATCTTAGACAGAAGGTAGAATATCTACAGAATAGAGACAAATGAAACCAAGAAATAGAAACTACACTTAGCAATAAAATTTTTGAGTTAGAGTTAAAACTTCAGGCATATAAGAAATCTGCTAATCTAGTTAAGGAGACAATAGATAAACAGATTATAGGTCAAAAAACTGGTATAGGATTTGACTATGATAAAAAGGCATGAAAGAGACATGATGAATAAATTACTGAAGAAAATCCTGTGAAGCAAGACATTCCACATGTGTTAAAAAATGTCCCTAAGCCCCTATAAAAGAAGTTTTTCATCGAACCCATAGATGAAAAACATATCACTATGAAAGAAGAAATCCTTGTTGAGGATAAAAGAAAGAGGAAAAAGATAAAGAGAAGTTGCCTAAGAAATCTGTAAAAATTGAAGAACCTAAGAAACAAATTAAAACTGAAATAGGCAACAAGAATGAAAAGAAGAAAGCTAACAGGAATGTCTAATTGTTACATGTCTAATTGTTTACGTCTAGTTGATTATATTTTAATTTATCGATTTGTATTTGAATTTTATAGAATTCCAGTCTTTGATTAGCAAGATAATATACCAATATTGATGTGTATATGGTTTTTCTTGGAATTTGTATTGATTTTTCCATTATTGTGTATTACTTTTGGTGTTTTCACCTTATGTTGTACACTATGCATACGTTTGCTAGTGCCTAATGCATCGATTTACATATTAGTCTATTAGGTAGTATTATCTCGAGTCTCCCTATTCATCATCTCCTTACTTAGCCTCCATGTTTAATCGTTAATTGCCATTTGGATACAATTCTTAGCCCCTCTATTTGATCAATAGTTTGTGAATGCACCTAAAGGGGGTGAATAGGTGTTTTAGCTGACTATATCCAATTTTAAAGTATTACCAATCCGTTATAGCTGACTGTAATGTGGACAATCTACTGTGCCTTATAAAACTGGCTTACTGTTTTCAATCTGTAAATAATTATAACAGGCTAGAATGAATGCAATACAGAAAATAGATAAAAGTTATATGTAAAAGAGGCACACGACGTTTAGCCAAGTTCGACCCCTATTCTAATGGTCTACGTCCTGGTCTCTTACCAACCTGATAAGATAATATATTATTAATCAATTATAAACCAATTACAAGAGTAATAATATATCTCCCTGTTCCCAATCACTATAGTGGCTTGTAAAACATAATGTAACATACAATGTAATCGAGGATCTGTAACTCAACTAAAAGTGAAAGACTGGTAAATAATATTATTGTAATCACAGGAATCTACAATGAAGATCAGACAACTATATGTATCAATGTATTTTATGGAATATTGAAGATCACTGAAAGAAGTTCATTACTATGTTCAAGCGTCAGTGAAGAATAAGTCATTCAGTGTTTCAGAAAGTAGTGAAGATAAAGCAGTCAGTGCCAAAAGATTTCAGTGAAGACCAGAAGAAATAAAGGAATACAACAATCATGTCAATTGATTTAATGGAGAATATGAAGATCAATGCAGTGTTAGTCATTTGTGAACCAGACCAGTGCACTAAGTGTTAGCACAAAGAATTTGATTAATATATTCATTATACAAGAAGAATTAACAGAAGCCAAGTATGCAAGGATTTGTCTATAGTTGAAATTACTCTTAAGTCAATGTACAAAGGTGAAGAATTCGACACTTGTCTATACATGGAAGAGAAAATCGACACATAGCTTCTAGTATGCCAAAAAGAATCTAAGTCAATTCTACATGGAAGAAAAATCGACATATACCTACACAAGGGAGTAGAATTTGACTCATAGATTCTTTGAATGATGTAAAATATTCTAAGGCACATACTAGCGAAGAAAATTCGACACATGATTAAATAATGGACAAGAATTCGACACATGGCTTCTAAAGATGTCAAAATATTCTAAGTCATTGTACAAGAGAAAATATTCGACACATTTACAAAAAAATCTAAGTCATGTACACATTGGAGCAGAATTCGACACATGCCTTACAAGGCACTTGAGAATTCAACACATAGACTAGATGAATGATAAAAAAGATTCTAAGGCAATGTAGAGGTGAATTCAAGTCGACACATGTATCACAAGGGGACATAATTCGACACATGTTCATTCTAGATGATCAAAAGTATTCTAAGTAAAGTAAGAACATGGTGAAGTCGAGACATACCTCTATAAGGTGAAGTGAAGTCGACACATGGAGTCAAGGGCATCAAAATATCTAAGGCAAGCATACATGGAACTAGGATTCAACACTTACACTTCTCTCAAGACTGGATTATTTTATAAGTACTCTATACAAGGCAATACAATTCGACATATAGAGAATTATCCAAGGGCCAACTCAAGTCAATATACAGGGAAGAATTAGTCGACACTTAGAATTGTATCTCACTTTATTGTAAAGTCTACATATAAACAAAATGTATTTTCATTTTGAATGTAATCAGAACACAACACACACAAATAGATACAACTGAGAGAGAGAGAGAGAATACGCACTGCCATTAAAGCTCATATTTATTTCTTGTTGTGCGATTCATTGTAGCTCATACATATATGTGAGAGTGTAGCGCCTTGAGTTTATATAATACAAGTATATTCCCGAAGATTATTCTTGTTGTTTAGAATCATAACTGTTATATTTATTGCTCACCAAGAACAGATCTATAAACACGAACCAAATCGAAAAACTACCCATATCATATTCAACCGCCCCTTCTACGATAGTTTGGACCTAACAATTGGTATCAGTGCTTTTTGATTGAAGTTACAAATCAAGATCCAAAAAGAGTTTTTCGAAAAAGTGTATTGTTAGATCTAGAAAATTTTATTTTGAAATTTCTTTATGTTCAAATGAAATTCAATTTCGAATTTTTTCAAGATTCTAAATCCATGAATTTTTAAAATCTATCAATCGTCAAGAATTCGAATTAAAATTTTATTTCTCGAAATTTAATATTTTATTCGAATTGATTTTAATTTTTAAGAAATTAATTATTTCTTGAGATTTTAAATTCTTCGTAACCATGAGTACTCAAAAACTTAGTAGCATCAAAATCCCAGCCTTTAACAAAAATGAATACATTCTATGGAAGAAGAAGATGTCCACTTCCATCAAATCAGCTAATTCTCAATACATGGAGATTTTAGAAAATGGACCCTATGTTCCTCAAAAGCTTACACCAGAAACAGTCTCAGATGACGGAGAACGGATTCCTCAAGGATTTACCCTGAAGGAGCCTTAGAGTACACTAACACTGACAAAGAAATAGTAGCA
The DNA here is from genome assembly GCA_028671895.1 of Oenanthe sinensis. Taxonomy (NCBI): domain Eukaryota; kingdom Viridiplantae; phylum Streptophyta; class Magnoliopsida; order Apiales; family Apiaceae; genus Oenanthe; species Oenanthe sinensis. The sequence goes on along the minus strand of CM053803.1, from coordinate 28,372,609 downwards.
TGAGATAATCATCTTCAATGTATCCTAATGGATTCACTGGACACTACAATGCTGAATCAAGTGATCAACTGCACCAGTGCCAAGTAAATGTGGGGTATTATTGATCTGATAATGGAAGGTACTGCAAAGGTGAAGGAAAACAGACTAGATATTCTTACAGCCCAGTACGAGGCATTCAAGTCACTACCCGGAGAGAGTATCACTCAAGTCATTGAGAGATATAATAAATTATTGAATGACTTCTCTCTACACAGAATGGCCTACTCATGTAGAGAGATCAACAGGAAATTTATGTTGACACTACCAGCGCACCTTGAACACAAAATCTCTGCAAGAAGAGAGAGAAGTGACATAAATGATATGTCTATTAAAATTCTATATGGAAAGCTCAAGACTCATGAAATGGTGCAGGAGCAAAGACAAATCATTTATGGTTCAAGGACAGTGGATAGCAAGAATACAACTTTGTTGAAGACTACAACACTTGTAGCCAAAGATTTTGCTAGTACAGAGACCAACACAGAAAAACTTGTCATTGAGAAAGAAGAGATTGTAGAAGCTTAATTTACAGAAAATGCTCAAGCAGGTAATGAAGATGACTTTTACACAATAGAAGAACTTGAACAATTAGAAAACAAGACAATGGCCTATATGGCAGAAAAGTTCAAGAACTTCAAGTTTAGGAAGAACCCTAAGTACAAGTTCAAGAGTAAATCAAGTTATCGTGGTTCCAACTTCAGAACCACATAAAGAATTATCCAAGGGTCAACTCAAGTCAACATACCAAGAAGAATTAGTCGACACTTAGAATTGTATCTCACTTTATTGTAAAGTCTACATATAAACAAAATATATTTTCACTTTGAATGTAATCAGAACATAACACACACAAATAGTTACAGCTGAGAGAGAAACAGAGAGAATACGCACTGCTATTAAAGCTCGTATCTATTTCTTGTTGTGAGATTCATTGTAGCTCATACATCTGTGTGAGAGTGTAGCACCTTGGGATTATATAATACAAGTATATTCTCGAATATTGTTCTTATTGTTTAGAATCATAACTTCTATATTTATTGCTCACCAAGAACAGATCTATAAACATGAACCAAATCGAAAAACTACCCATATCGTATTCAACCCCCCTCCCTCTTCTACGATAGTTTGGACCTAAAATGGCTTGCTACAATCCCAGCAATCCTGAGAAAAATGATTCCAGCTTGCTCTTGTCTTTTGCCTTGCAATCTGTTCATGAACCTTGAATTCCTTGAGTCCCACTCTTGAATCCTTCTATTCCTCGAACTCTTTATCTTGTAGAAACAATACAACTGATTCAAAACAACCCCCTTATTATACACCTAGAACCCTTGCCACTTAGTGATTATAAATACACTTCGAATCAATTATAAAGAAAGAAAGTGTTTACAACTCAAAATATATTCTCTAAATATTAAATTGCCAATATATAACTAAGCTTAGTTTAGAGAAAATCGAATAAGGCTTTTTCAAGAACACGAGTTGCAGTGTATATGATATGTGTTTTCGTAACACCGAATGAAAATATATATACCATTATATACTAATGTATACAATGGCTCTTTGAAAAATACGGAAAGAATGTATCGTTGATAACATAAAATATTTCAAAGGCATAATTATAGGAGTAGAGAGAAAAAAGAATTTGAATTTGAATTGCTCCTATAATTATTAATATGTAGAAAAGTAGTTTTGGTTCGAAAAAGAAAGAGAAATCAAATCAACTACTTCCTAAAATTTAGGAAAAAGTTTTTAATAAAAAGATATGAGCTTAATAATATATTAAAAACATAATATATTAGTGAATGTATACATATATTAATTCTACACAAAATAAGAATATGTTGTGCGACTGTAGATGGAATTCTGTATCATGTAGGATTCTGTTTCAGCAAGCTATTCTAACAAGACATCAAACTGTTATGTTATTATAACTATATCCTGCAAAATATAGTTAAGACATGCAATACAACAGGCTATAATAGTGTAACATGCATAAGTAACAGATATACATTTGTTTTCCCAGTTGCGCAAGTAGAAGGGGGGGTTGAATACTTGTGTGCTTTTTCTGCCTGATTAAAATCAACTCAATAAGTATTAAAAATTTGAATTAAGAACAACGATGAAACACAAAGGTATGAATATCAACTGTTTATTTTATTGATGTATCAAAACAAACTCTCCTAAGGTGTACACAAACCCTAGCAGCTTCTTTGTGTATTTTACAGTAACTCTCTTTATCTCTATGCTCTCTCAAAAACTCGACAATGATATTAGGTTACATAGAATGTTTATATAGAGAGATGCCTATCAACTAATAACAGAAAACAAATTATAATAGGAATAGAATTCCTAATTATTAGCTAACAGTTTCCTTCTGCAATTCTCCTTCCTTCCCATAGCATATCTGCAATACCTTTGGATTTATCTTCAAAGACTTCCCTTATCTGTGATCATTTTCCAAATTCAGCTTTGACTTCATAGACTCTGAAATCTCCAGACTCTGCCAGATTATAGACTCTGATGGACTATAGACTCTGATCATTTCTAGACTCTGACAGATTGTAGACTCCGATAGTCTATAGACTCTAATCACCTCCCAGACTCTGATCTTCATCTAGACTTTGGTTTCACTTTCTACATGAAATCTTCTAAGGACAGGACTGTTGACTAACTAGACTCTGATTATAAAATTTCAGAGACTAGAAAAACTTATTACAAATAAGCTATGTTAAATCCTATTCTAGCATTTTGTACATCATCAAATGAATAAATTTCTAACAATCTCCCCCTATTTATGCTTTATAAAAATTAAGCATAAATCAAGGTTTGATGATGTCAAAACTAAAGAATGATACAATTATTCTAGAACAAAAATTTGTATAAGGAAAAAGAATTACTTCTCACTTGATCTTCTCAAAGGCTGGATTATTATTCAAAAATGAATTCAACATATTCTTCTCCACAGCAGCAAGAGCTTCACCAACATATTTCTTCAATTTCTTCATCTCTTCATTTGAACACTTAATTTGACAGTAAGCAGCTCTCAGATCATTTGTACTACTTTCTTGCTCCTTTAAGTCTCTCAACATTATAACACTGACTTTCCCACTCATAGGCTGAAATTTAAAGTAATGATCCACACCTTCCTGAAATTTAATTTGCTTCTCTTCTACTGGCATGACTTGATCATTTCCTTCAGCATCAACATACTTTAAAGAAAATCTGCCCATTTGTCGATTTGCTTGTCTGTGCAGAGTCAGCTTTCTGTCAATCTCTTTGAACCATCTGTGTGTGACAGCTTCTTTGCTTTTGTTTACTGCATAAAAAATTTGTAGGAGAAATCTAACATATTGTAATTCTTCAGCCTGTTTGAAAAAGATAAAGTTTGACTGACTGATCCATCTTGCAAATCCACCTTCTAAAAAGTATACCAACATCTCATTTTTCACCTTTTCTGTACCTCCCTTTCCTCCTTGCACCTTTCGTTCTAAAACATTATAAACAATTTGAGCAGATACCACTTTGTTCAAGTGTTTTTGTGTAATCTTCTCAAACTGTCTATCTGTCAAGGATTGAGGATCCCTGGATAGAGTTGTTGTTCTGTCAATATCTGATTCTTCAAGACATCCAAGACCTATCTTCTTTTTTGCTCTAAGTTGTAGATTGGATTGATTGCATTTATAGTAAGAAGGTTATTTGACCTCATCAGTGTCTGATTTTTTCTTTTGCCTATCAGAGTTTGGCTTAGACTCTGACTTCCCATCTCCAGTCCCTGACTGGTGTGTTTGAGTTTTAACGACTCCAGATTGCTTTTGTTGCACACCACCAGGATCCCTAGGACCATGAGAACTATCACCATCTTCATCATCATCATCTCTTCCCCTTTTAACTCCCTTTTTAGCTTCCTTGCAAGCCTCGTCCTTATGTCTTCTAGAGGAACCACCAATTTGCTTCTCCCCCTTTTTGACATCATCACCACTAGTGACAGCTAAAAAAATATGTTCAAGGATAGTTGAAAGATTTGCTTGGGCTGCAATAACTGAATCAACTTTGGTGTTTAAAGCTGAAACTGTAGTTTGAAGTTGAGCCTGATTTGCAGTGATATCAGTAATAGCATCCTTGAAAGCAACTTCTTTGGATAATTGAAGGGAGTGAATTATGTCAAACCTAGTACTGAGCAAAGAAGTTGTATTATCAACACCTGTGAGCTTTGTTTGGATATGAGAAATGTCCTTAACCATATTAGCCAACTGTTCAGCAACATTCTCTGATTCAATGTTAACGTCCCCATCAAGTGCCTGATCTTCTTCGCCAGGATAGTGACCATGTTCTTGGAGAAAAGACTTTTTCTGAATGGCCTTGAGTCTCTCAGACTGATTAATCTTCAAAATACATGTAAAGGTTTCTTTATCATCTATTCCTTTCTTTTGTGCAGACTCCCAAGATTGAGGAAACACCTGATCAAAATAACTAAAAGATGGATTCACTGGTCCATCATCCTTAGAAGTCCCATCCTCTTCAACTGGTTCAATCTTGGTAATTGGAGGTGTGGTAGACTCTGGCGGTGTGGTAGACTCTGAAACAGCAAAATGAACTATAGACCCTAACTCCTCCTTAGAGTGATCAGAGTCTGTAGACTCTGGAAGTCTAGCCCTTATTGGCATAATCAAAAGTGGTTCTTCTGACTTCAATTCTGCAGTCTCAGCTTGATTAGTAGTATCATCCATCAAGGCCTCCATGACTATGTCTGCTCTTCTAGCCAAAGAATCCACTAAATGATGCTATGGTCTTTGTGTAAATGATTTCTGTCATCTAGAGCCTCCTCCTTCTTGCCAATCTGCATAATTAACATGAATGAATTTTCATCCATCCCCTGCCCCAACTCATTGGATCAACTCTGAGGAAAATCTTCATCCCAATAAGTGAAGCTAGGTTCAGGATACCCTAATCTCTCATCCTTACAGTGGGGTTGGGCACCCACTCTCTCATCCTCACTCAGGCTCTCTAGAGCCTTATCTACCTCTCCTTTTTCCTGGACCAGTGCCAGCCTCTCAATTATTTTTTCACTCTTTTGGTTAGGTGCACTCAAAGGTCCTAAAGAAGAGGGGTTGAGAGAAATTTTAGATGCTTCAATACCTGAACCACCTTGATGGAGGGGTACCCCTTTAAATGTTTGAAGGGTAGGGGTTTCCATCAAGGGGTGAGCATCAACAGACCCTGAACCCTTACAAGCATCTTTTGTCTTTTCAGAGTCTGTTGGCTCCGATATCCCAATCTCAGGGTCTACCCTAGACTCTGACTGCTTCAGTATGACTTCATTAGAAGTCAGAGTCTGAGTGTCACCATCTTTGACTTTTGGTACATGAGACTCCCCCTCAAGGTGAATAGACTCTGATAGAATAAATTGGTTAAATTCTTCATGAGCATCCATCAGAGTCTGTTCTCCTATATCATTGGGGTTCCCAAATGCATAGTTTTGAGTTGTCAAGGAGGGCCTAACAGCATACTCCTCTGCCCCACTATCACTCAACCTCTGACTAAGTGGTTCTTGTGTGGGTGAGGCAGACTGAGCATCTTTATCACTAGTCATCACTGATGCACTAGTCCCTTCCTCCAACTTCTTGTCAGCTCCTGCTACCTCCTGTGGTTTAACCATTATTAATGCCTCCAAGTTCCCATTTAGAAAAGTCCTTGCATGGATGGCATTGATGGCCTAGGCATAGGTCATATTGAAGGTATCCTGCAGTTCCCTTGCAATTGTTTGATAATGTGGGCCCTTGATTTGATCCAATCTGCTTTCATATGTTGCATAGATATACTTGTTGGTCACATTTCCTACATTTTGGACAAGAAAATCAACCACCTTTCTTGAAAGAGGCTAAATAGTAGAAATCCAATCAATAGTTATCCTGTAGGTAACTCCTTTATCCCAAATTGCTTCATAGTTAAAAACAAGTTGCTCAATCTCAGTTTCCAACTCAGTAACAGACTTTGAGTCTCTCCTTTTCTGGACTTTAAGCTTTTTAGGCTTGTGTTTGAATTGCTTTTCAGAGTCTGGCACACCTAGGGCTTTAAGAACTTCATTATTCCTGCCTTCTATGAGCCCAGCTGCTATAACTTAAAATGAAGAGTTGAATAGGTACCTGTAGAGATTTTTGACCACATCTTGTGCATATAGCTATAGCTCCAATTTCATCCCCTTCCTTAGGGCTGCATAGGTTGTGAGAAGATCCAAGACTTGTTGCTGTGTCTTGTAGAGTTGAGGATCTTCTAATGCTTCCACCAATGGATAGAGAAATAACATAACCTCATCACTTGGAGTAATTACTTCATCAATCAGACATGAGGCTGCATCTACTGGCATTCCTTCCCAAAATGTCTCATGATCATAGTCTAAAGGCATCCTAGACTCTAACTCAACATTAGACTATGGTTCAGGTGTTTTCTTATTTTCAGAGTCTGGCCCTACAGGAGCCTTGTGAGCATTTGTTTCCTGCAAAATAGGGTTAGTAGCAATAGCAGGCTTGTGTGTGTGTGCAGAATAAGCCTTCATCAACCTTCTATACTTTTGAGCAAAAGATTTCTCAAGAGACCCAATTTGAGAATCCTGAGGTGTTTCCCTAGATTTTTCAAAGTCTGTAGCCTTTTGAGAGTCTATAGACTTGGCTTGAAGGTTAGAATCAAGTGTTTTATGAACCTCTTTTAGCAAAGAGAGCCCTTCAACCACCTGTTTCTCTAAAGGATTGAGCTCCTCATCACTTGGCTCATCTATCAGCCTTGTTTGAACTAATTTTCTCTTCTTTACAACTGGTGTCTATTGAGAGACACTAGAGGTTGGTTTCTTTTTGGATTTAGGTTTTGAGGATTGTTTAGGTGAAAAAGATTTGGTTACTTGGGTAGGTGCGCGGGGGCGGGGGGGGGGGGGGGGTCTCCATTCCTTGTTCATGTACCATTTCACCACCAAAAAATGAAGAATTGTAGATAGTAGGTTTATAGTTTAAGAGTTTTACCTACATTACCTGTGGATATGTCATTGCAAGTATAATCATTTTCTTGTCATCAATTCTCTTGATGTCAGAGAAAATCCTTCTTTGTTGTTTATATGCCTGCACACAATAAGCATCCGTCAACCTAGTTCACATGTTAGGAATGAAGTGGTTAAGGAGAATCATAAGAAATCTATGATAGTAGGCTTTCTTCATCCCCTCCTGCACATTGTTTAATTTGGCTCCTATTTGAGTAAGTAACATATCACCAATGTTAATCACTTTGTCAAACAAGAGACTATGACCAATTTGAGAAGTAATGGCAGTAGTAGCATCAAAGCCACTACACTTACCAGTAAAACACTTAGCAAGTTGATCAAAGAAAAAGGATCATTCTTTCCTCAAATATGGCCTAGTTAGCTTACTCATGTGATCTAAACTACCAGAATAACCTAGTGATTTAAACATGTTTTAAATTTCAGCATCAAAAATAGTTTCATCAAAAGGTTATTTAACAGGCAATTTAAACACAAAATTAATTATATCAGCAGTGACATCAAAAGTAAGGTCACCAAAGGTAAACATACTCTTACCTGGTTGATCCTGAGAAGGATCAACTACCTGGGCAGAACTCCAAGCCTGAGAAACAGCTTTCATATGAATAACAGGTGATGCCTTGATAATATAGCTTAGCTCAGACTGCTCCAAGAAGTCCATGACAGGGTAATAATCAGTATCTACCCCTTTCTTGTCCCCTAGTGCTGCAACATGGTTTGTGGTCATGGATTCAAAATCCCCAAAAGTGAATGCGATTGCCTTGGGTTCCCTCATGACAGTTGAGATAGCAGCCATTGAATTTGAGTTGAAAGTGAGGAAAGTGCTTGAAGAAATTTACTAGGGTTCGTGAAGAGATCTGTGAATACTTCTGCCTTAGAAAATAAGTAGCAATTAACAGATGAGTAAAATGTATGAGAATTTTCTATTTTGTTTAAGTTGCATACAATACGCACGAGTCTACAGCATATTACTAGTCAAAAGTAACTGTTACCGCATTTTCAAGTCATTTGAACAGTTTAAACATAATCAGTGTCTATAGGCGCGAATATTAACCGTTTCAGAGTCTAGGTGCCTAAAAATATTTTCAGGGTCTATAGACTCGTCAGAGTCTACAGACTCGTCAGAGTCTAGGAGTTAGACTCTGTCAAGATACAATACTTCAGAAAATTTGTAAGAACAACTAATAGTTTGAGAAATCAGGAACTATAGTTAAAGTACATACCTTGCTTTCATTTAGATTGAACACTTACATATTTAACATACCTAATTCACCTACCAGTTTGAGAAAGGTAGATTCATCAAGTGGTTTGGTCAATATGTCTGCAAACTGTCTGTCAGTTGAAATATAATGAAGTGTCACAGTACCATTCTCAACATGTTCTCTAATAAAATGATACTTGAAATCAATGTGCTTCATTATGGAATGTTGGATTGGATTATCTGCAATCATAATAGCACTTGTATTGTCACAATACATAGTAATATTTGAGAAATTTAATCCATAATCAAGTAACTGATTTTTGATCCATAGAATTTGAGCACAACAACTTCCAGCTGCTATGTATTCAACCTTAGCTGTTGAGATTGAAACTGTTTGTTGTTTCTTGCTAAACCAAGAAATTAGTCTGTTGCCAAGAAATTGGCATTGACTTGTTGTACTTTTCCTATCCACTTTGCATACTGCATAGGTAGAGTCTGAATAACCGATTAGTGAAAAATCTGACTCTCTAGGATACCAAAGTCCAAGTGTTTGTGCACCCTTGAGAAATTTGAAAATTCACTTTACAACTAATAAATATGATTCTCTTGGGTCAGCCTGAAATCTAGCACACAGGCATGTTGCAAACATTATATCTGGTCTACTTGCAGTTAAATATAGCAATGAGCCAATCATACTCTATAGCTAGTGTTGTTAACTTTCTTACCCTTTGGGTCAGATTCTAGCTTAGTGGTTGTTGACATGGGAGTTTTGGCAATTGCACGGTCTTGCATATCAAACTTCTTCACAGGTCTTTCACATAATTTGATTGATTGATGAAAATTCCATCATCATTCTGTTTGACTTGAAGTCCAAAAAAGAAGTTTAATTCTCCCATCATGCTCATTTCATATTTTGACTGCATTAATTTGCTAAACTTTTCACAAAGATTTTCATTAGTAGAACCAAAAATAATATCATCAACATAAATCTGAACAAGTAAAATATCACCTTTATGTTTTCTAATGAAAAGTGTTTTGTCAATGGTACCTCTTGTAAATTCATTTTCAAGAATAAATTTTGATAGAGTTTCATACCATGCTCTATGTGCTTGTTTCAATCCATATAGTGCCTTGTCTAACCTGTATACATGATCAGGAAACTTTGGATCAACAAATCCTGGTGGCTGCTCCACATAGACTTCTTCTTCCAATTTCCCATTCAAGAAGGCACTTTTCATATCTATTTAAATGAGTTATAAATGCAGGAAACATTCTGATAGCTTCCAATTTGGCTACTGGTGCAAAAGTTTCATCATAATCAATTCCTTCCTCCTGAGAGTACCATTTTGCAACTAGCCTTGCTTTTTTTTTTCTTCTAATTATAGTCCATTTTCATCAAGCTTGTTTCTGAATACCCATTTGGCTCTAATAGTTGATCTATCTTTTAGTCTTGGTACAAGTTTTCACACTTTGTTTCTTTCAAATTCATTCAATTTTTCTTGCATTGCAATGATCCAATCAGGGTCTTGTAATGCTTCCTCAATTTTCTTAGGTTCATTCTTTGAGAGAAAACAACTAAAAAGACTTTCATTTTGAGTGGCTGCTCTAGTCTGTACACCACTCTTAGGATCCCCAATTATCAAATCAGGAGTGTGATCCCTTGTCCATTTTCTAGCTGGTGGAAAATTGATTCTTGAACTTGAAGCTCCCCCTAAATTATTGGCATTCCCTGTGTGAAACTCAAATGAAGAAGCTCCCTCTGAATCATTTGTCTATGAGAATAATTCAGAATTTCTTGATCCAGACCCTGTATAGTTAGACTCTGAGAAATTTGACTCTGTTTGTCTAGACTCTGTCTGGGTAGACTCTGAATTGTTTGGAGTTGAATTTTCTGGCTCCCTATCAGATTGTGCATAATTCTGTATTGTATTATGAGTCAATTGAGTCTCTTCAACCTCACTATCTTTATCTATCTCAGAATTTTTCAGATTTTCAAATTCTAATGTTGTAGACTCTGATTCTTCCTGCATTCCTGTAATGTTTTTGTCATCAAATGCAACATGAATAGATTCTATAACAATTCTAGTTCTGAGATTGAATACTCTAAATGCCTTTGTGTTTAATGCATATCCAAGAAAAATAGCTTCATCAGCCTTGGTCTCAAATTTGCTTAAATTTTCTGGATGTACTTTTAGCACAAAACACTTGCATCGAAATATGTGAAAATGCTTCACACTTGGATTCTTGTTCTTTACCATCTCATATGGAGTTGCTCCATGCATGTTAATTAATGTACAATTTCGAGTGAAACATGTTGTACTTACTGTCTCAGCCCAAAAATATACTGATAATTTAGACTCTGCTAACATTGTTCTGGCAGCTTCAATGAGTGTTCTATTTTTTCTCTCCACAACTCCATTTTGTTGGGGTGTTCCTGGTGCAGAAAATTGTTGAGTAATTCCCTTTGATGCACAGTATTCCTCCATGGTTACATTATTGAATTCAGTACCATTGTCACTCCTTAGTACTTTGATTGTTTTCTTTGAATTTGCTTCCAGAAAGTGATATGGTTCATTATGTGTTGTGAAGCTGCATCCTTTGAATGTAGAAAGAAAACCCATGTGTATCTTGTAAAATCATCTATAATGACAAGAGCATATTTCTTTTTGTTAATTGACATTACATTTACTGGACCAAATAAATCAAGATGTAATAAATAAAAAGGGTTCAAAAATTGTGTTTATTGTGTTGCTCTTGAAGGATGTTTTCTTTTGCTTTCCAAGTTGACATGATTCACAAAGTCCATCTTTCACAAAATCAACCTGAGGTAATCCTCTCACGAGATTTTTTTTAACCAATTTGTTGAGGGTTTTAAAGTTGATGTGAGACAATTTCTTGTGCCACTTCCATCTTTCTTCAGTTGAGGCTTTGCTATATAGACATGTGACTTTATTGTGAATGCAATCCTCCTAGCTGGCTTCATAAATGTTACCATGTCTGTGACCTTTGAAAACCACAAAGTCTGTTTCTTGGTTAGTCACAAGACATTGTTTGTTGTCAAAGCCAGTATGGTAACCCTTATCTCCAAGTTGACTTGTACTAATTAAATTGTGTTTCAAGCCATCGACTAGAGCTACTTCTTCAATTATGACATTTCCAAGTACAATCTTGCCATATCCCAGAGTTTTTCCTTTGTTGCCATCTTCAAATGATACTTCTAGGCCAGTCATTTCCACAAAATCTGTAAGCAGAGATTTCTTTCCAGTCATGTGTCCTGAGCATCCACTATCTAGGATTAGGGATATTTTCTTCTCCCTAGTTCTCTGCATACATAAAGTAACTAGTTAGATGTTTTGGGGATCCAAACTGTTTTGGATCCTTTCTTACTAACTTTGGGTGAAACAGGTTTAGAGCTCTTGACTGTTGTTTTACCTGTTTCTTTTATTGCTTTAGACTATGGTGAAGTCTTAACAATATCATACCAGCTTTTATCAATTGAAGATTTTAGCTCATAAAAGTTGTAATACAAATCATGATAGTCTCTACACATAAATAGAATGAAATATGCTACCACAATGATAACAAGGCTTCTGTGGAATGTATTGACTTTTCAGAGTTTGAGAAGGGATAGACTTTGATTTCTTCTCAATCTTTGTTTTGCAGTCTAGAGCTAAATGGTTGTGGTTTCCACATCTGTAACACTTCTTTTTGGGAGCGTTAGGATCATTTTGATACTTGTTGGCCTTATTAATGCCTTCTTTACCATTCCTATTCCTCCTAGTCTAAATAGACTATGATAATTTTTCTAGCCTCTCTTTTAGCTTAGACTTGGACAAGTACCCTATGTTTATGTTTTTCTTAGGCTTATTTATTCTTGTTTCCTCTATCTTTTTGTCAACAACAGGGGGACTATTGACAGATGAGTTTGTGGTTTTAGTCTTTTCTTTAGGGGGCACAAACTTAACAGGAACAAAGGTACTTTTATCATTTGTCTTTTTAATTTGACTAGCTTCATTTTTATCATTCTCAATAATAGGTTTTTTTTCTTGAATCATGTCATAGCCTAGACTAGTAGTTTGACATCTATTATGATTGTTGAGAATTTCTTGAACTTTTCTACCAGAGGCTGTCCAAACTTTAAACTTAATTTTTTCTTCCTCTAGTTCTTTCCTAACATAGTCATAGGCTTTCAAGACTTCAGCGTAATTGTGACTATATTTTTTAGAATCCTTTTTGTATTATTCCATTGACTTCAAGTCATACTCTAGATGATTATTCCTATGTGTCAAAGTTAAATTTTCTTATCTTAATGTAACAGCCCGCCCTTTTCGGGCTATTAATCTTACAAAATCTAAAACAATTATATTTATTAATCCAAAAACTCTATTACAAAGGTCACTATTACCAAAGTGCAGCTAACGATGACGAATCAACAACCAATCTACTCCAAATCTACACTAAAAATTGTAAGTAATGAGTTACACAGCCCAGCAAGTAACCAATCGATCCAACTAGTCGGGCCAAGTAACAAGTAATACATATAACAAAATAATTTTCGATAATACGATAACTATTCACATAACTTTTTGATACACTTTCAAATTCTTGTTCGATACATACAATACAGATAACCACATAAACAACAATAATTCAAAACCCATTATCTATGCCACGACCACTACAACCCGGTGATAAAGGTCCTAAATTTTTAGAAAATTGTACTACAACCCGGTGACTCGATCCTAAGTTCTTATTCTTATTTTCACAAACCATGGCATAAATCAGAGATCCAAAATTACTGTTGACACACAACACATTAGGGTAATACACGTCACTTCAAAATATAATCACTTAGCCCAAAATTTTATAATCAAATATACACATAATTTTGAAAATACCAGAAAGATCGATCGAAAACTTACCTCAACCTCGCAAATCAAGAATTAACAACATCCTATTATATATATTCAATTCTTAGTACCCACTCGCAAACATCACATCTCAAACGTCGAACTTCTTCATAACTCCAATTCTGTCCAGATCTGTATTTTACCTTATTGACCCTCTAAACGATATTTTCTGAAAAAACTTAAAACACGAAAATCGTAAAGAACGAAAAGATCTTTCCAAAAAGTCCAAAATCAACAAATTTCGAATTACGATGAATTTACTACGAATTTTACAAGATTGCTGAGTTGCGTATGAGAAATCCTACGAATTTTAATAACAAAGACGAACAAAAAGAATCAAGATTTGTGTCGAGAGAGATTTATATCTGTTTAGTTTTGGTGGCTTGAAAAGAATACAAAAGAACATGGAGATCTCAATATATATAGAGAGGGCCTACAACAAAACCTACTACGATTCAAATCTTACCAATATTCAAAAACCCGTTATTCTAATCCAATTTTAATTCCTAATATCTATCCAATTTTAAATTTTTTATTATTATTATTAATCTATTTTATTATTCTAAAAAAATACGGGATATTACACTTAACCTTTCACTTTCACTAGTGAGAGATCTACAGTTTACTATCAAGCCATCATTGCAAATATAGCCATCATTTGACTTAGGTCAATCTCTTCATCAGAATTAGAGTCTGTGTCAGTAGACTCTGACTCCTCAACAGCTTTACTCTTTCTTCTTGAATCCTTGATTCTTGCTTCTTTGGGTTCTCCCTGTTGTTCTTTGTCAGACTCCATTAAGAGTGCCACAGATTTTGTCTTTACAGATTTCTTATTCTTCCTCTGTTGCATCTCTAAATCATATGTCTTTAGTCTTCCATACAATTCTTCTAGAATTAATTCATCCAAATTTCTAGATTCCCTTATGGCTGTAGTTTTATTGTCCTACTCTTCAGGAAGTGCTCTCAGAAACTTGGTATTTGTATCTTCAGAATCATAAATCTTACCAAGCATGGCCATTTCATTCAGAAGTTTTGTGAACCTATCATATAACTCAGTAATAGATTCTCCAGGTTTTGCTTCAAAGTACTCATACTCCTAAATTAATAGAGACCTTGCATTCTTCTTGACATCCTTAGTCCCTTGACAGTGTACTTCAAGTTTGGTCCACATCTCCGTGGCAGTTTTGCATGATATGACACAGTTTGTAAGAACAGAATCCAAACTGTTAAAGAGAATGTTTTTTACTTTTGCCTCCTTAAGGACATTTTCCTTGTCCTCTTTTGTCCATTCAGCCTTTGGTTTCTCAATGAAGTGTTCTTCAGTTATTTTGCCTTCCTCATTGATTTGAGGCACAATCTTTAAGGGCACAAAGGGTCATTCACTAATCTTGTCAAGATAGTCAGGGTCTGCAGCTTCCAGATGGTGCAGTATCTTGACCTTCCAGTGGTTGTATTCCTTTCTCTTAAGTATAGGAATTTTAAAATTGTCATCTTTATTTCCAGACATCTTTGATCGATTTTAAACGTTAGGCTCTGATACCAATTGTTTTCCTAGTTGGACAAGTAGAAGGGGGGTTGAATACTTGTGTGTTTTTTCTGCCTGATTAAAATCAACTCAATAAGTAATAAAAATTTGAATTAAGAACACAGATGAAACACAAAGGTATGAATAACACTATTTGTTTTATTGATGTATCAAAACAAACTCTCCTAAGGTGTACACAAACCCTAACAGCTTCTCTGTGTATTTCACAACAACTATCTCTATCTCTATGCTCTCTCAAAAACTCGACAATGATATTAGGTTACATAGAATGTTTATATAGAGAGCTGCCTAGAAAGACTGAATGTTTATATAGAGAGCTGCCTAGAAAGACTTATTACAAATAATCTATGTAAATCCTGTTCTAGCATTTTGTACATCATCAAATGAATAAATTCCTAACAACATTCTCACAAGCATTCTAGCTTGCTCAACTTGTGTGATCGTCAAAATCCTGAGGGTTACAATCTCCCCCTTTTTTATGATTACAGACCTGTTTCAGGAGGCTAAAATGATCCCTCCTAATATAATAATCTCTGCCTAAATTGTTAGTACTACATGGCATAAAATCATTTAATTACTACTAACACATAACACATTTGCAGATATAATAGATATAACCAGTTAGCACATTCTGAAAACAGTTTCTCCCCCTTAATCATTCAAAATGGGAATCCATGCATTAAGCTTTCTGAAAGATAAGAAATACCTGACAATAAGTTGTATACCAGAAATAGCTTATTGTTTATACAGTGCACATACCCAGTTCTCTTCGAATGATTATGAATCTTTCTTTAGGTAGAGGCTTTGTGAAAATATCAGCCAATTGATATTCAGTAGGAACATATACCAGATTTATCTTGCCTTTAGCCACATTATCTCTCAAGAAGTGATGTCTCACATCAATATGCTTGGTCCTTGAATGTAGTACATGATTTTTTGAGATGTTTATTGTGCTTGTGTTATCACAATAAATTGGAACTTTCTCACATTTGATTCCAAAATCCTTGAGTGTTTGAATCATCCATAAAATTTGAGAGCAACAACTAGATATCCTCCCTCAGTTGTAGATAGAGCCACACAATTTTGGCTTTTGCTTTGCCAATAAACTAAGCTTTGGCCAAGAAAATTACAAACACCACTTGTACTCTTTTGATCTGTTTGTGAACCTGCATAGTCTGCATCATTATACCCCACAAGATCAAATGTATTTGTGATAAGAAAGAACAAGCCAAGAGAAATAGTTCCATTTAAATACTTAAAGATTCTTTTAATAACATTCAAGTGAGATTCCTTGGGGTTAGCTTGAAATCTAGCACAAACACATACACTATACATGATATCAAGTCTAGAGGCTGTTAAATATAACAAGGATCCAATCATACATCTATATTTTGTGATATCCACACTTTTACCTGATTCATCTGAAAATAACTTGATGTTTTAAGTCATTGGTGTAGATTTTGACTTTGACAAATTCAAATCCAAATCTATTTAGCAGCTCTTTCACATATTCGGTTTGGTGCACATAGATACCATCTTTGGTTTGCTTGATTTAAAGACCTAAGAAATAATTGAGTTCTCCCATCATGCTCATGTCAAACTCACTGTGCATATACTTAGAAAATCACTCACGAAGTTCATCATTAGTAGATCCAAAAATAATAACATCTACGTATATTTGAACTACAAAGATATCACCATTAAGAGTTTTTATAAATAGAGTAGGATCAATTTTACCTCGTACAAAACCATTCTTAATGAGAAACTTACTGAGCCTTTTATACCATGATCTTGGGACTTGTTTTAAACCATAAAGTGCTTTCTTGAGCTTGTAGACATAATCTGGTAACTGTTCATTTAAAATCGAGGAGGTTGTTTTACATAAAATTCATCTTCCAGCAGGCCATTCAGAAACACGCTTTAGACATCAATATGAAATAGCTTGATCTTCTTGTAGTAGGCATAGGTGTTGGTCCTTGATATTGTGGAAGGGGGTTGAATAAAATATCTAAAATTATCACGGAAATTTAGATTTAAAAATATTATTTTAATTAATCACGAAATAATAATTTTAATGAAATACTGTTCAAGTAGAAGATATATTTTTTTTAATTTGAAAAGTATTACAAAATTAATATGATGAAAAGTGTATATAATTGATAAAGTGTTCTAGAACGATTTTGACATGAATTGTTCGGGTTTAACAATTATATTTCAAACTTGCACATAAATCTGTGAATATTACAATGCATACAAATTTCTGAAATTTGAATATTTTCAATCTTGAAATAATGAAGCCATTCACCTCATATTTATAGAGGTTGAAGCTAGCAAGATTTTTGAATAAAACTTATTTAAAAAATCAAAAGACTTTATAAATAAGCCTGAAAGACTTTTTAAATAAGTTGGGTAAGATTTTTTCTGCTCGATAAGACTTTTGAAAAACTTGGTAAGACTTTTCAGCCGAGACAATGAGTAGAACCTTTTAAAAAGGTCTTGCTGAGATAACTTGGTGATACTTTTTGAAAAGGTCTTACTAAGATAACTCGATAGGACTTTTAGAAAGTCTTACCGAGATAATTCGGTAAGATTTTTCTAAATAGTGCAGCAAGACTTTCTTTAAATGTTAAATAAAATATTATTTTTAAATTAATTAATTCCACCAATTTTAATTAAATAATTTATAAATTAAATTAATTCAGGATTGTTGGTGAGATTACGAAACTGTATGAATAGTAATCGTGATAACTCAACACTAGAACATGACAGGTAAATAATACTACGTCAACACAGAAATCAAGAAGAAATGAAGACAATGCAAATACAGTGAATCAAGACGTTAGAAGAAGTTTTGAAGTCTACTATAGGTCACTGAAAAAGTACATTAATATGTTCATGCCTCAGTGAAGAATAATGTGTAAAGGCTTTCAGGGTTTCAGAAGTGTTGCAGATTCAGTATAGAAGTGCCACAAGAAGATTTCAGTGTAAAGGCATTGATTAGAAATAGACAGTGTTCGAAGCATAGGAATCTAGAAGAATTGAAGACATGGTAAAGACAAGTGTCTAAGTACCAAAAAAGATTCCAGTAAAGTTATAATGTTCATTGACAGTCAATGTTTGAAGCAATAAAGAACTGTGTAAAGCAAAATGTAACGTAAAGTAACATGTAACCGAGGTAACTAACTCAACACTACAAGTCGGTAACTTATATTAAAGTGAAGCACGGAATCGACTGCGAATCATTTATAAGTTGAATATGAAAAACCAAATTCTTAGAGGAAGCTTTGAAGACATTGAAGATCACTGAAAGAAGTTCATTAACATGTTCAAGCCTCAGTGAAAAATAAAGTTAAAGTGTTTCCAAGGTTCTGAAGGTGAAGAAGGTTTTGTTGCAGAGAAAGCAGAAGATTCCAGTGAAATTTAAGAAGCACTTCTTATCATAATGGAACAGGTCAATTGCATAGCAAAGAAGATGTGAAGATCAAGTTCTTGCTAGTCGGTTGTGAACCAGACCAGTTGCACCAATCGACAGCACAAAAGAGGTTGAGAACTGCATCACTGATTCAGAAGAATTGACCAGATACTGAGATGAGTAACCAAAGTGGTATGTGATTAAGCCCAGAATAAATCAAGGTCGAATTAACATGGAAATATTTATTTGACTTGGTTGCAGTGGAAGAAATTATGTTAAAGGGCTTAACAAATTCGAAATATGGCTAAGTGAACAAGACTGCAGAAGCTGTATCCAGAAGTCATTGGTCAAGCTATTTCGTCTTATTCCTATTTTGTCCTATTCACCTATGGTTATTAACCATCGGGTGATTTAATCAAGTTAACTAGAAATGGTGAATATGCACAGCCACTTCCCGATAGTTATTAACTATCGGGTAAAGAAACTAACTAGAAGGAATTTCCAATTCTTGATTAACCATCGGATAAAAGAATTAAATTGAATTAAAAAGAAATCCCGATAGTTAATATATATTGGAGAATAATTCCGATAGTTAATATATCTCCGATAGTTGCTCAGCTTGAAGTAATTAATTCTATTTCATGAATTGTTTTAAGTGTCCGATAGTTATTTTACAGACTCATCGATACTTAAACAATTACTCAGAAATTGTTCCGATACTTAAGAAGAAACAGAAGTGAAGCTGCAACTTACTTTACTTGGCACAAAATGGGCCACGTATCCTAAGTTGAAAAAGACTACACAAAAGCAGCAAAGCATCGTCTTTGAAGATATTCATTCAGCTAACAGCCAGAGAGATACACAGAGCAGTAAAGAGGGAAAACCCAGAGAACATTCAAGAGAGTAAACACTGAAGCCTTTAAGTTTATACACAGCTGTTGTTACCTTGTTTGTTTTAATTAAAGCTTGTAACTCAACTGACTGTACTAGTGAATCATTGTAACTAATCGAAAGATTAGATTTGTGGAGCACCTTCGTGGTTTATATTAATAAAACGATATATTCCCCGAACGAACTGTTGTTATGTTATTGCTCACCAACTGTTTGATTATATAACTGTTCGAACTGTATTAAGTCCTAAAAGAACCATTCCGTGAATATTTTATAAATTGGACAATATCGTATTCAACCCCCCTTCTACGATATTTGGGACTAACAATTGGTATCAGAGCTTACTGATTGAGTTTACAAATCAGGATCTATTGTTTGGACTTCAGTATTAAGCTTCTGGAATTTTTCGCGAATTTTTTAATTTTCAAAATATTTCACTCAGAAATTGTTTTGAACTTTAAATAATTTTGAAAAATTCAATATCATGAGTTCTCAGAAAGTAGGAAGTATTAAGGTTCCTCAGTTTGATAGAGCGAATTATAATCTCTGGAAAAAGAAGATGACCTTGTTTATTAAGGCTGCAAATCTGTTGTACATGGGTATCTTAGAAAACGGACCGTTTGTACCAATGAAGATGATTCCTGAATCTACAGTGGACGGAGTAAGAGTTCCTCAAAGGTCTACTCCAAAGGATCCTACAGAGTTCACTGATACAGAGAAAGAAATTGTTGCATTGGACATAGGCCTTCAGTTGATTATTGTTGACTCAATGGATGAAGACATGTGCCATCAAATTCTAAATTGTATATCTGGAAAGCACATGTGGGAAACCATCGAACTGATTATGGAAGGAACAGAAGAAGTAAAACAGAACCGGTTGGATATACTAACATCAAGATATGAAGCGTTCAAATCTACTCCTAGAGAAACAATCACTCAAGTTTTTGAGCGATATAATAAATTATTAAATGAGTTGAGTATCCAGGGGAAGAACTATCCGTTAAGGGAAACGAACAGGAAGTTTATGTTGACTCTTCCACATCATGTTGAGCATAAAGTTTCTTCAATTAGAGAAAGGGACAACTTCAATGTCATGCCCCTTGAAAAGCTATATGGAAAATTGAAGACTTATGAAATGGAACAAGAACAGAGGTTGATTATCTATGGTTCCGGCTCAGTGGACAGTAAGAGTGCAGCACTAATGAAGACCACAACTCTTGTGGCAGATGAAGTGAAGACTTCTGAAGCAAAGGTTGTTGAAACCAAGATTGGTAAAGAATTGATCATTGAAGCTGAAATGGCTACAGAATCACAAGCTGAAGAGGAAGATGATTTTTATACATTGGAAGAGCTTGATGAGATGGAAGACAAATCTCTGGCGTACTTGGCAGGGCGTTTCAAGCATATAAGATTCAGAAGGAATCCCAAGTACAAGAAAAGTTTTGGTAGCAGATTTCAGAAGACAGGATCATTTTCGGGATCAAACTCAAGAGGTGGTTACAAGTCAAACATGGTAGACCGTAGTAAGTTCCGGTGCTACAACTGCAATGAACTAGGGCATTTCGCCACTGAATGTAAGAAACTGAAACAAGCAAAAGACAATAAGGTTTATGAGAAGAAGAGTTCATACGAGAAGAAAAGCTATGATGAGTTTAAAAGGGAGAATGAGAAGTTGAAACAGAGATTGGATGCTTTGGTTGCAAAATAACAAGGCAAGGCTTACATTGCTGAAGGTAGAAGCTGGGATGACACAGATTCTGAAGAAGAAGAATATGGAAATCTTGCATTAATGGCAGATGCTTCAGAAGAATCTCCATCATCAGCACAGGTACCTATTCTCACCACTGTAGATATGTCTCTATCTGAATATAAAAATACTGTTAATGACTTGAGTATAGAGATGTTTAACATTCATACAAGCATGCTAGCTTCTGAAGGAGAGAATGCTAGACTAGTTGCGAAGATTAAAAAGCTAGAATCTGGAAAGGAACAACTAGAGCTTGTAGGAATCACATTTAATAACCTTAAGGAAAGAAATGAATATTTAGAGAATAAGGTTATCTGTAATGCAGAGGTTGAGACAGCACTTAGGTCTAAGATTTCTGAGCTAGAGTTAAAATTGGAAGCTTTTAAGAACTCAGCTAATATTGCTAAAGACATAATGGATAAGCAGAGCTTAGATAATAAGACATGTATAGGCTTTAACTACGATGAACATAAAAAGAAGAACAAGAAGGATAAAAGGAATGTAGTTTTCAATGCTTCTAGTACTGTTTTATTAGAAAATGAAAATATTCCTTTTGTCATTAAGAAAAGTAGTAATCCTGTCTTTAAGCTCCCACTCTCAGAACCCTTAGATGAAGATACTATCGTATGGAAACAAGAAATGCTTGTTGAGGATAAGTTAAAAGAGAAAGAAATTGAGGAAGATAATGTAGAAGAAGTTACACCTAATGAGCCAGTTAAAACTGAATCTGCTAAAACTGAATTAGGTGGTAACAAGAACAAGTCAAAGAGTAATAGGAATGGGAAAGTTGGTGTTAAAATTGCTAATTCTGCTACACCTGCACCCACTGCACCTAGGAAATTGTGTACTAATTGCAATTCTGCTGGACACCTTAGTCATGCATGTAATAAGGTTAAAGTAGAATCTAATATTCCTGTTGTGCAGAACATGTTTAGCATGAACAGTTCTCATTTGCCTTGTGGTATCACTGGATGTATGCCATGTGCTTTTAATATTATGCATGCTTATTTTAATTTGATGAATGCATCTACTTCTAGTAATTGCATAGGCATAGAAAGAAGCATAAATAAGAAAAAGGTAAGGGCAAAGACTGCTAGTCCTCCTAAGGTTAGGAAGGAGACTCAATCTCCTAAGCCAAAAGACAAATCTGTCAAGGCAAAGGAACATGATTCGAGTTCAGTCAAAGTAGAACTTAAAGATGTGAAAACTGAACCTGTTACACCATCTGCAAGAACCTCTAAATTTCTTGGACCCAAACAAGTTTGGGTGCCAAAGAAACATTAATCACTTTGTGGTTGCAGGGCATAGATACAAATGAGAAAGTCATGTGGATTCTGGATAGTGGATGTTCAAGGCACATGACAGGAGACAAGTCCCTGCTGACCAATGTGGTTGAGAAGACCGGCCCAGTTGTAACCTTTGGAGATGACAGCAAAGGCTTTACTAAGGGATATGGTAGTCTGGAAGTTGGAAATGTCATCATTGAAAATATCTCTCTTGTTGACGGTCTGAAGCACAACTTGCTGAGCGTCAGTCAATTTACAGATAAAGGATATAATATGGACTTCAGGAAGGAAAAGTGTCTGATCACCAACAGGAAAGATGAAAAGCTTGCTCTTAAAGGAGTAAGAAAAGGAAATATGTTCGTAACTGACTTAAACACTGCAAGCAGAGGAGAAGCAAGTTGCTTCTACAGTAAAGCATCATCTGAGTTGAGTTGGTTATGGCACAGAAAACTATCTCACCTGAACTTCAAGGCGATGAATTCTTTAGTTAGAAGAGAATTGGTGAGAGGTTTACCACAGATGGAATTCTACCAAGAAGGACTCTGTGAAGCATGTGAAAAGGGTAAGTCAAAGAAGGCGTCACATAGAAGTAAGGACATGTCAAGTATCAGCGAACCTCTCCAGTTGATTCATATGGATCTGTTTGGACCGGTTAATGTCATGTCAGTTTCAAAGAAGAAATATGCATTAGTGATTGTCGACGACTACTCCAAGTACACGTGGGTGTTGTTTTTGCATTCTAAGGATGAAGCATCTCAAATGGTAATCGATCACATTAAAAAGACTGAAGTGGAAGCTGGATTGCCTGTGCGGACGATCAGATCAGATAATGGAACTGAATTCAAAAATGCAGTTCTAAATGAATTCTGCACGAAGCAAGGCATCTCAAGACAATTCTCAGCCCCAAGAACTCCACAGCAGAATGGAGAGGTAGAAAGGAAAAATAGGACTTTGATTGAAGCAGCAAGGACAATGCTAAGCCAGTCAAAGCTACTTACATATTTTTGGGCAGAAGCAGTCAACACAGCTTGTTACACTCAAAATAGGACCCTGATTAATAAAGATCTAGAAAAGACATCCTATGAGATTATGACCAACAGAAAGCCATCACTGAAGTACTTTCATGTGTTTGGTAGAAAATGCTATGTATTGAAAGATGAACATCTGGGCAAATTTAATGCTAAAGCAGATGAAGGGATTTTCCTTGGTTACTCATTGGAGTCTAAGACGTACAGGGTATATGTGATTGAAACTCATAAGGTCATTGAAAGCCTTAATGTAACGTTTGACGACACCAAACTCCCAAGTCTTCAAAAAGATAAAGATTCTGAATCTCTGGAAATTGAAAATCAGTCAGAATACTACTTAGGAGATGAAGACATACCTGGTGTTGCATCTGGTAGTCATGAATACACGGAGATTGATAATCCAGAGCAAAGCAGTGGAAGTGTTGGTAATACCACACAGTCACAGTCACAGACGTTATCTGAACATCAGTCTGTTACTGAACCTGCTAGCTCAACTGGTGGATCATCAAACAGTGGAGGCAACAACTCAGGGGGAGGTGAAGAAGGATCAACTAGTCACTCTCAACACAACTACGAAGAAGGACAATCATCAAGGGCTAATCTGCCTAGACAGAGGGTATGGAACAGAGATCATCCCTTTGAATTAATCATTGGTGACCCAGAGAGTGGTGTGAGGACTAGAAGAGCAACAGAGAATGAATGTATGTACTCTGGTTTTCTATTTAGAGGAAGAACCTAAAAAGGTTGAAGATGCTCTAGAAGATCCAGATTGGGTGATTGCGATGCAAGATGAACTCAATCAGTTTGATAGGCAGAAAGTTTGGAAACTGGTACCCAGACCTAAAGACAAATCTGTTATTGGCACTAAATGGGTATTCAGGAATAAGTTGGACGAAGATGGCATTGTTACGAGGAACAAGGCCAGACTGGTTGCTAAGGGGTATTCTCAAGAAGAAGGAATAGATTATGACGAGACCTATGCACCAGTAGCAAGACTTGAAGCCATCAAGATGCTTTTAGCATTCGCAGCACATTCAGACTTTAAAGTTTATCAAATGGATGTGAAGAGTGCATTCCTGAACGGGGAGCTGGAAGAAGAAGTATATGTAGAGCAACCTCCGGGTTTCGAGAACAAAGACTATATGGACTTTGTGTACTTCCTTTTTAAAGCTCTTTATGGACTCAAGCAGGCACCTCGGACATGGTATGAAACATTATCTGAATTTTTAATTGAAAATGGTTTTATCAGAGGTGTCATAGATAAGACTCTCTTTCATAAAATGCATAAAGATGCTATAATATTAGTACAAGTATATGTTGATGATATAATATTCGGTTCTACTAATGATGAGCTTTGCAAGAGATTTGCTAAGTTAATGCAGAGTAGGTACGAGATGAGTATGATGGGCGAGCTGACATTCTTTCTTGGACTTCAAGTAAGTCAGAAGAAAGATGGGATCTTCATTTGTCAGACAAAGTACATCAGAGATCTTCTGAAGAAATATAGACTTGAAGATTCAGCTCCAGCCAAGACTCCAATGCCATCTGCCACAAAGCTTGATGAGGACAAATCAGGTAAATCTGTCGACATCACAAGCTACAGAGGTATGATTGGATCTCTACTCTACTTAACTGCAAGTAGACCAGATATTATGTTTTCCACTTGCTTATGTGCACGGTTCCAAGCTAACCCAAAAGAGTCTCACCTTATAGTTGTCAAAAGAATTTTTAGATACCTGAAGGGTACTCCAAATTTGGGAATGTGGTATCCTAAAGGTACCGGTTTTGACCTAATCGGCTATACAGACTCGGATTTTGCAGGTTGTAAGATTGACAGGAAGAGCACTTCTGGAAGCTGTCAATTCTTGGGAAGAAGATTGGTCTCATGGTATAGCAAGAAGCAGCACTCAGTGTCTACCTCAACAGCAGAGGCAGAATACATCGCAGCAGGTAGCTGTTGTGCTCAGATTCTATGGATGAGAAACCAGCTCCAAGACTATGGCTTTATGTTGAACAAGATTCCAATATACTGCGACAACACAAGCGCCATAGCTATAACCAACAATCCGGTTCAGCACTCACGAACAAAGCATATTGATATCAGGTATCACTTTATACGAGAGCATGTCATAAATGGAATTGTGGAGTTGCACTTTGTACCCACAGAACAACAACTTGCAGACATCTTCACCAAACCACTAGACGAATCTACTTTCTCTAGGTTGGTTAGTGAATTAGGGATGTTAAATTTAAATTAATTTTTGTTTGCGAGAAGTTGTGTGGACTCACAAGTTATTGAATCTTTATATCCAAAGGACTTGTGAAATCCAGTCTAACTTATGATCTCGGGCTTATGAATATCAATTTTAATTATCATAGGTATACCAGTTATGCTTTGTGAAAATTATTTGATATAGCATAAGTAGTTAACTGCTACATAAATGTTTGTAGTTAACAAGAAGCATAACAGTCTATGGTTTAGAATTAATTGGTGGATTTCAATGTCATGAAATCTTGCTGAGAAATTCTATATCAGACAGTTGTGATCTTTGGTGAGAAAATGGTGGTACTGTCATGATAATTTAAGTCTGCTGGCTCTCACTGATAGAATATGTAGCAATTACATTTCATATTTTTCTTTTGCATAACTGACTGTATGTTCATGTTATAGTCTGACTGCTTATTTGATTAACTGAATTGTATTGGGTTGTTTTAAATTTTTTTTTGAAATCACAACTGCAAAAGAGTATGGAACAAATTTTTTTTTGTTTTCAAAATCTTTAAACAACCACCAGTAAATATTATATATTTATATGTCTGTATGTGTAATTCAAATTGAATTATATTTAATTTTTAGTTATTTCTAAATTAAAATTTTAATAATTCTATTTTAGAAATATTAAATTTTTTTAAATTCAAGAAATCTCTATTTAATTAAGTTTATGACAATTTGAATTTATGTGTTTTAAATTATTTGGTAAATGTAAGTTTCAATTTATTTTTTAAATCATCAGTATATAAATTACTAATGATTTTCTAAATAAATATTAATTCACATGTATCGATAGTTGTTAACTATCGGAAATATTTTGATTAATTAATTGCATGTTCCGATAGTTAAGAATGTCTTGTTTTATTATTTAAATATTCATGCATCGATAGTTGTTTACTATCGGGGAATTTTGTTTTAATTAATTAATTAATTAAAAGATTACCCGATAGTTACAATTATTTATATATATATATATATATATATATATATATATATATATATATATATATATATTGTGTGTGTGTGTGCATGTACTTATAAATAATAACTATCGGAGAGTTTTTTTCTTCTTTTTTTTTACTGCTTGGTCCGATACTTCACAACCATCGGGCAGTGTCTTTCATTTTATATTTTTTTTGTGCCCTGCTTGTGTCTGCTTGTGTCGATAGTTAAAATATATATATAATATTGTTTTTACTTTCCCGATACTTAGCTAGCACAACCATATATATATTGGTTTTATTTTCACCCGATACTTAACAACAATACAAACATATACATACAACCGACAGTTAAGTAATATCGGAAGAAAATCGATTTTTTGCCTTCAAATATCTTCAATTTTAGGACTTATTTTGCAAATCTAAAACCGTAGAAGTGTAGATCTGTTAACTAGCTTCATTTCCATACTAATTTTGTTTAGTTTTGTTTCAAAAAATTTACAAATATTTCGAACTTTGGGAATTTTTCAAGCGTTAACTAAAAGTCAAAAAATCATAATAAAAATAGTGGTGTATTTCAAATCTCTCCTAGTTTATTATATATTATTTTTAGATTTTTTGGAGAAGTTTGAAATATTAGGTATTTTTGGTTCGTAATCGATTAAATTAAGTTCGTTTTTGTTTTGAAAAAGTTTAAAATTTTGGTAATTTTTACTTGTTAAAAATGGCTGGAATTTTTAATATTACTCGTACGAATTTAGTTGCCGAATATAATATTCAGACCCTACATGTTGATTATCGGGCTTGGGCGCAAATATTAATCGAATATTCCAGGATCAGGTATGCTTTAGTGACCGACATGCTATTAAATCATAATATGTTGCGTGACTGTTACTGCTCAGCTACTAACTCCTCAGAGGGTGAAGTGTTGGCTTTTACCTTTTACTTAGGCAATCGGGAAATTAGGGTTACTGAACATGATTTGAATCGTATTCTTCGATTCCCACAGGATAATTTTGTTCAAAATCCTACACCCGAACAATTAGCTGATTTCTGTACTTTTGCCAACTACTTCAATTTCGAAGTTCGTGACTTGGGTGAAATGTATAAACAACATTTTCCTAAGGCATGGAATTTCTTTTTCCATACCATTATTCAGTGTTTTTCCTTTAAGAAGACTAGCACCCATGGTATTCCTTATTTTTATCAAGCTATTGGATATGGTGTTGCTAATAATCTTAGGTTAAACTATGGTCATTTGTTAATGCATAAGCTACTAAGCGTAATGGGACTTCCGGATAACAGAAACCTCCAACTTCGCAATGTGGACTGTTTCTTTCCAAGGTTCCTACAACTTGTTATTAATGATTTATCTACTAACGAGGAAAAGCTACGCTATTATAGTAGTCCTACTTCTTTTCCTATGAAGCAGAAGAACAAGATTGCTACAACGTTGCAGAACAACAATGACTATAACAACAACTCACCAGCACTAATGACAGACTTTATGAGGAGGTGTGTTGTTGATATGGACAGAGACGTCCCTCTTGGACCGCAAGAAGATATTCAAATCCCTGAACAAGATCAAGTGCCTACCCCTGAATTGGAGTTGTCACAAGAAGAAAATGTTCAGGTGACCGAAGAGGTACAAGTTACATCTGGAGGAGATTCACTTGGGAATGCTGATAGTCAAGATTCATATCATCCCATCTCTCTAACAGGTAGTCAAACAGGTAGTCCAACTGAATCCACATCTTCACTGTTTATTAATTTGCAGAATTTGTTTGAAGATACTGGAATGGAACTTGCTGCTGAGCCCTCTGTGGCATTAGGAACAGGCAATGAATCTGCAAACCAACAGATTCTAACCCCTGCCTCAGAACCAAACACTACTCAATCCTTACCGTTATCTTCTCTCCAACCCCTAAAAAGAAAATTTATGAGTGAGGGAGATAGTGCCTTAGAAGCACCACATAAGGCAGGTGAGGGAACCCCAACAGCTCTACCTCTGACTAGAAGGAGATTAGAAGAACCTGAGGTAACTGTTAGCCCATCTATGCCCTCTCAACAGGACATAGAGCTGAAAAAGGCAAATACACAGTCTCTGGGGACATCCTCTCAACAGGGTGAACCTATTGAAATTCGCCTGTCGGCCAGGGCATCTGAACGAGTGTCAATACTTGAGCCTCCAACCAAGTTATTTGTCGCACTGAAAGGAGCACACACACAGGAGGAATTGACGGATATTGCTACTACAGTAGCAGAACCTATGCAGGTAGATCCTGTACAGGTCATGCCTTCATAGGCTATTGCGGGAGTCACGGGTCCTTCATTGCTAAACATTACAGGATCCAATGTGATAAGCCCCCCAGGAAGAACATTCCTGGCTCCTCATAAGGAGGTCTCCACCACTATTAGTGGAAAGGAGAAGCAACTACTTGGCAATAGTTCTTCGGATGAGCCATTTAGGATTTACACTGCAGGTACAGAAGACTTGCTGGAGTCAAGGAGAGTGAGTGAAACACCAACAGAACGATTGAGTGATCATAATTCACCCACACCCCTAAGCCCGAGCCAGAGAATTGAGAGACAAACACTTACAGAACCTGTCAGTGAGACACCTACCAGCTAAATAAACACCCTCACAATCCACACACAATCACTAAGTCAAAGGGTTTATAACCTGGAGACTACTATCACCGAAATGAAATCTGAATTTCACAGCAATGTCATGGAAATAAAATCTGTTCAGTATAACATGTTGCAGGATTTGCAGAATTTCAAGATGGATATGAAGAAGTTTGTTACAGATTTGTTTGAAAAGCATAAATCTCAATCTACTCAAATCCCTGCTTCGGAGGATAACCCAACTAAGGGGGAGATAGTGCGAGAACAAGAAAAAGAATCTGGTGCAGAAATGAGGAGTAAAGAAAAAGGTAAAGGCAAATTGGTAGAGGAAGAAGCAAACATCTATACATCTCAGAGGGAGCAAGATATACCGCTGGATCTTGAAGAAGGAGAAATATGGGAACTTTCTCATACAGCTCCTACAGCTCAGGAAGATGATGTGTTTGATGAATTTGTAAATGATGCCGCTTATCAGTTTACTGAAACGGACTTCGTGGAAACATTTGGTTTGCTCGATGCGAATCAATCCAGGATAAGGGCATATGAAGTTGCACGCATGTCTCAAGAGAAAATCAGAAAAGAACACTATAACCATTATATTGAAAGGAGACAAAGGCCGTTGATGTTATCAAGAGAAGGAAGTTAATGGGATAAGGCTAGGAGTCTTTTACAGAAACCAGAGTTAGGAATGATTCAAAATGAAGATCAAAAAGTTCTGGAAGCATTGCAAGAAGCTCACAAGAGTCATCCATCAATAAATCAGTTCTTTCATGCAGTGAAACAAACAATCAAATTGATATTCATCTCGACCAACATAAATGGATGGCAGATTCATATTCAGTTCAATAATTCGACCACAAAGACCATTTCTTCAAATTTCATCAAGTTGAGGTCTCTAACAGAATTGTATGTCATGAAGATTAGGACAGACAAGAGATCTCATGTGAATGAACTTCTTACTGATATGATTGAAGATCAGATGAGCAAAACAGAAGTTGAAGTTCACACAACTCCTTATACAGTGATATTCTACAAAGACAAGTTGGTTCAGACACTGTGTTTGAGTGATGAAAGACTGAGCCTATATCCTCTGAAGCGTTTGAAATATGTTGAAGGGCTTCTTAGGAGTGAAGGACTTAGGACAGAAGAAAAATGGAAAGCTGCAGAGCGCATTTATGCTTATAGACTTAATGTCTTATCAAGTCAATCTGTAGATATTTCCAAGGTCGGAAGAATAGATCCTTCAAATGGATCTCAACCAAAGTTGCCTGTGTATTCAAGAGAAGAAGGAAATTGGGACTTTGAAGAAGTCAAGGCAATGACTGAATTCAGATATAACCATCCAGGGAAGGTGTTCGAATACGCAGAAAAGCCAAATTTTCCAATTGTCTTTCCAGATTTTGATATAATCAGGGAGACAGAGTCAATGGTGCTAAAGGATCCTCCAGCAATTAGGTATAAGAACCCCAAAGGAAAAACTGAAATAGTTGATATCCACAGGATGTCTTACATGACTTCTAGGGAACTGGGTGCTATACTTGATCAAATCAAGACTTCAACGGACTACAAAGACAAATCAGCATTGGCAGAGATCTCTAAGCTTTACATGGAGAAGTTGAGAGCAGAATCATACTACAACACTGATCGGGTTAAAGCAGTACCAAAAAGGTTGAGTGTTAAAGGAAAGACGAAAGTTCTTGAATTTATATTCGAACAAGTTAAGCAGATCAGAAGAGTAGCTGTCTTGCAAACACTTCAGGAAGCTTTGTCAGATCCCAAGCCAAGTAATATGCTAGAAGAAGAAGCGCTGGATCTAGTGAATGACCAGCTTGCAAGTCTTGTACAGTGAGAATGACTAAATGTATATCAGTTCAGGCTAGAGGAACATTCATTCTACATTGTAATTGTTTTTGAAATCTGGAAATGTATAATGTAATCCAGAATTTGTTTAATATTAGTTTACCGTCTTCTATTTACTTTTTCTTGTAAATTAGTTGAGTTATCCTCTTAAGGGATTTGCTTGTCAAACTCTAACAATCAAATAGGGGGAGATTGTAAAGCAAAATGTAACGTAAAGTAACATGTAACCGAGGTAACTAACTCAACACTACAAGTCGGTAACTTATATTAAAGTGAAGCACGGAATCGACTGCGAATCATTTATAAGTTGAATATGAAAAACCAAATTCTTAGAGGAAGCTTTGAAGACATTGAAGATCACTGAAAGAAGTTCATTAACATGTTCAAGCCTCAGTGAAAAATAAAGTTAAAGTGTTTCCAAGGTTCTGAAGGTGAAGAAGGTTTTGTTGCAGAGAAAGCAGAAGATTCCAGTGAAATTTAAGAAGCACTTCTTATCATAATGGAACAGGTCAATTGCATAGCAAAGAAGATGTGAAGATCAAGTTCTTGCTAGTCGGTTGTGAACCAGACCAGTTGCACCAATCGACAGCACAAAAGAGGTTGAGAACTGCATCACTGATTCAGAAGAATTGACCAGATACTGAAATGAGTAACCAAAGTGGTATGTGATTAAGCCCAGAATAAATCAAGGTCGAATTAACATGGAAATATTTATTTGACTTGGTTGCAGTGGAAGAAATTATGTTAAAGGGCTTAACAAATTCGAAATATGGCTAAGTGAACAAGACTGCAGAAGCTGTATCCAGAAGTCATTGGTCAAGCTATTTCGTCTTATTCCTATTTTGTCCTATTCACCTATGGTTATTAACCATCGGGTGATTTAATCAAGTTAACTAGAAATGGTGAATATGCACAGCCACTTCCCGATAGTTATTAACTATCGGGTAAAGAAACTAACTAGAAGGAATTTCCAATTCTTGATTAACCATCGGATAAAAGAATTAAATTGAATTAAAAAGAAATCCCGATAGTTAATATATATTGGAGAATAATTCCGATAGTTAATATATCTCCGATAGTTGCTCAGCTTGAAGTAATTAATTCTATTTCATGAATTGTTTTAAGTGTCCGATAGTTATTTTACAGACTCATCGATACTTAAACAATTACTCAGAAATTGTTCCGATACTTAAGAAGAAACAGAAGTGAAGCTGCAACTTACTTTACTTGGCACAAAATGGGCCACGTATCCTAAGTTGAAAAAGACTACACAAAAGCAGCAAAGCATCGTCTTTGAAGATATTCATTCAGCTAACAGCCAGAGAGATACACAGAGCAGTAAAGAGAGAAAACACAGAGAACATTCAAGAGAGTAAACACTGAAGCCTTTAAGTTTATACACAGCTGTTGTTACCTTGTTTATTTTAATTAAAGCTTGTAACTCAACTGACTGTACTAGTGAATCATTGTAACTAATCGAAAGATTAGATTTGTGGAGCACCTTCGTGGTTTATATTAATAAAACGATATATTCCCCGAACGAACTGTTGTTATGTTATTGCTCACCAACTGTTTGATTATATAACTGTTCGAACTGTATTAAGTCCTAAAAGAACCATTCCGCGAATATTTTATAATTTGGACAATATCGTATTCAACCCCCCTTCTACGATATTTGGGACTAACAAACTGCAACACTCTTGTCATTTGAATTAAATGAGATGTGAAGATCAGGATCGGTGTTAGTCGTTTGTGAACCAGACTAGTGCACTAAACGTCAACACGAAAGATAATGGTAATTACATCTATGAAGTAGAGCATTGAATAAGTGTGTGGAGTGAAGGAAATAGAAGAAAAGGGTCGAGGATTGAAGCACTTGTAAAGGTTCAAGGGTTCAAAGAAAAATAGCTGAACAACTCAATAGTCAAACAGCCGAACAGCTCAACAGCCAAACTGCAAGTGACCAAACTGCAAGTGACCAAGTGCAAGAAGTATAAAAGGTTGGTGATCAAATTGTAATTTGACCAAGTCCAATTAAACTCGACACAGGGCGTTAGAGAAAAACTCGACACCTAGCTTTTCAATGCCTAAAAGAATTCGACACCTAGCTTTTATATTCTAAGGCATGTTCATGTAAGAGGTATTCGACACATAGAATTTAAACTTCTAAGGATTGTACATGGTGAAGAATTCGACACCTAGATTTTACATGGAGTAGAATTCGTCACATAGAATTTATATTCTAAGGCAAGTACATTGAAGGGAAAATCGACACCTAGCTGCACATGAACTTGGAATTCGACACCCACCTATTTGTGACTAAGGCAATTACATGTGACCAAGGAATTCGACACATGGAATATTTTCTAATTGTCCAATACATGGAAACAATATTCGACACCTAGAAAATATCCACGGGTTTCTCAAAGTCAACTCAAGTCAACATACAGGGGATAAAAATTCGACACTCACAATAGCAGTTCAATTATTGTAAAGCCTATACTATATAAATAAATGAATATAATTCATTTGGCGTGTGTGTGAAAATATACTCACAGAAACAAAGAGATACAGAGAGAGACAGAAGCCGGAGAAGAAGAGATACAAAGCTATACACATACCTTCTTCACCGGAGTTTTATAATCTAGCCGGTTCAATATGTTATAAATTTATAGGGCTATTATAAAACACTCTCTGTTAGATTGATTTCTTTTTTGTTCATTCATAGATCTATACATTGTAATAGGAATCAGTCATATCTCTTTGTAGAAGCAAAGAACTAAGCTGTTCTTTGGAAGTCATTTATATTTTTAACTGGGTGTACCAACCTCAGGGTTTATATACGAAAGATATATTTTCCGAAACTTGTCTCGTTAACTTACTTACTAATTTTCTAGAACTTTAATGTTTATTTATAAATACAGAAAATTAGTAAGGCAGCCTCCTAAACACTATTCACCTCATGAATTCAAACCCAGTAACCGAACTCTAAATTATTTATCCGCAAAAGATTCGAAAGAATTTTTTAATTTAGTGAGTATCGTATTCAACCCCCCTTCTACGATACTTCCGGGACCTAACAATTGGTATCAGAGCCCGCTGATTGATATACAAATCAAGATCTGTTAGATCAGTGAAGCTCACCGTGCCGAAGCTGTTTGGACTCAGATAGGAGGCTTTGTTTAATAAGTTTAATAATAAACTTTTTAATAAAATTTATTTTATAAACTTTTATAAAATTTATTTTATAAACTTTTTTTAGTTTATGTTATAAATTTTAATTAGTTTATTTTATAAATTTTAAATAAAATTTATTTTATAAACTTTTATAAAATTTATTATATAAACTTTTATTAGTTTATGTAATAAATTTTAATTAATTCATTTTATAAATTTTAAATAAAAATTATTTTATAAAATTTTATAAAATTTATTTTATAAACTTTTATTAGTTTATATTATAAATTTTAATTATTTTATTTTATAAATTTTAAAAATTAAGCTTATAATTTAAATTTATTAAACATTTTACTTGTTCGTTTTTTTAAAGGAAGCAGCAGGATATCGACACTTAACATGTTCGACACACAAATGAGTCAGTAAAAATCGACACAGAGATTAATTGCTGAACAAGTCAAATTCGACACTTCTCTAAATGGAAGAACTCGACAACTAGACTCAGTGTTAACATAAAAATTGACACATGTGTACAAGAAAAACTCGACACATACACATGTATACTAAGAATCGACACCTGCGTATTTAAAATTGTCTAAGGCATTGGTTAGTACATAAAAGTCGACACCCACACCAAATTGTTATTTGGTACCCCAAGTTTTGTACTCTTTAATTTTTTGTTTTAGATTTTTTTTTCCAGAAAATTTAAAATTCTTGAAAACTAATTTTTTTAAAAAAAATATTAATTTATGGATTTTTAATTTTTAAGAAATTTCAAATAATCTTGAAAATTAATTATTTGTAAATTTTTATTTTTGATTAATTAATTTTCTAAGAAAATTAAAAATTCTGTAAATTTAAATTTTTCTTAAATATTAATTCGAGGGTGCTTAAGGGGTTTGTAGTTGAAGATTTTTCCAGGTATTGAAGACAACTAAAGTTGACTGAAGATTATCCAATGAGGTTAATTCTGGAACAGACTGAAAAAGAAGAAGTGGTATTAATTTCATCAAATGTTTACTCCATAGGATCCCACTAATATTTTGGAAGCTGCAAAAGAAGAAATTAATTTGGGTACAGTTTTTGGTTATTTTGAGCTAAATTTTTAGATGAAAAATCTAAGGGGTTAAAGTAGTAAAGGAGAACAGACTGGACTACCTGACATCTCCAACAAGCCTTAAAGATTATTCTACAGGGAGGTTACAGGAAGTTCGTGCTAATACTGCAGATCATCTGGAACACAGGACTACAGCCAACAGGGATCTAAAGATATAACCACATTATCTTAAGATGAACTATTTGTGTGCTGAAGCCCTATGAACTAGAACAAAAGCTGAAGAAGATAATATTTAGTAAAGCAGGTTGTTAGCATATCCACTGTATTTGTGACCCAGGAACCAAATTTGATTGAAGTCAAGGTTGAGAACCTCTGAACAGAAACAAATTGATTCTAGAATCTGAATTGAAGATGTTGAAGCTCGAGGTAGTGGTCAAGGTGTTGTATGCAAATTTGACACTTTGGAATAACCTGAGAACTGGAAGACTAGTCAAGCCTGCAGGACAACTTCTATTCAGTGACGTCAGATTCAGATGGAATCCCAATTCTAAATCTAAGGTCCTTACCTATAGATTCCATAAAGGAGATTTTCAAGATCAGTTCAAGAGGCGGTTGCAAGACAGGGATGGTTGATTATAGAAGACAAGATCGGGGGTTTGCTACACAGTTTGAAGAAGCCTGTACAAGCAAAGGATGACAGACACTGTGTTGGGTTGAAGCAGGAATATCAAGCATTAGTGAGGATACAGCAAGGGAAAGCATTTGTTGATGAAGTTAAATGCAAAGCTGATTCTATCAGTTCAGTGATGAACCAAATGGATATCTGGCATCAATGACCAACACTGGAGATGAATCACTAAGCACTTCACAGGTACACATTCTAACTAGTATACGTTTATCTAATTCAGAACTGTATATTTATTAAGTTTTGGAATGTATTATATTCATGACAGCATGTTAGCATCTTAGGACTTAAATGTTTAATTGATTGCTAAGAATAAGATTGCATGCTAGGATTCATGAGTTTAGATAAGTACATTTTATACTTGATTTTATATGCAGTAAAATGAATATCTAGAATTAGATAGGGTGTTCTAGGTGGTTAGGTGTATCCCTAAACATTTGCTGGAACTTGAGTTAAATCTTCTGTGATTTAATACATCTGCTAATGTTGTGAAAATTGCTAAATAGACAAACAGGTCGTAGATAAGATATTTTATATTTGTTCTTACTTGAAATTATTTATGTGCTCATTTTCATATGATTTGGTCGCACTCACATAGTTGCACTTAAATGTCATATCATATCATGTATTGCTTGTTAAGGAGTATAATATTAAAAAGATGGTAGAATTATCTAAGTAGTTAGTAACATCTGTAGATTCGAAGCTTAATCTAAAACTGACTTAGGTAATTAGAGATAGTTAAAAATATTAGACAATGACAGAAATGGATTAGACAGAATTAGTAATTAATTTGTTAGTTCTTCTATCCATGTG
Organism: Oenanthe sinensis; assembly: GCA_028671895.1. Lineage (NCBI taxonomy): Eukaryota > Viridiplantae > Streptophyta > Magnoliopsida > Apiales > Apiaceae > Oenanthe > Oenanthe sinensis. The sequence goes on along the minus strand of CM053803.1, from coordinate 28,336,074 downwards.
CTTTTATGCATACTGAAGCTGTTGTTACCACTAATAATATCTCTAACCCATCTGGACTCAATTGAAGTTGAGTACCAAAAAGCTTATTCATTTGTGATTGCAGAGTATGTAACAAAAAACAAAAGTTATGTGACTTCGTGACATTTACTGTTCGAGGCATATGATTAAGATTAAAGCTCTACTATCACAGTTGGTTGAGAAAGCCTGTCCAACAGTAACCTTTGGAGATGACAGCAACGGATGTACAAGGGATTTGGCTATAATGATTTTTGGAATTGTCATCAGTGGAAGCATCTTTCTTGTTGAAGGACTTACGCACTATCTACATGGCACTAGAGAATTCTTTATCAAGGGTTTTCTGGAAAAGCATTGAAAAGGAAAAATATTTGATCTCAAACAAGAAGGTTGGAATCTCACTCAACTGAGAGTGAGAAATCTTGTTCGTAGCTGACATGGAATTTGTATGCAAAGGTGAAGTGAACTTCTTAGTAAAGCTTCATCAGTAAATGTAATATCCCTAAAATCCAGGTACTTTTAAAACCTTGCTAAAATAGTATGTAATGGATGATAATTATGGAGTAAGGTTTTTATTGGGCAATCAAATTATTAGAATTGCCGGAACGAGATAAAGATTAAATTTATCGTCATGAATCATTACGAAATTGAAAAATCTAATGATTCCCAAAGATTATTAAAGAGCTTATTTTTATTTAGGCATGGATTAAAGGAAAGGCAAGTACTTGAATTTGCTTGGAACAAGAAGCAATGCTAGTAGTATTAAGTCAAGGTCAAACATTGACCAAGCTTTGACTTACTCTTTAAAATAGCCAAAGGCCAAGTATCATGACATAACAAAAGAAAAGAAAAAAAAATCAGCTAGCTAGCAAGGGAGAGAACCATTCGGCCAAGCTAGGAAGAAAGTGGGAAAAAATTCCAAGAGCTCAAGCTACACTTGATTGATCATCTTGCAAAGTAGCTTAAAAGAAAGGTAGTATCCTTGTGTTCATCATACTATAATCTTATGCAAAGTTATCCATGGATGCTAGAGATATTCATGAAAGTATATGAACATGAATAGTAACTTTAATCTTGGATAAATTCTTGAATGCTTGTTTTATGACTCCTTAAGCCTTGCTAGCACTTGTTATGAGTTGTTTAAGCTTTGGGTAGTTGTTAATGAGCATGGGTAGCTTGAAAATACAAACCCTAGCTATATGGTGTTCATGTGATTTAACATGCTATGTATATGGTTTTGATCATAAGTATAAGTGCTTGTTTTGTTGTCTATGATTGTGTAATATAGTGATGATTTGGTTAAGGCTTATAAATGTGTAATGTGAAGATGACTTGGTTAAGAGTTGTGGTTATTAAGAGGAGTAAGTGATTTGTTGTTTTCAAAGTAGTAAAATGGTGTTAAAAGCTGTCTTGTATTGGTGATGAAATTGGTTGAATTATTGGCAATGTTGGGAGTGTTGTTAAATTGTGTTTGCTTGGGATGTCTTGAGTACATTCCCAAGTAGTAGTGTAAAATATATGGTAGTCGTTTTAGTTGAATTGGATGAGTTTAAAATGAGGTAAACGATGAACGTACAAACGGAACCATGCAAAATTATTTCTGCCTACCAACTGTTAATAAAACCCGAAGGGTCTAACCTGCCTTTCTTGATGATTTCTTTATATGGTTGGATAGATATCGGTCTCTAAATCGTTTGTGCGCTAATTTTGCGTCAAACGGAGTTATGAGCTAAAAGTTATGGCCAAAATAGTCAGGTTAGGCAGAAAACTCAGCTGCTCTGTTTTTGACTGACTTGGAGTAGGTGATCAGCCTAGTAAAGCTACTCCATAAATCTTGAGCCTTTTATTTTAAATAGTAAGCACATATGTGAAGAGTTGGAAAGAAGAATTGGGTTAAAAAGACTAAAACCTGATTTATGAAAAATGTTTGAATCCAAGTGGTGCAAATGAAAAGTTAGGGAAATGCTAATGTTTTAGTCCTAGCTATTCCTTATTATGAAACGACATTTGAGGCTAAACTAGAAAACGAAACCTCAACGAAAAATGTCATGTGATGACATAAGAATGCTATAAGCTAATGGACTTGTTTATTGTATGTCGTTTGGAAAGGTTAAGGTAGTTATACGAGTATGTTTAATAGAGCGATTAAGATATGCTCGTATAGCTAAACGTGTTTTGTTTCTGATTCGTAGACACTCGGACGAAGCCAGGAAGGAGCTTACTTCCGCGGGAACATACAGGCAAGTATCCGACACTTTGTCACTTTTATTCTGATGTATGACAAAAGCATGCGTAGGTTGTTTAAGATTGTTTCTTGTGAGTAGAATGAAATCTTTTCAACCTGATTCTGAGACGCCTCTGAACTTCTCAAAAAGTTAGAGGATGTTTGTTTTCAGTTTTGCATAACTGAATCTGGTATCGAGTACATCTTTTTGGTGCTCGATGGTCGACCGGGAGTAGTCTAGTATGAGATGGGATTAGTGGATTTGGGTAATATCCCATCGGTGTTTTAAATATTATTTAGTTTATTAAATATTATTTAAAGAACATAGAAAGTGTTTAAATGTTAAATAAATACTTTCGGGGTATTTGAAATTATTTAAATGTTATTTAATGTTGATTAAATATTATTTAAATATGTTGAATCATTTAAGATTATTTATATATTAAATAATCTTAATTATATTTGAATTAAATATTTTAATATTTTTAAATCCTTTTAATATTTTTCGAGGACTATTCTGGGCCTCCTAAATATTAATAAAATATTTATTTGTTCTTTAAAAATATTCTGGAGTTGTCTAAACTTCTTTAAATATTGTTTTTCATTAAATAATAAATAGTGAGCGATAACTCGGATATTTTGTATTTATTCTGAGTCGATAACTCCAGGTTCGGGAGGTAACGTCCGGCTCCGATATTCCTCCCAGTTGTATTGGTGCCTTTAAGGCCCATTATCTCACTCCAAAAATATAATATTTTGTGGAGTCTATTTCAACCAGTATTAGCGGCTTCCCGGTCGCGTTCTTGAGTCTCCTTGATTCAAGGGTTTCGGTCTTGTTAAATTCGTTGACTGAGAGTCAACCTAGATGTTTCGAGAGTACTCTCACCTCGTTCGGGAGTCAAGCTAATGTCAGATATTGAAATCTACAATAGGTCGTTGTTGTTTTGGAAGGTTGTATTAAATTCCCTTCCTTATCTGTTGATTGAAATCCTATGATGGATTGTTGTGTTGTTCTGGAAGGTTTTATTAAATTCTCTTCCTTATCTGTTGATTGAAATCTTGTGATGGATTGTTGTGTTGTTCTGGGAGGTTGTATTAAATTTCCTTCCTTAACAGTTGATTGAAATCCTATAGTGGATTGTTGTTGTTCTAGAAGGTTTGATTAAATTTCCTTCTAGGTTTGATGATGTTTAAAGTATTCATCAGGGACTGGAGTAAGGTTGCGTAAGAGGTCGGTGACGCACGACCCAGTCGTAAACTAAAGGCCCATGAGTTGCCAAGGGTGACGTCCAGATAAGGGGTTGTCCTTCTACTAGTAGAGAAAGTGACTAGTTTTCTATTGTACAAGGCGACTGATCATCGCGTACAATAGGGCGTTGAAAAATCTCCAGTTAATCCCGTTTCCTCCAATTGGAATTTGACGTTGCACTGTAACGAAAGCCCAGGTGCTGAGTTACCGATAGTGTTAACGGGGAACATAATCAATTTTGAGTTTGTTGATTGCTTTGAGTATTGCTTTACTTGCATTTGGCAGTTTCATTGATATCTTGATATTGTATCATGTTGTTGATTCAGTACCTTGTTATATTGTTATCTATTACTTGCTGAGCATTTGTAGCTCATTCTTGCTTGTTATTTTCTGTTGTTGTTCCTACCTTACAGCTGCAGACCATGCCCAGTCGAGTACACCGCACCTTGCGCAAGCGGGTCACCAGGGCAATGACCCCTTATGAGAGATTCCGCTTTACGGTACCTGAGGTATGGAGGCTTAGTAGGATAGGCTTCCAGCTTCTACTAGTCAGGTTTATCTATAGATATGACTTATGTAAGTGTATGGAACAGATGTACAGTGCAACCCCAGTTTGTGATAACTCTATTATGTAACAATTAAGATGTAATGATGTAAATTATGAAACTCCGTTTCTGAGACTATGGCTCGTGTGTGTGTGTGATAAGGTGTTGGGGTCACCAGTATGTTGTTATTTTGATGATTATTATATTGTGGCTTACTATTGTTGGATTACAAGTGGGTATGTGTATACTGGAAATTGAACAGTGACAACCTGGATCTCCGACCCCGGGTCTGGGGGCGTCACAGAAGTGGTATCAGAGCCCTAAGTTATAGTACTCAGAAATGAGAGGTGAAAGGATGATACGACCATTAAAATAAACCTAAAAGCTTTAATAAGAATAAAACCCATAAAAAGGGAACTTATTAAGATCTAGTTTTAACAAATGGTTGTTGTATTGTAGATACCTGATCCTGGGACATACGAGGCCCAACGAGATTTAGAGTTGCTGGATGATGATGAGGACGATGATCCTGAGGAGGATCCGGAGGAGATTCCAGAGGAGATTCCGGAGGAGGTTCCGGAGGAGGTTCCGGTAGAGGTTCCGGTAGAGGTTCCGGTCGAGGTTCCGGTAGAGGTTCCAGTTGCAGTGCCTGCAGAGATTCCAGCTGAGATTCCGGCAGAGATTCCCGTAGAGGCCCTAGTGCCACCTGCTGCTCCAGCTCCCACCTTTCCACCCACTGATCAGGCTGGACCCTCCGGTACAGTATTTATAGATATCCCCATGGTGCCGCCTCGGGTAGTGTTTCCGCCCTTACCTCCCCTCAGTCCGATACCATCTGATGACGAGGGATTTGCGGAGCTTACCCCAGAGCCGGCAGGGCCAGATGATGCTCCCCTCGATTCACCATCACCGCCACCAGCATCCTCTCCGCCGCCACCTACTCCACCACCTCCACCCCCACCAGCTGCCGAGGAGCCGATACCTACCTGGGTAGTGTCCGCACTTATGAGAGAGCGGGATACCTCAGCGGGTCGGATAGACGAGCTCAGACGTATTGTGGATCGGATGTTGCCGGGGCCCTCTGGACCACAGAGTGGCCTACCTAGGGTCGGTATTCCACCGAGTGGCCCTCCTACAGACGGCATTCCCCAGGATGTGGAGCTTGGCTTCATTGGCATTCGGATGTGGGCATGAGCTTTTCAGGAGCTGAGGACACCATTGGGCGGGGGACCGATTGGAGGCGATTAGGTAGACGCGATGGTGGACAGCTTGATTGGACAGGTTCGGGACTTGGTCTGTGGGAGGCTCAGATGATTGTATATGATGACGTAGTCTTCTAGTACCAGTCATGGCACTATATATGTATAGTGGTGCCAAATTTTGAGGGATTAACTTTTGATGTATATAGCAGTATTCCCATTCTGACTAGAGGATAACGTAGTTGACTAACTTTTGGATGTACTCAAACTCAGTGACAAAAGATGTAACCGAAAAGGATGTATATATATGATGATTAGTTCTTTTCAGTTGTTGTTGATTTTATTTTTAGTGTCACATGCACTCTTATCTTTGATATGGAAATTGAATGAGAACCATTGAATAACTGTGTTAAATGGATAGTTTTATGGTTAGCAATCACTATTTATATGATTGTTCCTTGTAACAAACATTATAGTAATCTAGTTCGTCGGTAATTAATTGATATTGTTTGATTGTGCCAGAACTATGCCACCAAGAAGGAACACCCGATTACACCCTTAGGTCCAGGAAGAGGATGATCATGTGAGCTCAGGTGACTCTGGACATAGTCAAAATCAGGATCAAGGGGAACAGGAAGAACCCCAAGACCAAGGAGAAAATCAGAATGAGGACCCCATGAACTTATTTGTGAACTTTTTAAGGCAACATGTCAACCCTAACCCGACGCAACCACCCCCAGCTCCCCGCAACGTAGTGGCAAATGCTTTTCGTGCTTTTAAGTCCTTGAGACCGCCCGAGTTTCAAGGGAGTGCTGACCCTGTAGAGGCGAGGGCTTGGCTAAAAGAAATGGAGAAATCGTTTGAAATATTGCAAGTAGAAGAAGAGCAGAAAACAGTCTTTGCCACTTACCTTCTAAAAGGGGAGGCAAATTTCTGGTGGGAAGCTAAGAAGAGCATGGAGGGAGAATGAGTGATAGCTTGGGAGAGATTCACTCAGTTGTTTTTGGAGAAATATTTTCATAAGTATACGGAGAGCCAAATGGAGTTAAAGTTTCTGGAATTGAAGCAGAATAATCTGACGGTGGCTGAGTACGAAGCCAAGTTTACGGAGTTATCCCGGTTTATACCGGATTTTGTAAATACAGAAGAGAAGCGAGCCAGGAGATTTTAGCAAGGGCTCAAACAATGGATTCAGAATCGAGTGGCAATACTTGAATTGACTGATTATGCCACGTTGGTACAGAAAGCCTCGATTATAGAGGCCGATGGTGATCAAGTGCAAAGAAATAGAGAAGAAAATAAGAGAAAGGTGGAGAGCCTGAAGGGAGGATCATCATCGAGAAAGCATCCTAGCAAAGCTAGCCATGGGCCAGGATCTCAATCTAGGAGAAGTTTCGAAACCAGGAGGGCAGATAGTGTGAGTGTCAGCCCGGGAGGCAGACAGTCCGGGGTGAGGTATTCAAACCAATCCCGACCTCCCCTACCAGATTGCAAGTTGTGTGGGAAGAAGCATCTGGGCGGGTGCAGCCTAGGAAAAGGGACGTGTTATAAGTGTCATTAGGAGGGGCATTACTCTAGAGATTGTCCCCAAAGGAATATGACATGTTTTAAGTGTGGTCAGCTAGGCCATGTGAAGAAGGACTGTCGGGTACCTGCGCCAGCTATGTCAAAGCAAAGTGGAGTCGCCTCTAATAAGACTCCTACTGCCAGAACCTTCAACATGACAGTAAGAGATGCTGTGAAGCACTCAGATGTTATTGCAAGTACACTTTTACTCAATTCTATCCATGCAAATGTTTTATTTGATTCCGGAGCAACCAAGTCTTTCATATCTCGGGACTCTGTGAATAAATGGAATCTTATAATACAACCGCTAAGAGACTCCCTACAAGTAGAAATAGCTAATCGGGAAGTCATTCCTGTCAGTCAAATATGCGCTAACTGCGAATTAGAAATAGAAGGACATCGATTCAGTGTTGACTTAATTCATTTTGTGCTAGGAGAATTTGATGTCATATTAGGAATGGATTTGCTGGCCAGTTGTGGAGCTAGCATAGATTGTAAAGAAAAGAAGGTAAGAATGAAGTTACCTAATCAGAAAGAAGTAGTATTTCGAGGACAGAGGAAGACCAAGAAGTTCTTGACCAGGATGCAAGTCAAGAGGGTGTTGTGCCAAGGATGTGAGGCCTATTTTGCCTACGTGGTAGACAAAGAGAAAAATGTGCCAGGTATAAGTGACATACCAGTGGTTAATGAATTTGAAGATGTGTTTCCAGAAGATCTTCCGGGACTACCACCTGACAGAGATATAGAATTTACTATTGAATTAGCTCCAGGAATGGCACCGGTATCAAAGGCTCCTTATCGATTAGCCCCTGTGGAAATGAAGGAATTAGCCACCCAACTACAGGAGTTGTTAGAGAAAGGATTGATTCGACCCAGTGTGTCCCCATGGGGTGCACCAGTATTATTTGTTAAGAAGAAGGATGGGAGTATGAGGTTGTGTATAGACTACCGAGAACTCAACAAGCTAACCATCAAGAATAAGTACCCTTTACCCAGGATCGATGATCTGTTTGACCAGTTAAAGTATGCGGTCTACTTTTCAAAGATTGACCTGAGAACTGGATACCACCAATTGAAGATTAAACCTGAGGATGTACCAAAGACGGCGTTCCGCACCCGATATGGGCACTATGAGTTTTTGGTAATGTCCTTTGGGTTAACCAACGCCCCTGCAGCCTTTATGGACTTGATGAACAGAGTTTTCAAGAAATATTTAGATAAGTTTGTGATAGTCTTCATTGATGATATCTTAATTTTTTCAAGGACACCGGAAGAGCATGAAGAGCACTTGAGAACGGTTTTGGGCATATTGAGAAGAGAGAAGCTGTATGCTAAATTCTCGAAGTGCGAGTTTTGGTTGAAAGAGGTGCAATTTTTGGGCCACGTAATTAGTAATAAGGGCGTGTTAGTAGACCCTGCTAAGATAGAAGCAATTTCCAACTGGGAAAGGCCAACAACGCCAACAGAAGTAAGAAGTTTTGTGGGACTAGCCGGATATTATCGGAGGTTTGTGCAGGATTTTGCCAAAATAGCTACTCCGCTGACAAGGCTCACCCGCAAGACTGAGAAGTTCGAATGGACTGATAAATGTGAAGCGAGTTTTCAAGTACTGAAGAAGAGGTTGGTCACTGCACCAGTGTTAGCCCTACCTGATGAGAAATGAGATTTTGTGATTTTTAGCGACGCATCGCACAAAGGGCTGGGCTGTGTATTGATGCAACATGGCAAGGTGATTGCGTATGCATCTAGACAACTGAAAGAGTATGAGTTAAGGTACCCAACCCACGATCTGGAATTAGCTGCGATAGTTTTCACGTTAAAGATCTGGAGGCATTATCTTTATGGAGAGAGGTGTGAGATTTACACCGACTATAGGAGCCTTAAGTATATATTTACTCAGAAAGAACTGAACATGAGGCAGAGAAGATGGTTAGAATTAATTAAGGATTATGATTGTTCCATTAATTATCACCCTGGGAAAGCCAATGTGGTGGCTGATGCCCTAAGTAGAAAAGAAAGGCTGAAAATGATAGTTTCTTCAGAGGAATTGGTGAAAGAATTTGAAAAGATGGAACTGGAGGTAAAATTTCCTGAGAAAGGCACGGAAATGCTGATGGAAATCCGAGTAGAGCCTGAACTAATTGAAAAGATAAGAATATGTCAAGAAAAGAAGATGGAAGAAATAAATACCAAGGTGAAGGGAGATGAACGAAGGTGCGTTAAGGACGAGAAAGGAATCCTGAGATTTAATAATAGAATTTGGATTCCAGATGTCCAGAAACTAAAAGATGAAGTATTGCATGAGGTACACAACTCTAGATTTTCTATTCACCCAAGAGGTAATAAAATGTATAAAGATCTAAAGGAGTATTATTGGTGGCCGAACATAAAAAGAGATATCGCTGAATGGGTAAGCAAGTGTCTGACCTGTCAGAAAGTGAAGGCAGAACACCAAAGACCCAATGGACTGTTACAACCTCTGGAAATTCCGGAATGGAAATGGGAGCACATTGCGATGGATTTTGTAGTGGGGCTACCAAGGACGAAAGCGAACCATGATGCCATTTGGGTAATAGTAGATCGGTTAACGAAGTCAGCACATTTTCTACCCATTAATGAGAGGTATTCAGTTGACCGATTAGTTGAGCTATACCTAAAGGAAATAGTGGTACGTCATGGAGTTCCCGTGGGTATTGTGTCTGATAGAGACCCAAGGTTCAATTCTAGATTTTGGAGAAGTTTCCAAGAATGCTTGGGAACAAAACTGAATATGAGCTCCGCGTATCACCCACAAACCGATGGGCAAAGTGAGAGGACCATCTAAACAGTGGAAGATATGTTGAGAGTCTGTGCTATAGACTTCAAAGGCAGTTGGGATGATCATTTGCCGTTAATTGAGTTTGCCTACAATAACAGCTATCATGCTAGCATAGGGATGCCCCTTACGAAGCCTTGTATGGCAGAAAGTGTCGATCTCCCTTGTGTTGGGAAGAAGTAGGAGAGCGAAAGATGTTGGGACCCGAGTTGGTCCAGCAGACGAGGGAGACAATAGAGCTCATCCGAAACCGACTGATAGCCGCTCAGGACAGGCAAAGAAAGTATGCCGATCAGGCCAGGCAAGACAGAGAGTATGCGGTGGGAGACTCAGTACTTCTAAAAGTGTCCCCATGGAAAGGTTTAATGAGGTTTGGTAAAAAGGGAAAGTTAAGTCCAAGATTTATTGGACCATTTGAAATCCTAAGACGTATTGGGAAGGTAGACTATGAGTTGGCCCGACCTCCAAACCTACAGCAAGTTCATAATGTGTTTCACGTGTCAATGCTAAGGAAGTATAATGCAGATTCCAGGCACATAATAGAGTATGAGCAGGTAGATCTACAACCGGATCTGACCTATGTGGAACGACCGGTGGAAATTTTAGACCGAAAGGAGCAAGTGCTCCGGAACAAAGTGGTCAAGCTAGTAAGAGTCCTGTGGAGAAACCAGAACACTGAAGAATCCACATGGGAACTAGAAAGTGCAATGTAGGAAAAGTACCCTCACTTGTTTTCAAGCTAGATTCCGGGACGGAATCCTTTTAAGGAGAGGAGACTGTAATATCCCTAAAATCCAGGTACTTTTAAAACCATGCTAAAATAGTATGTAATGGATGATAATTATGGAGTAAGGTTTTTATTGGGCAATCAAATTATTAGAATTGTCGGAACGAGATAAATATTAAATTTATCGTCATGAATCATTACGAAATTGAAAAATCTAATGATTCCCAAAGATTATTAAAGAGCTTATTTTTATTTAGGCATGGATTAAAGGAAAGGCAAGTACTTGAATTTGCTTGGAACAAGAAGCAATGCTAGTAGTATTAAGTCAAGGTCAAACATTGACCAAGCTTTGACTTACTCTTTAAAATAGCCAAAGGCCAAGTATCATGACATAACAAAAGAAAAGAAAAAAAAATCAGCTAGCTAGCAAGGGAGAGAACCATTCGGCCAAGCTAGGAAGAAAGTGGGAAAAAATTCCAAGAGCTCAAGCTACACTTGATTGATCATCTTGCAAAGTAGCTTAAAAGAAAGGTAGTATCCTTGTGTTCATCATACTATAATCTTATGCAAAGTTATCCATGGATGCTAGAGATATTCATGAAAGTATATGAACATGAATAGTAACTTTAATCTTGGATAAATTCTTGAATGCTTGTTTTATGACTCCTTAAGCCTTGCTAGCACTTGTTATGAGTTGTTTAAGCTTTGGGTAGTTGTTAATGAGCATGGGTAGCTTGAAAATACAAACCCTAGCTATATGGTGTTCATGTGATTTAACATGCTATGATTATGGTTTTGATCATAAGTATAAGTGCTTGTTTTGTTGTCTATGGTTGTGTAATATAGTGATGATTTGGTTAAGGCTTATAAATGTGTAATGTGAAGATGACTTGGTTAAGAGTTGTGGTTATTAAGAGGAGTAAGTGATTTGTTGTTTTCAAAGTAGTAAAATGGTGTTAAAAGCTGTCTTGTATTGGTGATGAAATTGGTTGAATTATTGGCAATGTTGGGAGTGTTGTTAAATTGTGTTTGCTTGGGATGTCTTGAGTACATTCCCAAGTAGTAGTGTAAAATATATGGTAGTCGTTTTAGTTGAATTGGATGAGTTAAAAATGAGGTAAACGATGAACGTACAAACGGAACCATGCAAAATTGTTTCTGCCTACCAACTGTTAATAAAACCCGAAGGGTCTAACCTGCCTTTCTTGATGATTTCTTTATATGGTTGGATAGATATCGGTCTCTAGATCGTTTGCGCGCTAATTTTGCGTCAAACGGAGTTATGAGCTAAAAGTTATGGCCAAAATAGTCAGGTTAGGCAGAAAACTCAGCTGCTCTGTTTTTGACTGACTTGGAGTAGGTGATCAGCCTAGTTAAGCTACTCCATAAATCTTGAGCCTTTTATTTTAAATAGTAGGCACATATGTGAAGAGTTGGAAAGAAGAATTGGGTTAAAAAAACTAAAACCTGATTTATGAAAAATGTTTGAATCCAAGTGGTGCAAATGAAATGTTTTAGTCCTAGCTATTCCTTATTATGAAACGACATTTGAGGCTAAACTAGAAAACGAAACCTCAACGAAAAATGTCATGTGATGACATAAGAATGCTATAAGCTAATGGACTTGTTTATTGTATGTCGTTTGGAAAGGTTAAGGTAGTCATACGAGTATGTATAATAGAGCGATTAAGATATGCTCGTATAGCTAAACGTGTTTTGTTTCTGATTCGTAGATACTCGGACGAAGCCAGGAAGGAGATTACTTCCGCGGGAACATACAGGCAAGTATCCGACGCTTTGTCACTTTTATTCTGATGTATGACATAAGCATGCATAGGTTGTTTAAGATTGTTTCTTGTGAGTAGAATGAAATCTTTTCAACCTGATTCTGAGACGCCTCTGAACTTCTCAAAAAGTTAGAGGATGTTTGTTTTCAGTTTTGCATAACTGAATCTGGTATCGAGTACATCTTTTTGGTGCTCGATGGTCGACCGGGAGTAGTCTAGTATGAGATGGGATTAGTGGATTTGGGTAATATCCCATCGGTGTTTTAAATATTATTTAGTTTATTAAATATTATTTAAAGAACATAGAAAGTGTTTAAATGCTAAATAAATACTTTCGGGGTATTTGAAATTATTTAAATGTTATTTAATGTTGATTAAATATTATTTAAATATGTTGAATCATTTAAGATTATTTATATATTAAATAATCTTGATTATATTTGAATTAAATATTTTAATTCTTTTAAATCATTTTAATATTTTTCGAGGACTATTCTGGGCCTCCTAAATATTAATAAAATATTTATTTGTTCTTTAAAAATATTCTGGAGTTGTCTAAACTTCTTTAAATATTATTTTTCATTAAATAATAAATAGTGAGCGATGACTCTGATATTTTGTATTTATTCTGAGTCGATAACTCCAGGTTCGGGAGGTAACGTCCGGCTCCGATATTCTTCCCAATTGTATTGGTGCCTTTAAGGCCCATTATCTCACTCCAAAAATATAGTATTTTGTGGAGTCTATTTCAACCAGTATTAGCGGCTCCCCGGTCGCGTTCTTGAGTCTCCTTGATTCAAGGGTTTCGGTCTTGTTAAATTCGTTGACTGAGAGTCAACCCAGATGTTTCGAGAGTACTCCCACCTCGTTCGGGAGTCAAGCTATTGTCAGATATTGAAATCTACAATAGGTCGTTGTTGTTTTGGAAGGTTGTATTAAATTCCCTTCCTTATCTGTTGATTGAAATCCTGTGATGGATTGTTGTGTTGTTCTGGAAGGTTGTATTAAATTGTCTTCCTTATCTGTTGATTGAAATCCTTTGATAGATTGTTGTGTTGTTCTGGGAGGTTGTATTAAATATCCTTCCTTAACAGTTGATTGAAATCCTATAGTGGATTGTTGTTGTTCTAGAAGGTTTGATTAAATTTCCTTCTAGGTTTGATGATGTTTAAAGTATTCATCAGGGACTGGAGTAAGGTTGCGTAAGAGGTCGGTGACGCACGACCCGACCGTAAACTAAAGGCCCATGAGTTGCCTAGGGTGACGTCCCGATAAGGGGTTGTCCTTCTACTAGTAGAGAAAGTGACTAGTTTTCTATTGTACAAGGCGACTGATCATCGCGTACAATAGGGCATTGAAAAATCTCCAGTTAATCCCGTTTCCTCCAACTGGAATTTGACGTTGCACTGTAACGAAAGCCCAGGTGCTGAGTTACCGATAGTGTTAACGGAGAACATAATCAACTTTGAAGGCCTAGTGCTGTATTGTTAAGCATTCATTATCTCCAATTGTCATGTTTTTATTTTAAGTCGGGGATATTATCAGGTGGACGAAAATGATGTAAATCATAATTGCATTATGAGTCGGAAAATCATAGTCTTCTATCTGATAAGGATGTTCTGCAAAACTATTTTCAAAACTTATAATACTTAGGTTTTAAAGGAAAATAGTCATTTTATTAAGATATAATTTGGTAGAAGAGTTGAATTTCTTCTTTGGTATAAATTCCCGCGTTTTATTATGGGAAGTTTGCCTTATAAGAAATTCATAAGGGATAGAATTTTTCTCTGATACACGTTCCCCGCGTTTTATTATGGGATAAGTATGTTAAAGAAAATTTCTATTGGTATCATGCTCTTAAATGATAAATCTTTAGAATCGACAAAACTCTTTTACTAAAAGTGCTTTAATGCAATCCATTAACATTCTTTATTATATTTTTCCTTCTCATTGGGATGAAAAATATATTTTGGAATGTTAAGGTGATTATCTATTATTCTTGATTGATTCTATCCGATTAACCCCCCAGAGGCTATAGAAGCTGGCCAAGAGGTTAAAAACCCATCAATCTCTTACCCAGGCCATAATACCAAACACTCATTCATCCACTTCCATATATTAACCCTGGAGATATAAGGAACTTATGTTAGTCAGAGGTTGATAAGGGAGAAACTATACTTGATGCAGCAAATAAGGATGAAGTCGGAAGTGCACCCACAGTTCTACCTCCAGAGAAGTAAAGTAGTATATAACTGAGGTAACTGTAAGCTCATCTGCATCTTCTCAAAAGGATGCAGAGTTGAAAAAGCAATTAAACTGTCTCTGGAATCATTCTCTCAACAAGGCGAGCCCATTGAAATTCGCTCGTCAGCCAGACCACCTTGTATTGTGTTAAGCTCACCACTGGTACTCACGCTGATGGTAAGCCTAAACAGATAAATTCTAGGAACACATTGCAAGGCGTGCATAGTGAAAAGTATAGGCATTTAGAGGAGATAGAGACTCTAGCCAAATATTACATTGTCCAAGTATCTACCTCAAACAGAAGTAAAACTTCTAAATCCCGAAAGGGAGATCTCTTGTTCAGAATTATCTGGGCTTAAGAGACAACTGCTTGACAAGAATTCTTCGGATGAGTCAAGTAGGGTATTTTATACAAAATTCCCGTCACAGGGTTATGAGGGAAACGTAAGCTCTAATTTGCCATTCATTACATTGTCTACCACGTTGACCCTCCTGGAAGGAACATTTCCACATCCTGAAAAGGAATGTCCACCTCCCGTTTACGGAGAAGGTGTGAGGCAACTCCTTGATAGAACAAGGCAGGATTCCCTAACAGATTTTAAAATCTTGGGATAACCCATCTCAAAGAGGTGAGGCTCCACTAGACAGTGATTTAGCAAATGCTATTGAGTCTGGTGCTGAGACAGTGCTTATGCATAATAGATCAAAAACATCTCTACGAGGCAATTCTCCACTTGATAATGATTCAGTTCTTTCTGATGAATCAGGTGTTGGGAATATATGAATTGATGGATTTCACTTGCAGGTACAAAATGCTATATTTGGAATGCAGAGTGAAAGTGAGGGAGAGATACACTTAAGTGAGAGATATGAGTGAAAGAGTGAAACACTTCTAAGTGCTCGACACTTGAGTGTAAACACCAACAGAACGTAGTATAAGTGAGGAAACCATAGACTAAACACTTACCCTTGCTACATGCTACTTCTGAAAGAAAAGCTACTATATTTTCCCAATCAATGACAGACGAGAACCTTCTTTGGAAGACAAACCATTCAAAAGATGGGCCATTGGAGGATTCCTCAACTAAGGGGGATAATTTATAGGAAGAAAAAGGAGAAGTTAATAAAGTCTTATCTTCGTATCCTTGGGAGAAGTTAATATCCTTAGGGGAAGATCCTTGTGAAAGGGGGTTCGTATCCTTGGGAGAAATTAATATCCTTAGGGGGAGATTTTAGACAAGAAGAAAAAGAAAATCTTATCTTCTGATCCTAAAGGGAAACAACAGAATATGGGAGAATCAAGGAACTGTATCATATACTTGAAAGGAGTTGTCAGTAGAGGATTCCTCATCCAAGTGGGAAGTACATATAAGAATTGAAATTTCTATTTATTATCTAAAGGGAGAAGAAGAGAAAGAAGAAGAATCACATTCTTAGGGGGAGAACATATTTGAGCTATGTTTCATGATTCAATAGAAGACATTCCCAGGAATTTGAATTCTCATGAAGCTCTGTTCATGATAAGTTCTTTATGTTCAAACTATGAAGGATTTTGAAGTAGAGAAAGCTAAAACAGACAGAAATGAAGATAATACTACATGTATATCAGTTCAGTGCTAGAGGAACATACATCATTCATTTCAGTTACTCAAGAATTCTGGAAATGCAGTATCTGATCCAGAAAAACCAGTAGCATTGTTTACAAGTCCCGGATGATTACTTTTTCTAGTTGTTAGTTGAGTTATCCTCTCTATGGAATTTGTTTGCTAAGTTTAACAATCAAATAGGGGGAGATTGTTGGTGAGATTACGAAGTTGTATGAATAGTAATCGTGATAACTCAACACTTGAACATGACATGTAAATAATACTACGTCCACACAGAAATCCAGAAGAAATGAAGACAAGGAAAATACAGTGAATCAAGACATTAGAAGAAGTTTTGAAGTCTACTACGGGTCACTGAAAGAAGTACATTAATATGTTCATGCCTTAGTGAAGAATAATGTGTAAAGACTTTCAGGGTTTCAGAAGTGTTGAAGATTCAGTATAGAAGTGCCACAAGAAGATTTCAGTGTAAAGGCATTGATTGGAAATAGACAGTATTCGAAGCATAGGAATCTAGAAGAATTGAAGACATGGTAAAGACAAGTGTCTAAGTACCAAAAAATATTCCAGTAAAGTTACAATGTTCATTGACAGTCAATGTTTGAAGCAATAATGAACTGCAGCACTCTTGTCGTTTGAATTAAATGAGATGTGAAGATCAGGATCGGTGTTAGTCGTTTGTGAACCAGACTAGTGCACTAAACGTCAACACGAAAGATAATGGTAATTACATCTATGAAGTAGAGCATTGACTAAGTGTGTGGAGTGAAGGAAATAGAAGAAAAGGGCCGAGGATTGAAGCACTTGTAAAGGTTCAAGGGTTCAAAGAAAAATAGTTGAACAACTCAATAGTCAAACAGCTGAACAGCTCAACAGCCAAACCGCGAGTGACCAAACCGCAAGTGACCAAGTGCAAGAAGTATAAAAGGTTGGAGATCAAATTGTAATTTGACCAAGTCAAATTAAACTCGACACAGGGCGTTAGAGAAAAACTCGACACTTAGCTTTTCAATGCTTGAAAGAATTCGACACCTAGCTTATATATTCTAAGACATGTTCATGTGACGGGTATTCGACACATAGAATTTAAACTTCTAAGGATTGTACATGGTGAAGAATTCGATACCTAGATTTTACATGGAGTAGAATTTGTCACATACAATTTATATTATAAGGCAAGTACATTGAAGGGAAAATCGACACCTAGTTACACATGAACTTGGAATTCGACACCCACCTATTTGTGACTAAGGCAATTACATGTGACCAAGGAATTCGACACATGGAATATTTTCTAATTGTCCAATACATGGAAACAATATTCGACACCTAGAAAATATCCACGGGTTTCTCAAAGTCAACTCAAGTCAACATACAGGGGATAAAATTTCGACACTCACAATAGCAATTCAATTATTGTAAAGCCTACACTATATAAACAAATGAATATAATTCATTTGGTATGTGTGTGAAAATATACACACAGAAACAAAGAGATACAGAGAGAGACAGAATCCGGAGAAGAAGAGATACAAAGCTATACACATATCTTCTTCACCGGAGTTTTATAATCTAGTCGGTTCATTATGTTGTAAATTTATAGGGCTATTATAAAACATTCTCTGTTAGATTGATTTCCTTTTTGTTCATTCATAGATCTATACATTGTAATAAGAATCAATCATATCTCTTTGTAGAATTAAAGAACTAATCTGTTCTTTGGAAGCTAGTTATATTTTTAACTGGGTATAGCAACCTCAGGGTTTATATACGAAAGATATATTTCCCGAAACTTGTTTCGTTAACTTACTTACTAATTTTCTAGAACTTTAATGTTTATTCATAAATACAGAAAATTAGTAAGGCAGCCTCCTAAATACTATTCACCTCATGAATTCGAACCCACTAACTGAACTCTAAATTATTTATCCGCAAAAGATTCGAAAGAATTTTTTAATTTAGTGAGTATCATATTCAACCCCCTCTTCTACGATACTTCCGGGACCTAACAATGATGAATTAATTTAAGTAAATAAATTAAATAATTAGTTAACTTTTGATAGTAGAATTAATTTAGTTTCTTCACTACACAACCACTGTAGATTTGACTTGAATCTTCCTGTCTTCACTGTCTTCTGTCTTTAAAATCACTTGAACTAGTTAAAAAATATTTATTAAATTATTTGACACACAAATGTACTGTCTGGTTCATTTGTGTCATACTAACAAAATATTCTTCACCTTTTAACTTTAATAGCTGTGATCTTCTGTCTTGTTCTTGCTTCTAGTTTTGTCTTCAACATTTTATTTTCTTGGAATATTTCTGTAGTAGCCACTTGAAATCCTCTCTATCTTCTGAACTCTTCTGAAATACTACTTCTTTATTTTTCACCGTCGCTTGAACATATTAATGAACTTCTTCCGGTGTAGAGTAACAGCTTCATTAAAACACTTCTGATATTTAGGATTCTTTGTGTCTAGTTGGCTTTCTTTCTCTTGATTCATGTTTCAATATTTATTTTTTACTTCACTTTCTTATTGAGTTGAGTTATCATTTAATTATTACAAATAAGCCTAGACATATGCCTTTCAATCTCCCTCTATTTGTTGTTAAACATTTAACACACAAATTTCTAGAGGATAACTCAACTAACCAACAAGAAAAAAAATAAAACATTAAACTATGTAAATAATAAAGTGTTTTCTGGATTATATAATACATTTCCAGATTTCATAAGTAAACTAGAAATAAAAGATGAAAGACAAATCTTCAAGTTAAATCATCTTCACTTCTCAGACTCATCACTACTCCCCCTTAGGATGACAAGGATTAAGTCTTGTTCTCTTCTTACTACTTCTCCTCTGTTTCTCCAACATCTGTCTTTACTTCTCCCCTAAGGAGAATTCATTATCCCCTTACGTGAATTATCCAACCAACTTAATAGAGGTAACAACAAACATGGCATACATACATCATTAAACCATCACAGATATAAAAAAATGCAAACTATGACATGTTATGCATTTTAGAAAATCCGATTAATCATATATACAAGAATTTTCTAAAATTAAATGGAATAGAAGAATCAATAAATAATCATTAGTTATATCCAATCTAAGCATGTTGTTATATACCCCTTTTGGATCTTGTTCACAATTCTCTTCCTTAGATCTTGTTTTCCCCCTTAGATTTTGTTCAACAATTCTCCCCCTTAGTTGAGTAATCCTCTTCAGAAGAAATTTCATCCCCCTTAGGTTAGTAACATTAGAAATCTGTAACAGAAAATTGGGAATGAGATTTGGTAATTGTGCTAGTGTGTGATTTTACTTTGTGTATCTTACAAGTGTTTTGTTCATATACTCTTTAAGTATTTTACTTTTCACTCTTTCTCAATTGTATTTCACTCTTTTCTCACAACACCATTTCTCTCTCAGTGCGGATGACACAGTCTTTTATACCTACAAGAAAGATCACCATAACCCCTTTAAGAGAGGTCACTGGTGGTGCAATGGGGTTTCATAAAACACCATCCTCAATTGAATCTATTAAAATATATGACTTTGAAAACTGAATTTCTTCATGAATAGATTCAATGAGTTGCTGATCATCTAAGATGATCTATTCCATTAGGAATCCAAATATGTTCCATCTAGGGAGGGAGACAATGATCTATAATGTAGTAAATAATCCAAGTTTCCTCCTAACGCCTGTGAGGGCATGTTGATTCAGTAAGAATCATCAATCATCCTTCCTTCTTTGATATGGAAGTTTAGAATAATTGGTTCCATCAATTCATCCTTTCTGTGACTTTCCAGTTGCTCCCTCTTGGTCCCAATTGTTGGTCCCTTTTGGATACCAATTGTTGGTCCTTAAAATAAAACAATTTATTTAAGATTTCTTGAAAATGTCAGATGAAATTAACTATTCATTAATAGCCATGGATGACAGGCTGAATTCAATAGACTCACTCTGTTGAGAGAATGAACCTAGTAACGTGTTGGAGTGCCGGCATTTTCCTAAATCGAAACGTGGCGCTGACTGCTACAATATAAAGATTATAAGTTGCGTCTCTTCCACAAGTAGCTGGTTTTCGCATAGTGGTAAGCACTTAAATCCTAAAAATTGGTATCAGAGCAGGTCACGGGTTCGAATCTCACGGAGCGCATAATTATGCCAAGGGCGCATATTATGCCAAAGACATGTTGTGCAGTCATTGCTCTTAACATGGACTTGTTAGTACTGGCAAATGCTGGGGGGGATTGTTGGAGTGCCAGCATCTTCCTAAATCGAAACGTGGCGCTGACTGCTATAATATAAAGATTATAAGTTGCGCTTCCTCCACAAATAGCTACTTTTGGCGTAGTGGTAAGCGCTTAGATCCTAACATAACGGTTTTGCCTTTTCCATGTCTATACCCTTTTGAGAGAACACATATGAGCTAACAGTTGTCTTGGTTTATATATTTGAGTCACCTTTCTAGAAACAGAGTTGTTGGTTCACTCATATAACCACCTTATCAAATGCACTAAAGGCATTGACTCCCTCATTCAACAATTAGGTTTTCTGTTTAATGGTAAGAGAGATGGAAGAATGAACCTAGTAACAGTTTTGCCTTTTCTAAGTCCGTATCCTTTTGAGAGAACACAGATGAGCTAACAGTTGTCTTAGTTTATATATATTTGAATCACCTTTCTAGAGACAGAGCTGTTGGTTCACTCACATCACAACCTTATCAAATGCACTCAAGGCATTGACTCCCTCATTCTTAGCAATTAGGTATTTTGTTTAATGGTAAGAGAGATGGATGTGATAGTGTTTGTGTGTTTGGTTCAAAGATCTTGGATAGAGATTGATGCCAATGATTAGGATCTAACTGTTAGAAACTATTGGTTGATCAAGCTCATAGATCTTTCCTACTTCTCAAAAGTGACGTGAAATAATCAACACAGTTTTATATATGTATAGAAAATTAAAAAAAATAAAAATAACGATGCCAACTTATATTTAAAAATAAAAATAAACTTACACACACACACACACACACACACACACATATATATATATAATGATACTAAAATTTTGAAAATAAAAATAATATTAAATATATTTACAGTACGGATGCCAATCGAATAAACTATACAAAAATAAAGAAAATCTTTTTGAGTTTTCTTTTTCATTTTATTTGTTTATTTTTTATATCTTTAAGGAATATATACAGTATATTTACAAGGATTGCTTAAAATTAAATAAGCAATTTAAAATGACATGCAATAATCAATTCATGTGTAACATCCCAAACTCACTAACCAACTTATAGAAAGTGAATTCATCAAGTGATTTCGTGAAGATGTCAGCAATTTGATCTTATATAGGTACAAAATGTAACATCTTTGTTCCGTTCATGATATGCTCTCAGATGAAATGATACCTTATATCTATGTGTTTGGTTCTTGAATGTTGTACAAGATTATTGGAAATTGCTATGGCATTTGTGTTATCGTAAAATATTGGAATTTTAGTTAGCACAAGTCCATAATCATTCAGCTGATTCCTTATCCATAAGATCTGTGCACAACAACTACCTGCCGCAATGTATTCTGCTTCAGCTGTCGAGGTAGATACTGAGTGATGTTTCTTGATGTACCAGGAGATCAAGCGACGTCCTAAAAACTGATAGCTTCTAAAAGTACTTTTCCTTTCCATCCTACATCCTGCATAATCTGAGTCTGTATAGCCTATTAGTTCAAAACATGTATCTTTAGGGTACCAAATTCGAAGATTTTATGTGCCCTTTAGATATCTAAAAATTCGTTTAACAGCAATAAGATGAGATTCCCTATGATCATATTGAAATCGTGCATATAAGCATGTTGCAAACATTATGTCAGGCCTACTTACAGTTAAGTATAATAATGAGCCTATCATACCTCTGTTGCTTATGATATCAACCTTTTTACCAGTTTCATCTTTATCAAGCTTGGTGGCTGTTGGCATTGGGGTTTTTACTGGTGAGGAATCTTCTAAACTGTATTTTCTAAGAAGATCTCTTATGTAATTTGATTGGCAAATAAAAATCCCATATTCCTTTTGATTTGCTTGCAGACCAAGGAAGAATGACAACACACGCATCATGCTCATCTCATACCTACTCTGCATCAACTTAGCAAATCTCTTGCATAAATTTTCATTAGTAGAACCAAATATAATATCGTCAACATAAACTTGGACAAATATCATATCTTTATTATGCAATTTATAAAAGAGAGTTTTATCTATGACACCTCTAATGAAACCATTTTCAAGCAAAAACTCATAGAGAGTGTCATACCATTTCCTCGGTGCTTGCTTGAGTCCATAAAGAGCTTTGAATAGAAAATACACAAAATCAGTAAACTCTGAATTTTTAAAGCCAGGAGGCTGCTTTATATATACATCCTCTTCTAACTCTCCATTCAGAAACGCACTCTTCACATCCATTTGATAAACTTTGAAATTGGAGTGTGTTGTGAATGCTAGAATATTCTGATAGCTTCAAGTCTTGCAACTGGTGCATAGGTCTCATCATAATCA
The DNA here is from genome assembly GCA_028671895.1 of Oenanthe sinensis. Lineage (NCBI taxonomy): Eukaryota > Viridiplantae > Streptophyta > Magnoliopsida > Apiales > Apiaceae > Oenanthe > Oenanthe sinensis. The sequence goes on along the minus strand of CM053803.1, from coordinate 28,313,525 downwards.
ATTCTCTCTTCTTAGGAGTAACCCTTTGCCACCAGTGTGGCCTTGTTCCTTGTAACAATGCCATCACCGTCTAATTTGTTCCTGTATACCCATTTGGTGCCAATTACAGATCTTCTTTTTACCTGGGTACCAGTGTCCACACTTCTTGTCTTTCGAACTGATTGAGCTCTTCTTGCATGGCAAGAACCCAATCTGGATCAGTTAGTGTATCTTCAAATTTTTTTTGTTCTTCTTGGGATAGAAAAATTAAAAATAGACATTAATTTGAAGTTGCACTTCTGGTTCTAACCCCAACATCTGGATCACCTATGATCAATTTAAAAGGATGATCTCTGCTCCATATCTTTTCCCATGGTAGGTTTGATCTTGATGATTCACCTTGATATTCATTTGGATGTTGTGTTCTGCTAGTCGATCCACCATTTCCCTCCGAATTGCTACCAGGAGTACTTGTTGATCCACCATTGGTATTAGTAGTATCTCCAGTGTTTCCATTGTTTCTACCACTATTACCTGGATCATTATCATCATTATTTCCATTATCATCTCTTGTTGCAGCTTCAGGTTCTTCTTCAGTATCTGAATCTGAGTCTGGATGATTATAAAATATTAATGACTCGAAAGGATCTTTAGTTTGGATTCTTGGGAGTTTTGTGTCATCAAATGTAACATTGACACTTTCCTTTACTTGGTGCTGATCAATTATGTACACCCTATATGCTCTTCTTGAATAACCGACAAAAATAGTTTCGTGTGCCTTGGCCTCGAACTTGTCACGATGTTTATCTACATCTTTCAGCACATAACATTTGGCTCCATATACATGAAAATACTTGAGTGTTAGTTTCTTGCCAGCCATTAATTCATAGGGAGTCTTCATATGATCTTTATTGATTAGAGTTCGATTCTGGGTATAAAATATTGTATTTACTGCTTCAGCCAAAAAGTAGATAGGCAACCTTGATTCACTTAACATAGTTCTTGCAGCTTCAATCAGGGTTCGATTCTTCCTTTCTACAACTTCATTCTGTTGCGGAGTTCTTGGTGCTGAGTATTGTCTTGTTATCCCCTTGTCTGAGAAAAAGCTATTTAGAATTTCGTTCTTGAATTCTGTTCCATTATCTTCCCTTATTGCCCGGACTTGTAGCTTTGAATCTAGCTTAATTAACTTGACGTGATCAATCACCAATTGTGGAGTTTCATCCTTTGTGTTCAATAATAAAATCCACGTATACTTTGTGAAGTCATCTACAATCACTAAGGCATATCTTTTCCTTGCCATAGACATAATATTGACTAGACCAGATAAATCCATGTGTAGGAGTTGAAGTGGTTCAGAAATGTTTGTAGTATCTGTGCCTCTATGACTTGTTTTCTTTGACTTCCCTTTTTGACATGCCTCACACAATCCTTCTTATTTAAATTCCATCGGAGGCAGTCCTCTCACTAAATCTCTCTTGACTAGAGAGTTCATTGTTTTGAAATTTAAATGTGAGAGTTTCTTGTGCCATAGCCAGCTTTCTTCTGAAGAAGCCTTTGAGTATAAATAATATGCTTCATCTTCAGTTCCTGAGTTGAGATCGGCTACATACAAGTTTCCTTTCCTTACTCCATGTAAGGCTAGTTTGTCATTCTTAGAATGAGCTATTAAACACTTTTCCTTGATAAAGTTTACTTTGTATCCTTTATCACTAAACTGACTAACATTGGGAAGATTGTATTTAAGTCCTTCCACTAAAGAGACATTTTCAATGATAACATTTCCAACATTTAACTTGCCATATCCCGTAGTCATTCCTTTGATGTTATCTCCAAAGGTGACGATTAGACTAGTTCTTTCAACCACGTTTAATAGCAGGGCTCTATCTCCGATCATATGCCTTGAAGATCAGCTGTCCAGAATCCATACAACCCGGTTTACCTGTTTAACTCCATGCAAATATCAAACGGACTAAATTATCTTCGGAGCCCAAAATTGATTGGGCCCGCATACTTAAAGAATTGACCTTTGTCAGCTTTGACAATAGATCATTTTCGAACAACAGCAGCATCCACCTTGACAGTACTTACCTTCCTATAAATAGTCTTAACAACTTTCTGTTTAGACTTAGGAATATATGTTTCCTTTTTGACAGGTGGAGGAATCACAGTCTTGGATTTTGTAAATTTATTATTGATGTGTTGTCTAGGTGTCATGTTATCTTTACTAGCAATCATGCGTTTGAAATAAGCAGTCATAGCATTAAAAGCACATAACATACAATTTAAAACACCACAAGGTTTATGGCATACATCAATAACAGGCATGTTATTCAAAATAGTAGGTGTCTTAACAGTTTCTACTTCAACTTTATTAATAGTCTTAAAGTTCTCAATAGAATGACATCTGTTGTTACTATTCCTACTTTTAACAAACTTATTAGGTATGTTCAGATTATTCTTTAAGTTTTTAATACCTATACCAGAATTGAGGGAATTAGAAGTTCCCACATCTTTCATTGGTGTCTTGGGTGCCCCTTTCTCTTTTAGGACATTAACTTCTTGTATGTCCTTAGCTTGTTCCTCTCTTTTCTTTTCCTCCTCGAGGTCCTCTAAATTCATTTCATAAGTAATTAATATAGAGCTCTCAAGGATTGATTCTGCAACAGGTGTTATGAAAAGAGGTTTAGGTGTGTCCTTAATAACATGTGGAATACCCATTTCTTCAGCACATTTTCTGAACGAGGTTATATTGTGCCTTTCCTACAGATTCATTGTACTCAAAGCCTATTCCAACTTTACGGTTTATCTACTGTTGGTCAACTAGGTTTTTTTACAATGTAAGATGAATTTTTATAGGCCATACACTTCTTCTATTCTTTCACTATCTGATTTCTGAGATAGGCTTCAACCTTAACATAACAAATGACTCTATTTACTTGAAATGCTAAGTCCTCAGTCAGTTTGTCACATTTTCTTTTTAATAATTTTAAAACATCATTCTCATCATGTAAGACTTTGTTTTCGAGAATTAGTTTCTTAACTCAATCTCTTGTATCATCTAGTTCTTTACTTAGTAATTTAAACATTTTAGGGCAAAAGGGATTTACATTTATTCCTCCTTGACGAGTTAGAGACAGTGATTATTCGGATAAAGCCATAAGAACAAGATTTCCCAGCTCTTCCTCATCATCATTGTCTGAGTCATCCCAGCTTTTGCCCTTTGCTAGATAAGACTTGCCTTGATGCTTTTTCATAAGTGCGTCATACTTTTCCTTGAGCTCTTCATAAGACTCTCTCTTTTTCCCTTGCTTCAGCTTCTTGCATTCAGTTACAAAGTGGCCTAGCTCATTACAGTTAAAGCAACAAAACTTGCTTCTATCAACTAAATCGGTCTTGTAGCCGCTTCTTGATACAACTGTTGAAGAACATCCTCTTTGGAATCTTCTAAAATTTGATTTAACATTATAGGAGGGATTCCTTCGAAATCTTATGTTGCCAAACCTCCTGGCAACCATAGCTAGAGATTCATCTTCTAGCTGATCCAGTTCTTCCAAAAAGTAGAATTCATCATCTTCTTGTTTATCTGAAGTATGTCCAAATTCTGGAACCACATACTCCATTGATTTATTTGAAGGTACAACAACCTTCACTTCCATTTTCTCTGGTGCTTCCACTATTAGTGCTTTGGAGGAACTCAAAACCTTACCCCTGCCATATGCTTCTATTGTTTGGATCTGCTCCAATTCATAGGTCTTCAAAACTCTGTAGAATCTTTCTAGGGTAACCTCTTTCATGAACCTGGACTCCCGGATAGCGGCGATCCTAAGTTTCAGATGTTCTGGCAAAGTTAGAGAAAACTTCTTGTTGAACTCCTGGTTTTGATAATATTTCTCATTGAGGTTGAGCTCGTTTATTAATTTATTCAATCTCTGAAACACCTCAGAGATACCCTCACTAAGGTTGGATCTAAACTGCTCGTACTGGGAGGTCAGGATCTCCAGTCTATTCTCTCTGACTTCTTCAGTCCCTTTGTTGATTATCTATATTATATCCCAGATCTGTTTGGAATTTTTACAATTGACCACGTGATTGTACATGACGTAGTCTAAGGATTCTATCAATATGAGTTTGAGATTGTTGTCTAGGGACATAACTTCCTTTTCTTCATTTGTGTAGTCAACTAGACTTTTTGGAAACTGTCTGTGAAGAATTACGACCCCATCTACCTCGTGCTTGAGAATAACTGTTATTGGGGGTTCAACACCATTTGCCAAAATTAATGCATACTTGGGAGTGGCAATCCCAATGAATAGTAGCATTTTATGCTTCCACAAATTGTAATGATATTTATCAAACTGTGGAATTTTAATGCTCTTCATTTTTGTGTACTCATCTTTAATAAGATTAAAAAAAAATAAATGTTTCAAAAAATATTTTAATTTTTGACTTAAAACAATTTTTGATCAAAAATAATTTTTGTGAAAAAATTATTTCAAATAAAAATTATTTTGAATTAAAAATAATTTTTGAGATCTGTATGAGTTGCTGAATATTTGGCACGAATCTGATATTAAAAATATCAATCAGCTATGATGCCAATTGTTGGTCCCTGATATTGTAGAAGGGGGTTGAATACAATATCTGAAATTATCTCAGAATTTTAGATTTAAAAATATTATTTTAATTAATAATGAAATATTAATTTTTATGAAATACTGTTCAAGTAGAAGATATAATTTTTTAACTTGAGAAGTATTACAAAATTAATATGATGAAAAGTGTATATAATTGATAAAGTGTTCTAGCAAGATTTCGACATGAATTGTTCGGGTTTAACAATTATATTCCAAACTTGCACAGAAATTTGTGAATATTACAATGCATACAAATTTCTGAAATTTGAATATTTTCAATCTTGAAATAATGAAGTCATTCACCTCATATTTATAGAGATTGAAGATAGCAAGACTTTTGAATAAAACTTATTTTAAAAAATCAAAACTTTTTCTGGGAAGACTTTTTCTGCTCGGTAAGACTTTTGAAAAACTTGGTAAGACTTTTCAAAAGTCTTGAGGAGACACTGATAGAACCTTTTAAAAAGGTCTTGCCGAGATAACTCGGTAAAACTTTTTGAAAAGGTCTTACTGAGATAACTCGGTAGGACTTTTAGAAAGTCTTGCCGAGATAATTCAGTAAGACTTTTCTTAATAGTGCAACAAGATTTTTCTTAAATGTTAAATAAAATGTTCTTTTTAACTTAATTAATTCCACTAATTTTAATTAAATAATTTATAAATTGTTATTCGCCCTTAAGTACACTAAGTTTGGAGAAGGGGGGGTTGAATACAAACTTAATAATTAAGTCAACTTCTTGCGGAAATAAGTTTGTATAAAGAGAGAGTTTAATAAGATTGTAAGATTGATGTAACTAAGAACTGGATAACTAAAGTGTTGATAACAGAAACAACAAGATTAAAAATTACTAGTGGATTGTTTTTCCACTAGTGTGTTTTTGCTTTCAATTGATCTTAGTAAAAATACTAAGCTGCGTACAAGGTTGAATGTAGAATCTAGAAAAGCATTACTAGTTCTGCCTGATTTTCTACTTTGCTTTTCTTGAGTTCTATTACAAAACAACTTCTTCTTTGCTACTGTGTTGTTGCTTTTTATAAACAACAACTACTTCTCTAGTTTTCTATCGACTGATAACAATATAATATTACAATTTATACTGTTTACATAAAAATAGAAACTAGCTCCTTTTCACAGCTTTCCTTGTAGAACTTACTAGCTCTGGAAGTGTCTTTTGTCTTAAGATATTCCTTGGATGCTGTGTTGCCTAGAAAGTCTTCACAGTCCTGACAGGACTGTCTTCCAATGATTCAGTTTCTGCACTGTTCCCGTGAAATCTGGCTTTTAGCTAAATAGGGAAACTTTAATCAACTGATAAATGATGTTAAGCTTATCAGTTGATTCACCTTTGCTTATCCATCGATGGATAGGATATCTGTTGATGAGTTGATGTGTCGATGGATAATTGAGTTATCCATCGACTCCTTATCCATTGATGATTCTTTATCTGTTGACTGTAATTATCCATTGATAGCTTTCATCCGTTGAGTAGTGTCTTCATCCATCGACTTCAACATCAGTTGATCACTTCACTTGTGAGAATTCTGACTTAGAATATTTACAATTGATCAGCCATTCTTCACATCTGTTGAGAAGCTAGAAATTGAAGTCAATAACATCAGTTGACTACATCATTGCATCCATCGAGGTAATACAATCAATTGATAGTGAAACATAAATCAATGCTACAATCCAGTTTATCAGTTGAGAAACAAGTTTCAACTGATAGCTGGTTTCCTAATCAATGGATATTTATAAGTCATATCCATTGATCAGTTACAAAAATAATTTTGAGTCCCTATAGAAATTCTAAGTAATTTGTTATCATCAAAACTCATAATTCCTAACAATCTCCCCCTATTTATGAATATTTAAAATATGCATAAATTTTCTGTTGATGATAACAAAACTCCTGAACATTTTCATTCTTAGCAAGAATTACAATATTGATAAGTAAAGTTTTAGACAGAGTAATCAGATACCAGACAGGGATGAATTCTGATAATTTTGATGATTGAGGTTGAATCTCCTATCTTCTCCTTCTTCCCCTTGACTCATTCATCTTGTCTTCATTCTCCTTCATCTTCCTGTAGAGGGTTCCCTTCAATATCTTCTCATCTTCAATCCTGTAGTCCAATTGACTTGCCAGATGATTTAATTCCAGATTTGGAAGTTTGTCTATTTCTTGACAAATATCAATGCATTTTTCTCTGCCTTCCCTGTCCTTGTATATCATCAAGTAGAAGGGCTCATGAAGCACTTTTCTTCCTTCAGGATTCCAGATCTTTATTCTGTCATCCCTTTCTTCTTGAACAGGTGCCTCCCTTATCTTCTTCATTCTTTCAAGGATGGCCTTTCCTAGCTCTTCAGTTAGATAATACTTCCTGTTGAGCATAGTGTAGATCTTCCTCAAGATGCCATATCCTTGATCCAAAACTTGATTGAATGTGAAGGTTGAGTGTGATCCATCTTCATACTCAATGTGAAGAAGATCAACATCTTTCTTCCTTTGCCCTTTTGCTGCAATCATTCCCTCAGCTTTGATTGGCACAAAGTTTTCAGATTTATGTTTGAACACCTCTATTTCTTTGGCTTGATTACTCCCAGAAGCTTGACCTTCAGTCTTGACTTGTTTTGGCTTCTTCTCCTTGTCTTCATCAGCTAATGGTCTTTTAACTCCAGATGATTTTGGTGCATCTTTGGGCTTGTTTGCTCTTTGCTTCATCCTTGGCCTCCTTTCACCTTCTTTTCTTCTGGCTTCTCTTATTAGCCTATCCTCTTCATCATATTCCCTTTGCAATTGAATGGCTAATTCTTCTTGTCTTCTTTCTTGTTGCTCCTTTTCTTTTATGCCAACTACTATGGCTTTGCTCAATAATTTTTCACTTTCCCCTCCACCTGTGACAGCTTTCTTTTTATCATCTTCAATTAGCTTTCCCTTTCCTTTCCTGTCACCAGGTTGTGAGCTGCTGGTACTTGTTTCTTTGAATTTGCTAGCAATTGCATCAAATTTCCTTACTATGTCTTGAGCCAACTCCTTCTTGGGATCTGTAGTCTTTACCACATCTTCAGTACCACTTGCTTTCTCCAATGCATCAGCTTCTTGCTTCTCCCCCTTTTTGTTATCAGCAACTGGCACTTGTGCTACTGACTGAGAGAGTATGGGAGTCTCTAAGAGTTTACCCAGAAGATTGATTTGAGTGACTTGATTCTTCAAAATTTGCTGCATGCTAAGTTCCATGGAGGTTACTCTCTTCTCCAATTCCATTACTTTGTCCTTTGCTGAAAACTCAGTGTCCAACCTTTGCTTGATTCTAGTCAGCATTGTGAGGCTGAGTCTGGAGTCAATGGTGGTGTCAAAATGCATCCTTGAGCTGTCAATGTCTTCTCTTATTTTCTTCAATTCATACTTGGAGCTTGTGACATGCATTTTCTGGATCTTCAAATTATCCCTGTAAAAGTTCAGAATTCTCCTGTGCAGGGGATCCACCACATCTACTTCAGCCATGGACCTTCTGTAAAGAGAAATAATGGCCCTTTCTGTTTCAGCCAAATTAGTTTCATCACTAGCCACTTGTGGATCTAGAAGGTCATCATCAGAATTGTCATCAAAATCTTCAGGATTCATGTGGGATATATCATCAGGTTGACTGGCCAAAAACTCTTTCCCACTCCTGAATTGCTCTTCTGTCTGCACTAAACCCAGCATTTGCTCAGCTATTTGATTAGATGCTGCTGCTAGTTCCTGATAATGAGGATCTTCATGTTGAAAGGTTGAAGCATCAAGATTTACAGCAATTTCATCCTCCACCTCCAAGTTGACTTCTGCACCTCCTGCAGGGACTTCATAGTCCACAGCTCCCCCTGACTCCAGCCCCAACTTCTGGGTGAGTCCTGCTTCAATCTGCTCAGTTTTAGAAGTTGATGCTTCATGAGATGGTGAAATTGGTTTCTCTCTATTCTTTTCTCTCTCACTCTCTTCTCTCTTTTCTTGCATCAGGATCTCATCCTGGATTCTCACCTCTCCCTTACTTTCCTCTCCTTTTTCATCAGCTGCTAAGGTGGAACTCTCTTTTCTCACACCCTCTCCTTTTGCCACCTCAGAAGAATTTGAGGGCCCCTCAGTCACACACTCTCCTTTTGCCAAGGTATGCAAACCTTGCCTCTCACACACTTCACCCACTCCACTCAATCCTAATAGGGTATTGGCCACTTGAAGTGTTTCAATGGATGATTCATGAATTGACATTAAGGGATCAATCGATGGATAAGGAGTATCCATCGATGGATGAATATCCGTTGATGGGAGCTCGTCGATGGATGTAAGGATATCCATCGATGATAGTGAACTAGTCAATGGATGTTGGAAGTTATCAGTTGATTGCAGAATATCCATTGACTGGAGAGAACTAACAGTATTTGCCTGATCAACCAAGGTGTTAACCTTATTTGGTGATGCAGGTAAGAGTGTTGGCTCCACCCTGAGTTGCAAAGAGGGTGAATTTGAAACAATGAAGTTGTCAATCAACACTGTTTCTGAAGAAATAGTTTTTGAGGGAGATTGAGAAGAAAATTCAGATAAAGAATGGGGCTGTGCCTCAGGAAGATTCTGAGACACATCAAAAGAAGAAACGGAAGGCTCCACCAAATTTTCATTTGGCTTTGCAAGTGTGTGTGTGCCCTGTGCAGTATTTGTAACCTTCTTTCTTCTTTTGTATGGTTGTATAATTTGGTGACCCTTATCCCCATCTGATGGTCCTGGTTGAGACCTCTTTTCAATAGTTACATCTTTTTGAGAAGATGCAACTAGGGATGTGTTCAAGTCCTTTACTACAGCCTCAATCTGTTGGGAGATTGGACTGGAGGCTGGCTGGTTCCTCTCAATCTCACTCTCCTTATCCTTCTGGCTTTCTTGATGTTGGCCAGTTCCCTCACCCTTATCAACCACCTTCACTCTCCCCTCAGTGATTTTTCTTTTCTTACTTCTTACAACAGTAGTCTTTTGAGAAACTACTGAGGTGGTTTGATTAGACTTGGGTTTTGAAGGTTGTGCAACTTGGGTAGGAGGAATGGGGGCATTTCCATCTCCCTCCATTGTTGCAGAAGGCAAAGAAATTTGATATTTTGAAGAAGAATGTAAAAGATTGAGATTTTGAAGATATACCTGCACAAGAGGAGGATAAATGAGGCACAACTTAGGGTGTAAGTTGATTCTCACAAGATCCTTGAAGACCCTCTTGTTTTGCATCCATGGCTCCAAGGACTCCATATCTGCACTTATTTCATATTCTCCAACAGAGGCATTAATAATCATCATGAAAAATCTTGCAAAGTAGATATTATGTTTCCTAGATGACTTGGGTCCTAATTTGGCAGTCAATTCATTTAGGAGTAATGTGCCAAAATTAAAATATTTATCAAATAGGACAGAATAAGCAATTTCTTGCATACTTATTGTAATTGCATCAAAATTACTTATTTTTCCAGAAAATACTTTAATTATGGCATCAAAGAAATAACTCCATTCTTTTCTAAGATTCTTCCTAACAACTTCTCCTAATCCAGTTTCAGCATTTGCATAATTAACGGATTCTAACATGTCCCTAATTTCTTCTTCAGTTGGGGGCTTATCACAATTATTTGCAGGCAATCCTAAACATTCAGATAATGAAGTACTATTTATTGTATAGGTATTACCTTTGCAAGAATAAGAAATTACCTTCCCATCTGATGAAATCTCTGCAGAGGTCCACAGTTCTTCAACAAAGGAACACACGATTGTTGGTGCTTCGCTGAGAGCTTTGGAAACTTTGCAATCTCCTACGAATCGCATCAATGGATGAAAGTCCACAGGAGCATCATTCACCGTTAGACATGCTGTGAAGTTGTTCTGTTCATAGGTGAACCCAGTGGAAGAGACGATCTTCTTTTGTGGTGCCATTCTTTCAGTTGATATTCAAGAAATTAAAGTGAACTTGAAAGAATTTGTGAGAGCTCGTGAGAATTAGATAAAATTAGCTTGAGAGAGAGACAGAGATGAATAGAAAAAAAATAGCAGGTAAGAATGAATTTTTAATTGTTGCTGCTATTTATATTTCCCAGTATTAAAAAGACTTGAAATGACTTTTTAATTAGTAGATAACCGTTGATGTATAAAAGACTGTAATTTATTACCCTTGATGGTAATTCTCCAACGGCTATAATTTGATCAACGGATGAATAAAACTGTAGAAATTCTATTACTATCGACGGATAAAAAATAGAGAATTAATCATTTATCGATCGATCACTAACTACCAAGATAATTAACTGTCGATAGATAAATATCCATCGATAGGAATAACATTTATCTGTTGATCAAATAGGATGGGATTTATCCATCGATAAACAATTACTTAGGTAATTATCTGTCGATAGATAAATATCCATTGAATTGTGAACAATGGCTACAAAACTTGACAGACATTTTAAGCATGAGTATAATTAAGCATACCTAACTCACAGACTAATCTATTAAAAGTAGATTCATCTAGAGGTTTGGTAAATATGTCTGCAAGTTGTTGTTCACTAGGGACAAAATGTAATTCAACTGTACCATTCATTACATGTTCCCTAATGAAATGATACCTAATGTCAATGTGTTTAGTTCTGGAATGTTGCACAGGATTTTCTGTTATTGCAATGGCACTTGTATTGTCACAGAAGATGGGAATTTTGTTCAAGTTGAACCCATAGTCAAATAGTTGATTCCTCATCCATAAAATTTGTGCACAGCAACTTCCAGCAGCAATGTACTCAGCTTCTGCAGTTGAAGTTGATACTGAGTGTTGCTTTTTGCTAAACCATGACACAAGTTTATTTCCCAGAAATTGACAGGTGCCTGTAGTACTTTTCCTGTCTATTTTGCAACCTGCATAATCAGCATCTGAGTAGCCTATTAGATTGAAACCAGAATCTCTAGGATACCAAATACCTAAATTTGATGTACCCTTAAGATATTTGAAAATTCTTTTAATAGCTACTAAATGAGATTCTCTAGGATCAGCCTGAAATCTAGCACATAAGCATGTAGAGAACATTATATCTGGCCTACTAGCAGTTAAATATAAAAGTGAGCCTACCATGCCTCTATAACTTGAAATATCCACCTTAGCTTCTTTGGTATTTAATTCAAGTTTAGTGGCAGTGGCCATGGGAGTTTTTGTAGAAGAACATTCACTTAACTCAAATTTCTTTAACAAATCATGAATGTACTTTGTTTGATTTATAAAAATACCATCCTTAACCTGTTTGACTTGTAACCCAAGAAAGTAGGTAAGCTCTCCCATCATGCTCATTTCATATTTACTCTGCATTAGTTTGGCAAACTTCTTGCAAAGTTCCTCATTTGTTGATCCAAAAATAATGTCATCCACATAAATTTGTACAAGAATGATAGAGCCATTAACATGTCTACTGAATAGAGTTTTATCAACAGTACCTCTTGTGAAATTATTCTCAATGAGAAACTGAGATAGAGTGTCATACCAGGCCCTTGGTGCTTGCTTCAAGCCATAAAGTGCTTTGAGTAAAAAGTAGACAGAGTTAGGAAATTTTAGATCTTCAAAGCCAGGAGGTTGTTCCACATAGACTTCCTCTTCTAGTACTCCATTCAAAAATGCACTTTTCACATCCATCTGGTAGACTTTGAAATTAGCATGTGCAGCATAGGCCAGAAAGATTCTAATTGCTTCTAACCTTGCAACTGGTGCAAAAGTTTCATCAAAATCAATTCCTTCTTCTTGTGAATAACCCTTTGCTACAAGCCTTGCTTTATTCCTAGTCACAATACCAGTTTCATCCATTTTGTTTCTGAATACCCATTTTGTACCAATTACTGATTTGTCTTTTGGTCTGGGCACCAGCTTCCATACTTTATTTCTTTCAAACTGATTCAGTTCTTCTTGCATAGCCAAAACCCAATCAGGATCCATGAGAGCCTCTTCAATTCTTTTGGGTTCTTCTTGAGATAGAAAACTGCTATACAGACACTCATTTTGAGTAGCACTTCTTGTCTTGACACCATCTTCTGCATTTCCAATAATTAGTTCAAATGGATGGCTTCTTGTCCATTTTCTTTGAGGATACAAATTTTGCCTTGATGATGAAGCTTCATGATCATTTGTATTGAACTCAAAGTGATCTGAATTTGTAGAATGATTCTGAAACCCTCCCCCTGAAGTGGATACCCTTGATGTAGAATGTTGATTATCCGTTGAGGAGTTATCAGTTGATGCATTATCAGTTGATGGATTTCTGTCAACTGATAAATTATTCATTGATGCAGTAACATCAACTGATATTGGGTTTCTGAACACTTGAGGTTTTATAATTTCTGCCTCTTCATCGTCATTTACATCATTTGATTCATTCTCAAAATGCAGTGTGTCATGATTTCCTTCATCAAACAAGCCTTGAATCTTTTTATCATCAAATACTACATGTACAGATTCCATAACAATGTGTAGTCTGAGATTGTAGATTCTATAGGCTACACCTGATAGTGCATACCCAATAAATATAGCTTCATCAGCCTTGGCTTCAAATTTTCCTAGATTTTCACCTTGATTTCTTAGAACATAACACTTGCAGCCAAAGACATGAAGAAATCCCACCTTTGGCTTTTTGTCTTTCTTGATCAATTGATAAGGAGTCTTCCCTTGAGCTTTATTTACTAGGGAGATATTTTGAGTAAAACATGCTGTGTTTATGGCCTCAGCCCAGAAGTATGTTGGGAGTTTGGCATCTTCCAACATGGTTCTAGCAGCTTCAATCAATGTCCTATTTTTCCTTTCAACTACCCCATTTTGTTGAGGTGTTCTGGGTGCAGAGAATGTGTGTATGATTCCTTTTGATTCACAGAACTCTTTCATTGTGGAATTTTTGAATTCTGTTCCATTGTCACTCCTTATCTTCTTTACATCCAATTCAAGATTTTTCTCATTTTCTCTTATGTGCTTGATGATGAGATGACTAGCTTCATCCTTTGAATGTAGAAAATAAGTCCATGAGAATCTTGAAAAATCATCCACAATGACTAGAGCATACCTCTTCTTTGCAATAGACATAATATTTACAGGACCAAACAAATCCATATGTAATAACTCAAGTGGCTTTTCAATTGAAGATTCCAACTTCGACTTAAATGATACCTTCCTCTGTTTTCCTTTCTGACAAGCATCACAAAGTCCATCCTTGACAAATTCCATTTGTGGTAAGCCTCTCACTTGATTTTTCTTAACCAAGAGATTCATGGCTTTGAAATTCAGGTGAGCTAATTTCTTATGCCACAGCCAACTTTCATTTGTACTTGCCTTAGAGAGAAGACAAGTCATTGATTCTGCATTTGTTGAGTTGAAGTCAGCTATGTACACATTCCCTTTTCTATTCCCAGTCATGACCAGGCTTCCATCTACCTTGTTGGAAATTATGCATGTTTCTGTTGTGAAACAGACTTTATTTCCATTGTCACATAGTTGACTTATGCTTAACAAGTTATGTCTTAAGCCATCAACTAATGCAACAGGTTCAATGATGACATTCTCTCTTGAAATCAAGCCATATCCCATGGTGTGCCCTTTGCTGTCATCTCCAAAAGTTACTCCAGGGCCAGCTTTCTCCTCAAACTTTGTGAGCAGGGATTTATCTCCAGTCATGTGTCTTGAACATCCACTGTCCAAGTACCAAAGATTTCTTCTCTTTCCCTGATTGCTAGATGAACTAGCTTCCTGGTCATCTTGATTGGCCATTAGTGCAAGATTGATGTGTTCTTCTTCTTCTTCAGAATCCTCCTCAGCAGCCCAGTCCTTTTCTTCTGTCACAAAAGCCTTCTCTCTTTGTTTGAGCAAGTCAAAGTACTTCTTTTTATAGTCAACACCATCACTAGACTTTGACCTCTTTTCAACTTTGGGCTTTCTGCATTCACTTGAAAAGTGACCAGCCAATCCACAGTTAAAGCATCTGAATTGAGTTCTGTCAACAAGATTTTTGCCTTGTTGAGTGTCTCTCCTGAACTGTGATCCAGGCCTTTGCATTGGATTCCTTTTGAACTTGAGTTTGGAAAATTTTCTTGATAGAAAAGCTAAATGCTCATCTATTTCATCTTTGATGAGTGACTCATCACTATCACAAAGTTCTTTTCCTTTACCAGTAGAAGATTCATCATATCTAACATAATTTGCACCATTGCCATGACCTTCTTTCTTCCCTTCTTTGAAATCAGGATCTTCATCTGTTTCTGCAACTTGCTTTTCCTTGACCATCAAAGCAATGGACTTTTCTCTCTTCTGACTTTTCTCAATTTCCTCATCTTGCTGTAGCTCCAACTCATAGGTTTTCAAGATGCCATACAGCTTGTCCAAGGTATAATCTTTAAAGTCAGGAGATTGCCTTATAGAGACAGTCATTGGTTTCCATTCTTTGGGTAGGGACCTCAAGAATTTGAGGTTGGTGTCCTCAACAGCATAAACTCTTCCATATAGTTTAAGCTCATTCAACAGCTTTTGAAACCTACTATATGTATCATTTATTGTTTCACCACCCTTGAAGTGAAAGGCCTCATACTTTTGAATCAAGAGTTGCATCTTGTTCTTTCTTACTTGCTCAGTACCTTCACAGAGGGTTTGAAGAGTGTCCCAGACTTCTTTGGAGGTTGTACAACTGATGACATTGTCAAACATGTCCTTGTCAAGACCATTAAACAGAATATTCATGGCCTTTTTGTCCTTGTGTACTTCCTTTTCATCTTCATCTGTATACTCATTCACAGATTTAGGAATGAGTTTGTCTGGTGCTTGAGTACCGTCTGCATTTACACTTGTAACTATTTTCATAGGCACATGTGGACCTTTCTCTATGCAATGAACATAGGAAGGATCAATAGATAGCAGATGCAAGTGCATTTTTACTTTCCAGGGAAAATATTCATCTTTCTCTAGAACTGGAATCTTAACTCCTGTTTCTCTTTGACCCATTCTTGATGTACTTTTAGATCTTGACTTTCTGTTTGTCGAAAGCTTGCTCTGATACCAATTGTTATTCGCCCTTAAGTACACTAAGTTTGGAGAAGGGGGGGTTGAATACAAACTTAATAATTAAGTCAACTTCTTGCGGAAATAAGTTTGTATAAAGAGAGAGTTTAATAAGATTGTAAGATTGATGTAACTAAGAACTGGATAACTAAAGTGTTGATAACAGAAACAACAAGATTAAAAATTACTAGTGGATTGTTTTTCCACTAGTGTGTTTTTGCTTTCAATTGATCTTAGTAAAAATACTAAGCTGCGTACAAGGTTGAATGTAGAATCTAGAAAAGCATTACTAGTTCTGCCTGATTTTCTACTTTGCTTTTCTTGAGTTCTATTACAAAACAACTTCTTCTTTGCTACTGTGTTGTTGCTTTTTATAAACAACAACTACTTCTCTAGTTTTCTATCGACTGATAACAATATAATATTACAATTTATACTGTTTACATAAAAATAGAAACTAGCTCCTTTTCACAGCTTTCCTTGTAGAACTTACTAGCTCTGGAAGTGTCTTTTGTCTTAAGATATTCCTTGGATGCTGTGTTGCCTAGAAAGTCTTCACAGTCCTGACAGGACTGTCTTCCAATGATTCAGTTTCTGCACTGTTCCCGTGAAATCTGGCTTTTAGCTAAATAGGGAAACTTTAATCAACTGATAAATGATGTTAAGCTTATCAGTTGATTCACCTTTGCTTATCCATCGATGGATAGGATATCTGTTGATCAGTTGATGTGTCGATGGATAATTGAGCTATCCATCGACTCCTTATCCATTGATGATTCTTTATCCGTTGACTGTAATTATCCATTGATAGCTTTCATCCGTTGAGTAGTGTCTTCATCCATCGACTTCAACATCAGTTGATCACTTCACTTGTGAGAATTCTGACTTAGAATATTTACAATTGATCAGCCATTCTTCACATCTGTTGAGAAGCTAGAAATTGAAGTCAATAACATCAGTTGACTACATCATTGCATCCATCGAGGTAATACAATCAATTGATAGTGAAACATAAATCAATGCTACAATCCAGTTTATCAGTTGAGAAACAAGTTTCAACTGATAGCTGGTTTCCTAATCAATGGATATTTATAAGTCATATCCATTGATCAGTTACAAAAATAATTTTGAGTCCCTATAGAAATTCTAAGTAATTTGTTATCATCAAAACTCATAATTCCTAACATAAATTAAATTAATTCATGATGAATTAATTTAAGTAGATAAATTAAATAATTAGTCAACTTCTGATAGTAAAATTAATTTAGTTTCTTCACTGCACAACCACTGTAGATTTGACTTGAATCTTCCTATCTTCATTGTCTTCTGTCTTTAAAATCACCTGAGCTAGGTGAAAAATATTTATTAAATTAGTTGACATACAAATGTACTGTCTAGTTCATTTGTACCATACAAAATAAATATTTTTCACCTTTTAACTTTAATAGTTGTGATCTTCTGTCTTGTTCTTGCTTCTACCTTTGTCTTCAATATTTTTTTCTTGGAATCTTTCTGTAGTAGCCACTTTAAATCTTCTGTATCTTCTGAAATCTTCTGAAATACTACTTCTTTATTTTTTGCTGACGCTTGAACATATTAATGAACTTCTTCCGATGTAGAGTAACAGCTTCATTAGAACACTTCTGATATTTAGGATTCTTTGTGTCTAGTTGACTTTCTTTGTCATGATTCCTGTTTCAATATTTATTATTTACTTCACTTTCTTATTGAGTTGAGTTGTCATCTAATTATTACAAATAGGCCTAGACATATGCCTTTCAATAGGAAAGTAGCATTCTGATGGATTCCAAACGAGCAACAGGAGCATAAGTTTGATCAAAGTTGATTCCCTCTTACTGGTTGTATCCTTGAGCCACTAATCTTGCTTTAGTGCGAGTGACTACTCCTTCTTCATCAAGCTTGTTTTTAAATACCCATTTTATTCCAATAATTGATGCATTCTTTGAAGGTTTGACCAATTCCAAAACATCACACCTTTCGAATTGGTTGAGTTATTCTTGCATGGCCATTGTCAAATTTTCATCTTCAAGTGCTTCATGAACATTTTTGGGTTCTTCTTGAGCTAGAAAAGTAGCATAAGCACAGAAATTTGCTTTTCCTCTCCTTATCTTGATACCATCTGCTATATCACCAATTACTATTATAAATCATGTAGTGTGTTGATAATAGATTACTTAGAATCATAAGTTTAATATTAATTTTATAACTGGTAAATGGATATATTACTTAAAAATATCAATTGAGTAGGGAACCATTTATCAGTTGAAATTGTTGTTAATCAACTGATAAAATGGATTGTAACAGTTGATTCAGAATTCTTTTATTATTAATTGATTGTAATATATCGATAGATATGCTATGATAGTCAAATGATGATTATTGATTTCGATTGATAGCTCTTCGACGGATATGAAGAATAGCTGACAAAGTATAAATATTCAAAGTTAGAATTCTCATAAATAAAGTGTTCAACAGATAAATGAGTTAATGGATATCAGTCAATGGATGTTGGTCGATGAATGCCAGTCAACAAAGTTAAATCAATGGATCCTCATCAACGGATGAATCTATCAAAGCAATCAACGGATAAAAGAGCAATCGATGGATATTCAAATATCCATTGATCCATCAACTAATCAATGGATAACCTATTTGTCGATGGATAAGCAAAGAAGAATCGATTGATAAGCTTTACAACAATTATCAATTGATCAAAGTTTTCCAAAATAGTTAAAGACAAATGGAATGAAATCTTTGTATAAATCTGAATCAATGGAAGACAGTTTTGTCAGGACTGTGAAGCCTTTCAAGAAACACAGTCTTCAAGGAGAAGAAAAAGACAAAGACTTTTCCAGAACAAGGCAAAGACCTATGAAAACCGTGAAAGAAGCTACATTCTATTTTAGTGCAAACATTGTAAAATGTAAATTGTACTTTTATAAGTTGATAGAAAATAGGTGTAGAAAATGAATTGTTATATATACATTAGTAGTTCATTGTAACAAAGAGAGTTGAACGACCAAAAACAGAAGAAAAGCACAAGTAGCTGATAGGAATCATTTGTAGTGCTTTTCTAAGTTCAATTTTATTTTGTAAGCAACTTGGTTTCTAGACCAAGATTATTTGAAAACAAAAATATTTACTAGTGGAAAAACCAATACACTAGTAATTTTAAACACTATTTTCAAATTGCAAATAATTTATCTTATTGTTTCTTTTTAGTTTTGAATTTTAAACACTCAAACACCTTTGAATATAAATTCTCTAATCTGTAAGAATTTTCTTAAAAGCTCTTGAGTTTGTATTCAACCCACATTCTACAAAGTCATTGATAGTTTGAGGGTAAATAACAATTGGTATCAGAGCCAGGTTTCGATATACAGAAAGTCAAGATCTAAGTATACTAACAATGGGTCAAAAAGACACAGGGGAGAAGATTCTAGTTCTTGAAAAAGATGATTACTTTCCCTGTAAGGTCAAAATGCACTTGCATCTGTTATCCATTGATCCCTCCTATGTTCACTACATAGAGAAAGGTCCATATGTACCTATGAAAATAGTTACAAGTATGAATGCAGATGGTACTCAAGCACCAGACAAACTTATTCCAAAGCCTGTGACTGAATACACAGATGAGGATGAAAATGATGTGTACAAGGATAAGAAGGCCTTAAACATTTTGTTTAATGGTCTTGACAATGATATGTTTGACAATGTTATCAACTACATAACCTCTAAAGAAGTCTGGAATACTCTTTAAACTCTATGTGAAGGCACTGAACAAGTAAGGAAGAACAAGTTGCAACTCTTGATTAAAAAATATGAGGCCTTTCACTTCAAGAGTGGTGGAACAATTAATGACACATATAGTAAGTTTTAAAAGCTTTTAAATGAGCTAACACTATATGAAAGAGTATATGCTATTGAGGATATCAATCTCAAGTTCTTGAGGTCCTTACCTAAGGAATGAAAACCAATGACTATGTCCATTAGACAGTCTCTTGACTTCAAAGAGTACACTCTTGATAAGTTATATGGAATTCTGAAAACCTATGAGTTGGAACTACAACAAGATGAAGAGAATGAGAAAAGTCAGAAAAAGGACAAGTCTATTGCCTTGGTGGTAAAGGAGAAGCAAGTTGCAGAGTCCTGTGAAGATGTTGCTGTTGAAAAAGGAAGAAAGGTGACTTATGGAAGAGTTGTAAGTGTCAATAGGCATGATGAGTCCTCAACTAGTAAAAGAAAAGAATTGGTTAAGGATGATGAATTATATACCAAGGAAGACATTTATGAAATAGATGAGCATCTAACTTTTCTATCAGGAAAATTCTCAAAACTCAAATTCAAAAGAAATCCAATGCAAAGTCATGGATCCCAGTTTAGAAAAGAAGGTCAACAAAATAGGAATCTTGTTGATAGAACTCAGTTTAAATGCTTCAATTGTGGATTGGCTGGTCACTTTTCTAATGAATGCAGAAAACCGAAAATGGAGAAGAAATCAAAGTTCAGTGATGGTATTGATTACAAGAAAAAGTAGAGACTTTGTTTTTTAGATATTCATTTTCATGTTTCAGAGATTCCATGTTGACCAAGGAAAGTTCTAGTTTTTCATTCTTGACAACTAGCTCAACTTTAACTCTAAGCAATCTACTTATTTATTCATTTATAGCAGTTATACTAGTATTTATGTTAAACATTTCAATACTTAACTCTTCAACAGTTTTCTTGTATTGAGAGTTAGACATTTCAATGAAGGTTAAAGTTGGTACCTAACTATTTGAAGATGATGTTCCAACACTTGTCTTAGTTATGAGTGCTAAGTTTCTATATTCTTCTTCATCATCTTCATTAGTGTCATCCTAACACTTTTCTTTTGCAAGATATGCTTTTCCTGGTTGCTTTTTTAGTAGTGCTTCATATTTGGCATCAAGTTCCAAATAATCCTTATCTTTCTTGATTACTTT
This sequence comes from Oenanthe sinensis, assembly GCA_028671895.1. Lineage (NCBI taxonomy): Eukaryota > Viridiplantae > Streptophyta > Magnoliopsida > Apiales > Apiaceae > Oenanthe > Oenanthe sinensis. Next base: position 28,292,857 of record CM053803.1, on the reverse strand, counting down.
GGGCTTTCTACACTCTGTAACAAAGTGTCATAGCTCATTACAGTTGTAGCATCTGATTATTGATCTATCCACAGTTCTAGTTTGGTAACCACCTTTGAAACTGATTTTAAGAGCTTTGCTTTTACTTAAGGAGCCAAAGTTTGGTTTTTATTTGAAACTTTTATTCTTTTCTAATCTCAAGTTTCCAAAAATTTTGGCCATGAATGGCATGGATTTGGTGTTCATGCCTTCTAGCTCCTCAGGTTCACTCTTAGAAATCTCCCCATCTTCTTTGTCTTGATCTATAATCTCTTCAATATTCAACCTTTGTGTAACACCTCAGTCCCACATCGTGTAGATTGGGATAGTTTGTTCAATATATAAGTAAAAAGTACTACTACTAAGTGCACCAACAAATCATGATCTTTTGAGAGCCTATGGTGGGCTTGTAAATTACCCAAGTTGTTGCATTTGGGCCAGTTTACTTTGGCTTATTTCAGATTCAGAAGTCGGGACTTGACCCGATTTTCGAAAAAGACTCGGGATTTGACCCGGGTTGTCACACTTTGACTTGCAACACACTTTTCCATCTTCACATGTTCATTTGCAACAAGAGCACTTGAGACATTTGCCATTTTTCCTCTGTTGGCTAGAATGGATTTCTTTTGAAAGAATTCCAGTTCATAGGTCTTTAGTATTCCATACAATGTCTCAAGCGGAAGCTTTGTCAAGTCTCTTCCTTATCTTATAGCAGAAATCTTATGCTCTAGATGCTCTAGAAGATTTAATAAAAACTTCAGTTTTTCTCTTTGGTTTCATAGAATTTTTCATGTAGCTGAAGATCATTTATCATCTTGTTAAACCTTTCAAAAACCTCAGTTATGCCTTCATTTTGTTTAGACATAAAAGCCACATACTATGAAACCAAAAGTTGCCTTTGATTTTCCCTGACTTCTTATGTGCCTTCACAGAGTATTTCAATAGTTTCCCAGATTGCTTGGCCGATGTACAATTGACAATATTATTATACATAACAATGTCCAGTGACTCTATGAGTATGAGCATTAGACTGTTGTCAAGAGACACATTTTCGTTCTCTGTGTCAGTGTATTGAGTGGGGTCCTTGGGTATCCATATTGCTGGTATCATATCTGAGCCACTAGTTATTTCAGGAACCAGTGTCACATGCATGAAAGGTTTATTCTTCAATATCTCCGGATGCATAGAGTTTGCAGCCCTAATGAACATCAACATTTTTCTTTTCCATATGTTGAAGTTTTCTCTGTCAAATGGAGGTATCTTGATACTGCTAAGTTTATGTGAACTCATCTTGATCTTTGTACTATTTGTATGTTAATAACATGTGCTCTGATACCACTTGTTTAGAATGAATAATGAGAAACTTATACAAATGAGGGTGAATATATAAGTTTGATTCTTTTTGGATTTGTTTGGCTTTACTTAACTATTGAATCTTGGTAGCATGAACTTAAATGTGTATTAAAAGAAATGAGGAATTATGAAACTTAAAACACAAGTAAACTTTCAAACTAATTGTATTATAATGAAATGCTACAATCCTGAAATTTAAAGATGAATTTCAGCTTCTTGTTTTTGAGGAAAAACAAGGAATAAGAAAGATAATACATTTCCACTTCTGCACTAGGCTGTGAAGATGTGCTTCTTCTTAATAGACAACATGTCTCATGTGCACATGCTTCACAAATCTAGTTGTTATATCTAGAAACAAACAAATGTATCTTTACATTTTACACAATCCATTTCTAGCTAAGTCCTTTGATTTGACAGTCTATGGCTTCTACATTTCATCTCCTATCACTTGTCTTATTATCTCTGCAAGCTTCTTTGTAGACTTGTCATTATCATTCACAGGTTTGATTGAGGCTGATCATGACAATGCTTCTATTATCATGTCTGTTGTTTATGCATTTTTTCCTTGAATTTAGTTATTTGAAGTAATTGATAACTCACACAACATCCATATTCTCGATAAGTCATAATGCAGACTTCTCCATCAGCTACTATGAGACTTCTCGGTCAGCTATTCTGAGACTTCTTGATCAATTACTCTGAAACTTCTCGATCAATTACTCTGAGACTTCTCGATCAGTCTAATTTTGAGACTTCTCGATTGGAATTTCTTTTAGACTTCTCGACCACTTCATCAACTAACTTCTCGAATGGTTATTCTAGACTTCTGAACAATTGGTTAGCACACTTCTCTACATTGAGACTTCACTACATAATTCACTTCTCGATCAGTTGCAGTTTCTTGAATACTTGAATGATTCATTTAGGCTTTGCTACACACATTGTTGAGACTTCTCGACCATTTCATTTGTAGACTTCTCGAATGGTTCATTTGCCTTAGACATAATTTTCAACGTGAACTCCTTATTTGTTGAGGCCTTATTCTTCTTGATGCATGATCAATCAATCTTGAATCTTCTATCAGAACTTTATTTGTGACCATTATTTATAATAGGAATTACAACAAGACAACTTCTAACTGCAAATTTATAAGTAGAATAATTTAGTTTATAATCCCTATACAAGAAGTAATAAAAGTGTTACATCAACAATATAAGTTTTTCCATATATCTAGATCCAACACTGTTTATTTTTACAAAACATAGTGCATCTTAGCAGTTGGTATATTGCCATCCTTCGCTTACACATACTAGATAAGGAATCTACTACACCTTAGTTTCCTTCCTAACAGGGACCCCACTCTGATCATAACCAAGGTCAAGTTTTCACTCATATAGCATTTCACCGACCCTCTAATGCCTCTCAATAGGCATTAGTTGTAATATTTTATAGTCATATACAAACAGGTCGAAATGTGATTGATGATCTCATAGATTTCAATATAAAAATTGAGCTCTCTCTTTCTCTCATTAGTAATAATATGTTGGTGACAGAACCTATGAGTCATAAGGGAGACACAACAAGAGATATTCTATTTTCAGACTCTAGTGCTTCAATATCTCCACTTGCTCAGAACTAAGAGAGGACTCTCCACAGACAGCCATTACTCAGGCATCTGTCTAAATTATGCATCCAAGTGGCTCAGAAACACAAGAACCTGTTTCTCAAAGAGAAGTAACAGTCTCTGATGAGTCAGTCCCACAAGAACCTACCAATCAATAGTTGGTAGTAGACATTTTCTTTAGATGTTTCTCTCATCTCAATTTTTAGAAATTGCTGATAGTTGGTACTTAACCACACAAGTAGGGGCAATACACAAAAACCTTTGGCTCAAAGTGTTGAAGAAATTGCAGGACCTCTAGCCACACAAGAACCATCCAATCAATGCTTGGATGTAGGCTAACAACATCATACTCTACATGTTCTTTTCATATTCAAGCCATCAATTTTCAAAGAGTGCAAGTCACAATAATCTTCAACTCAAAGGGTTGAAACATTTGCAACATCTCCAGTCCCACAAGAACTACTCAGTGGTTGGTGCAGGCATGCTTGAAAACGCTACTCCTGAAGGTACAAAATTCTGACTATTATAACTCAGATTCTCTATTTTCTTAGTATGTTAGGTCAACATTTTATTTTCATCTTTTACTGATGGAATGACCGTGGATAGTCCTAATATGATGCCTCCTATTCATTGACCTCAACCATCTCTTCTCAGCCATCTCTGATTTTTGTAGGTTTGTGAGATCTGAGCCTTTTATCTGAATCTGAGGTAAAATGTGTGAAAAACAGAATTTAAAATGAGAGGCAGGCACGGGCCCTGGCAAAAGGTGATGTAAAATTGAGAAAGAAGTTAGTCACTTCTAGTGAGATTTCTCTAACTATTGAAAGTTAAGAAAAGATGAACAAAAGAGGAGAGAAATAATTTTTTATTCAAAGAAAATGAAATAGGTAATGGTTAGTGGTTATAGGTAATGAGATGAATGCCCTACTGATTTATGTAACCACTAGAACTCAGTTGGAGCAAGTTTTTTTTAATCATATTAACTATATCCTACCTTAGGACATGATATAGGTAACCTGTTGAACTTTTTTTTACTGTGGGAACCCGCAACCGCTACCCCTTTTTGGGAGCGTACTGGATAAACCCATGAGCTCACACAATAGCCTGCAAACCACGTGAAACAGGTAAACCGTACAAATGTGACATACTCTGGCCCAGGATGACAAGGTAACATGTTGAACTTGCTCTAACCCCCACTAACTTTTGAGATATGCTAAAATTCAAATAATATAAATTGAGTTACAATTTTAATTTCTCAAATTTATATTAATAATTAAATTTATTGATTTTTTAATTATTTAAATATATTATTTGATTAAATTCACAATTTTAAATCAAATCTAAATTACTAAGCAACAAATCGAATTCTTTGTTTTTTTTCATAATTATTAAACTTATATTATATTTTACATCAAACATTTGATAAATATAAACTTTATTCCAATTCACCTATTCATTAAAAAAAATTAATACCATTTTTTAGAAAATATATCGAGTTAATTATTAATCAAGTCAAACTCAATCAAATTATTCAAAAATTACAACTACAAAAATAATTTATATTTATTAATTTAAAAATTAATAAAGTAATTCAAACATTTATTAAATTAGTGCATAATTATAAAAATAAATTATTTATGATTGCTTTGGTATCAATTTTGACAAAAATAAATGAATTATGAACTAAAATTTAAGTTAACTTAACTACAAAAATTAGAATTTTAGGAATTTATTAAATCAATCAAACATAATATAATAAAAGAATTACATAAATATATTGAATATTGGAAAGATATACATATAACTAATAGTTACTCCGCCCGTTTCATAATTTTTGTCTAAATTTGATTTTTCAGAATCAAATTTATTTAATTTTATTTAATAATTTAAAAATACTTATTTATAATTTTACGACTTTACAGATAGGTTCATAGAATAAAAGAGTTAAATTTTATTATAATATTTTTCTAAGATATACATTATTATATAATATATTTAATTTATTAATCAAAATTAATTAATTTAACTTTTAAAAGAAAAAATGAGCCAAAAAAGGATTATTATACACACACACGTTGTTGTATGTATATGCGACATTTGAATCGAGGATCAGATCTATAACTGGAGCGGTAAGAAATACAAATTCAATTCACAAATCACATCGCAATCTGTATCTATATATAATAATAATCATCTAGTATAATCGATTATGTTGTATGTATATACATTGATATTGATATTGATTGATTGAAATCAGGTGGTATGGGAAGTTTAGGGGTGATATTGAAGCATCCTGATGATTTATATCCATTGTTGAAGCTTAAATATGCTGCTAAGAACGCTGAGAAACAGATCCCACCGGAGCCACACTGGGCGTTCTGTTACTCGATGCTTCACAAGGTTTCGAGAAGCTTCGGTCTTGTTATTCAACAGCTCGGTCCTCAGCTTCGTGATGCTGTAGGCTTTCGATTAAACTAATTTGCATTTCATCCGGTTATATGTGTTTGCGTAAATGTTGCGTTTTAGTTGAAAGTTTAGTAATTCGAGTCGTGGGGACTATAATCTGTTGTTTATATGAATTTAGGTGTATAATAAATTCTTATATGTTATGATGTTATGTGTGCACAATGTGAATTGTTATTTTGAAATCAAAAAGTTTACTAAGTTAGCTCTTGAGTTTGCAGTCAAATATATCATTGTGTGTAGTAGTGCACAATCAAGGCCGTGAAAACTTACTTTTAGTGCATGTTGTGTGTTAAGTCATTCTTCGATAGGTAATAGGTGATTTAGCTTTTACGAGGATTTTAAATTTGTCATTCGGATAAACAGATGTATCATGTAATATGTTTGTATGTACGTGTTATATATTATATACACATGCATTGTCTGTCATGTGTTATTTTCTTTTGGATAATTCATTTACTATTTACTTTATTACTACTACTACATATGTTGCACATGTAAAAGTTTCCAACTCAAGGTGTTCAGCGTGTTTGTGTATATATAGGCATATAGCTCTAGAAATATATTGTTTGATTTTTTAAGCCAATTATATTCTCGGATAAATGTATTTGGACAAAGGAAAAACTGCAGTAACTATCAAAAGGTAATAGAAACGTTCACAGTTGCCATCTCCTTGGAAAAAAGAGTATAGAAAACTTTATCTGATTCATTTTCAAATCTTGACTTTTCGTCTTGTTATGAAGAATAATGTAGTTGCTATTTGTTGGATAGATAACCCAAAGATTGAGAGATTTAAAATTTCCCCATGAACTTTTTATTTGTTAGTTTGACCCCTTTTGTCAGAATATATACCAATTAGCTTTATATTTAGTATATTACAATATATTCTTTATGGTCTCTAGTAATTTTTTTCAATTTAGCCTATAGGACTAAGATCGTACACTAAAATGGTCATGGACCCATAGGTGTACTTGTATAAACAGTCAAGCAAGTGATGTCTAAACTTTCATTTTGCATTTTTCTATTGAGTAGACTCCTTTGTATCTATGTCACTGTGTCAGTATCATAATTCTGAGGTTATGTATCCAAACAACAAATATATATTTACTTCTTTTATATATGTTTCACATTATGCAGGTATGCATTTTTTACTTGGTTCTTCGAGCTCTCGACACTGTCGGTATGTTATGTTTTCTTGACCGTGTAGATCTTTTTTGCCTTTTGGGAGTTCGACATGCATAACTTTGTTTTTCTTTTTTATGGTTAATGTTCTCCTCTTCTTCCTGTTTTCTGTTTCTTTATGCATATTCTCTTTTCTTTTTCTTCATGCATCGCAACCCTGATACTTCATTGTAAAGTTAGATCTATTAAGACAGTTTACTGTTACGTGTTGAAAGGTTTACATTTGTATATGTTAGGATTTATAGAGAACCTAATGCAGTAACATCTCTTTTTTCCCTTTTACAGAGGATGACACAAGCATATCCGCAGAGGTTAAAGTACCTATCCTGATAAATTTTCATCGCCACATATATGATAATGATTGGCATTTTTCATGTAAGTTTTCTGCTCGCCTACTTCTAGGTTTTTGGACATGTGTCACCATTTCCTATACTGGATTTATTCAACCCCTAATCAATCTAAAATTTGGTCTTCATGTGATAGTTTAGACTCCAACTATTTACTTCAATAATGAGTGGTTTTAGGTCCTTCTTGTGGAGATGAAGAATAGATAAAGTATTTTTCTAATCGCAATTCATTGTGTACAAATGTATCACTTTGCTGTCATTACTCAAAGTTGATAGGGATGTTTGATAAACTTCAAATTGAAATACTTTTATCGTTCTGCATTGTGTTGATGAAGAAATTACATGATTAATTAAGTATATCTGCTTCTAATTTGGTTAATTGTCATCAGGCTACATACAAATTACCACCCTTGTTCTTCATAGTTTTTAAAGGAACTAAAACTTATATTATGAAAGGGAATATTTTCTTCAAATGTTTTATTCTTTCTCCATGCTATCATGTTTGTTTTTCGAACTAGATCGTATAATGAATATTTCGTTGTAGTGTTAGCAGTTAGCATGCTGCCCAGTCCCCCAACATCACACAACATACTCAGTAGGAAAAAACATAAATATCTTCATTTAAAACAAATTTGTATAGGCCTGAAGTTTTAACATTGCTTTATTCGAACTTGAGTAATTTTGTCATCAAAATTAACTTGTGTACCACTAAACTCTTGCCTTGATTCTTCACTTAGCTAGAAGTGTATTGGTGTACGTGCTGATTCCCTTGTAGGGGAGGCACTTGCATATATTGATAGCTAGATATCTTTAATCTTATATATGTGATACCTAAATTTGAATTTCATTCGAATGTGTGGTGTTACTTCGCATAAAGGTGGTACAAAGGAATACAAAGTTCTCATGGACGAGTTCCATCATGTTTCTAATGCCTTTCTGGAGCTCGCAAAAGGGTACATTCTAACTTAGAAAAGCTATCTCATTTTAAATTGTGAATTAAATGGCTGTTGCCCCTGTGGGTAAGTTCTGTGTAAATGTGTCTTGAGTCTTGACAAGTTTCATCAGGATCTATATTTTTGTTGAATTTAGACAGATATACTAATTAAGTGGACTATGCATCGTGAAATTTACTCTTTTCCGTAACTAGACTTTTTTATATACTCAGTGGATTTGTAATTTACTACTCCCTCCGTCCCGGCCAAATGTTTACATTTGGTCCGGGCACGGAGACCAAGGATAGTGGGTGTAATAGTGATTTTATTGTTAAAATAAATGAAGTAGTGGGTGTAATAGTGTAAAGTGTTGAAAAAGTGGAGTGAAGTAGTGGATGTAATAATATATTTATTGTTAAAAGTTACTATTTTTAGTAATGTAAAGAATTGGATGGGACGTCCCAAAAAGGAAAGTGTAAAGAATTGGTTGGGACGGAGGGAGTATTATATACTACGATTGACAATAACATCTAAAGATCACCTAAGAAGACGCTGGAAAATTACAAATCAGTATATAATAGATATCAATAACAATAGAACATATATCTGGAGCATTATGAAAGAATGTTATGTTTCAGGAATATGCAATATAAGTTTCAACACAACTTCTGCCTTCAATACGTTTTATGCATTAAAAAAATGCAAACTTGTAACGATCTAGCCTCAAATCGCTCCCTGTTTGCTGTTTGTCATTGATCAAGCTCAGGATCAGCCCTGGAACAGGGGGCGGCGGGGGTGAAGGTTTGGGTTCCCAAATTTTGAATAGCACATTGTTCTTAAAAAGTACTCCCTCCGTCCCTATTTAGATGTCTACTTTGTTTTTAGTGCAGTCAAATTCACTCATCTTTGACTGTAATTTAAAAATAATATATAATTAAAAAAAATTATTATTTTATATTATTGAAAAGTATATATATAATCTACTTTAAAATATATTTTTTAGTTTTTTGAAATTATAAAAGAACAATTTTAAATTTTCAGTCAAACATTAGTCAATTTGACTCCAAAAAAGTCAAAATGGACATCTAAAAGGGGACGGAGGGAGTATTATTTAGAAATAAATGTCAATCATCTGTCATATGATAAAGGATTATATATATATATATAAAATTTTTGGAGGGTCCCTTGTTTCCCTACTGTTTATAGTGATAAATATTGCTCCATAATATTTATGTATATTTACATTAGATGCATTTTCTATCGTTTTTTATTATAATTGTTTCGACTCATACTTTGGGTGATTAATAATTTTTTAGAATTTAGACATAAAAACTAATTACCACACGGGTCCCATTTATTTTCTTCGCCCCTTAGGCGTTTAAAAGGTGACTGACCCAAATTAAGCTAACACTGATGTGGCCATGCTCCCACCTACCTTGATTATTAACTTCTCCGTCCTAAACTCCAGTGATATATAAATTCTTCTTTTAGTGATTCTTATCCCCCTTGTTTTTCAGTTGAGAGTTGTGTTCAGTCTTGTTAGGAACCCAAGTCTTAAACGGTATATAAGTATGTGGTTTTTTATGACATCTGGATTGAGCAAACATCAAAAGTTCATAGCACTCTATAAAATCTTAATATAAGACTTGATAATTTTAAATTTTTATGAGGCCCAAGTGACATTAGTCCCTTCTATGAATGCATTTACTTAAAACTATTTGGTATTTTCTTAGAATAGTTTTTAATAACCTCAATATCTTTATATTTAGAGTCTGGAAATCTGATAAAATAATTTGTTCTTTTGTGGATTATAAATTATTGTACTATCGCTGCACAGTTACAAGGAGGCAATAGAAGATATCACCATGCGAATGGGAGCAGGAATGGCAAAATTTATATGCAAGGAGGTAAGTATGGGATATCATGAAAGATTAAAGAATATGCACCATCTGCTTTTGTATTTCATAATATAATGTTGTTTTTGATATGCTCCCCGGCTAATCCACACTGAGATTTATAAGAGAAACACTGAGATTAAAGAATTGATTAAAGAATTTGTATTTCATGATATAATGTTGTTTTTGTACATTTATTCAATATGTGTCGCTTATATTTCCTTGTCTTACAGGTAGAATCAATTGATGATTATGATGAATACTGTCATTATGTAGCCGGACTTGTTGGATTAGGGTTGTCAAAGCTATTCCATGCTTCAGGTGCAGAAGATCTGGCTACAGATGCGTTATCCAATTCAATGGGTTTATTTCTCCAGGTTTTCATTTTGACATCACAGAACTATATATAAGATGATAAATTTTGACTATGTATAAAAAAATGTTTTACCTTGTGTGTTCCGTAAATTGCAGAAGACGAACATCATTCGAGATTATTTAGAGGACATTGATGAGATTCCAAAGTCACGCATGTTTTGGCCTCGCGAGATCTGGAGTAAATATGTTGATAAACTAGAGGTTTATCTCTTTCGGCTACTAAATATGAAAATCTAGTTTCATTACTTTATTCACATGTCCAACTATCAAAGATGTAAAAAAAAAATTACAACTGGATAATAATTTATTCGTCGCATAATGGCTGTTAGTAAACTATATTTCAAATTTGGGCTACTGGGCATCATCACTATTATGTAACTCAGGACTTAAAATATGAGGAGAACTCGGCAAAGGCGGTGCAGTGCCTAAATGAGATGGTCGCAAATGCTCTGATACACGCAGAAGATTGCCTAAAGTACATGTCTGATTTGCGAGATCCTGCCATCTTCCGGTTCTGTGCAATTCCACAGGTACGTTGTTACAAGAAGCTATATATATCTCTTATAAAACAAACCAACTCGAATGTTTTTGTGGATAAGAATATTCTGCATATACGAATTGCAATTTCTAAATCCGAGCCCCTAAAGTTCAAGACGTGCTTGATTACTGTCTATTCTTTGCGAGTAATTTGTCCTTTTTTCCTTCTTCGTCTTATCCCCAAATATCTATCTTGCCACAGATTCTGGAAAATGTACTGTTTGCAATGTTAGATTTGACCATACATAGTAAATTCTAATGAATCATCCAGCAAACAGCCAAAAAATAACATCATTTGTGATTTCTCTATTGGATATTCCATTGAGTTAGTAGGTGTGAGCAGAGCACTATTTTCTCCATAATACTGCATTTATTTTTATGTTACATTATACATATGCCTTTATAACTTTGCATCTCATTTTAAACTTTATCAGATTATGGCAATTGGAACGCTTTCTTTATGCTTCAACAACATCCAGGTCTTCAGAGGGGTAGTGAAAATGAGACGTGGTGAGATTACTCTTAAATTCTACTCCTTGCCGTATCATATTGGCAAATGTAGTCAACTATTTTGAACACCTTTTAATGTCTTTACCATTGTCTTTCTCGTTCTTGGTAGCTGAATATGGTGGTGTTCTGGAATACAAAACTACTAGGCTCATTATGACATCCTAGTAGTGAAGAGAAATAAAGATATTTAAAGTCTTCAGATTTCCACCAATTTTGTAATATGGAACAGAATTCGTACATACTTCAGATTTTCTCTGTGACCTTAAGTGAAAAGGTGGTCTCTACACCCATTGAACATATGTAGGAAAAAACTTGATGCTGTCCACCAATAATAGAAATTTTGACTCCTATCTTTAATGCATGACAAGTCCTCGCTTTAAATATCAATGAAGTAATATGTTTAGCAATTTCAATCTAGGCATCAATTGGGCTGTTGCACAAGTAGACTTTTCACTAGGAATCATTTATTAAAATTATGAGGTATTCACTTTCTTTTTTTGAAAGTATTTTCTATACCAAAGCCGAAAAACCTTCGTTTCCCTTTATGCTTCTTGTTTAAGCATAGAAATTTTGCCATATGTTGTGTATCCATGTACATCCTCATGAAATATTGAAGTACATACATAGTTATCAAAAGCGCATGAAGCGCAGCGAATCTCACTTATCGGGTTTCGCTTATAAAAAGCCTAGAGTAAATACAAAAACTCAGGTTAAGCACGCTTAATGCTGAAGCCCAAAGCGCAAAAAAACTCTAAAAAAACGCACTTATGTGTAGATGGGCCTTTTTTTATAAGATACAAACATATTTTTAAAGGGTGGGTCAATATTTAGTCTTATTGGGCTCTTTTTTCAAAACCTAATACAAAACACATCCAGATTCTAGCCCCTCATTCTTTCATTCTCTTTCATCCACAACTCCTAGAAGATGTTGATGGACAAATTTAAATTATATCCATGTCTTAATATCTTATAGTAAGATGAAGCATGGACCTGGTTCTTTCTGGTTATTAATTAGAATGTTTAGCTCTAGCTATGAATTTTGCTTCCCTCTATGTGATCCCACTTCTCTATATGTTTATCCATATTTTAATATATATATATATAATTAATTAATTTATATAGTGCGCTTCCTTTACAAAAGCCCGCGCTTAAGCTACAAGAGACCCCTTACGTTTCGCTGTGCTTTTTTCCTTTAATACAGTGACTACATAGTAATATAAGAATGTTGTGATATCCATTAGCTGTTTTGTGGTGTATTTCAGACGTTGGTGGTTATAGCAAACTTGGGTATAGTTTGCTTGAAATTCTTTTCCTTTTTGGTTTTGTGTTCTAGGTCTTACTGCTAAAGTTATTGACAGAACAAAAACTATGGCTGACGTATATGGCGCCTTTTCTGATTTTTCTTTTTTGCTGAAGTCCAAGGTATGTTATCAGTTATTTAGTTAATTATTTTACTTTTGCAACAATGAAAGACAGTGATGTTAATTATTACTGTATATATATGATAATAACATTCACAATTGAAAGTCAAATAGAATAAACGTATAACATCACTAAGGTTTTGTTCACTTCGATGAAATGGAATAAAATTTATACTCTTATTTGTGTGAGATTAGAGAAAATGTTTATTATTTATAATTTTCATTCCTTCTTTCATTCCATTCCAAATTATTTGAATTAGAATTCTAACACATGTTTTGGAAGGAATGCTCTATTCCATTTTTTCACCATTTTCCCTAGAATTCTCATCATAGAAAATTTGGACTCCCTCATGTTTATTCATAATTTCACTCATACATTCTTCTTTCTTTATAAAATTTGTTTATAATTTTTCATTCCATTTTTTTCCCATTCCATTCTCACGAAGCGAACACAACCTAAAGGGTTTTCCATATTACTCTAAAAGCTATTATGTCAGGTTATTCACTGTGGACTGCAGAACTAGTAAAACTTTTTCCTGTCTTCATCCTTATAATTGCAGTAGGTATAAACTAACTTATTATCTTATATAATGTTTGGAACATGGAAAAAGGGGAAGAGAATACATCTACTAGGTTATGTAGCCACCTCTGTTTTCAAAATTCAAAAATTATTATGGATATGGATATGTGACATAATGATATGAAAGCCGTGTTTATACCATAAGAGTATGGTTAATGTCTGATTCTCTTTTGTATGTATATCTTCTTTTGGTAAAAAATGCAACTTTTCTAGTGGTAGGTTGCTAACGTTATTGGAATATATGCTGCATTGACCCATTTAGGTTGACAACGATGATCCAAATGCTAAAATAGCTTTGAGCAGGCTAGAAGCAATTCAGAAAACATGCAAGGATTCAGGAGGTTTAACAAAAAGGTTTGTTTACGGTTTTTAATCAAGCTTTTATTTTCTCTACTATCAAATTGTTCTGTCCTTGTGAAATGTGATATTTCTGAGAGTTCAAGATGTTTCTATATTGCAGCAGAAAATCATACATAATTGAGAAGGAATCAGGATACAACTCTGTGTTGGTTAGTGTTTACGTTGCTGTTCATTTGTTCATTACTTCATTTAGCCAAGAGCTAACAAATTTTCCTTTACTCCTTTCGTTTCTCATTTCCTATTTTTTGCTTATTTCACCAATAGTCACTCACAATATTGAAGTTCCAATGCAGATTGCTATCATCTTCATCATACTGGCTATCCTTTATGCATATCTATCTTCAAACCCCTCAAACAGTGCGTGTAAGTTCACTTGATTAGTCCTTTTTGGGGATTAATATTTTCAGTGCATGTGGCTAGGGTTCAGCGAGTAAATACTTATTTGAGTAACTGAGGAACTTTTTATTTTATAAGAATTTGGTTAACAAATAACTATAAAAGATTACCGAATATAGAAAAAACTATAGAACACAAAAAATAATTGCAAAATAAACAAAATGATTACATAACATACAACTGTAATTTTATGTTCAATATTTTTATGTGAGTTCAAATCCCCTACACTATTTTTTGTGTGTCACACTAGATTCCATTTTTTTGATTGGTTATTCAAGTTAGGTAAAATTTCATTATCCATTTTTTTAATAAATAGTGAAATTTTACCTAACTTGCATAATTAATCAAAAAAGTGGAATAAAGTGTGGTACACCAAAAATGATGTAGAGGATCTCTACTCATTTTTATGTGTGGTATGTAATTATTTTTTTTATTTTTTCAATTGTTTTTGGTGTTCTATAGTTTTTATATGTTCAACAATTTTTTCATGTGTTTTGTAATTATATTTGTTACTAGCTTATAACCCGTTCAAAGCACGGATTCTATTAATAAATTATATATTAATTATTTTATATAATTTAAATATTTCATTTAATATGATTTTTTTTTTTGGTAAATGAGGACGGCACCTCATCAAGATATATTAATTAAAAAATATGTACAAGAGAGTTTTGAGAGGACTCCTCTTGAGAAACAAGAATCCCATGGAACATACTCCACGAGAAAAATCAAAACCAAAAACATAAACAACTCTAAACACAAGAGAGACTACTAGAAAAACAAAAGCACCAAAATCTTCTTTGCACACAAGGACACGTAGGCACCAGCATCAAGCCGATACACACCACTGCACAGCCTTGAAATCCCATCAACACTAGGAAAATTACTGAAATACCCCTGTGCAGTAACAAAAAATCAGCAGCCCCTACCTTTGCGAAAACAAGAGCCATCTGACCTTCACCATACCAGAAGAAATTCTTCTGCAACCCCATCTGCGAATACTGAAGCAAAGACTGGCCGCAAGGAGACAATGAACCAGACTGGCCACTACAATTTCTGAACCACCAACCCAAATCTTCCAAAAACACCTTCATGGCATCAAGCAGATGCAAAACTGCAGGGCTGTGACCCCTGGAAAAACATCTTGCTGCTGAGCAAATTTTTAAATCTGCTTTCATCCTCATTCGAAACTGTAGGTCTCTGAAATTTTACATCACTAAACACACCAATGCACCTGCAGTCCTGCTCTAAATTAATTCCCAGACCCTGCATCTTGTTTTCTGATTTCCACACCAGACATTTCAACTTCATTTTTTGCCGCAAGAACATAATTTGCATATTATATTTTGTAGCACCTGGGCTAACCTGCATATTTATGGAAAAATACTTCTGCACCCAACACCTCAAAACATACAAATAATTCCACAATCCCAGCATACACAGATCTGTACTTCGCAGCACACACACCCCTTCTACACAGTAATGCAGGTCCTGGGTTAATCTGCACGAATATAACAAATAGTTAGATAATTGAAGCTTGATTTTCAGATCTTGTTTCCTCTCCATACAGCAACAACAACTTTGAATTTCAGCTGCAAAATATTCCCCAATCTAATTCTCCTTGACCCCCATCTGCTACATCCAAAACTCCACCAAATCAGGAAACAAAAAAGAACCTCTGAAATGCTGTCAATATTACACCACATCTGCACTTCTTCATTACGAACCACACAGGACACAACACTCCTATTTCCCAGGCTAACTCCTAGATTACAAACCTGGAGCCCCCACAAACATCTGTAACTGATCCCAGAGGTATAATTCTTCAATTTTAAAGCCAAAATACCTCAACATGGCACCAAACACCTTTGAATACCAGGGAGTATACCAGTTACATACAAAATCACTCCAATTGCACCAACACATACTCCATTTCCAAACTTGAAGGCCCTGAATACCTCTCTGCAGGTCTGAACTCACTGGAACACTAACTGATTCTCAGAAGCAATCAACCATACCTTGCAAACAAGATCTCAGCAAAACCAACTTACAAGTCTGGAACCACAAAATCAACAACAACCTGCAAAATATAAAATCCATTTGCTTCAACTTAAACTTGTTCTCCATCTACAGATGATTTGGGATTGAAGGTTGCTCCCTATCACATGCCACTTTTCCAAAGTTTCCCTAACTCTGTCATTATCAACTAGCTTAAACCCCATCAGTTTCTTTCGGATGTCATCCTCTATACTTGAAATTACCTGCTGAATAGATCTCTTAGAATTTTGGAAAATTCAGAGGTTTCGCTCCTGCCAGATATTATAAATAAGGGCTCCAAAAAGAAACTTTTGTACTACAGAAGTAATTGATCCTCCTTTCCATTCCACACTTGCTCTAGCCACAAACTCCTTCTATATAATGATGTTTATATATTAACATTCATTAAATTTAATAATAAATCATAATTTTAAATAAACAAAAGATTTTGAATAGTGATTAAATTGAGTTGAATGTGAGTAAACTATATTAAATAAAAATTATAGGATAAGTAGGATTCTTAAAATAGAAAATATAGAATATAATTTAAATATAATATAATATTATCCTTGAGCAGTTGTATAAAAGGAGGACTATTGGAGGATAGAGTTGTATGTATGATATATCTTTTGTATGATATATCTTTTCTAAAATTAAATTTTATTAAAATTGGATGGTTAGGATCGTTTCTATAGTTCACCTAAAATTGGATGGTTAAGATTTTTTCTATGATTCACCTAAGTAAGATGAAAAAAAGTTCTCTTGTTTGGTTATAATAATATAGTATAGATGAGTACAACTCTATATTTTAATTAAAATTTAACTAAAAGTGTGTATTTGAAGTTGAATAGGACATAAACAGACTATACTATAACCCATACAAAGTAGAGCTACATTAAAAAATTATATATTAATTACTTTATATGATTATTTAATTTAATATAGTAATTTATATTATTATTAATTTTTTATATGTTTTTTTATATATTATTATGATATATTAATTTTTTATTTTAATATTCATGAGATATGATTAATAGGTTGTAATTTTAAATAAATTAAAAAACCGTGATAAAATTGAGTTAAATGTTAATACAACTATATTAGATAAAAATTATATTATAATATTATTCCTAAAATAGAAATTATATTCTATAATTTAAAAATAAAATAATATTACCCGTGAACAGTTGTATAAAAGAGGATTACACTGTTGATAGAATTGTATTTATAATATATATAGTATAATAAATTATTTTATATAATTTAAATATTTAATGTGGTAATTTATTTATTTTATTATTAAGAAGGAGATAGAGTTGTATAAAAATATATTACGTGTGAAGAGTTGTATATATTATATATAATTTATAATATATATAGTATAATAAATTATTTTATGTAATTTAAATAAACTATATGAATAAAAAATATATATGCTATAATTTAAATATGATATAATATTACGTGTGAAGAGTTGTATAAAAATAGCACTACACCGGTAATAGAGTTGTATGTATAATATATATAGTATAAAGTAATTATTTTATATGGTTTAAATATTTAATTTAATATAATAATTTATTTCATTTTATTATTAAGAAAGAATTTCACTAATGATAAATTTATATGTATAATACATCTGTTCTAAATAGAGTTGTATGTATAATATATATGTTTTGAAATATAGTATATTCTAATTAAAATTTAATTAAAAGAGTGAATTAAAATTTAATTTAATTAATAAGTTATGATTTTAAATAAATTAAAAAGGTTGAGCAATGAGAAAATTGAAATATTTTAATAGATTGTAAGTACAATTGTATATTTAATTAAAAGAGTGTGTTTGAAATTGAGTAGGAGACAGACACGTGCATTTGAAGTTGAGTGAGAGACAAACTGACTAGACCGGATGACCGACCAAACATTTGATCTTGCGGCTTTAATAATATACTCACTTCGTCCCTAATTAGTAGTCTTTTTTTTTCGTGGTCAAATGGATTAGTCTTTGACTAACAATTAAAAATTGTTCTTTTATAATTTTAAAAAACTAAAAAATACATTTTAAAGTAGATTATATATATTTTTTAACAACATAAAATTTTAATTTTTTTAATTATATATTATATTTAAATTGCAGTCAAAGATGAGTTAGTTTGACCGCATTGAAAACAAAGCGGACAACTAAAAGGGGATGTAGGGAGTAGTACATATATTTGGTTTTTTAACTACTCAAATAAGGTATATAGGGTTTTGTTCTATGGAGAACCTTAAATGCAACTAATCGGAGAACATATATGTCTTGCATTAGATTCTGCACCGTTGATTTGTGTTAAATTTAAAATTTTTAATTTACATCAAATCACTCGTTTGTTAAATTTGAAATTCTCAATTTGCATGAAATCACTCATTGACAAACTTGAAATTTTCAATTTACATAAAATCACCAATTTTAACTATACAAATCACCAATTCTCATTTTAAGAAGTTCTCACCGGAGCGAGACCATATATATATATATATATATATATATATGTAAGTTCTCAATTTGTATATTATGTAAATTTTTTTTTGTTTTGCATTTTTTTTTGGTGTTCTATGATTTTTTCTATGTTCTGTAGTCTTCTATAGTTATATATTAATCAAATTCTTATAAAATAGAAATTAATTCCTCAGTTATTTAAATAAATAGTTCCTCGATGAGCCTTACTGCGTGTGTGTATATATATATATATGTATATGTTTTTGTTCAAATGAGAATCCCCACTATTGTGAGATATGAGAATTAATCCTAGCTCTTCATTTTTAAAAAATTTTAATCTAATCTAATGGCTCAGCCAATGGCACCCACACTAATAACCTACACCCTCACATACACTAACTTCACCCCTGTTGACGTCACTGTCATAATTAGTTTTTTATTTAATTTGTTTTTTAAAAAAAGTTTTAAAAAATTGGGGAAACTTTTTATATTTTTGATGTCATCATGATGATTTTCTTGAGAAACGGTGATTTTCTGAAGAAAATAAAGCACCAGAATTCAATTTTTTTAAAAAGTGGTGATTTTCTTGAGAAACAAATCACCAGATTTCAACAAAAATCACCATTATGACATCAAATACTCAGATATATAAAAAAAATTCTACAATTGTTATTTTAAAAAAAAATATTTATGACCCTATATATATATATATATACATATAAGGCTTGTGTTCAATTACAAATCTTTTTATTCTACAAACTTTACAACATCATCAATTTTAATCTCTTTTAAATGTTCATTATGCTTAATACAACGTTTATAGTGATTTCATATATTTTTTCATTAATTTAAACCTTGGTAAGAGGGTGATTTATAATATTTTTATTAAGGTGATTTGTATAATTGTAACCGGTGATTGTATCTATCATATTTTTTTGATGTTTTTTATTATGTTATCGGGTGATTTTTAAACTAGTTATCGGTGATTTGATTTTTTTAATGATAATATTGGGCGCTTATTATCATTATAATTTCTGATTTGTAGAATTACAAGTGGTGATTTGTAAGGTTTGTAGAGTTTGTAAAATAAGGTAATTTGTAGTGGAATATAATCCCACATATATATATATATATATATATATATATATATATATATATATATATATATTAGCTATGGGAATATCAAATATCAAGTGATATTGATGGATAATTAATGTGCACACTTGAGCTGTGTTTCATGGAGGACCTGAACTTTTATTTTATTTTTTGTAGGACTCCATCTTGCAAGAATCCAGTTATTGAGTAGAATACATTCCATACTGAAGCTCACATAATGTTGTGCTATTTTATTAATTGTTGAAAGCAAGAGGGTTGAAAAAAAACATGCAGCAAAAACAGGTTTGAATAATGTTAGGTAGAACTTGGAAGGCAAAAAGCAGAAATATGTGTAGCATAATGCATAAAACTTCAATGAGAAAAACTAAGCAACTCCTTTTACATTTCTTTCCAAAATTCAGGAAGTAATTCTTTAACATTTTTTCCTGCCAAAACACGTTGTTTGATAATACTATGATTATTTTCTCATGAACAAAGAAAGTTGTTTGCAAGAGTTGTAATCTGTAGTTCTTGCGAAATCAGTTCCACTTCAAAGAAATTTGGTATTTCAGGTTTTGGATGAAAATATCTTCGAACTTAATAAAAAAAAGCACATACAGTGATACAGAACGAAAGATATCTTGGCAATTATTAAGCCAAATTACTTATTCTTGTACTAAATGGTCCAATTTTGACCAAGTGTCATAAATTATGAATGCTTCACAAAACAAATTGTAATTTATTATTATTGCGTACAAATACATCAATAAAATGATCTTTCGTTTCTCAGTAACAAAAACAAGGAAGACTTAACCTAACCAAAAACAGAAGATAAAGGAAAACTATATGTTTAAACACTAAAACTCAGATAAATTTTCCAGAGAAGGGGTAAATAATAAAAATAAAAAAAAGTAGGGAATGCCTCATTATGTATTTAGAATCACAAATGCTCACCAGCACGTACACAAAAAATGAACCCAGATTGTACTAGGATGAGTCAGCAATGTATCCGGATGTGAACCAGCCTGCTTTATTATATACATGAGCCTCATAAGCCTCGACATTTCATTCCTAGAAGTTTAAAACGGAAAAATTCGAGGACTGCAATGGATACAGGGGCTATGTTTTTCTAGTGTAATGTCCACAAGGGACTAGTTTCAAAGTGTACCCATACAGTAGATATCACTTAGCTCATTTCATGGCCCAGCAGTGGCAATGGTACTCCTAACGTTACAAGTGGTCTATAGTTCGATGCACTTCCCACCTCCCCGATACTTAAAAATCGAATAAAAGGGAAAAATATGACAATTAACACCCCACCCCACCCCACCCAAAGAAAATCAAAAAATACCGACTGTGTGTTAGCTATGCACAAACAATTACACAGAAAAAACACAGACAACTAATTGCTATATTATCATGTGAATAGCTAAAACTTGTCGGGCTTCATTTGGTCTTTCACTTGATTAATTAATTTAAAATTTCAGATATGACTGGACGTAAATATGGAAAAAGGAAGCAACTAAAGGTAAACATTATTGCTTCTAGAAGTATCAATCAATCCAGAAGCACACGGCTGACTAATAACTATCTTGAGTTGTGATTGCTCATAATCGGTTTACATTGACAACATAAGTCTATGGGCAATCGAATCCAGATAAAAATGATTCTGATTCCACTGCGGTGCATAAATTTTTAATCAAATAAAAATTATACTCCGACCACTCAGTTAACTTTGAGCCAGTTACAAACCTTGCGGACAACAATGTAGTCACCAATTGACAAATCGAGCTCCACGTTAGATTCTGCATGATAGGATTATAAAAGCTTACAAAAATAGGCATTAACGTGTAAATTCACAAGGAAAATGGGGATCTTAAAGTACAACTACAAACTTAAGAGGACATATATATAATCATAAGCAGAGTTCACAAAAAAGTGCGGAGTGTGCAGTCAAACTAATTTCCAAAACAAATTGTCACTTACTTCTCCTAGAAAATAATCCATAGCATCAAGTTTTCCATTATGCGTTGCAGTATAAACATCATTAACATCTTCATATGGTGGTGGTGGAGGATTAGGGGCTGCTTCAATTCGCTTGATCCGACATCATCTGCCAATTGCATGAAGGAAATTGATAAGTAATTGACTGCCACAATAGCATAGGAGTTTAAAAATGTAATGATAAGAAAACCAAAATTTATTCTTCACATGTCTCTAACTTCAGGCAGGTAGCCAATGGCCTAAATTTATAAGAATGCAGCAAGTCAGCAACTACTTAATCAATAAATTAGTTTGTTCCCCGAACACCAGAAGCCATCAAATTTATCACTTGATTAAAAAGTTTAACTACCTAAACCTTTTCAGATATCATGTTAGTAGTCAGCCTTTGTCTTTTAATCAGATTAGAAGTATGATCTTTCCTTCTTCCATATATTCTCCAGAAAAAAAGAGCTTGATCAAGTAAAAAGAGCACCAATCTCTATAATCTCTGCACTAAAAGAATCATTTTGATCTATCAATAGATTCACTACTCCTATTAAACAGCCTGACTGTTTTAACCCAAGTAATTGCTGGATCATATGCATATAATGAATGTAGAAATGATCATATGCATATAATGAATGTAGAAATGCATTAGTTTTGAGTTTTTGTATACTATTTAAGTAGTTGTCGAGCCTGAACCCAAACCAAAATAAACATAGTGATTAGTGAATGTAGTAAGTCTGCCAAATCAAATTTTTGAGCAAGAGGAGCATTAGAGCCTTTTAGGTTTAGGAAGCTTTCTCTTAAAAGGCGTCATCTGTACAAATAGATACCTCGCTTTCAAGCTGATTAAGTATCTGGAGAACTCTTTGATGATAAGCACGCTCTGATTCAACCTTTAATACAAAAGAAACACCATTAAATGACTTCATTACTGATGTAGGATCTAGTAATTTGTTAAACATAGCTGTTAGCTAGCAGTTTCTTTACCATGGATATAAGTCGTTGAAGTGTCAACCTTTGTTGTTGAGCCTCAACAACAGACATGGCTACTGTAGCTTCATTTCCCAGTATTCCAATGTTTTATTTTATATCCTGGAGCTTCGCTTCTGCTAGTTTCAACACAATGTCTGGGTTGCCTGTTCCTTCTCGCACTTTTTCTCGTCTCCTTGAAACTTCAATTGCCTATCTAGGTTTGAGAGAGAACGGTATTAATATCTTATTAATCAAGTCAGAAAACACAGGTCCTCAAAATTCTAATAATTAATCCAAGTCATTAATGTTTTTAGGAGTTTGTGCATGCAATAACAAAGTAAAAGGATAACAAAAAAGTACCTGAGATTCAGCCTCTTGCCGCATTCTATCATAACGTTGAGCAAGATGCTAGCATCTTCAAGTGGAGCTCCCAATACCATCACTCTTAATGGTTCTGCAACCTTAAATCTCAAAGAGTCAAAACCACTGAAACACAAAACTAGCGTCTACTATTAACTATTGTTATAAGAGACGTACTAGAATCCCGAAATTATTGACCGAACAAAAACTATGGCTGACTTATTTGGCGCCTTTTTTAATTTTTCTTGTTTGCTAAAGTCCAAGGTATGTTATCAGTTATTTAGTTAATTATTTTAGTTTTGCAATAATGAAAGACAGTTATGTAGGGCTGCAAACGAACAGAGTCGAGCCGAGTTTTGCCCGAGCCGAGTCGAGTTTGACTTTTTTTTTAAACGAACCGAACCGAGCCGAGTTTGACTTTTTTTTAAAACGAACCGAGCCGAGCCGAGTTTCCTAATAAACGAGTCGAACACGAGTTGTTCGCGAACAAATCGCGAAAAATAAAAAATTAATTTGGTTGAAAATTCTAGTATATCATTACTATATTGACTAGTACTCGTAACTAGTGTTTTGTCACGAATTGTTGTTTCTATTTTTCTAAAAATATTTCTCGACAATCCAACCATATGAATGTCAAGATATGTATAATATAATGATATCCCCAAATTTTAAAAAAATAAAAAATTAATTTGGTTGGAGATCTTAGTATATCACTATTATATTGACTAGTACTCGTAACTAGTGCATTGTCACAAATTATTGTTTCTATTCTTTTAAAATATTTCTCGACAATCCAACCGTACGGATGTCAAGATATATCTAATATAATGATATTTCCAAATTTTAAAAAAATTGATTTGGTTGGAGATCTTAGTATATCACTTCTATATTGACTAGAATTCGTAACTAGTGTTTTGTCACGAATTGTTCTTTCCATTTTTTTAAAAATATTTCTCGACGATCCAACCGTACAGATGTCAAGATATATTTAATTTAATGATATTCCCAAATTTAATGTATTATATTTATTAATATATATATATATATATATTATGTATAATAATACAAATGTAACATATTTAATTATGGTCAATTTATTAACAAATGTAAAATTCTTGATGTTGAATTCGAAATTTCATATTTGTGTTGTGACTATATATATATATATAACATACATAATTTTATAACATATGAAATTTAATATATATAACATATTAAATACATATGATTTAATATTTAATTAAATTATATATATTAAATTATATATATTAAATTATATGAAATTTTGTGTCGTGACTATATATATTAAATTTAATTTTATAACATATAATTTTATTTGAATCATATGTATTTAATACTTAATATATTAAATATGATTCAAATAATCAAATGTAAATATATTATAATATATGTGTGTGTGTGTATATATTTATACATATCATAATAAAAACATAATATAAAATTTGAATTTGTGTTAATTATTATATTTAGAGATTTTAAAAATAAAATATTCAAGAAGTAAGACACATCAGTACATCACAGATTCAAAATTTGGGAATTGGGAGGCAAATGCCAGAATCTGATTCTTAGCATCTGTAAAACAAATAAAAACCACATGTATAGTATACACTTATTCTTTTTTTAACAATATATATATAATATGAATAACTTCATATAAACATTAATATATTAAATATGATATAAATATTTAAATTATTCATAATATTTTTTTATTTATAATATATATAAATTTTATCCGAGCCGAGCTCGAGGCGAACTCGAGCTGAACTCGAGCCGATCCCGAGCTAAACGAGCCGAGCTCGAGCCGAACAGACATAAAGCTCGGCTCGGGTTCATTTACTAACCGAGCGGATTTTTATGTTCAAGATCAGGTTCTTTTAATAAACGAACAGAGTCGAGCTCACTTAAACGAGCCGAGCTCGAGTTTTGTTCACGAACAGCTCTGTTCATTTGCAGCCCTACAGTTATGTTAATTACTACTGTATATCTATGATAATAACATTCACAACTGAAAGTCTTTTCAAATAGAATAAACGTATAACATCACTAAGGTTGTGTTCACTTCGATGAAATGGAATGAAATTTATATTCTTATTTGGGTGAGATTAGAAAAAATGTTTATTGTTTATAATTTTCATTCCTTCTTTCATTCCATTCCAAATTATTTGAATTAAAATTCTAACACACATTTTTTGGAATGAATGCTCTATTCCATTTTTTCACTATTTTCCCTACAATTCTCATCATAAAATATTTAGGCTTCCTTGTGTTTATTCATAATTTCACTCATACATTCTTTTTTCTTTATAAAATTTGTTTATAATTTTTCATTCCATTTTTTCATCATTCCATTCTCACGAAACAAATACAACCTAAAGGGTTTTCCATATTACTCTAAAAGCTATTATGTCAGGTTATTCATTGTTGACTGCAGAACTAGTAAAACTTTTTCCTGTCTCCATCCTTATAATTGCAGTAGGCATAAACTAACTTATTCTCTTATATAATGTTTGGAACATGGAAAAAGGGGAAGATAATACATCTACTCGGTTATGTAGCCACCTCAGTTTTCCAAGTTCAAAAATTATTATGGATAAGTGTTGATTGAGGAATTTGGTAACAACAAAATATGAGTTTCATTGCCATAATCAAGATTTAGGGTTATGTTTTTTTACCTGAAATATCGTCGGAGTGTGGTGATTGTTGAATATTGAGAGCTGAGATTGTTAGGATTTCCTAATTGGTGACGGCTCTCAATGTCCAACCCTTAACAATGTGCTTACGTACCCCTATTTATAATAAGGGATCAATCCCACGTAATTCTTGCTGGAGTAAAGACCCGATAGTAAAATGCAAGAGAAGCCTACTTGGAAGATGTCTCCACATTATATTTGGGTAGGTCAAAACCCAGTATAAGGCTCAAGTACTTCATGAATCCGACATTGACCCGGAAATCGTGAGCTCCAGTCAGTCCACTATAGCTATTTCCCGGATACCTTGACTGGAGGCCAGTACTAGACCCACCTCGAATGTAGGACGCGTCCTAAACTCCTAGATAAGGTCAGGAATATCCCATAACTCCCCAATGAGTGCAACCCGTGGAATACGGAGATATGGTCTTCAACATGCATTGACAGACATATATGACGGAGATGCAATGACTGGCGGAGAGTCTTCAAATTAAACCAGGAAGCAAAGGGCCTTCAATAACAATAATAATCTACCCGAACAACTATAAATTCAGCCCAATAAATACTAGCCCATCACAAATAACACATGCTGAAATGTGGGTACAACAACTACCTCAATTCCTTGAAATATTGTAAATATAAGAGGAATTAAATCTTCATCTTTATCAAATTTCATAGTTACCATAAAATATTCCTTCTTCTTTTTTCACTTCTTTCAAAATTATGTTTTCGACACACTCTTCAAATATCTCACACATAATAATAATTTTGACGACGTGCCATGTAAAAGCAACCCTCTTGTAACTCTTTTGCATCATCATATAATATGTTCATGCCTAATAAGGCTGCACTATGAGATTTAGGCACACCATGTGTCTACATGCTTCTTCATACCATCATAATTACCCCACATTATCAAACCAAATCTCCACATTGATATTTTAGATATGGCAAGATGATAGTAGAAAAAATTAAAACAAACCCATTAAGAAGACATACCTCCATTTTTCTTTTTATACATTAGGCGCACCTTAATAACTCCATCAACAAGCATAGTTCCTCAGACCCCCCAGCCGTCAATCAAATTTTAAACAATGAAATGCCCTTAATAAAATTTTAACCCATGAAGGATCGCCAATAAAATTTTAACCCATGAAGGACCACCAATAAAATTTTAACCCATCAAGGACCGCCAATAAAATTTTAACCCATGAAGCCTCTAAGAAAGATTAAACTCGTGAAGATTTTAAGAAAAACTAAACCCATAGGAGCTTCAAGAAAAATTAAATAAAATTACATCTGAGTGGCTTCAAAATCAACAACACCCCTAATGGTCCTCAATAAAATTTTACCTCAAAAGTCTTCAATAAGAATTAAACACATACAGAATCTTCAGGAAAATATATCCTATTAGAACCATCCTCTCATGCAGAAGTATCTCACACAAAGCCATTCTTTAGAAACCATCCATCAATGGGACATCTCAAGTTGATACTTTTTCATAAGAGACATCCCATATTTGGGGTAATTCATACTGATATTTATACCGATGTATATTGTAGATACAAATCTCACATCGAGACAAATACTTTGAAACTTCTTTTGCATTGACGTTAACCTTCAATAAAATTTTAACCCTTAAAGTCTTCAACAAAATTTTATGAATGAATAGTTTTGAACCAAATTTTACCCCATGAAGCGTTGATGACCTTCACAAAAAATTTACCAATGAAGAGTTTTCAATAAAAGTTTACTCCCATTAAACAGGTTTACCAAAGAAAAGTCTTCAATAAAATTTTACTCCATGAAGCATTGAGAGCTTTCACTCACATGAAGCGTTGAGAGTCTTGACTAAAATTTTACCGATGAAGAGTATTCAATAAAATTTTACTCATATGAAGCATTGGGAGCCTTCACTCAAATTTTACCGATAAAGAGTCTTAAATAAAATTTTACTCTCATGAAGCGTTGAGAGCTTTCACTAAAATTTTACCAATGAAGAGTCTTCAATAAAATTTTACTCCCATGCAGCGTTGAGAGCCTTCACCAATGAAGAGTCTTCAATAAAATTTTACTCTCATGAAGCGTTGAGAGTCTTCACCAAATTTTTACTGATGAAGAGTATTCAATAAAATTTTACCAACGAAGAGTCTTCAATAAAATTTACTCCCATGAAGCGTTGAGAGCTTTTACCAATCTTTTACCAATGAAGAGTATTCAATAAAATTTTACACTCATGAAGCGTTGATGGTCTTCACTAAAATTAACCAATGAAGAGTCTTCAATAAAATTTTACCCAATTTTACCCTCATGACGCGTAGATGAAAGACATATGACTAGGTCTATTTATAATAATTAGATAACAACTCAACTCAGTTAAGAAAGAGAAATAAATAATAAATATGATAATATGAATCAAGACGAAGAAAGTCAACTAGACACTAAGAATCAAATTATCAGAAATATTTTTATGAGATTGCTACTCAACACTCGAAGAAGTTCATTAATATGTTCAAGCGTCAATGAAAAATAAAGAAGTAGTATTTCAGAAGAATTCAGAAGATATATAAGATTTCAAGTGGCTACTATACGAAGATTCCAGAAGAAGAACACAAAAGAGGTAAGACAGTAAAGCAGAATGACAGAAGACCACAGTTTAAAAGTTAAAATGTGGAGAATATTTATTATAGTATGACACAAATGACCCAGACAGTACATTTGTGTGTCAACTAAATTAATAAATATTCATCATCTAGCTTAAGTGGTTTTATGACAGAAGACATAACGAAGACGAAAAGATTTTGGAGCTAACAACAAGGATATATAAGTCAAGATAGTATTTTAATTCTACTATCAAAAGTAAATTAATTATTTAATTTATTTAATTAAATTAATTCAAGTATATTGTATTAAGATTTACAAAATGTTTTAATTCAAACTTGTCATGTCTAGTTGCAAGTTTCTAACTCACATCTGCAGTAACCACAAGGAAGTTTGATACTTCCACCGTTCATAATTAATAGTCTTTTTTTGATTTTTCGTGATTAAATTGACTAGTATTTGACTAACAATTAAAAATTACTCTTTTATAATTTTTAAAAATTTAAAAAACATTTTAAAGTAGTTTATATATATATTTTAACAACATAAAATTTTAATTTTTTTAAATTATATATTATATTTAAATTACAGTCAAAGATAAGTTAGTTTGACCGCACTGAAAATAAAATGGACAACTAAAAGAGGACGGAGATATTAATAATATGTAACATAAGCTTCATAGGATCTGTATATATATTTTTAACTGTGTGTAGTAGAAAGTTTATAAACTATATAAAGAATTTCCGTGCACTTTGGTGATATGATTACCTTATTCCTCATTTTTTTTTAAAGTAATGCAATTTTAAGCATATTATCATATAGACAATGTTAACACTTACGAATGTAAATTAATGTAAATAATGAATTGATATAATATTGAAAATTATATCAAAGGTCCTAATTTTTAACATCAATTGCTAGAACCATCTATTTGTAGTTTTTATATAATGGATTAATGGGGATAAAATTATGGCTACTTTACTCTATCCACACTTAAAAAGAGAGATATTAGGTTTTCAAACATATCTACTAGAGAAAAACTTAGAATGAATTATTACTTATAATCGCTTATTAATTACCAAATATGAAACAAATAGACGATGCATTACATTCAAGTGATGAATAATATCAAACAAAAATGATCCTATACTTGCACATCAAATCAGACTCGTAATTTTAATTTCTGTATAAAATTTGTATAATATTATAACTATATATTGATTAAAGTTTTATTTAATCTGTTGAATAAATATGCAATATAACAAATAAAATATTCAAATTAGTCATATAAAATAAAAAAATGTTACTTAACATAATAAGTAGTTAAAAATAAATATAAATATACTTTGATAATAAATATAACAATTCATATACATTATATTTTATAGGAATATGAAATATAATTAGTAATGTACATATAAAAATATAGTGGTTTTTCCAAAAATATATATTTAATTTAAATAAAATAAATATGATATAACTGCTACGTGAAAATAAATAACTAAAAATATACTTCCTCCGTCCCACTCAGTTATTTACGATTGAGTTTGATACGGAAGTTAAGAAAATATATATGATAATAGTGAAAAGTGAGGATAGTGGTTGAAGTAGTGAAACCAATCAATATTTATTGTATAAAGTGAGTATAGTGGAGTACAGTAGTAGATGTAGTTGCTTTTTATATTATAAAATTTTACTATTTTTTGTAAGTTTAAAATATAAAGAAATGAGAGGTACATCAAGGAATCAAAAAGAAAAAAAGGGAATAATAATTAACGATACCGGGTCAAAATTTAAAATTGGATTGGGGGAGAATCGGAGCCCAATAGGTCGGCGGGAAAGATTGAAAACCGTTTCGTCTAGGGCTACATGTTTTTATTTAACAACTCAAATTTGAAAGCAGAGGAAGAGAGAGATATTTAACAAGGTAGCATTGAAAGCTTTTTGAGTTTCAAAAGAGGTATGTTTGTGTGATTTGAGTTGTTATTGATTGATTTTGTTTGTTTATTTTATATGTTTCTTGAGAATATATACTGTGTTTTTAGATACCTAATTTCTAACATCAAACCAAATTACATTTAAAAGGTTCTCTTTAGGTGATTAGATACGAGAGATAGGGAGAGAGATGTAGAATTCATCTGTGTACTAATGAGAGAATATAAGAAGAATTTCGAGAGAGAGATTTAGAATTCATCTGTGTACTACTGAGAATATAAGAAGTTTTGAGAGAGAGTGATAGAGAGTGGGAGAGAGATTTAGAATTCATTTGTGTACTAGTGAGAGAATATAAGAAGTTAAGAGAGAGAGATAGAGAGAGACAGAGACAGAGAGCAAGGGGAGAGTGGGATAGAGAGATTTAGAATTCATCTGTGTACTACTGAGAGAATATAAGAAGTTTCGAGAGAGAGGGAGATAGATATTTAAAATTCATCTGTATACTAATGAGAGAATATAAGAAGTTTCGAGAGAGAGAGGGGGAGAGTGGAAGAGAGAGATTTAGAATTCATCTGTACACTACTGAGAGAATATAAGAAGTTTTGAGAGAGATACAGACAGAGGGAGGGATAGAGAGTGGGAGAGAGATTCATCTGTGTGCTAGTGAGAGAATATAAGAAGTTGAGAGAGAGAGAGAGAGCGAGGGGAGAGTTGGATAGAGAGATTTAGAATTCATCTGTGTACTACTGAGAATATAAGAAGGTTTGAGAGAGAGTGGGAGAGATTTAGAATTCATCTGTATACTAATGAGAGAATATATGATGTTTTGAGAGAGAGAGAGAAGAGGGAGAAGGAGAGAGTGGGAGAGAGAGATTTAGATCCCATCTCTGAACTAATGAGAGAATATAAGATGTTTTGAGAGAGAGAGAAGAGGGAGAGGGTGGGAGAGAGAGAAGAGGGAGAGGGAGAGAGTGGGAGAGAGATTTAGATCCCATCTCTGAACTAATGAGAGAATATAAGAAGTTTATTTCTAATGGTTATGATTCTTCTAATGTTCTATGAACTATAGGAATTGCAGATACTATACTCTCTAGTTTCTTGTATGTACCTATTTATTGGTTTCCATTGAGAATAATATTTAGTAATTTAGACACATGATGTAGATGATTAAATCCTTTTTTTTATCAGGTGCTTCCTCCCTGGTAAATTATATCTTCAACATTGTGTTCAATACTTACATAAGCTGCAGATAGTCTCGGAAGACACACGCTCGTTGTGAAATAATGGATCCTAGATACATTTCAGAAACATCCAAGTAAGCCCCTACTGAATGCTTATTGATTTTTCCAATGTTTTGTCCTGATATATATTGCTGTATCTTGTTTCAAAGACGCATGACCTTGTGTTGTTAATTGGTTGAAGTACTATAATCTAGAATTGATTTAATTCGATTAATATAAATTGTAGTTTCTGTGACAACTTTATTTGTGCTGCTTCTAAAGTTACACAATATTAATAGTTCCTTAATTATTGTTAATAATTTTAACTACTATATTGAGTAAATTAATATGAATATTTATTACTTATAAATTTTAGGATTTTGGTAACTCTAGAGTGAAACTAGGACCCTTTTAGTGGAACTTGGGGTTGGTATGCAAGCACTACTAACCCGTTATAAATATTTATTTACAGGCATTTAGAGAAACAGCATGAACTTTTATGGGAGACTTACAGATCAATGACTCATGAATTGCAAAAGCTTCAGGTTGCTCATTGATAATTAAGTTTCAATATATGCAACTATGTGTTGCAGGTGTTACACACACTCACATGCAATATACAGTAGAAGTTAATGTATCTAATTTATGAGTAAAGAAATACTGAAACTAGTGTGTTTAATCTTTCAGGTGGAGGAAGAAATGCTGATGCGGAAGTTTTATGAGGTCATGTCAGCTCACGGTTTAACCAAAAAGGTATATTTTACCCAGGATTTGGGTCCTAATGCTTCTAATATAATTATTTATTTTAAATTTTAAATTTCTTAAACAATCTGCTACCTTACCAGTTCACTTCACACATGATTTCCTGCCTTGACTTGTGAGTTTGCATTCTGTAACAAGAGATAAAAAATCTTAGTTATGCTGTTTATAAATTTTAATTTCTGGTGCCTTTAAAGGAGATCACTGGTCTAATTTAGTGCAAGAGCATGGTTTATCATTCTCTTTATGATACTTCTTTTTAACATTTTAGATTGCACTAATCTAAAATGAAGAGTTTTATGTATTTGTTTCAATTTGTAATATTTCTATTTCTGGATTTCGTAGTAAGACAAGGATGGGAGGATTGGATGTTTCTGCAGTAGATATTCATGAAAATTTATATTATTGAGAAACTCCTTCAGCCTCAGAAAAGAAAATACACCTTTCACATTTTGTTTTATTATGTTCTAATTTTCTGGTTTTTCCTTTTTGTGGGTGCATCAATAAAATATAAATATTTTCTTTGTATATTAGATATGGTATTATTAGCTCTGATACTTTGTATTTGAGGTTTTTATTAAATAACTTAATTAAAGGAACTAGGTTTCCAAACAGCAGATGTATTATTATTAATTTTTAACTTAGTCCTTTACAAACACGAATCCTTTTTGACAATGAGTGTAGTAACTGGAAACAAGGAATATGATACTCTTGTTACCTTTCTTTAAAATTTATGGCATCAAACCATAAGAAAACCTGACCATCTGTGCTTGTGGGCTGGTGTGTGCACTGCCTCTCGTAGTCACAGAGTTGTCACATGGACCGTGTCCTAATAAATAGCGGAGCATCTTGATGCCATGGGAAAGTTACACTAGCTTTTTATGTACTCTAAATCTAATTGTTCAGCTTTTACTCACTGCATTCCATGTGTTTAATAATTTTTTTATTGCAGAAAGATGTTAATATTTTTCTGGATGAATTACTGGAAAAGAAAAATGACACTGTGGAAGACAGCCACCAGGAACCGTCTCGAGAATCTGTTGATCAGACCAGCAGCGATGAGGAGTAGTAATTTTGTAGCTCAAGTATTTGATTACTTTGATTTTTTTAATGTGCATTATATACCTGTAAGAAACATATACAGACTTAGAGCAGTGATTCCGGAGCTTGAATGCTTAATTAATTTTTATTGTTTTTCAAATTTTTGTTTTTTAAAGTTCTCATGTTCTAAGAATGAATTTTGTTCCCATATGAACCATTCCAAATCCTAAGATATATATATGGGGCAGGGTTCTTATGTGTGTGTGT
Organism: Oenanthe sinensis; assembly: GCA_028671895.1. Lineage (NCBI taxonomy): Eukaryota > Viridiplantae > Streptophyta > Magnoliopsida > Apiales > Apiaceae > Oenanthe > Oenanthe sinensis. Next base: position 28,259,395 of record CM053803.1, on the reverse strand, counting down.
GTGTGTGTGTGTGTGTATATATATATATTGAATTTTTTCAGGCAATCTTTATCTGCCTCCTCTAACCGAGACATCTTTTTTATTAGTTCTTTTCAGCCAAATTCTACAGCAACTGTTTAATGCTTGTTGTGAGACGGTGTTTCAGATAGTGCAAAAGCATGTTGCGAGACAGTTGGTGTTTTCAAACAGTACAGAAGAAGCATGTGTTGGGATAGTGAACTCTGTAAATTATATTTAAAAGCTTATTTAGAACATTGGTTCTGTCGATTTTCTAATTTAGGTCCGGTTATATGAGTAATTTAGAAGGGCTCTATTCTTAATTACGGGAATCTTGCTACAATCTAACATAATCCTGGAATATGCATATTACAATATGGCTCTTAAATTTTTAAAGATATTATTTTGGCATGCTATATTTAATAATATTGATATGATTCACCTGTGGATACTGAACACGGTTGATCATTTTACAGTCTTGTTTGGTCTTATTACCTATATATACAAGTAGGATTTTTCATAATTCATATATTATAGACCAATATGTTGCCCTATAAACAATTTCTTTTTGCGTTTCCCATCATGAATTTGAAAACTTAATTGCAGTTTATACTCATTTCCATTGCATCGGGGCCATTGATGACGTTTTCTGCTTCACGTAGCTATCCACTGGCTTGATTGTGCGGCATAATTTTGCCGTTAGGGCCATTTGCCTCACATGACTAGATCAAATGCGAACTTTGTTTTCTAATGTTCTGTTTTGCAGCATTTACAGATATGGGGAAATATCCATCAGTTGCACGTAGGTAATGACATGGTGCTATCATGGAGTACATTAATATTTCTTGATGCAGATGACTTATCCTAAGAAATCAATGCATATATTGGTAAATTAAGGCGAGGTGAGAAATGGAAAAAACATGTGATAGCAGCACTTATATGTGCAGAGTACAGTGCTGGTGCTTTTTTGTGGTGGCATTTTCTTTCTTCCCTAATTGAACTATTTTTCACACCTTTCATTTTGCTATGTGATATTGTTCACATCTTTTTTATAGTTCTTTGTTCTAAAACACTATCAATGCTTAATCGTAATTTATTCTTGGCAAGCTTGGTTCATCTACTTGGTGTTTCGATGTAGAAACCGTATGTTTAACGACCTCACGATGATGAGTCTCAACCCCACCTCAATTCACAGGAGTTCTTTCTCTATAGGTTCTATGTGTACAATATATATATATACAAGGTGGTGAGAAGACTGACGCTAGCATCTTCAGGGTATGTTATACATCATTTTTGAGATGCTGTAGGCGCGCCCTTAGTGGTAGTTTCATGGGGGCGCGCCCAAATATTAAAGTCAGAGTTAACCAGAGTTGTGGTTCAATTCAGGAAGACGCCGAAAAATTAGGCAGATAGGAGACGTCCAGGCGCGCCCACGTCTAGTGAAGAGAGGGCGCGCCCAACATGAGAGGACGTCTGAGTTAGTTGTTATCTTTGATTCGATCAATTGTCGACACTTGTATTTATTGTAGATCATAGCTTCACACTCCTCGGGTTGCCCTCGTAGGGAAGCTATGAAGGCATATTTGGCCTAATCTTGGAAGATCCTTTCCCTGTACTCAGGCGGGTTGCCCTCGTCTGGGGGCTTAGGACGTGACCTACGATTTGTGGTGGATCTAGTGCTGGCCTCCAGTCAAGGTATCCTTGGAAATAGCTGTAGTGGACCGATTAGAGCCCACGGTTTCCGGGTCAATGTCGAATCCATGAAGTCCTTGGACCTTATACTGGGCTTTGACCTATCCGAGCCAGCCCGAATGTAGAGTCCTCTTCCAGGAAGGTTCCACTTGCCTTTTCTGTATTCGATTCGAAGAAGGAAACTCAGGTTTCCTAACGGGCCTCTGCTTTGCCAAGAACTACGTGGGCTTGATCCTCTATTTTGCCTATAAATAGAGGTACGTAGGCACATTGTTGGAGGTCGGAATTATTAGAGCTCACAGCCGCCAGAGAACAAAAAGATCTAGTTAATCTAAAACCTAGCAATCTCAGCCCCCTAATCTCATATAAACCACCACGCTCCACCGCATCTGAGCCTTGTCAGATCTTTTTCCGGCAAAGAACCTCGATCTTTGTTGATTACCATATTTCTCCATCAACAAATTGGCGCTAGAAGGAGGGCATCCCAACATCTAAGGAGAAAAGATGTCTCAACCAAAAGATCATCAGACGAAAGGTGGAAGGGAGCAAGAAACACGGTCGCCTGGCCAGAGTCATGGTCAGAATAGCAGGAATTACCGTAACCATGATGAATATGTTCCTGAGTACACGGATGTTGGGCGAATTGTTGGAGGACCTCCTCCCGTTATGATGACCAACTCTGAGATAATGGAGCAGCTGTTTCTGATTGGTGATACGGTCAGGAGCCTCCATGAGAACTTCAATGGATTTGGCGAGCGCCTGCGCACCCTTGAGCGGCGCCCTGGGAAAGAAGTACTGATAGAAGGGAGGAGTCATACCCTTGATGAAAGAGGCAGAAGGCTCGAAGATAATCGCGATGGAAGGTTTCACGGAGTCACCCCCAGGAGGTTAGAATTTGGGAGCAGTGCTACCAATCAGGATCATCAAGAGAGTGTTGAAAGGGGTATAGTCCTAGCAGGAGAAGTCCAACGTCCTCCACACCCACATCGTTTGGGTCATGCTATCAATCGAAGGCACAATATTCAGGTAACCTCGGAGCACCGTAGACCTTTTATTCGTGATAGGAATGGAAGATTGGTTTTGCAGGGAGAAGAGGAGAATCAACCTCACAGGAGAGGGAGGCAGACAAAGGGAGGACCCGTCATCAATCCTCTACCCCTAAGGTCAGTCCATCCAGATGAGGGCTTTCCACGAAGAATAAACCCACGTAATCGCGAGGCTGTGTCAAATCGACAAGGAATGAGAGAGAACGGTTACATGAGTGAGAGGCCCCTCCCTCATTGGAGGCGCCACAACGCCGAACCCATCATCACCCCTGTCTATTCTGAAGACTCATCCGAAGGCAGACATCACGCTCCTCGGGGGCAAAATACCCAAAGCAATCGAAGCATCCTAAATCCCAGTGAAGGCGCGCCTCATAATACTCAATTAAATCAAAGTATGGCTCCTCCTGTTGGCCAAGTTCAAGGAGCGCCTACTCCTGGTGCAATACCAGACTTCCCTCCAGTACCTGTCACTCAAGTCACACCGCCTATCTATACACAGCCGGGCGTGCCCCTTCCCCTCCATCAGGCCACGCCTATACCGCAGGGCGCGTCCGCCGTCTCTCCCCAGGTAAGCCTTTTGTCTCAACTTTCAGGAATGCAAAATATCCCTGGTGTAGGTTGCATAAATGTTGATGAGTTAAAAAAGCTTCTCACACTCCTCGACGGGGGGAGGCCTACTACCTTGATGCAAGCTCCATCTCCCTTCTCTCAAGCAGTAAGGGATGCCCCACTCCCACAAGGCTATCGAAGTACTACTGATCTCCGCTACCATGGAAATTCAGACCCGGTTGAATATCTGGGAAAGTTCAATATAGACATGGATGTTTATCAGGTACAAACTCTGGCTAGGTGTCGGCTCTTGGCTGCTACGCTAAGGGACAACGCTCAAATATGGTTTCAGAAGTTGGGAGCAGGAACAGTCACAACCTGGACCAGATGCAACTTCTCTTCCTAACACAGTTCCAAGCCGCGGTGAAATATGCTCCCCCAGTCACAACTCTAGATAATGTCAAACAAAGGGACGATGAATCCCTCCAGGCGTATTTCAAAAGATTTAATTCTGAGGCTACGGGAGTTAGGGGAGCGACGAATGATACCTTGAAGAGTTTCCTCATTGCAGGTTTAAGGGTAGGAACAGATTTCTGGAAGCATTTGCAAGGAAAGGAGCCACCAACTTTGGCCTCCTTGTACGCCGAGGCAGAACCCTTCAAAAGAATCGAACAATCTTTGGAAGACAACAATCAATCGAATTCAAAGTCCAAAAATTTGAAGAAGAGGGACAGAACTCCACCATCCAACTATAGAAGGAAGCCTACAAGTCCAAATCGGTTGAATATGACGGATAGTCGAAGGAACTGGAGCCCTCCGCAATCTTATGAAAAAGGGAGAGATGGATATACTCCCCTGGTAGCCGGAGTAGAGCATATTTATGAAGTCAACAAAAACAAGGGGCTGTTCATGAGACCTCCTCCCCCGTCGTCTTGGCAAAGCAAGGATCAGAAGAAATATTGCGAATATCATGAATCTGCGGGGCACAACACTCATGAATGTTGGCAACTGAAAGACGAGATCGAAATGCTAATAAAGGAAGGGCACCTCACCGAGTGGGTAAAGAAATACAGAGTTGATCATCTCGTTCCAAGGAAAGAGAGTAAGCCCGGCTTAGGATTAAATAATGAGAAACCAACTTCAGAATCCGCTTTTGTCAGAGCTGACAGCATACACACTATATTCGGCGGACACCATATAGCAGGTGATGGAAAAAACGCAATGGAAAGGTACGCGAAGGAAGCCAAGTACCGACCTCTCACTAATGTCAACAGCCTTTCTTCAAGGCCGACAAAGCTTTTCAAGGGAGAATCCACAGACATTACCTTCACGGAGGAGGACGCCAAGTGGGTACATCACCCACATAATGACGCCCTAGTAATAGCAGTAAAGATCGGGACGGTGAATGTCCATCGAGTCTTCGTGGATAATGGAAGCTCAGCAAACATCCTGTACTACAGCACATATAGAAAAATGGGACTTCTTGACAAGGACATGACTATGGAAAACATCTTCCTATATGGTTTTGGAGGAGAGTCTATCCCTGCTAAGGGAACCATCCGTCTGCCTGTTACTCTTGGAGAAAGAGCGCTCTCATCAACCCAGGTCATCGAATTCTTAGTAGTGGATCATGAGTCAACCCACAACGCTCTGATTGGAAGACCACTCCTGAAAGAGATGAGAGTCATCACTTCCATCTACCACTTATCTATGAAGTTTCCCACACCTGCTGGGATAGGATGTGTGAAGGGATGTCAATTCGATTCAAGGGAATGCTATAACAAATCACTAAAGGTGTTTGAGAAAACAAGAAGTCTAAGACAACCTCAGTCAACCAACATGATGGAAAACCAAGGAGAAGCCATAGTGAATGTTCTGTATACTGTGGAATTCCCCAAAGAAGAAGAGGCCTTGTACCTCGAGGACAAACCATGTCCTCAAATTCTAATGTTGGGAGCACCTTCCACACCGGAGCCCGTGGAAGAGATGGTGGGAGACACTAATGACGAAGAGACTGAAGAACAAACTTTGGCCAGAAAAAAGAAGGGCAAAGCGGTAGTACCCGAATCTCTTCCCGTCATTGAGTTAAAAGAAGATTGTCTCAGTTTTCCAAGAAAGGAGGGCGCGCCCTCTAAAGGTGAGAAGGAAGAAGACGATGTCAACTTTGACCTGGACCCACGAATGCCTCTTGCGATAGAAAGATCAGGGCCAGCAGAAGATACATTATCCATCCCAGTAGATATGAAGGATCCTTCAAAAGTTTTGAAAATTGGTTCACACCTTGAGCCCGCCTTACAAGAAGAGTTGATAAATTTCCTAAGATCTAACCTGGATGTTTTTGCATGGAGTCATGCTGATATGGTAGGGATAGATCCTAAAGTAATGTGCCACCATCTTAACATTGATCCCACAAAGAAAGGGATGAGGCAGAAACGTCGCCCAGTCAGTGGTGAAAGAGCTCAAGCATTGCGGGAAGAAGTGGACAGATTATTGGAAGTTGGCTTAATTAAGGAATCCTACTACCCTGAATGGCTGGCGAACCCCGTCTTGGTAAAAAAGCCCAACGGGAAATGGAGGACATGCATTGATTTCACTGATTTGAACAAGGCATGTCCTAAGGATAGCTTCCCTCTCCCAAGAATTGACCAGTTGGTAGATGCGACGGCTGGCCATGCACTCCTTAGTTTCATGGATGTATATTCGGGGTATAATCAAATTCCAATGCACGAGTCAGATCAAGAACATACCTCCTTTATCACAGACAGAGGACTATATTGCTACATTGGTATGCCTTTCGGCTTGATCAATGCTGGGGCGACCTATCAAAGGCTAGTGAACATGATGTTTAAAGATCAAATTGGTAAGACAATGGAAGTGTATGTGGACGACATGCTGGTGAAATCTAAAGAAGCCAGCACTCATGTAAGACACTTGGAGGAGATGTTCAATATTCTCAGGAAGTATAGAATGAAGCTTAATCCTCAGAAGTGTGTGTTCGGGGTGGAATCAGGAAAATTCCTTGGGTTCATAGTCAATTATAGGGGAATTGAAGCAAATCCTGTCAAAATCCAAGCTCTACTCGACATGAAGTCACCAACCACCGTGAAGCAGGTACAGAGCTTAACTGGAAGGATAGCTGCTCTCAACAGGTTTGTGTCAAAATCACCAGAGAAATGCAAAGAGTTCTTCCAAGCCATCAAGGGAGTAGCTAAGGACTTTGTGTGGACTCCAGAATGTGAAGAAGCCTTCCAGAAAATAAAAGAACATTTGGGGAAGCCGCCTCTGTTAGCTAAGCCAACTGAAGGGGAAACATTGATTCTCTACTTGGCCATTTCTGAATACTCAGTTAGTGCTGTCCTAGTAAAAGAAGAAAATGACTCGCAGTCCCCAGTCTACTATGTGAGCAAGAGACTTCTCGACGCCGAAACAAGATACTCTAACATGGAAAAACTAGTCTACGCCTTGATACTGGCAGCAAGAAAGCTAAGGCCCTACTTCCAGGCTCACAAAATCGAGGTCAGGACAGCTTATCCACTCAAACAAGTCATGCATCGGCCAGAGACATCAGGGAGAATGCTGAAATGGGCGGTTGAATTGGGGCAATTTGACATCGAGTATAAGCCAAGGAGTTCTATTAAAGGACAGGCTCTAGCAGACTTTGTTTAAGAATTTCCACCAGACTTTGAAAATTATGAACGAGTCATGATTCCGGTAGAAGCGGCACACACCTCTCTAAGGAGAAAAAGGGAAATTCCAAAGGCATGGTGGACATTGCATGTTGATGGAGAAGTGAATAATGAAGGAGCCGGGGCCGGCATAGTCCTCATCAGCCCTGAAGGACATCATCTTATGAGCGCAATTCACTTTGCGTTTCGAGCCACTAACAACGATGCGGAGTATGAAGCCTTCATTGCTGGAATGAAACTTGCCCTTGAAATGAAAGCAACTCATTTAATTGTCAAAAGTGATTCGATGTTGGTAGTATATCAAGTGAAAGGAGGGTATCAGGCAAGAGGTCCCAAGACAGAGATGTATCTCGAATGTGCCAAGCACCTGATAATGAAATTTACAGAGGTTCGCATAGAGCAGATCCCCCGAGGTCAAAACTTCGAGGCAGATGCCCTGACAAAACTGGGATCACAAAAAAATGCTACAATGTTAGGAGTCATCCCCCTGGAGATTCGGGAAGCGCCAAGCATTCCAAGAGAAGAGGTTATGGCAATTGATGGAGAAACTCTAGAAGAAATCACATGGAAAACACCTATTTGGGAATTTTTGAAGAAAGGAAAACTTCCAGAGGACAAGGGAGAAGCTAGGAAACTTCGGTACAAAGCAGCCAGGTATGTGGAGTATGATGGGGCATTATATAGAAGAGGATTCAACCAACCCTTACTTAAGTGCATAGATGGAGAAGAGTGCACTTACATCATGAGAGAGGTACATGAGGGTATCTGTGGCAACCACTCGGGGGGTAATTCCCTAGCCATGAAAATTCTCAGGCAAGGATACTATTGGCCTACAATGAAGAAGGATGCCTATGAATTCGCTAGGGCATGTGACAAATGCCAAAGATATGCTAACTACATCACAAGCCCTGTGGCTTCTCTTACCTCCATGACAAGCCCATGGCCGTTCGCCATGTGGGGGATCGATCTAATAGGAGAATTACCAAGAGGGAAAGGAGGAGTCAAATATGCCGTGGTAGCAGTGGATTATTTTACCAAGTGGGCGGAAGCCGCTCCTCTTGCAACCATAACAGCCAAGAAGATAACAGACTTTGTATTTAACGCCATTGTTTGCAGGTTTGGCATCCCATACAAGCTGATCTCTGATAATGGAAAGCAATTCGACAGCAAGGAATTGAGGACCCTATGTGAGAACTTATCTATAAAGAAAGATTTTGCAGCAGTATACCACCCTCAAAGCAATGGACAAACCGAAGCCATCAATAAAATCATCAAGCACACCCTGAAAGCCAAGTTAGAGGAAAGCAAGGGAAGTTGGCCGGAAGAACTACCTCAGGTGTTATGGTCTTACAACACTACTCCTAGAAGTACTACAGGGGAGTCGCCTTTCGTCCTAACATATGGATGTGAAGCCATGGTGCTAGTTGAAATCGGAGCCGGGTCCTTGAGGAGGGATAAATTTCAGGAAGAGATCCAGGAGGTGAATCACATACTCTACCTAGACTTGCTGGAAGAGACAAGAACTAATGCTTAGGTGAGGTTAGCAGCGTATCAGCAGAGGACGACAAGATACTACAACTAGAAGGTTAAGGAAAGGCCAATTCAAGTGGGTGACCTGGTGCTGAGGAAGGTGATGCCTCATGCTAAGACGGCAAGTCATGGAGTATTTGGACCTAACTGGGAAGGACCATACAAAATCAGAGCAGCATTATGGAAGGATACTTTCTACCTAGAAGACTTGGAGGGCAAATCCATTCCAAGAGCATGGAACGCGGAGCATTTGAAGAGATATTTTCAATAGGGCAAACCCTCTATATTTTTGTTTTGTGTTTCTAAAGACAATTTTTGAATTACCAGTATTAGAAGTAAAACTTAAATTTACTCCGCTCTAGGGGGGTAACAGGCATATGGTGTGCTAGTTTTGATGTATGGTAAACTATTTTCTTTGAAATATCTTAACTATGCGTGCTGGATTAAGGCAAATATGTGTGCCAGAAGTTGTTACATGCCTTGTCAAACTTTACCACAAGAATCAAAGGGAGAAAATTATCCAAGAGGTGCGAATATTTTCATAATAATCAGGAAAAGGTAACAAAAAGGATAAGGCGCGCCCTAAGTCGTAAATCGATGAACAAATTTTAAACAAAGTATGCATTAAAGTGACAATATAATGTCCAATTGATAAACTGCGCGATGAGGGCGCGCCCTCCACCCTTCTGCACAAAACACTAACATCTGCATGAATAATAAACGAGAAGAATAGTAATTTGACCACAGGGAAATAAGGCGCGCCCAACTAAATGGACAACAGTCATTCATAAAAAACAAAAAACGAGTAAATTTTTTTACAATTTGTAGGGTTTTACAGAGGACCCACACCTCGAAACTTAAATGTTTTCATTCTTTTGGAGCAAAGGAGTTGATTGGGGAAATCTCAAGAGCAGTAATTGTGGGGGCGTCGCTTTGGTCAGGGCGCGCCAGACCTCCTTTGATTGGAGTTTCCTCAGTTTGTTGGACCTCCGCTAGCTGGGCTCGGATATCTTCTTCCAACTCTAACTTCTTGGCTGCGATGGTTTCAGCCTCCTCGGCCTTGAACTCCTCTATGAAGGTCTTCATAGAAGGACCCCACCTGGACCAGTCAAAGTCCGGTTCGAAGGCGAGGAACCCACGTAAAAAGTCGTGAAAACCCAGTTCCTTGCCTTCCTCCTTACTCTCCTCTTTGGCCGTCTCCTTCTCCTCTTGCCAGACACTCTTTTCGATGTGAAAACCATCGATGATCTTTACCATATCTTCCTTGTCCTTTCTAACCTGCTCCAAGGAGGTGTTGGCTAAGGCAAGATTGGCTTCAGATGTGGAAAACTTGGCCTTGACAGAAGTCAACTCAGCCTCCAGGCGCGCCCTAGCCTGAGTTGCAACTGTCAGTTCTGTCTGACGGATTTCTTCATTCCTTTCCAATTCAATTAGGCGCGCCTTATCCTTTTTCCAAGATCGTGATCTGTTCATCACATGAAAGTATACTTCCCCAACTGAGCGAATGAGGGCGTTATCAGCCTCATCTTCCTTCAGAGAGGACCAAAATGTCAAATCGTCCTCCGTGATCAAAGGATGAGCCAATTCTCCAACAACTGTTGAGACCAACAAACTGGAAGCTGAACTCTCAATCCTCTGCTTCTTTGATGAGGGCGCGTCCTGATCAGGTGGCGCCCTGAGAGAAGTCTGGGTTTTGGTGGGGGATTTTTTCTTGAGAATCGCGGGAGGGTCAGATTGTTTCTTGGAAGCCTCGGCCTTCTTTGACTTTGAGGAACCCCAGCCCCTTGGAATTTTTGGCATATCTACAAGAGTAACAAAGGGTGTCAGGAAGAAACATAGAATGTATACGAGTATATGACATTGGGCGCGCCCTAACAATAAAGAAATAATAAATGATGTAAAGTGCGCTTTAGTTGATTATCTGTATCAAGAAAAGAATGTAAGAACACGTAACAATTTGTAAGAACATCTGAAATATATTCTACACTACGCATATGATACTAAAGGACGCGCCCTGGTTAATTATCATGACGATCACGGAAATATAAAGACCTAGGTCGATGTCCTTTGGGGAGGCGCCTTGAGAGTCTTCGTCACCTGAGGACGCGTCCTCAGTGTCAACAAACGGAACAGGCTCTATGGAACCCACCCTTTCGGAAAGAAACCCAACTGCTTTCAATTTGTCGAGGGTAATTAAATTTTTCAGATCTTTTTGGTCTTGAGGAAGGCTCAAGATAGTCTCTACTCTAGTAAGGGCAGCGCCACTCAAATGAACTTGTGTCCTTGTAACTGAAAGTGAAAAGTGTTAAAAAGATAATAACAGTATAAAAATGACTAGTGTATGGAGGACGCGCCATACACCTAAGGAAGAAAGCTATGTTTATTAAGTGGCTTACTTGGGACTCGGTTAAAGCGAACTCGGACCCTCTGTGTATCGTAGACGTAAAAGTAAGGTTCCTTCCATTTTTTGACATTTGAGGTTTTTCCCTCAGAAACCCCCCGTTTGTTATGCTTCTTCCACACCACGAGAAAGAAGTATCCAATGCTGCTCTGCCTCAAAGAGAAGAAATGGCTAAACTCTTCCATTGTGGGTGCGCCAAAGTTAAGGGAGTGATACATTACGTAAAGGGCTATTGCGAATTTCCAGCCGTTGGGGGAGAGTTGGATTGGGGCTATGTCATACCATTCGCAAACTGCCCGAAAATAGTGGTGAAGAGGCGCGTCTATTCCCAACTCAACCAATTTTGGTGTAATCACCATCCTGGGAACTCTCATAAATTGAATATCAAACCTGTGGGGACGCATCCGCCTTGAAGGAATCGCCCACATGCCTTCTTGATCAAAATACTTCATGGTCCAGTCAACTTCGATATCGGTAACTGTTGACTTTAGTCCGACGCATGCCAGTTTCCCTTGGCGCGCCCTCATTGCGTCTTTTTCCTTTTCGGTCACGTCTTTCCCGGACCAATCGAGATCGACTTCATAGTCTGCGACTTTCCAGTGGACAAAGGGGACGGGTGAAGGGGGAGGTGATAATGGTAAACCAACTTCTTCAGGCGCGCCCTGGTTGGTAAGAGAGGTCTCAGCTGGTTCCTCCATTGGCCTCTTATTTTTCCTTCTCCTGAGTTTTGTCACTTCCTCCTTTATTTCGGTTTCAGGGTCTATGTTCACTGAGATAGGGCGTGCCTCACTACGAGGCGCCGTCTCTTGGGGAATAGCATCAGAAATAACGGGTAAATCAGGCGTTTCTTCGTTGAAGCCCAATTCGTGTTTATTCTTACTTAAGTGCTCCATGAATTTCCGAACCGCTCTTTTAGTTTGAGGAGACAGAGGTGAGGGAACCGGTGTAGGTGTGATAGTCCCGCCGTACCTCTTAAAAATGAATTCTCGGAAAGGATGAAAGGGTAATTCAGACGCGCCTTCACGTACCATCTGAAAAGAAAATAAATCCATTAAGTCTTTGTAAAGGCGCGTCTTGGAACACTGTTAGGAGTGTACGTTATTAGGTAGGCGCGCTCGTAGTTAAAGGGTCGTCACAACTACGTATATCTGCGAATAAAATCCTCTAGGTGCTTAGGGTACAGAGCGTTCGAGGGGGGAATAGACGCCTTAAAGATAATTACTAAATGGACGCGCCCTAAATCTGTAGGGTATATGACTTTCAAAAATATATCTGGAGTAAATGTACGAGGCGAAATAGGATCTAACAATAATACATACAGATATATATACAGAAGTAACGAAGAACATCAAGGACTCGAACATGTTTTTAGCATTTCCAGTAAAAATAGCGGATGAAATACAATGAAAAATAGAGCATTAGAATCGTACCAACTAGACGAGTAATTTGACGGTGAAAACTTGATTTTTGGAGGAAGGAGGCGCCCAGAAAAGCTCCGAGAGTCTACTGCGGTTGTAAAAATCAAAAGAAAAGCAAATTGTGAGAAATGAAAACCGCACAAAGTGCCGTATATATATGATGGGACATGTGGGACACGTGGCACGGTCTTATTGGGTACCAGCGTGGTTTTCGAGGAAAACTCCAAGTTTGGCCCGTATATATATGTATACATGTAAAAACATGGTGGTTGGTATTCCTGAGGCGCGCCTTGCCAAAGGGGCGTGCCTCATGTCTAGGTTGGATACCTGTTTTGGAAAATATTTTGGAAAGTCTTACAACCACCCAGTGATTTCAAGACTTGGGGGGTAGTTGTTATACATCATTTTTGAGATGCTGTAGGCGCGCCCTTAGTGGTAGTTTCATGGGGGCGCGCCTAAATATTAAAGTCAGAGTTAACCAGAGTTGTGGTTCAATTCAGGAAGACGCCGAAAAATTAGGCAGATAGGAGACGTCCAGGCGCGCCCACGTCTAATGGAGAGAGGGCGCGCCCAACATGAGAGGACGTCTGAGTTAGTTGTTATCTTTGATTCGATCAATTGTCGACACTTGTATTTATTGTAGATCATAGCTTCACACTCCTCGAGTTGCCCTCATAGGGAAGCTATGAAGGCATATTTGGCCTAATCTTGGAAGATCCTTTCCCTGTACTCAGGCGGGTTGCCCTCGTCTGGGGGCTTAGGACGTGACCTACGATTTGTGGTGGATCTAGTGCTGGCCTCCAGTCAAGGTATCCTTGGAAATAGCTGTAGTGAACCGATTAGAGCCCACGGTTTCTGGGTCAATGTCGAATCCATGAAGTCCTTGGACCTTATATTGGGCTTTGACCTATCCGAGCCAGCCCGAATGTAGAGTCCTCTTCCAGGAAGGTTCCACTTGCCTTGTCTGTATTCGATTCGAAGAAGGAAACTCAGGTTTCCTAACGGGCCTCTGCTTTGCCAAGAACTACGTGGGCTTGATCCTCTATTTTGCCTATAAATAGAGGTACGTAGGCACATTGTTGGGGGTCGGAATTATTAGAGCTCACAGCCGCCAGAGAACAAAAAGCTCTAGTTAATCTAAAACCTAGCAATCTCAGCCCCCTAATCTCATATAAACCACCACGCTCCACCGCATCTGAGTCTTGTCAGATCTTTTTCCGGCAAAGAACCTCGATCTTTGTTGATTACCATATTTCTCCATCAACAGGGTACACAAGTCTAAAGTTGCTAAAGGGTTGCTATCTAGCTCGATTGTAAAGAACGAGCAGAGTAATGGAATGGACAACTAATGGGTCTAGTTAATTTTAGATTAGGATTTTTTTTTGATTTATGATACATTTGTAATTAAAATTAAAAATGAGATCTATTTATAAATAACTTTTTAAAATGAGACATATTAAAAAAAAACCCTTATAATAAATACATACTTTAATATTTGAAAAGTGACTTGTACATCGCACATTATTTAAAATAGTATTTAAACTAGTATAATATAATATATCCTACTATACCCTGTATATAATAAAAGTAAGATGAATGTTATTCAAGTACTATCAAAGTCAAGAGTTCGATACCTATTAGCAACATATTTAAATTTCAAAATTTATAACTTTTAAAATACTTACATAGTTATAATATTTAAATATAATTAATAATATATTAAAAATTAATATTTATATTATTATCCGAGAGAAATTATGGTCCTTATGAACTCGATTTAACCATGGCATATAATGTTGAATTACCAACATCAACAGCTATCAATGTTGGTGAGTCCATATATATTTATTTGTTTTCCATTCAACAATATTTCTAAAAGTATCATAACAGAGTATGTATATCAATATATATTTGAGGCATTGCTTCTATATGAAAATAGTAATATATTAAAATTTAATATTTATATTATTTTTTATAATTATTAATAAAAATTTAAAATTTAACTTATATCATCATATAATTCGTTTAATTAATTAATATCTTATATATAATAAAAATAGAAGGGAATAAATGAATCTTATTCAAATATTAACAATAGTCAAGTGTTCAATATCGATTAGCAACACATATAAATTTTAAATTTTATAATTTTAAAAATACTTATATAAATTTAATGTTCAAATCTATTGAACAACATATTAAAACTTAATATTTAAATTTAAAAATCAAATCTCAATAAAATATTAAAAGCTAATATTTATATTATTATCTTTATAATTAATAATAAAGATTTAAAATTAAACTTTTATCAATATCATCATTTAACATCATGCGACATAAAATTTGAAGTCCTACAAAGCGACAAAACAAGATAAATTAAAAATTGTCGAATTAATATACCGGGACAAGCATGAAACTACAAGAAGTTTTTAATTAATTAATTATGTAATTACTTGATGCAAAAATATAAAGTAATATCAAAGTGAGAAATTTTTTAATATTTTTTAAAATATTTTATCTCGAATAGATTTTTAGGTAATTTTAATATACTCTAACAAGCTAAACTGATTAGATATATTAGAAGAGAAGGCCTAAAAAAATTTATTCTTTATATCAAATTTATTTTATATATAATGAAAATAATAGGAATCTTTTCCAAATATTATCAAACATTAAACGTCAAGAGTTCGATACATGATATTAACATATTTAAATTTCAAAATTTATAATTATAAAAATACTTATATAAGTGAAATATTTTATATTAATCTTTATGAAAATTAAGAGTTTAATACTTATTAATAATATATTAGAATTTAATATTTATGATTTTAAAAATTAAATACAACCAAAATAATTATAGAGTCCGGGTATTGCATGCACTAAAATCTAGTATATATAATAAGGGTAAGAGGGATGTTTTTGAAACATTATCAAAAATTAATAATTTGATACTTATTAATAACATATTTAAATTGGAAATTTATAAATTTTAAAATATTAGTATAATTTTAAAGTTCGAATATAATCATCAATATATTGAAATTGAATATTTATATTAGTAATTTTAAAAAAACTAACTGATTTAGATAATTTTAAAATACATTAACATTATATATGTATTCTTAATTATAATAATGTCAACAAAAATAAATATTTTAATATATATATATATATATATAAACAAAAGATATTTATATATGTATTAAATCAATAAATACATATTATAAATTAACATGCTTTGCGCAAGTTAATATAATAAAATTTTGGGAAATTCTCAAAAATGATAGCTTTTTTAAAATTATTTTTAAAAATACTACCATTTTCAAAAATAATTGAAAAACAATTTTTTTTTAATTTTATTTTTAAAAATATGACATGTAACCTTCACAATCTAAAATGTAATTTTATTTTATTTTTTCAAAAAAATAATTTTAAGGTTAATTCATGTTGTATCAGTTTGATTGTAACTCAAATTAATTTTAAAATAAATTAAGAAAAAAAGTTACATTTTATAATGCAAAAGTTATAATTCACATTTTTGAAAAAAATTATATATAAATAAATTTTTTTGGAAAAAACCCTTAAATCTAATTAGTGAGAGAGCTAAATATATTTATCAGATGATTGCCACAATTCCACGTGGAGAAAATAAGAATAAAAATCTATTTATTGTTGGTTTGGTATGGTTGGTTAACATTTTCTAAAAATATGCTTTAAAAAACATACATATTATTTATTTTAGAAAAATAATTAATATAAATATATTACGTCAGTTTCAAACAATCGATTCTAGAACAGAAGTATGTGAAAGATTAACTGTTTGTATTAACTTTTGACAAACTTAATACAAAACTCTCTCAACAAACCATATGTTCTTAAGAGCTGCTAGGTTTTATGTTTAATATGTTATGAACGATACATAAATTTAAACCTAAATCTGTGTTTATATAGTACACAGTTACCCATCTAATTACAATAAACATAATGACTAATAAATACAGATATACGACTTCTATCATTATCTTCCTAGCTTACAATAAGGTAATTGTCTTCCATACAATCACTTCCATTATCGTCTTCAACTCACTCCTGATTTATCGATTTCCATTTGTCAAACTCTATTGTGACTAAACTCTGTCGGTTGCTTCTAGTCTCTGATGACGTCATGTAAACTCTGTTTGAAGCATTCTCTAACATCATCAGTTTTTCATATCTAACAATCTCCCCCAATTTATACTTTATGCAGTAAAACATAAATTTGAACTTATAATGTCAGAAACTTCATCAACAAATGCATCAGAGTCTAGCTTAGTGGTTGTTGACATGGGAGTTTTGGCAGTTGCACAATCTTGCATATCAAACTTCTTCAATAGTTCTTTGACATACTTTGATTGATTGATAAAAATCACATCATCAGTCTGTTTGACTTGAAGTCCCAAAAAGAAGTTTAACTCTCTCATCATGCTCATTTCATAATTTGACTGCAGTAGTTTGTTAAATTTTTCACAGAGTTTTTCATTAGTAGAACCAAATATAATATCATCAACATAAATTTGGACAAACAAAATATCACCTTTATGTTTTCTAATAAAGAGAGTTTTGTCAATGATACCTCTAATGAAATCATTTCCAAGGAAAAAATTTGATAGAATTTCATACCATGCTCTAGGTGCTTGCTTCAATCCATATAGTGCCTTGTCTAACCTATAAACATGATCAGAAAATTTTGGATCAACAAATCCTAGTGGTTGCTCCACATTGACTTCTTCTTCCAATTTTTCATTCAAGAAAACATTTTTAACATCCATCTGATACACCTTGAATTTTGAATGAGCTGTAAATGCAAGAAACATTCTGATAACTTCCAATCTTGCTACTAGTGCAAAAGTTTCATCATAATCAATTTCTTCTTCCTGAGAATAATCTTTTGCAACTAGCCTTGTTTTGTTTCTAATCACAGTTCCATTTTCATCAAGTTTGTTCTTGAACACCCATTTTACACCAACAATTGATCTATCTCTGGGTCTTGGTACAAGTTACCACACTTTGTGTCACTCAAATTCATCAAATTCCTCTTGCATTACAATAATCCAATCAGGGTCTTGCAAGGCTTCTTCAATTTTCTTGGATTCATTCTTTAAGAGAAAACAGCTATATAGACATTCATTTTGAGTGGTTGTTCTAGTTTGTACCTCACTCTTAGGATCACCAATTATCAAATCAGGAGTATGACCCTTGCCCATTTTCTAGCTAGTGGAAGATTGGTTCTTGAACTTGAAGCTCCCCCTAAATCATTAGCATTCCTGTATTTGAGTGAAATTCAAATGAATAGGCTCCCCTTGAATTGCTTGACTCTGAAAATGATTCAGAGTTGCCTGATCCAGACCCTGATGAGTTAGACTCAAAAGTTAGTAAAGGGAACCCTAATGCTTTCCTCAGATGATTCCGAGGACGGAATCCTTATAAGGAGGGTAGACTATGACAACTTGGATATTTTCCAAATATTATTATTATTATTTAAATATTTTATTTTAGTTGGATGCATTTCAATATTTTTATTATTATTTTGGAAATTATTTTCGATTCAGTGGGGCTGAGTTCGGTTTAGAATTTTTATATTATTTTACTGATCAGGTCAGTATCTCGAGTCAGTATTTTGTTCGGGTGAAAACTTTATTTGAGTAAATTATCTGAATATTCAAAATATTTAAGTATTTTGGAAAGTTATTATTTTTAATTAGTTTTGAAAATAATAAAATTTATATTTTTCCTAAAAAAATATTTTTATAGATTTATAGTTTTATTTAAAATTATTTAGAGATTAAATGTAGTATTAAAATAATTTTTTTAGAAATATATTTTAGATTTTATAAAAGTTTAAATATATATACATATATATATATAATATATAATATATATATATATAATATATATATATATATATATATATATATATATATATATATATATATATAATCTACCTGAAACCCTCCCATCCCTATTTAGTTTTGACAGCCGCTTCCCCCCTCCCAAACCTTTTTATTTGTGGTCTCGGTAACTCTCTCTTCCCCTTCTTCTTGGTTTACACGCGCGACACCTTCTCCGTTAATACACGTGCGCGACCCCCAACATCACTTTCTGCCTCTGCTCCTTTTGTTTGCTTTCCTTTGTTACGTTTATATATATATATATATATATATATATATATATATATATATATATATATATATATATATATACACATATATATATGACAACTGCTACCCCTTAGCTAATGACCTGGTTTACCACAACCGTGACAAATAATTTTGTTTTTATCAAATTTCTTAGTAAACGGTTTATTAAATTTCTTTTTATCAAAAGATTTTCTCTTAAATTTTTGTGGTTTCTTGTAATATTCTTCTTTATTATCTCTTTTACTAAATTTTTTGTATTTATTATTTTTAGTTTTATTTCTGGAAGGAGCTATGGGAGGTAAACCATATTGCTCACAAAAAGTTCCTAACTCATATTTAGCTCTGTTTTTATCTTTACTAATTTGCTTAGTAATTTTGTGGTCAATACACATTTTTAATCCTATTTTTTGTATAACACTTATTATTTCTCCATATGTTAATTCTTCATAATTTATGAATCCTAAGTCTTTACTTAATTCTTCACGAATTTTATGTGCGAATAGATTAGGTAAACCATTAACAAATTTTTCTTTCCAAAATGGTTTATTACTATCATCTCTTAACATAACTCTGGACAAAAATACATCTTTGTACCATCTAAAATCACTCAGAGTTGGGCAAGTTAGATTACTGAGTTGATCATGGATTCTTTCAGTAATGTTACTAGGTGTTCCTATAAAATGTTTTATTATTGTATAAATCAAAGTATTAACTCCGTCAGGAATAAATCCTATCTTTTCTTCAAATATTGGTTGACCATCATTGTCTAATTGGTATGCAGTAATTATATTATGTCTAGTATCTTCAGTAAGGTGTTTTTCCCACCAAGATCTTAGGGTTCCTGTAAACCCATTAGTTAGAATTTCAACAATATCACTTTGGTTTAGATGATCAAATGTTGTTATATATGTATTTGCCACCATTGACATATGGTTTAATTTGTTTAATATTTCTTGTTCACTAAGGCCATCTATATTCCACTCATACATTTTATTGGCTGAAACAGAAAATTGATTATCTAGGTTTCTTTCTTCAAATTGTAAATCTGGAGGAGTTGGTCTAGAGTACCAATTCTTCGTTTGTGTTGTGATATTGGGTTGATTAAAACTTAATTTTTTAAATTGATTTTCTATTTCAATTATAGTATCATTACTATCACTATCATTAGGGCTTTCATAAAAGCCTAGGACTCCTATAGTTTTGCTTGATTCTGGTTTATCTAATTTTTTAAATATTTTATCAAGAGTTTTAATTAGTTCTTTATCTTTATTAGGCAGACTTAGATTTTCTCTTTTACTGGGTAAGTTTATTAAGGGTTTTTCTTCACATTCTTTATTTGGATCTGGATATTGTTTAATATCTGAATCTTTAATCTTGTCTTCAATTTTATCTAATTGCTTACCTAAAGAGGCTAGATATTGATTAGTGAAATTATTTTGCTCAATTAATTTCTTCTCATCATTCTTTCCATCAGATATTTTAAATGGTGAAGCTATGATAACCGTATTTTTAACTGGGATTATTATTGTTTCTATAGGGGGATGACTAGATGATACTTTTGTCTTATCTTCTTTAATCCATTGTGTTTTAGTAATTACATTACATTTACCATAGTATCTTTCATACCAAGAATAAAAAGTAATATTTATTTTTTCTTTTACTAGGAATGATTTCCACTTATTAACTACTTTTTCTCTTTCTTCAGGACTATGATTATCTCTAAACTGGTGTCTTTTTAATCTATTTTCTTTTGAATTAAAATCTTCTGTTAAGATTTTCCAATTGATTTTAACTTCTTTATTAATTATTTTAGTTGATTATTAATAGATCTTGTTTCAAAATCTGACTGTGTAGGAGATAAATGTTCTTCATCTTCTTCAGATTGGTTACTAGATTTATTATAATAGGGTTGACTAGTCTGTCCTTCACTAATAATTCCTTTTAATTTTATATTTTTAATATTTGTTCTACTAAGTAATTCAGAATCTTGTCTAGATGATGTAACTGACCTTGTAGTTATTTCGTCTAACATTAATGGTTTTCTAATATTATCGAAGCTTATTCTAACAGTTCCATCTAAATACTGTTTAATATTATCTAGATTCATTAAGTTGTTTGTTATTGGCGCCTGGGGTATTTCATTATCTAAAACCCATTGGCTAGGAAGATTGATATCTTTCCAGAGTATAGTTTTTGGTACTTGAATATTAGCATCATTAGTGCTACTTTGAATTAAAACAGTTTTGTCTTTTGGACATTTATTTAATGCATGAATGTTTAAATTAGTTTTCATTGTTTTATAGTAAATTCTATAAATTAATGCAAGTGGTTGTGATCCCTCAATCATGTGAGTGATTTCACCAGCTGTTTTAATATTTAATGTTAAGGCTTTTAATAAATGGGGGTCATTCAGACTTAAAGTAAAGTCTGGAAAGCAATTAAAATGAACTGGTCCATTATGGAGGCTTGATTCCATAATGCCTAATATACTAGGGACATAGTTTAAATACCTAGCATCTCTTAAACATAAAAGAATACTAGAGTTAATTCCTTTTACTGATAATGGTTTTACTGCTACTTGTATTAATCCTATATGAATAAAATTATAACTTTTCTTTTTATATTTTTTTATAATTTCATTTGTTAATAAAGAACAGTTTTCATGTTCTTTGTTAATAGCATAGATTTTCTCTACTGTTTTTACATTGTAATTTGTTTTAAATTTATCTGTAAAAGTTGACTGATAGATCTGCTTTGGATCTATGCTAGGAATATTCCAATTTCCTAACTCTTGACTAATATTTTCATAACTATGTTCTTCCTGGTTTATGAAATCGGGAATTGCAGGGATCGATGTCATCGGTGACCTTGAGCTAACTGAGGAATTAGACCTAAATAATTTATTCATTGATTTTGTTTTTAACTGATCCTTAATATCTAAGGTGATTCTGGGTTTTTAGTGCATACCTTCTTACCTTATGTCTACACATACCTATGTTTAGCCCTTATCCAACACTGCTCTACCCTGAGACTTACAAAAGGATTACCTGGCAACACTAGGTGGTCTACGGTAAGATTGGTGACTAATATATACTAGCAGAATAACCAAAAGATAACCAAGAAGCAGTTGTAAACAATATGAATGAACAGATTGCAGGAATAATAACTCAATAACTCAATGATTACCGGGTGGCTCTGATACCATAAGGGGTGTGTATAAGCTATGGGGTGTGTATAAGCTAAAGTACTGAGGAAGAAGCAGATGATATAAGCACAGAAGATGAGATAATAACAACAATATTTACTCAACAGTTTAAACAAGTAAGATATAATACTTAAACCAGACAAGTAGTCGGTATGTATCTATGCATGGAACAATATATAACTGAAAATATTATATAACTGGAAGTTACTTGCTATATACAAGAAAAGAAATACAAAACTAGAGAACTAGAGAGAATAGAAGAGAATCCAACTTACAAAGCAGTTTGCATCCTGCCTCAAAACATACAACTGAAGCTCATATATATAGAGCAAATAAAAGAGGGAAAAGAACAGTCTTCCTATTAACTAAACATGTTACTGGAGTAAAAGCAAAAAGTTATTCGAGTAAAAACATATTACTTAAGTAAAAGCAAAAGTAAAAGTAAAAGCAAAAGTAAAAGTAAAAGTAAAAGTAATTGGTCAGTAATTTTGTCTTTATCTGACGGCTGACTTTGTCGTTTTGCTGAAGTATTTGACTGGCGACTGATTTGTCGATTTGCTGAAAAATTCTGACTGATGAATAGTAAAAAAGTTTTTACTGTTCATGAATAGTGAATTTTGTTTTCATGCATATGGGTCTTGTGCATCTTGTAGAGAGCCATATGGATTTGTGACTGATTGATGACTGGAGTTTTGGCTTCCTTCAGAGGAATTGCTGTCTGAGCTTTCTTCTTTGAGACTGCTGACTCGGTCTCGGATGACTTTCAATAGATCATTTAACTCTGAAGTTGACAACCTGTTAATTGTGGAAACATCCAAAGAAGAAGATTCTCCTGAATTATCCTTTTCCTTGGTAACTGGTTTTTGATTTATTACTGGGAATTCTTTCTGGACTTGGCTTATTATTCTGTTAATATCAAATTTATCCCACCATTTAACAAAATGAACTCTTGCAACACAACTATATCCGTCATGTTGTGTTACTGAAACTGAATGACTTCCTGCCTTGAGAGTCGTTACTGTGTCCTGTATGGGCATAGTTATTTTGAATTGCCATTTTGAAATCCAAGGCACTTTGTATTTACTAAAGAAATGGAGGACTTCATATCCTACATAATCAGGATTTTTACTAGTTCTGACTTTGTTAAAATACTCTATTTGATTCCAGAGTATTTCAGGGATGATGACTTTTAAAGGACCATAAATATTCCACCAACCTGTGAACCAAAGTGGAATTGGACTTTTGAATTTATGGTCAAATTGTATGAACCATGAATGACTGAATGACTGGTTTTGATATAAAAATACATTGTTCCATGCCTCAATATAATCATAATAACAAAAATGTTGAGGAGGGTTAGTGTGTAATAACTGAAGATCAGATGGGTGGTTATGCCACTTATCTTGGGAAATTATTTGTTTAATATAAATGGAATGATAAAGGATTTTGGATTCATCCCTTCTATCAAAGATTGGTTTAATGGTTACTGAATCTGTTTGAATTAATATCTCTTTGTAATATGACAAAGATTTATATGGGGCTAAAGGCTCAAAATGCCATCCTGGGGGGAAATATTGAGCTGCTAGCTTGACTGGGTCATTGTTTGGTTTCATGAATTGTTCCATGAAAAACAAATTATATTCAGTCCTTTGGACATAATCGGTAACTGATTTTGAACATATGTCAAAAGGAATGATTTGCTTACTGGGGACAATTGGGACAATTGGTTTACTGGAATTAGCAAATGGATCTATAACTGGGGGATGACTGGCAAGGACAGTATTATAAGGTTTAGGGATTTGGCCTAAAACCTGATATCGGTTGACTACATCAATTGGTTGGACTGGCATGACTGGATGGGGAACCATGATTCCCTTGAGTTTATTATCATAACTAGCTCTACCACGAGAGCTGCTTCCTCCTCTACCCTCTGGGTTTCTCCTGACACTCATTTCTCACTCCTGTTTGTAGAAATTCTCTAGTTAGAAAATCTGGGATAGAGTTTTCACTTCCTTTAATATATTGTATATCAAAATCAAATATGCTTAATAATGCTTGCCATCTAGCAAAAATTTGTTTTGATGCAAAGTTTTGAACATCTTTTTCTAAAATATATTTTGCGGATTGACAATCAATTCTAACCAAAAACTTTTGATTTAAAAGCTCATGCTGGAATTTATTAATACATAAAACTAAACTTAAAATTTCTTTTTTAATAGTTGAGTAATTTTGTTGAGTATTATCCCAAGCTCCTGAATGAAAACAAACAATTTCTTCCTTAGAAGATTGATCAATTTTCTGTTTGAGAATCCCTCCGAATTCAATTTCAGAGGCATCAGTTTCTACAATTTTAAATGCAGAAGGATTGGATATTCCAAGACAAGGAAGAGTCTTGACATATTTTTTAATATCTTGGATAATAGAAGTATGAACCGAAGTCCAAGGTGGGGGATTACTCTGTAATCGTTCAAACAAAGGTTTACACTGCTTCCTGAGATCTTTATAGAATTCTCCTATATAGTTGAGGGATCCTAAGAATCTTTG
Source organism: Oenanthe sinensis (assembly GCA_028671895.1). Taxonomy (NCBI): domain Eukaryota; kingdom Viridiplantae; phylum Streptophyta; class Magnoliopsida; order Apiales; family Apiaceae; genus Oenanthe; species Oenanthe sinensis. Next base: position 28,235,148 of record CM053803.1, on the reverse strand, counting down.
GAGCTGGGTTTTATCAAGTATTTCATCAGGAAATTTACTAGCAAATTCAATGGCTCTATCTATTGGTTTAATTCTACCATATTGGATAACATGTCCTAGGAATCTTACTTTTGTTTGGAATAATGAGCATTTACTAGGCGAAAGAACTAGTCCGTTGGTTTTGACTGTACTGAAAAAAGAATTTAAATGTTTCCAATGTTCTTCTATAGAATTGGAATAAATTAGAACATCGTCAATATAAACTATAATAAAATGACTATAAGGGTTGAATATGTTATTCATGATGTTCTGAAATTCACTAGGGGCATTCTTAAGACCAAATGGAACTACATTCCATTCATAATGTCCAAAAGGAGTAGTAAAAGCAGTTTTATATCTATCTTCTTTACTGATTTGTATCTGCCAAAATCCACTCTTTAGGTCAAATTTACTGAATATAACTGCTTGATTTAATCTATTTATTAAGTCTTTTTTATTAGGTAAAGGATATCTAATCCATTCAAGCACTTTGTTTAGTGGTTTATAATTAATTACTAATCTTGGTATTCCTCTTTCTTTTTCAGCATTTTTATTAACATAAAAAGCTGCACATGACCAGGGAGATTTACTATTTTTTATTAATCCTTTACTAAGTAATTCATTAATTTCTTTTTTACAATACTCTAACTGTTCGTGGTTCATTTGAATAGGCCTGGCTTTAGTTGGAATTAAATGTTCCTTAAATTCTTTTGCATAAGGTAGATTTACTATGTGTTTCTTCCTATGCCAAAAAGCATGAGGAATGTCTGAACATAATTCTTTTAATAATTTATTATTAAACTGTTTAATTTTATTTTGGAGTTCATCATTTGTTAACTGTTCTTCAATTCTTTTATATTTGATTTCATTTTTTAAATGCCTTAAATGGCTCTTTTTACTATTTAATATTGTAAGAGTTTTAGTAACAGAATTTTCTTGAATAGTTTTTAAATCTTTTTCTTCTGGTTCTAAAATGAAATTAAATATTACTGTTTGGCCTAGATGTTTACTAGTTAATCCTTTAGTTGAAGTTGTAAAAGGATAAAGTAAATAAATAAATGGTAGACCTAATATGATTTTATCAGTCATATTTGTTATTAAAACGAAAGATGTTTTAAAACAAACATTGTCTTGACAAATGTGAACATTAGGTAATTTATATTTTATATTCATTTGGCTCCCATTAGCTGAGCTTAATCTTTCATTAGTTTTTTCATAAAAAGTTGTTGGAACTAAACCTTCTTGAATACAATTTAAATCAGCTCCTGAATCGACAAGGGCTGCAATTTCAATGGTAAAGGTCTTATTAATTATTAATTTAACATTAATGTACCATTTTTGAATAGTAATTTCTTTTAACATTTTTAATGAAAGTCCTTGTTGTCTAATAGTTTCGGATTCTTTATTATTTTCTGGTCTTTCTTCATCAGAAGAGTCATTTATTAATAGTTCTGAATTGTTCTTGATTTGCTCAATTTCTTCTTTTAATTTGGGAATTTCTCTTTTTAGATTAGAAATTTCTTTCTTTAAAGTATTAACTTCTTGATTTAAATCTGATAATGTGATTTCTTTAACTGGGTTTTTAAACCTTTCAAGAGTTGTACTAAGACTAAATTTCGGTTTTTCTTTTTTACTAGTCTTATTCTCAGTATCTTTTACTAGTCTTATTCTCAGTATCTGATGTTAGTAGAATTTTTAATTTTTCTATATATTTTATTTTTAATTTTGGATCTGTTATTTTACTAATTAATTCTATTAATAAATTAGATTCTTCTTCTTGATCTTTGTTTAATACATTTATTGTTTTAGTGGCACAATTACAACTATCAGTGCATCCCATAGTAATGTTTGGTTTACTATCTCCACTATCAGTATTACTATCAGTTGTTGATTGGGAAGGTAGATCTGTATAATGTTCGCTAGATTCATTTTCAATTTTCATTAATTGTAGGATTAATTCAGTATCTTCATTAGAGATCTGTAATTGGTTAAGTTTATTTTTGACTCTACATTCATTTTTATAATGACCTGGTTTACCACAACCGTGACAAATAATTTTGCTTTTATCAAATTTCTTAGTAAACGGTTTATTAAATTTCTTTTTATCAAAAGATTTTCTCTTAAATTTTTGTGGTTTCTTGTAATATTCTTCTTTATTATCTCTTTTACTAAATTTTTTGTATTTATTATTTTTAGTTTTATTTCTGGAAGGAGCTATGGGAGGTAAACCATATTGCTCACAAAAAGTTCCTAACTCATATTTAGCTCTGTTTTTATCTTTACTAATTTGCTTAGTAATTTTGTGGTCAATACACATTTTTAATCCTATTTTTTGTATAACACTTATTATTTCTCCATATGTTAATTCTTCATAATTTATGAATCCTAAGTCTTTACTTAATTCTTCACGAATTTTATGTGCGAATAGATTAGGTAAACCATTAACAAATTTTTCTTTCCAAAATGGTTTATTACTATCATCTCTTAACATAACTCTGGACAGAAATACATCTTTGTACCATCTAAAATCACTCAGAGTTGGGCAAGTTAGATTACTGAGTTGATCATGGATTCTTTCAGTAATGTTACTAGGTGTTCCTATAAAATGTTTTATTATTGTATAAATCAAAGTATTAACTCCGTCAGGAATAAATCCTATCTTTTCTTCAAATATTGGTTGACCATCATTGTCTAATTGGTATGCAGTAATTATATTATGTCTAGTATCTTCAGTAAGGTGTTTTTCCCACCAAGATCTTAGGGTTCCTGTAAACCCATTAGTTAGAATTTCAACAATATCACTTTGGTTTAGATGATCAAATGTTGTTATATATGTATTTGCCACCATTGACATATGGTTTAATTTGTTTAATATTTCTTGTTCACTAAGGCCATCTATATTCCACTCATACATTTTATTGGCTGAAACAGAAAATTGATTATCTAGGTTTCTTTCTTCAAATTGTAAATCTGGAGGAGTTGGTCTAGAGTACCAATTCTTCGTTTGTGTTGTGATATTGGGTTGATTAAAACTTAATTTTTTAAATTGATTTTCTATTTCAATTATAGTATCATTACTATCACTATCATTAGGGCTTTCATAAAAGCCTAGGACTCCTATAGTTTTGCTTGATTCTGGTTTATCTAATTTTTTAAATATTTTATCAAGAGTTTTAATTAGTTCTTTATCTTTATTAGGCAGACTTAGATTTTCTCTTTTACTGGGTAAGTTTATTAAGGGTTTTTCTTCACATTCTTTATTTGGATCTGGATATTGTTTAATATCTGAATCTTTAATCTTGTCTTCAATTTTATCTAATTGCTTACCTAAAGAGGCTAGATATTGATTAGTGAAATTATTTTGCTCAATTAATTTCTTCTCATCATTCTTTCCATCAGATATTTTAAATGGTGAAGCTATGATAACCGTATTTTTAACTGGGATTATTATTGTTTCTATAGGGGGATGACTAGATGATACTTTTGTCTTATCTTCTTTAATCCATTGTGTTTTAGTAATTACATTACATTTACCATAGTATCTTTCATACCAAGAATAAAAAGTAATATTTATTTTTTCTTTTACTAGGAATGATTTCCACTTATTAACTACTTTTTCTCTTTCTTCAGGACTATGATTATCTCTAAACTGGTGTCTTTTTAATCTATTTTCTTTTGAATTAAAATCTTCTGTTAAGATTTTCCAATTGATTTTAACTTCTTTATTAATTATTTTAGTTGATTATTAATAGATCTTGTTTCAAAATCTGACTGTGTAGGAGATAAATGTTCTTCATCTTCTTCGGATTGGTTACTAGATTTATTATAATAGGGTTGACTAGTCTGTCCTTCACTAATAATTCCTTTTAATTTTATATTTTTAATATTTGTTCTACTAAGTAATTCAGAATCTTGTCTAGATGATGTAACTGACCTTGTAGTTATTTCGTCTAACATTAATGGTTTTCTAATATTATCGAAGCTTATTCTAACAGTTCCATCTAAATACTGTTTAATATTATCTAGATTCATTAAGTTGTTTGTTATTGGCGCCTGGGATATTTCATTATCTAAAACCCATTGGCTAGGAAGATTGATATCTTTCCAGAGTATAGTTTTTGGTACTTGAATATTAGCATCATTAGTGCTACTTTGAATTAAAACAGTTTTGTCTTTTGGACATTTATTTAATGCATGAATGTTTAAATTAGTTTTCATTGTTTTATAGTAAATTCTATAAATTAATGCAAGTGGTTGTGATCCCTCAATCATGTGAGTGATTTCACCAGCTGTTTTAATATTTAATGTTAAGGCTTTTAATAAATGGGGGTCATTCAGACTTAAAGTAAAGTCTGGAAAGCAATTAAAATGAACTGGTCCATTATGGAGGCTTGATTCCATAATGCCTAATATACTAGGGACATAGTTTAAATACCTAGCATCTCTTAAACATAAAAGAATACTAGAGTTAATTCCTTTTACTGATAATGGTTTTACTGCTACTTGTATTAATCCTATATGAATAAAATTATAACTTTTCTTTTTATATTTTTTTATAATTTCATTTGTTAATAAAGAACAGTTTTCATGTTCTTTGTTAATAGCATAGATTTTCTCTACTGTTTTTACATTGTAATTTGTTTTAAATTTATCTGTAAAAGTTGACTGATAGATCTGCTTTGGATCTATGCTAGGAATATTCCAATTTCCTAACTCTTGACTAATATTTTCATAACTATGTTCTTCCTGGTTTATGAAATCGGGAATTGCAGGGATCGATGTCATCGGTGACCTTGAGCTAACTGAGGAATTAGACCTAAATAATTTATTCATTGATTTTGTTTTTAACTGATCCTTAATATCTAAGGTGATTCTGGGTTTTTAGTGCATACCTTCTTACCTTATGTCTACACATACCTATGTTTAGCCCTTATCCAACACTGCTCTACCCTGAGACTTACAAAAGGATTACCTGGCAACACTAGGTGGTCTACGGTAAGATTGGTGACTAATACTAGCAGAATAACCAAAAGATAACCAAGAAGCAGTTGTAAACAATATGAATGAACAGATTGCAGGAATAATAACTCAATAACTCAATGATTACCGGGTGGCTCTGATACCATAAGGGGTGTGTATAAGCTATGGGGTGTGTATAAGCTAAAGTACTGAGGAAGAAGCAGATGATATAAGCACAGAAGATGAGATAATAACAACAATATTTACTCAACAGTTTAAACAAGTAAGATATAATACTTAAACCAGACAAGTAGTCGGTATGTATCTATGCATGGAACAATATATAACTGAAAATATTATATAACTGGAAGTTACTTGCTATATACAAGAAAAGAAATACAAAACTAGAGAACTAGAGAGAATAGAAGAGAATCCAACTTACAAAGCAGTTTGCATCCTGCCTCAAAACATACAACTGAAGCTCATATATATAGAGCAAATAAAAGAGGGAAAAGAACAGTCTTCCTATTAACTAAACATGTTACTGGAGTAAAAGCAAAAAGTTATTCGAGTAAAAACATATTACTTAAGTAAAAGCAAAAGTAAAAGTAAAAGCAAAAGTAAAAGTAAAAGTAAAAGTAATTGGTCAGTAATTTTGTCTTTATCTGACGGCTGACTTTGTCGTTTTGCTGAAGTATTTGACTGGCGACTGATTTGTCGATTTGCTGAAAAATTCTGACTGATGAATAGTAAAAAAGTTTTTACTGTTCATGAATAGTGAATTTTGTTTTCATGCATATGGGTCTTGTGCATCTTGTAGAGAGCCATATGGATTTGTGACTGATTGATGACTGGAGTTTTGGCTTCCTTCAGAGGAATTGCTGTCTGAGCTTTCTTCTTTGAGACTGCTGACTCGGTCTCGGATGACTTTCAATAGATCATTTAACTCTGAAGTTGACAACCTGTTAATTGTGGAAACATCCAAAGAAGAAGATTCTCCTGAATTATCCTTTTCCTTGGTAACTGGTTTTTGATTTATTACTGGGAATTCTTTCTGGACTTGGCTTATTATTCTGTTAATATCAAATTTATCCCACCATTTAACAAAATGAACTCTTGCAACACAACTATATCCGTCATGTTGTGTTACTGAAACTGAATGACTTCCTGCCTTGAGAGTCGTTACTGTGTCCTGTATGGGCATAGTTATTTTGAATTGCCATTTTGAAATCCAAGGCACTTTGTATTTACTAAAGAAATGGAGGACTTCATATCCTACATAATCAGGATTTTTACTAGTTCTGACTTTGTTAAAATACTCTATTTGATTCCAGAGTATTTCAGGGATGATGACTTTTAAAGGACCATAAATATTCCACCAACCTGTGAACCAAAGTGGAATTGGACTTTTGAATTTATGGTCAAATTATATGAACCATGAATGACTGAATGACTGGTTTTGATATAAAAATACATTGTTCCATGCCTCAATATAATCATAATAACAAAAATGTTGAGGAGGGTTAGTGTGTAATAACTGAAGATCAGATGGGTGGCTATGCCACTTATCTTGGGAAATTATTTGTTTAATATAAATGGAATGATAAAGGATTTTGGATTCATCCCTTCTATCAAAGATTGGTTTAATGGTTACTGAATCTGTTTGAATTAATATCTCTTTGTAATATGACAAAGATTTATATGGGGCTAAAGGCTCAAAATGCCATCCTGGGGGGAAATATTGAGCTGCTAGCTTGACTGGGTCATTGTTTGGTTTCATGAATTGTGTTGGGTTCCGAGGCATAAAACGCAGCGGATAAACGTAAATATAACGAAAATTTTCGAAACCCAAATGCAGGATCATGTATAAGAATTGACGGATTATGGTGATAATCGAATCATACCTATTAAGATTTTGAATGCCACGAACTCAACGGAGATCCTTGCTATCACGATTTGTGTCTTCCTCTCGAAAGCACCTCTATGGTATCCACACGAGCACCTTCAAGAACGTCTCACGATCTTGAACACGGAACGGAAGTACTAGCCTCCTTTGATAGGTTTCGAATTCTCTCTGCCTCTTCCTATGCTGCCTCTTCTGCTAGGGTTTATACAAAAACGTGCAAGCCATTTAACCTATCATTATCTATTTATAATGATTGGTTAATGGGCTTTTTTAGCAAAAACCTAACCCATGTAGGCATAGGATTAAATAATAAAACATGCTTCTATTATTTAATTAATAATTAAGTCACACTTAATTATTATTGGCAGAAATATAATTCTTCAAATTCGAATTTATTTCAATTAATTAAGTCTCACTTAATTAATATAATAAATTCGAATTAATCATCAATTAATTTAAATCTATAATTTAAATTAACTATTCCTCTAGGTGCTCTATGTGTGTGACCCTATAGGCTATTATTTAATTAGCAATAATTTTATTCTCCAATAAAATTATAAACAATGAGCGGTATCTAGTAATACATCATTGCTACCTAATTAAACAATAATTAAATCGTGATTCGATAAAACCTTTCGTGATTAATGTTTCCGTGTAATATAATCCCTTTAACCATATATATTATAGATTAAAGTCGAGGCATGTATTTAGTCATCCTCTTCAACATTTAATCCGGGTTTACTTGATCCATGAGTAGATTATGAAAAACAAATCATTATTTGAGCACGGCCATGCATTTTATAGTCTCACTCAATCAAGAGGCCAATAATATCTCTCCTAATTATAGGAGGGTTAAATCCTTTATCTATCATTCATATTTCTCATACGACTCATGATATACCCGATGTCCACTTTTATCATCACCCGGTCAAAGGTAACTTTTAATGTAGTCAAAGTATATCAATCCTCGTATAGAAATATAATGATCTCAAGTCAGAGGATCATTACACCATTATCACTGTGAGTCTTTCTTATGACTTAATTAAACATGAAGAATCTCACTGTGGGTCTGTCCAGTACCATGTACCCCTACATGTACCTATGTATTGACTTTAGTATCCCCATACTTATAACCAATGAGATGTGGTTATCTGTCAAACAACATACTAGTCTATTTATGTATTATTATTGTCCTATCATAATAATACTCGACTAGGGAACCTTTAAGAATATGATATATTATATAATCTCAAGTTCAAGTCATGTACTTAAACTATATAACGAGTATCATGATTCTAAGGACACTTATTATGCTAACAAATATATCGCAGTAATTAAAGTCATAATAAATACGTTTATTGAATAATCAAATGACATAAATGTTTATTAAAAGGAAAAATTGTATTGCCTCTAGGGCACCTACACTAACAATCTCCCACTTGCACTAGAGCCAATCACCCATGTATCTAATACCCATGGAACTAGTGTGACCGTCGTGCTTCTGCTGCGACAAGCCTTTGGTCAGTGGGTCTGCAATGTTATCATTTGTGTGCACTTTACATATGTGTATGTCACCCCTCTCATTAATCTCTCGAATGAGGTGATATCTCCTGAGTATATGTTTGGTTCGGGAGTGAGCTCTAGGTTCTTTAGCTTGTGCAATGGCTCCATTATTATCGCAGTATAGATCAATGGGATCTGCGATTGATGGAACCACTCCCAATTCAGTAATGAATTTTCGAATCCAAACTGCTTCCTTAGCCGCTTCACAAGCTGCAATGTACTCAGCCTCCATTGTAGAATCAGCTACTGTTTCTTGTTTTGAACTCTTCCAACTTACAGCACCTCCGTTTAGACAAAACACAAAACCAGACTGTGATACAGTATCATCCCTGTCTGTTTGGAAACTTGCATCGGTGTAACCTTTTACTACTAGTTTCTCCTCTCCTCCATACACCAAGAATGAATCTTTAGTCCTTTTCAAGTACTTTAGAATATTCTTGACAGCCGTCCAGTGACCTTCACCTGGATTAGATTGGTATCTGCTCGTCATGCTTAAAACATACGAAACATCTGGGCGAGTACATACCATCGCATACATGATGGATCCAATTGCTGAGGCATATGGAACCTTACTCATGCGGTCCTTGTCATCCAATGATTTCGGACACTGATCTTTAGAGATCGTTATCCCTTGAGATACGGGGACATATCCCCTTTTTGCATTTTGCATACCAAAACGGTGCAAAACCTTATCGATGTATGTACTCTGACTTAGACCGATCATCCTTCTAGATCTATCCCTATAGATCCTCATTCCTAGAATGTAGGATGCATCTCCTAAGTCTTTCATAGAGAAATTACTCCCTAACCAAATCTTAACAGCCTTGAGAGAAGGTATGTCATTCCCCATTAGTAGTATGTCATCAACATATAGTACTATGAATGCCACATGGCTCCCACTAACCTTCTTGTAAACACAAGGTTCATCCTCGTTTTGAACAAATCCATACTCTTTGATAGTTTCATCAAAACGGATGTTCCATCTCCTAGAGGCTTGCTTTAATCCATAAATGGATCGACGTAATTTACATATCTTGCTAACATTCCCTGGACTGACAAAACCTTCAGGTTGTGTCATGTACACATCCACATCTTCTTCAAGGCTTCCATTAAGGAAGGCTGTTTTGACATCCATTTGCCAGATTTCATAATCATGGAATGCTGCAATAGCAAGCAAAATCCTTATGGATTTGACCATAGCCACTGGTGAGAAGGTTTCATCATAGTCAATACCATGAATTTGCTTGAAACCTTTTGCAACTAGCCTTGCTTTATAGGTCTGAACATTTCCATCCATGTCAGTTTTCTTCTTGAAAACCCATTTGCACCCTATGGGTTTTACCCCTTCAGGTGGATCAACCAAAGTCCATACTTGGTTTTCATACATGGATTCCATCTCGGATTTCATGGCTTCTAGCCATCTCTTAGATTCTGGACTGCTCATAGCATCTTGGTATGTGAGAGGCTCATCTTCATCTATGAGCATCAAATCACCACATTGAGTCAAAAGAAATCCATATCTCTCTGGCTCATGGCGAATTCTACCAGTTCTACGAACAACCTGTGTTTGTTGAGCGTTATTATTATCCTGCTCTTGTTCCACTTCAGGTTCAATGCTATTTTGTGGTTCTCGATCTTCATCGAGGTCTATAGTTCTCCCACTGTTTCTTTTGGAAACAAAATCCCTTTCCATGAAGACAGCATCTCGAGCAATAAACACTTTTTGCTCAGAAGGACTATAGAAATAATACGCCTTTGTTTCTTTAGGGTATCCCACAAAATTGCACTCTTCAGATTTAGGTCCAAGCTTGTCAGATACTTGACGCTTCACAAACGCCTTGCATCCCCAAACTTTCATAAAGCTCATGCCTGACCGTTTCTTCTCCCATATCTCATATGGAGTCTTTTGAACCTTCTTAGTAGGAACACGGTTAAGTGTGAAAGCCGCTGTTTCTAGAGCGTAACCCCAGAAACTAATTGGAAGATCTGCATGACTCATCATCGATCGCACCATGTCCAACAAGGTGCGATTTCTCCTCTCTGAAACTCCATTCCATTGAGGTGTACCTGGCGGAGTGAGTTGTGATACAATACCACACTCCTTTAAATAATCTTTAAATTCAGTGCTCAAGTATTCTCCTCCACGATCAGATCGTAAGATTTTAATACTTGCACCTCCGCCAATTTGCTTCTCTACTTCAGCCTTGTATTCTTTGAACTTTTCAAAAGAATCGGATTTATTCTTCATAAGATATACATATCCATATCTACTGAAATCATCAGTAAATGTTATGAAGTAGTAGTAGCCTCCTCTAGCCATCACACGCATTGGGCCACATACATCACTATGTATTAGCTCCAAACGTTCAGTGGCCCTTTGACCCTTACCAGTGAAAGGGGCTTTAGTCATTTTACCAAGCAAACAAGATTCGCATTCTTGGTATGATTCAAAATCAAACTTATCCAAATATCCATCCTTATGTAATTTGGATATGCGTTTCTCATTTATATGGCCTAGACGACAATGCCAGAGGTATGTTTGATTTGAGTCATTAACTTTAAGTCGTTTGTTTTCTATATTACAGACAGGATTATCTAAGTCAAGAACATATAAACCATTAAACAAACGCGCAACACCATAGGTTAAATCATTCAAAGCAAAAGAGCAACTGTTGTCCTTTATTGTAAACGAAAAACCTTTCTTGTCCAAACAAGAAACAGAAATAATGTTTCTGCGAATTGCAGGCACGTAATAACAATTCTCCAGTTCTAAAACTAGCCCAGAGGGCAAAGATAAATAATAGGTTCCTACAGCTAAAGCAGCAACTCTTGCTCCGTTGCCAACTCGTAGGTCCATTTCTCCTTTAGCCAATGTCCTACTTCTCTGCATTTCCTGCACATTTATACAAATGTGAGAAGCACATCCGGTATCCAATACCCAAGATGTAGAAATAGACAGATTGACTTCTATAACATATATACCTGAATTAGAAGCTTGCTCAGCCCTCTTCTTCTTCAGATCCTCCAAGTAAACTGAACAGTTTCTCTTCCAGTGACCAGTTTTCTTACAGTAGTGACATTCACCCTTAGCGACCCCACCTTTAGGCTTTAAAGTCTGTTTAGGACCTGACTTTGGCTTGGGTGTAGAATCAGAACCTGTCTTCTTCTTACCCTTCCACTTGCCTTTCCCTTTGGCCTTACCTTTATTGCCCACCATCAGTATGGGAGCAGGTTCAGCCGTCTTCATGTTGGTCTCATATGTTCTCAACATAGCCAACAATTCAGTAGGTGTTTTGTCAAACTCATTCATATTGTAGTTCATAACAAACTGAGTGAATTTGTTGTTCAAAGAATTCAAGATTAGGTCAATACCAGTTTCCGGACCAATCGGGAAACCCAAAGTATCAAGATACTCAATGTAACCAATCATCTTCAGAACATGTGGGCCAACTGGTTCATTTGCCCCTTGTTTGCAGTTAAAGAGTGACTTGCTCGTGTTGAACCTTTCTTGACGAGTTTGGCTTGCAAACATGCTTTGCAAGTGCTCATTGATAGTATATGCATCCATATGCACATGCTGTCTTTGAAGCTCAGCACTCATAGTTGCTAACATAAGACACGCAACATCAGTTGCATCATTCTCATCCTTTGTGTGGGCCGCTCGTTCCTCAACAGTAGCGCCCTCAGGAAGGGGACCTGCCGGAGGAATATCAATGACATGAAGCTTGCGCTCCTGCCTGAGGACAATCCTCAAATTCCTCTGCCAGTCTAGGAAGTTGTTTCCTCCTGTCAGCTTATCCTTCTCAAGGACAGATCGTACGGATAGTGTGTTTGTGTTGTTTGTCATTACTTGGTATCTACAATGATAAAAGCACAAAATTAAACATTAGATTGTCTGAGTTATTTATTATGTTCAAATGATTATGATACATTCATAATATATCTCCCACTATTTTTATCAAATCAATAGCCCTTACTATTAATTTGGAAAGTATATCCCATAATCCTTTCTAGTGAGCCAAGATCCATATTTCGTCATGTCTCAAGTCAACCACTGGAAGTCCTTAAGAATGATTATTTAGGTAGACAACATTTGTCAATTATATCATATATAATTCTTGGATAGTTTGGTGAGCAACGATTGATCTTATCTATCTAATAGATTTTTAACCAAACTCTATGCTTCTAAGTTCATAATGGTTGAATATAACCGTTTACTTTCACCTTATTATGATGACTCAGTTAAGTTTGACCCAATGATACAACGGCCGAATATAACCGTTTATATTCGTCGCATCTCACCACGATAGACAGGAGTCCCCTGCCACTGACAGTCTTTCCCCTAATCGATCTAGGATTCGATGAGTGTTCATTCATTGGAAAGCATCTGATTAAAACTTAATATTTTGTTAAGGGGTTTAGAAAATTTTACAACGATCATGATCACATCATGAAGAGATCCTCAATTTTTCCTTGAACTAAATATTTCAAATTGACATCTTAAATTGTTCATTTCCCAGGTAGATGGAGGATACCAGTGGTCACACTTAAAACCCATCAGCCTTACGAATACGCATATCCGTTTTTGTCAGAAAATCCCAATTATAGATATCAAAATCCATATTCAATTCCGTGTTTTAAAATCCATATTTCATAAACACAAGAATCTCATGATCGTTTGTTGATTTTAAAATCTTGAATCGTTACAGATTTTATCTTGAGTCGTTACAGATTTTATCTTGTTTAAACAAGCATGGCATGGGTGTCGTATCTAATACATACATACATACATACATGATTAATCTAATTAAAGCATGCATCATTCATACATCAATATGTAAAGTGCAGTATGTAAACGTGCTTGGTTATGGCCCCTTTCCTATGTGATCCTTTCGAGCTAATGAAAGGATCAAAGTCAATCTATGGTGGTAAAATATAAATACAATTACATGTCTTCATTCTTCTTGTATCCACTAGTGCCTGCTCCTCTTCTTGGATCATCTTTCAGTCTTCAAGTACATTACATGGAATAATTGAATACAACCTAAGCTAATGTACTTACATAAGAAAACTCGAGTTACATTCGAGGTTAAACAATTACAAGAATGAAGAAAACGACATGCAAGTCGTATTTATAAAACCAAAACCAAAAACCATTAATCTAGGGGTCTAAGGGCCATAACCAGCACCATGCTCAAGTACACAAAATAAAATATTGCGGGGGTCTGGGGCGGCAGCCCCAGGCGGGGTCTGGGGCGGCAGCCCCAGGCGGGGTCTGGGGGCGGCAGCCCCCGGCTGGGGTCGAGCTCGAAATCAGAAATTTTTTTTATTTTCGAAGACCAGTCCTATTCAGAAATCATCAATTTCTGAACTACAGATCATATCTGTTGGCCCTTTTTCCCACTGCATCTTATACAGTTTCAGAAGCATGTATCATATACATACTTATCATATCCCAGTTAACAGATCATGTCCAACATAATCTGTCCACCAGTTTATATCACTATACAAACTGACCCTCATGCATAATATACAAATCGCAATATGGCATATAAATCAGTCATGACAAATCATTAACATGCTAGTATCATCACCACATATTACAATTCGAATATACATGAAGAACATATCATGGCAGAAGCATGGCAGTAACAAAGCAGTAGCATGGCAGTGGCATGGCAGTCACCAAAACAGGCATATTTGCATCAAATACAGTTAACACGTAACCAAATCAGTCCCTTATACACGTAGCTCTGATGCCATTGTTGGGTTCCGAGGCATAAAACGCAGCGGATAAACGTAAATATAACGAAAATTTTCGAAACCCAAACGCAGGATCATGTATAAGAATTGACGGATTATGGTGATAATCGAATCATACCTATTAAGATTTTGAACGCCACGAACTCAACGGAGATCCTTGCTATCACGATTTGTGTCTTCCTCTCGAAAGCACCTCTATGGTATCCACACGAGCACCTTCAAGAACGTCTCACGATCTTGAACACGGAACGGAAGTACTAGCCTCCTTTGATAGGTTTCGAATTCTCTCTGCCTCTTCCTATGCTGCCTCTTCTGCTAGGGTTTATACAAAAACGTGCAAGCCATTTAACCTATCATTATCTATTTATAATGATTGGTTAATGGGCCTTTTTAGCAAAAACCTAACCCATGTAGGCATAGGATTAAATAATAAAACATGCTTCTATTATTTAATTAATAATTAAGTCACACTTAATTATTATTGGCAGAAATATAATTCTTCAAATTCGAATTTATTTCAATTAATTAAGTCTCACTTAATTAATATAATAAATTCGAATTAATCATCAATTAATTTAAATCTATAATTTAAATTAACTATTCCTCTAGGTGCTCTATGTGTGTGACCCTATAGGCTATTATTTAATTAGCAATAATTTTATTCTCCAATAAAATTATAAACAATGAGCGGTATCTAGTAATACATCATTGCTACCTAATTAAACAATAATTAAATCGTGATTCGATAAAACCTTTCGTGATTAATGTTTCCGTGTAATATAATCCCTTTAACCATATATATTATAGATTAAACTCGAGGCATGTATTTAGTCATCCTCTTCAACATTTAATCCGGGTTTACTTGATCCATGAGTAGATTATGAAAAACAAATCATTATTTGAGCACGGCCATGCATTTTATAGTCTCACTCAATCAAGAGGCCAATAATATCTCTCCTAATTATAGGAGGGTTAAATCCTTTATCTATCATTCATATTTCTCATACGACTCATGATATACCCGATGTCCACTTTTATCATCACCAGGTCAAAGGTAACTTTTAATGTAGTCAAAGTATATCAATCCTCGTATAGAAATATAATGATCTCAAGTCAGAGGATCATTACACCATTATCACTGTGAGTCTTTCTTATGACTTAATTAAACATGAAGAATCTCACTGTGGGTCTGTCCAGTACCATGTACCCCTACATGTACCTATGTATTGACTTTAGTATCCCCATACTTATAACCAATGAGATGTGGTTATCTGTCAAACAACATACTAGTCTATTTATGTATTATTATTGTCCTATCATAATAATACTCGACTAGGGAACCTTTAAGAATATGATATATTATATAATCTCAAGTTCAAGTCATGTACTTAAACTATATAACGAGTATCATGATTCTAAGGACACTTATTATGCTAACAAATATATCGCAGTAATTAAAGTCATAATAAATACGTTTATTGAATAATCAAATGACATAAATGTTTATTAAAAGGAAAAATTGTATTGCCTCTAGGGCACCTACACTAACAAATTGTTCCATGAAAAACAAATTATATTCAGTCCTTTGGACATAATCGGTAACTGATTTTGAACATATGTCAAAAGGAATGATTTGCTTACTGGGGACAATTGGGACAATTGGTTTACTGGAATTAGCAAATGGATCTATAACTGGGGGATGACTGGCAAGGACAGTATTATAAGGTTTAGGGATTTGGCCTAAAACCTGATATCGGTTGACTACATCAATTGGTTGGACTGGCATGACTGGATGGGGAACCATGATTCCCTTGAGTTTACTATCATAACTAGCTCTACCACGAGAGCTGCTTCCTCCTCTACCCTCTGGGTTTCTCCTGACACTCATTTCTCACTCCTGTTTGTAGAAATTCTCTAGTTAGAAAATCTGGGATAGAGTTTTCACTTCCTTTAATATATTGTATATCAAAATCAAATATGCTTAATAATGCTTGCCATCTAGCAAAAATTTGTTTTGATGCAATGTTTTGAACATCTTTTTCTAAAATATATTTTGCGGATTGACAATCAATTCTAACCAAAAACTTTTGATTTAAAAGCTCATGCTGGAATTTATTAATACATAAAACTAAACTTAAAATTTCTTTTTTAATAGTTGAGTAATTTTGTTGAGTATTATCCCAAGCTCCTGAATGAAAACAAACAATTTCTTCCTTAGAAGATTGATCAATTTTCTGTTTGAGAATCCCTCCAAATCCAATTTCAGAGGCATCAGTTTCTACAATTTTAAATGCAGAAGGATTGGATATTCCAAGACAAGGAAGAGTCTTGACATATTTTTTAATATCTTGGATAATAGAAGTATGAACCGAAGTCCAAGGTGGGGGATTACTCTGTAATCGTTCAAACAAAGGTTTACACTGCTTCCTGAGATCTTTATAGAATTCTCCTATATAGTTAAGGGATCCTAAGAATCTTTGGAGCTGGGTTTTATCAAGTATTTCATCAGGAAATTTACTAGCAAATTCAATGGCTCCATCTATTGGTTTAATTCTACCATATTGGATAACATGTCCTAGGAATCTTACTTTTGTTTGGAATAATGAGCATTTACTAGGCGAAAGAACTAGTCCGTTGGTTTTGACTGTACTGAAAAAAGAATTTAAATGTTTCCAATGTTCTTCTATAGAATTGGAATAAATTAGAACATCGTCAATATAAACTATAATAAAATGACTATAAGGGTTGAATATGTTATTCATGATGTTCTGAAATTCACTAGGGGCATTCTTAAGACCAAATGGAACTACATTCCATTCATAATGTGCAAAAGGAGTAGTAAATGGATCCTTAAATTCTTTTGCATAAGGTAGATTTACTATGTGTTTCTTCCTATGCCAAAAAGCATGAGGAATGTCTGAACATAATTCTTTTAATAATTTATTATTAAACTGTTTAATTTTATTTTGGAGTTCATCATTTGTTAACTGTTCTTCAATTCTTTTATATTTGATTTCATTTTTTAAATGCCTTAAATGGCTCTTTTTACTATTTAATATTGTAAGAGTTTTAGTAACAGAATTTTCTTGAATAGTTTTTAAATCTTTTTCTTCTGGTTCTAAAATGAAATTAAATATTACTGTTTGGCCTAGATGTTTACTAGTTAATCCTTTAGTTGAAGTTGTAAAAGGATAAAGTAAATAAATAAATGGTAGACCTAATATGATTTTATCAGTCATATTTGTTATTAAAATGAAAGATGTTTTAAAACAAACATTGTCTTGACAAATGTGAACATTAGGTAATTTATATTTTATATTCATTTGGCTCCCATTAGCTGAGCTTAATCTTTCATTAGTTTTTTCATAAAAAGTTGTTGGAACTAAACCTTCTTGAATACAATTTAAATCAGCTCCTGAATCGACAAGGGCTGCAGTTTCAATGGTAAAGGTCTTATTAATTATTAATTTAACATTAATGTACCATTTTTGAATAGTAATTTCTTTTAACATTTTTAATGAAAGTCCTTGTTGTCTAATAGTTTCGGATTCTTTATTATTTTCTGGTCTTTCTTCATCAGAAGAGTCATTTATTAATAGTTCTGAATTGTTCTTGATTTGCTCAATTTCTTCTTTTAATTTGGGAATTTCTCTTTTTAGATTAGAAATTTCTTTCTTTAAAGTATTAACTTCTTGATTTAAATCTGATAATGTGATTTCTTTAACTGGGTTTTTAAACCTTTCAAGAGTTGTACTAAGACTAAATTTCGGTTTTTCTTTTTTACTAGTCTTATTCTCAGTATCTGATGTTAGTAGAATTTTTAATTTTTCTATATATTTTATTTTTAATTTTGGATCTGTTATTTTACTAATTAATTCTATTAATAAATTAGATTCTTCTTCTTGATCTTTGTTTAATACATTTATTGTTTTAGTGGCACAATTACAACTATCAGTGCATCCCATAGTAATGTTTGGTTTACTATCTCCACTATCAGTATTACTATCAGTTGTTGATTGGGAAGGTAGATCTGTATAATGTTCGCTAGATTCATTTTCAATTTTCATTAATTGTAGGATTAATTCAGTATCTTCATTAGAGATCTGTAATTGGTTAAGTTTATTTTTGACTCTACATTCATTTTTATAATGACCTGGTTTACCACAACCGTGACAAATAATTTTGCTTTTATCAAATTTCTTAGTAAACGGTTTATTAAATTTCTTTTTATCAAAAGATTTTCTCTTAAATTTTTGTGGTTTCTTGTAATATTCTTCTTTATTATCTCTTTTACTAAATTTTTTGTATTTATTATTTTTAGTTTTATTTCTGGAAGGAGCTATGGGAGGTAAACCATATTGCTCACAAAAAGTTCCTAACTCATATTTAGCTCTGTTTTTATCTTTACTAATTTGCTTAGTAATTTTGTGGTCAATACACATTTTTAATCCTATTTTTTGTATAACACTTATTATTTCTCCATATGTTAATTCTTCATAATTTATGAATCCTAAGTCTTTACTTAATTCTTCACGAATTTTATGTGCGAATAGATTAGGTAAACCATTAACAAATTTTTCTTTCCAAAATGGTTTATTACTATCATCTCTTAACATAACTCTGGACAGAAATACATCTTTGTACCATCTAAAATCACTCAGAGTTGGGCAAGTTAGATTACTGAGTTGATCATGGATTCTTTCAGTAATGTTACTAGGTGTTCCTATAAAATGTTTTATTATTGTATAAATCAAAGTATTAACTCCGTCAGGAATAAATCCTATCTTTTCTTCAAATATTGGTTGACCATCATTGTCTAATTGGTATGCAGTAATTATATTATGTCTAGTATCTTCAGTAAGGTGTTTTTCCCACCAAGATCTTAGGGTTCCTGTAAACCCATTAGTTAGAATTTCAACAATATCACTTTGGTTTAGATGATCAAATGTTGTTATATATGTATTTGCCACCATTGACATATGGTTTAATTTGTTTAATATTTCTTGTTCACTAAGGCCATCTATATTCCACTCATACATTTTATTGGCTGAAACAGAAAATTGATTATCTAGGTTTCTTTCTTCAAATTGTAAATCTGGAGGAGTTGGTCTAGAGTACCAATTCTTCGTTTGTGTTGTGATATTGGGTTGATTAAAACTTAATTTTTTAAATTGATTTTCTATTTCAATTATAGTATCATTACTATCACTATCATTAGGGCTTTCATAAAAGCCTAGGACTCCTATAGTTTTGCTTGATTCTGGTTTATCTAATTTTTTAAATATTTTATCAAGAGTTTTAATTAGTTCTTTATCTTTATTAGGCAGACTTAGATTTTCTCTTTTACTGGGTAAGTTTATTAAGGGTTTTTCTTCACATTCTTTATTTGGATCTGGATATTGTTTAATATCTGAATCTTTAATCTTGTCTTCAATTTTATCTAATTGCTTACCTAAAGAGGCTAGATATTGATTAGTGAAATTATTTTGCTCAATTAATTTCTTCTCATCATTCTTTCCATCAGATATTTTAAATGGTGAAGCTATGATAACCGTATTTTTAACTGGGATTATTATTGTTTCTATAGGGGGATGACTAGATGATACTTTTGTCTTATCTTCTTTAATCCATTGTGTTTTAGTAATTACATTACATTTACCATAGTATCTTTCATACCAAGAATAAAAAGTAATATTTATTTTTTCTTTTACTAGGAATGATTTCCACTTATTAACTACTTTTTCTCTTTCTTCAGGACTATGATTATCTCTAAACTGGTGTCTTTTTAATCTATTTTCTTTTGAATTAAAATCTTCTGTTAAGATTTTCCAATTGATTTTAACTTCTTTATTAATTATTTTAGTTGATTATTAATAGATCTTGTTTCAAAATCTGACTGTGTAGGAGATAAATGTTCTTCATCTTCTTCGGATTGGTTACTAGATTTATTATAATAGGGTTGACTAGTCTGTCCTTCACTAATAATTCCTTTTAATTTTATATTTTTAATATTTGTTCTACTAAGTAATTCAGAATCTTGTCTAGATGATGTAACTGACCTTGTAGTTATTTCGTCTAACATTAATGGTTTTCTAATATTATCGAAGCTTATTCTAACAGTTCCATCTAAATACTGTTTAATATTATCTAGATTCATTAAGTTGTTTGTTATTGGCGCCTGGGATATTTCATTATCTAAAACCCATTGGCTAGGAAGATTGATATCTTTCCAGAGTATAGTTTTTGGTACTTGAATATTAGCATCATTAGTGCTACTTTGAATTAAAACAGTTTTGTCTTTTGGACATTTATTTAATGCATGAATGTTTAAATTAGTTTTCATTGTTTTATAGTAAATTCTATAAATTAATGCAAGTGGTTGTGATCCCTCAATCATGTGAGTGATTTCACCAGCTGTTTTAATATTTAATGTTAAGGCTTTTAATAAATGGGGGTCATTCAGACTTAAAGTAAAGTCTGGAAAGCAATTAAAATGAACTGGTCCATTATGGAGGCTTGATTCCATAATGCCTAATATACTAGGGACATAGTTTAAATACCTAGCATCTCTTAAACATAAAAGAATACTAGAGTTAATTCCTTTTACTGATAATGGTTTTACTGCTACTTGTATTAATCCTATATGAATAAAATTATAACTTTTCTTTTTATATTTTTTTATAATTTCATTTGTTAATAAAGAACAGTTTTCATGTTCTTTGTTAATAGCATAGATTTTCTCTACTGTTTTTACATTGTAATTTGTTTTAAATTTATCTGTAAAAGTTGACTGATAGATCTGCTTTGGATCTATGCTAGGAATATTCCAATTTCCTAACTCTTGACTAATATTTTCATAACTATGTTCTTCCTGGTTTATGAAATCGGGAATTGCAGGGATCGATGTCATCGGTGACCTTGAGCTAACTGAGGAATTAGACCTAAATAATTTATTCATTGATTTTGTTTTTAACTGATCCTTAATATCTAAGGTGATTCTGGGTTTTTAGTGCATACCTTCTTACCTTATGTCTACACATACCTATGTTTAGCCCTTATCCAACACTGCTCTACCCTGAGACTTACAAAAGGATTACCTGGCAACACTAGGTGGTCTACGGTAAGATTGGTGACTAATACTAGCAGAATAACCAAAAGATAACCAAGAAGCAGTTGTAAACAATATGAATGAACAGATTGCAGGAATAATAACTCAATAACTCAATGATTACCGGGTGGCTCTGATACCATAAGGGGTGTATATAAGCTATGGGGTGTGTATAAGCTAAAGTACTGAGGAAGAAGCAGATGATATAAGCACAGAAGATGAGATAATAACAACAATATTTACTCAACAGTTTAAACAATTAAGATATAATACTTAAACCAGACAAGTAGTCGGTATGTATCTATGCATGGAACAATATATAACTGAAAATATTATATATATATACATATATATATATATATATACATATACATATATATATATATATACATATATATAAATGACTAGCTCTTTAAGACCTACGCATAGGTATAAATTTGAATAATTTTTTAAAAGATTATTTTCTGGGCAGGTTTCCTTTTTTAATTTATTTAGGAGTGTAGAAAGGGGATTTGATGATGGTGATCAAGTTAGGAGGCAGTACAACACGTGTATATGTATGGGTATCAATTTCGGATATTTCTGAGAATATTTTTCGGCCATCAGAAAAGAGGCGTGGGACGTCCGTAATTGATCTTACGGTAAGACTTTTAAGATCCTGACTTGGCACTTGTAAATATTCAGGCATGTTAGTTTATATATATTAATTTCATAACTTTTAGATATTGTTTTTATACTACAGATAGTTACTTCTTAGCGGATTTTTGGGTTCTAATGATTGTGTTCTTTGTTTTCGTTAATTTTATGTGTACAAGTATAATTTATTTTGTTGGTTAAATTTGTTTACTTTATTTTAGTATAGTTAGATTGTATTGTTTGGGATTGATTTTGAAGGGCTGTGACCCCGGGAAAAGTTCATTTTACAAAAACTTTATTTCGAAAATTTTTCTTGTAATAGGATATTTATTTCAGATTTCAAGTATTATTTGATTATAAATATTTTTAAATATTTAATGTTATGGTTAATGGTTTAATTTGATAACGTCATCGAGCGTAAACGTTATAAGTTTTAAGGTATGAATTAGAATTGTTGGTTTTAGTCCTTTTTATTCGAGGATTAATTATTTATTTATATTCAAGTCTTGAGGATTAATTTTTTATTTATATTTGAGTCTTAGGGATTAATTTTTTATTTATATTCGAGTCTCGAGTATTAATTGTTTATTTATATTCGTGTCTCGAGGGTTAATTAGTTGTCTCGAGGATTAAGTATTGTAATTATATTCTTTATTGATGATTAGAATAAAGTTTTGAGGATTAGTTGATAGTTGAGTATATATTTTATTTATTGGTTTGATATGACTTTTCTTGTTAATAGAAATATGTCTGATAAGTATATAAGTATAGTTACGTTATAAACGCTCGTAGAATATAGCGATGTACTTCAAGGATTAAAGTACCATATTACGTTTGATTATAGAAATAGACGCACGGACTCAATCTCAACAGTTCAGACTCGTAGCAATCGCATGAGCATCAAATTAAAGAATTATTAAAAGGTGATGTCGTGAGAGAGGCAGTATAGTCGACCCATTCCAGCTTAGGACCGCATCTATATGAGGAAATTATTTTCTCCTTGATCATCCTAAATACTTTTATTTTATTGTTTCGATTATTCATATCATGATAAATAGTTATTGTTCAGAACTATTTGTGATTTTTGTGTTATTCTGTGCATCAGAGTTACTTGTTATTTGTACTCTGAATATTGAAAGTTGATTATAATAAACACGGCATATCTGATGTTATCGTAGTAAATAATAGGGATATGGCCTGTATTTAAAATTAAACATACCTTTGTTTTATTTGGGGTTGCTCTACTGGATTGGAAATTTTAGCGTAAGAAGTTCAGAGATAAGAGTCCAAGATTTGAGGAGGATATGGTAACCATTCCATCTTCCTATAGGCTAACAGTACTTGCCTATTTTGTACCTATATTGAGAAATCCTTGTTATATATATGGGTATAGAAATGTACCGATAACGATAAAGGGGTCTTATTACTTTTGAAACCTGATCAGTGGGCAATAGTGTTTATTTGTGTGTATCCAATCCATATTGCCAGCATGGCTAGTATATTTTGATTTTGAGCAGTTGATTCATTTTTATGACATACTGCATTATTTCAGTTTGGTTTATAACTGTAATTTATTTACTGTTCAGTGTTGATAATAAACTGATTTATATTTCGTTCTCTATACATATCTCATATTTTGATTACATTTCAATTTTTCATATACTTGCTGAGCATTTCTTTGGCTCACTCTTACTTTTTATCTAAATCCTGCTAGACTGTCAGTATGAGCCATTCCAGCAGTTCTAGTAGGCGTAGCGAGTGACAGGTGTGGGGACCGCTCGCTTCTCGGACCTCCAATGTATTTAGTTGTTTTAGTATGTCTGTAGATAATGCTTGTAATAAAACTGAATCTAGACTTAAATCATATCTAGACTTATGGATTTGAGTTTGTGGATTAGTAGTGGGCTTGTAATAAAGTATTTGGATTTACTTTTAGTTTCCGCTGCTTAATTTCATATTATAACCTGTTAGCAATCCTTAGTTGTTAGCGGGGTCAGTGCACCTCTGATTTATTATGTTATTATTCTTGGTTGTTGGCGGACCAGTGTGCCTCTAGTTTATTATTTTATTATTTTTAGTTGTTGACGGGCCAGTGTGCATCTGGTTTATTATTTTATTGTTGTTATTTATTGGTGACCCCCAAATTTAGACCCCGGATTTGGAGGGCGCCACAGTTGGTATCAGAGCTACAGGTTGGTAGTCACTGAAATAAGTAGATATATAGCCCATGAAAGATTTGGTAGATCACATGAGATAGGTTTATATTTAATTGAGATAAGTTTATGTTCACATGAGTTAGATTATGTTTGATTTTAGTTTAAGCCTAAGTTGTGAGTTGTGTGCTGATATTATGTTACTTGGTTGCAACTGGGACCCGTTGCAGTACCCGAGCCGGTACCAGATATGATACCCCAGCCTATTCATGTACCCGAGCTAGTTGAGTTACCACCTCTACTAAAGGATTTGGATCATGCTGCAGCTATAGAGTTCGTATTGGACTATTGGATATAGTACCAATGAATAAGTTAAGATTGGAACGCTTGCTTGAGACGGTTGTGATGAACTGGATAGAATTCTTTGCGATTTTATCTATTGTGGAGTCTTCAAAAACTATTACGAATCAACGATGAAGTAGAGTATCGATAATTTTAGGACGTGGAAAAGAAAAGTTTGGAATCGAACGATGGTCCATCTAAGGAGCCGACAAAGAAGACATCGGTAAAGACCTTATCAATACCTTTCTCATTTGAAAAATATTTTGATTACTTTCCCATCAGGGATTTATTTTGACACCTTTCCCAGAAAGATTTTTGATAAAGAATATATCCCCCACTTGTTCGTTATGTACCAATATTTTCTTTTGTGGTTATTCTTTTATCCAGAAATAGTATTTTTGGAGTTTGTTAAGTTTTTATCCAAGGGGTACATAAAAATATTATTCGTCAAAAAACATCAATTGATTTTAGATTCCTTTCCTATTTCTCTACTCCAACTGAGGCGAACAACGTTATTTATAGGGGACACAAGGACTATTTATCTGTGTGATAGAAGTTTGATGGGACGTCATCACTTGTGTTTTGTGCATTACAAGAAGGCTAATAACCTTTACTTATAAGTGTCTTAACTAAGGCACGCAACATTAAGTTTTTTTTATCATATTAATCACTCAGTTATTTTTAGAGTTCAAATAATGTTTACTTTAAAACTCAAAATCTTATAAACTCAAATTTTGTGACACTTTCTTTGATATGAAATCTTTTATCTTCAAAGTTCTGTTATTTTTGTTATCTCTAAAAAAATTTGAAGGTATGCCAACCAGGTCGGAATGAGTTTATTTTACTGACAAAAATTTAAAGTGGTGATAAGGCTACCGATTTGATTCGAGGTTTTGGAAGAATTACATACGAATTGAAGCTATCACCAATTTTGTAAAATGCCCATAATATGTTGCCCGTATCAAGTTAAAGAATGTCTAATCCCAATTAGTAGGCTCATAATAGAGCGTAAATATGTGATGGTACGAGCAGATTTGTCCTATATTAGAAACTGATAGAAATTTTAGACCAACAGGGATGAGTGTTAAAGATTAAATAGCTAGTATTATTGAAGATGTTACGGAGAAATCAATAAGTTGTAATCTCAACTTAGGTATCGGGAATCGAAAGTTAGCAAAGGAAACCCTAGTGCTTTCCTCAGATGATTCCGAGGACGGAATCCTTATAAGAAGGGTAGACTGTGACAACACGAATATTTTTCAAAATTTATTATTATTATTTAAATATTTTATTCCAGTTGGATGCATTTTCATATTTTTATTATTATTTTAGAAATTATTTTCGGTTCAGTGGGGCTGAGTTCGGTTTAAATTTTTTATATTATTTTACTAATCAGGTCAGTATCCCGAGTCAGTATTTATACACTTATAATTTTTATCCCACTACAATGATAATTTTTTTATCATTACTTTATTTTTTTCAAGATATTAAGAATAAACTAATTTAATTTAAAATCTTAGTATTTTAAAGAATGAAAAATTTTATTTATTTTAATTTTAAACTGTTTCTCACAACTGTTAACACAAACATATAAAAGTTTTAATATAAATACAAATAAAATACATAAAAAATTATATAAAAATAAATAGATATAACATTAAATAAAATTTAAATTATTATTATTAAAATAAAACTAAATTTAAATTATATAAAAAATATTACAATATTAAAAAAATTCAATCAGTTGATAGCATATAAACTAGTATGTTTACGTATAATAACATAAAATGTATCTTAATTAAACATACAGAAGGATTGAGGTGATGTTAATCATATTCCAAAACCCTAACACCAATTTCCAAACCCCAATTCGTAAACTGGTGCTTTCATTTTCAACAATGTCATCATCCTCATCCTCGAAGTTAATCGCTGAATACGCCAAGTCAAATCGTTCCTCCTGTAAGAAATGCTCTTCACCAATCGATAATAAATGCTTACGATTAGGTACAGTCACCAGAGACCCACGTGGCTTCGATTCTACTAAATGGTATCACCTCAATTGTCTCCCCACCTCCTTTTCTTCTCTCCATTCTATTTCTGGATTCACTTCTCTCAAGGTTAGACACATATACATACAATTAGACTGCACCTTTACATTTTGTAAGTGTTTTGAGGTTCTTACTTGCTTTGCTATTTTATTTGGCAGAGTAGTGATCAGGCTGCTTTGAAGAGTTTGATCGAAGCTGCGGAAGAAAAGGTATCGACTTGCATTGTTTTGTATTCGTGTTGGTACTAATTTTTAACTTGTAAGTTAGTATCGATTTGGATTATAATGTATAACTTGCATTGTATTGAAATTAACAAAATAACCATTAAGTTATACAAATAATACTAACATTTATGTGTAGTTAAGTTGCAAAATTAAAATGAGTATACATTTTGTACTTTCCAGAATTCAACTTATAAGTAACTTTTAAATCACTTTTACTTATGATACAAAACATTCATTGTTTCGGATTTGTGCTCATGGTATTATATGATAATTTATTTTAAATACGAATTCTCATTGTTTCGGATTTGTGCTCATAGTATTTTATCTTAAATTTTCTTTAATCGTACCCTCATTGTTTTGGATTTGTGCTCATAGTATTAGAGCATCTCCAATAGTATCCTAGTTAACTCCTAAATATAGTGGTCCTGTTTGACAAAACTTTTTTTCCGGAAATAAGCCCTTATTTCCGGAAAATAGTAGGTATGTATGTACTTTTTTAGAAAATAAGTAACTTATTTTTTATTTTGAAAATATTATTTGATTTTAAAATTCTAAAATAAATATTTATCTTAAAAAAAATGAAAATATGTAAAAAATAAAAATAAAATAAGTAACTTATTTTAAGTTTAAGGAACCCCAAACGGCCACAATATAAAATATTAGACTCCTAGTCATTTAACACATTTTTAAGAGTGTCAACTCCAACAATGCTCCTTAAATCTCCTCTCTATTTTATTTTTTATTAATATATGGATCCCACTATGACAAAAAAGTGAAAGAAATAATAGATGTTTTGGAGGGAAAGAATATTTTATTGATATAAATAAGTTAGGAGCCATGTAGTGGCTCCTAAATTAGAGGAGAGAGAAGAGGCTCCTATGGTTTTTGCCACTGGGAGTCTCTTGGAGCTCTAATTTTTTTTATGCTCTCTATTTTTTAATTTAGGAGCTTGTTTAGAGAGTCTCTTGGAGATGCTCCTACATCTTAATTTGTCTTTAGTATGTACTCTCATTGTTTAGGATTTGTGCTCATAGTATTATATCTTAATTTGTGTTTAATAAGTGTTAGGTGCTCCATCTACTACCAATGCCTAGCGCCTAGGCGCAAAACGCACAAAAGCGCATCCTAGTCGCCTTACTATGCTAAAGCAAAGCAACTTCAAAGAAGAGCTCGCTTTTTACGGCGCACGTGCTAAAAGCATCAAAAAAGCGTGCTTCATTGAAACTTATCAAAAATATACAGGGTTTTGTTATGGATCAGTTTTAAGGCCCACCAAAAGCAAAATAAAACTTTAAAACCCAAGATAAATAAACATGCACGCTTTAAAAGAAAAAGAACCCTAGATTGTTCCGCACAAGTTCAGAGCGGCTCTCCACATTTGAACATCTCAACACTTGAACATAATTGGGAATGAAGATTTTCAAGATGAAGATGAGTTGGATGAGGATTTTGATGAAGATGATGAATGAAATTTTTACCGCTAACAATGTTGGAACTTGGAAGTTGAAACTTGGATGAAGATGATAAATTGTATAGCCTGGAACTTAGCTATAAATTTTAAATTTCGAATCTTGATGTTAAATCTCAAGATTATTTTGCCCTAGGAGTATAATTTAATATATTATAATTTATAAAGTATAGATATTATGTTATTATTGCTCTAGAAGTGTAAATGTAATTTAATATATTCTGAACTATAAATTATCTTATAAACCTAAGTCATTATATGTATAATCCTAATTAATATATTTTTGAATTTTTTTATTAAATGGGCGCCTCGCTTCAAAGAAGCGCGTGCTTCATTTTTTCGTTTTGCGCCTAGGCTCCAGGAAGGTTTGCGCACCCGCTTAATGCTTTTGATATGCTCCACCTAATGAGGTAGCTA
Organism: Oenanthe sinensis; assembly: GCA_028671895.1. NCBI lineage: Eukaryota > Viridiplantae > Streptophyta > Magnoliopsida > Apiales > Apiaceae > Oenanthe > Oenanthe sinensis. The sequence continues at coordinate 28,206,543 of CM053803.1, read as the reverse complement.
AACACTATTTAAGCTCATTGATGTCTGTAATTCAGGACACTTGTATTGTGAACTCGTGTATGTGCGTCTTCCTTTACGCTACCCTTATGTTCTATCTACAACTATCAAATGATATGTTTGATTTGCCAGGTTATCGATGTAGATGAGGATACAGCCAAATCCAGCAAAAGGAAATTTTCTGAGGTCCGAAAGTGCTGATGACTACTATATGAGTTGACCCTGTAATAGTTTATATATCCGTGATTTTTTTTGTGCTTGTATGTTGTTGACAGGTTGATGCTAAGAATGATGATAAAGAAGAGAAAGTAAGAGAGAAGGTTAAAGTGGGATATGCAGTTTTTTAGAGTGTTAATAATTTTTTATATGATGATCTTATAATTTTTTGTTCTGTTCCAGCTATGTAAAAATATATATTCCAGGTGGCTGATGTAATTTAATGTACTATATCCTATTCTTTCTGCAAATTAGGCAACTTCCCTAACTCGATTTTTCTGAATTATTATTAGGTGTCGGCACCACATATGGAGTTAAGCTTTTCAATGTCTGATATCATGGACAAATACAAGGTCTATAGTTTAACTATAGAATATATATGTTTGACCACCTTACCGAAGTACACTCTAGTTTTACTTCAATGCTTCTGTTGTTCATAGAGAAGTAACGATCATATAACCCGTCTTTTGTTTTTTCTGTTTCATTAGTGTCTCGTAACTTTTCTATGTCAGTTACATACAGCTATATCTTTCTTTTTTCTTTTTCTGGCTTAGGATGCTACGCTCTTACCAAAGTGGAAAGCATTTCAGACAATCATATTTCTTGAGGGGGTGAGATAATTATTATTGTATATATTTTTTTTAAAAAAACTGCTACAAAAACATGTCGAAAGCTATTATAAACTACACATACCAGCGGTCTGCCAGTCCGCGATTAAGATATATCATTCACTAGATTGAATATATAAAGAATCATTGGGGTTCTAACATTCTGTCCTATTATTATCTTTGCACATATTATTGAAGTTGCAGTACTTAAACCATATATTTATAGATCTGTTTGAAATAACTCATTAACTCAAGCATTATCCTCGTATTAATTCTTTTGCAACTAACTGATATATCTGCAATGCAACTTGTGGTTGTCATGTTTACATTTTGTAGGATGATGATCTTCATCATTCAAGTAAAATTGCTGCTTTTGATTTTGATCAGTGCCTTGCCAAAACATCTTTACGGAGGTATGTGTGATTATGTCTTTTAGACAATTTCAATTGCAATGCGTAATTATCCTGGACTTATTAATGATCTCATGATAGATCAATGTAGAATGGCATCTTGCATGAAAGGTTCTCAGAACTGGTTTTTTGGTTGATACTTGTATGCTAGAGATGTTCTTTCTAAATGATGATTTCCAGGCTTTATCTTATATTTGATTCTTTTGCATGTATTGTAAAAGGTTCCCCATGTTTCATCAAGTCCACAATCCAACAAGTTTAAATGAATATATAAAGTTATGCTATTGCCACTGATATGGTAGAGTTATCCATATAGTATGTTATACTGTTTGCTCAATAAATATATGTAGTAGTAGTATTGTACACATTAAGGGGGCGTTTGGTTCATGGTTAACAGGAATCAAACCTCGATCCATGTGTTGGTATTTGGATTAGTAATTTGGTTGTATGGAATGGGATCCCCATTTCCTCTAGATGGTTAAATCATACCCTCCGAACCCTTTGGGATTCCATATTATTCCCATTCACATTTCCGATTCCCATCACCAATCCAAACGTCCCCTAATAAATTACTTTTTGAAAGGCTCATGTCCTGTAGTGATTTGTAGCGCATTCTCAGGAAAAAATTTAAGGGGGAAACTGTGTGACCATACTTGTAACTTTGTTTGCAGAGTTGGTCCAGATGCATGGTCTCTCATGTATCCTTCTATACCTGAAAAGATGCAAAGTTTGTACAATGATGGATATAAGCTGGTATACTTCTCTTTCTTTCTCGTCCCAATTCAGTCTCTTTCATGTTGTGGCTTAAAAATGGGGATCAAGGATTATAAGCAGAGAGCAAACCCAATGTTTGACAGTGTTATTGCTTCTTATTTATGGGATAGTGATCATTTACAATCAAGTTAATTTTTGTATATGTTTAATCGTATCATTTGCTCCGTTGTTTTATCTTTATAATATTTTTGATATGATATTTAGGTCATTTTTACCAATGAATCTAATATCGACCGCTGGAAAAATAAGAGACAAGTTGCAGTGGACTCAAAAATTGGCCGGCTCAGTAATTTTATCAAGGAAGTCGGAGTCCCTATTCAGGTGGGTCACTTCGTTTACTTCTGCCTTAACGAGGAATTTAAATGAGTTTTGCTATCAATAGCAAGCTTTGGTGTATTACTGTATCTGTTTATTGTTGCGATGTGATGGAAGGAAGAAACAAAATATTAATGTTGAATCTGTTTTTCAAAAATCTCAATTTCAAGTATTCGCATTGTTTGTAACCTTTGTCATGTCTGCCTTTCCTGAGAATTCCATATACATTCTCTTTACATGTTAACTCATCTCTACCATAGGGTATGTATTGAAATTTATATCATAAGCTATATAGTAACATCCGATGATGTGGTGGCCATTTATAGATGCTTGGAAGAACCAAATTCGGTATGGGCCCGAAATTTTATTATATATAAAAGCAGGGTCAAAATTAGATATATGTCTAAAACCCCAGAAAATTAATAAGACTTTCAAGCTAAATGAACGTGATGTTAAATGTTCTTGTAATAGTCTTTGGAAGAAAGTTAAAGTGTATTTTATGTTTATGAAGTTTAGACATTAAATTGATATTGCAATTAGCATTTTGTTTTCATTATTTGGTACAAGGTTCTTAATTAGTTGATTAATATACCTAGATAAAATATATATTTATACATATGATATCTTACACCAATCAATCTTTTTGAGTACCCCCAGATTAATACGAGTAATCGTTATTAGTGAACTCCTTAAATCGCACCCACTTCTTACTTTAGAAACACTGCTTAGCCTACAAGTTTGCAAATTACTTGAGGATCAAAACAATCAATGCATTGCCTCAACTTGTGATCATCTGTGCAGGTGTTTATAGCATGTGGTATAGGTAAATCTGGTAATAAAGCAGTAGACCCATATCGAAAACCTGAGGCTGGGATGTGGCGCATTATGGAGCAGCATTTTAACTCCGGCATTCCTATCGATATGGATCAGTTATTTTCACTTCTCTCTTATCATTTTTTTAAGCCTTTACTTTTTGAGGATATGTGCATATAGTATTATCTATTCTTGATTATGTTAATTACTATTAATTTTATTCTCTTTATAATTTTTTAATTACTCCAAACAACGTTATACTGAGGAAGACGTGTGGTTTGACTTGAGCTTTTGTACTGTAGATCCTTCTATGTTGGTGATGCAGCTGGGAGACCTGATGATCACAGTGATGCTGATATTAAATTTGCAGAGGTAGGTGCATTTGTTTTCTATTTTTTTAATTTTTATCTTCAATGTAAATAAATATTCAAGTTACGTTGAGAGCTAAAAACGTGTTACAATTATTATGTTGATTTGCGTGGGTACTGAAATCGGGTACCTTCAATAAGATAGTATTGTACACATCATTGAAAAGCAAGTGAATTACAGCTGCTCGATTGTGACACGTGCTTTCTCATTCCTTTTTTTATTTTCATTTTGATTCATGCAGATATGTTTTGTATCACATGCACTCATTTTGTTCATAATATGCATTTATGCCACTCTTACTGTATTAGTATATTGAGAGAAGGTTTGTGTTTGTTACAGGCTACTGGCCTGAAATTCTATGTCCCTGAGGATTACTTCCAGTAGTTAGTTCCAAGAGGTGTATATAGCTCATTTGTGGTAGTGGATGGCTGATATTTCTAGACATCTCTAGCTGTTCAGAAGTCTGAAGCCTGGAGAAATGCAATTGTCCTAAATTTATCAAGCTTTCTTTATTATAAGCTCACTTTATGCAACTTGGGGCAATTAACTAATTCTCTTTAATTTTTATGGCCAGTTCAAAGAGAATTTCAATTCTGACACCTGACATAAAGAAACGGGATGAACCATAAATAGAATGTGTATAGGTTGATTGAAAAAATTTCTTATCTAGTAATTTTTTCAAAGATATCTTATCTTTATTTTCTAACTTATTAGGAAAAATTCTAAGTAATAAACGTGCGTGAGATAGTTGTAATTTTTTTTTGTCAGGGGTGAGAGAGTTGTAAATTAAAAATATATATAAACAGTTTTTTAACATTGCTTGCAAGTAATGCTTTAAAAAAAATCTAATTTTATTTATTCAAAGCATATTATAATGACTAACGCAGGTAACATTTGAATAAGAATTTGAAGTATCATTTTCTTGCGGGGGGGGGGGGGGGGGGGGGGGGGGGGGACAAATACACCAATAATACACACAAATAAATGGGACGACAATAATTTTTCGACAAGTGCCTTGATGAACGCTACGGATTTTACATTGAATCCATGCGGCCATCCGGCTGTTATTATGTGCAAAGATTTTTAAGATTTATTGTACTTGTATTAATTTGAAAAAATAATTAAAATATCATTTTTTTAACTAAGTGATAAGAATACCACTATTCAAAATTTTGGCTAAAAATACCAGTGGGAAACGCATTTCACATTTGGGTATCCCAATTTTTTATTTTTTTTAAATTATTTTTTTTGAAATTTTTAAAAAAAATAATAAAATCGTCTGTGATACGTATTTCTGAAATGCATATCACCTGTTGACCAGGATGATACGTATTTCTGAAATGCGTATCTCACTTTTTTTCTTTTCTTTTCTTTTTTATTTGATACTCATTTATAAAATGTGTATTAAACATACCCATTTGTCAAATGCGTATCCGAATGGTATTTTTGGCCAAAATTTTCAAAATTGGTATTTTCATTAATTTTTGTTTAAAAACTGATATGTTTGGTCATCACCCATTAATTCAACCCCTTTCTATAAATACTCAAACGATTAAACATAAACTATTATTAGAAAGGGTTATAAATATTAAGTAGGTGACTTATTGCGTCCAACTGTATCAAGTAGGTGATTGATTGCAAATTTGACTCATTCACTCTGAAATTTTTACCAAACTCCTTTTCCGGCCACCTCAAACATTTTCCAGCAAAAATTAAACCGATTTTTCTTGTGATTTTGATTCTCAAACCCCATCACTCGACGAGATCTTTCTAATTACACTCATACCGATCAGTTTCGAAGATTTTCATTTTTGAGTTAGATTTTATTTAATTTCGGTTTTGAGTTTGATTTCGATAATTTTGATTTTAGGAGGTTCAAAGTCGGGGTGTTTTACTGCATATAAATTATTTTCGGATTTTTCTATGCATATTTTGTTTCGCCGGAAAATATTTGGGTCGGAAAAGGAGTTTGATAAAAAATTCGAAGTAAGTGAGTGAAATAAGTCAAATTTGCAATCAATCACCTACTTATACATTTGGATGCAATCAGTCCCTCACCTAAGTGATATTTAACCCTTATTAGAAATGATGGTCATTGATAATATGTTTAGATTTATTCTTTTTAATTTTTTTTTGAAAAAATTCTTTTTAATTGTTTGAATTAGAAGTATTTAGGTTTATAAAGAATTTGATAAATATATTGTTTAAATGTAAAACATGTATTTGTAGGTGCAAAAAATGTTGAAAGACTATATGTGAAAGTATATATATAGTATATAAATAAGTGTTAAACAATATGAGTGTTGTAGAAGAGGGGGTTGAATGCAACTTGATTATTTATCACTTATCTTGCTAACAACAAACAAGAAGTAATAAAATCAAATAACAAATGCAAACAACAGTAAGCAATTAAATGAAGAAAGGTGTTTAACTACAAAAATTAATTTTATTAATTTTTGTTTTGCTACAACTGATTGAAAGATGTTTCCAGCTTCAATAGACACAATAACAAGAGATTGCTAATGTTTCTATAATTGAGAAAAGTTAAGCTCATTTGCATAAGAGAAAGTGTTTGTGAGATATGTGTATTTATGTTAAAACACATACCCCACATACAAGTGTACTTTCCCTTGTTCCTAGGACAATGCTTGAAATAGAAACTTCACTTTTCCTATTCAAATTTGTCTTCATTCCATTTATAGATAAAATTGCTCTGAGATGATTTGATATCCTTGACTCCTTGAGCACACTTTATCTTTTTGCTTGCCTTTTCTCAAGTTGCAGTAGTAGACTTGACAGATTAGGTAGAATTGTCAAGATCAATATTTGAATGTTAACTACCTAGTCTGCTACTTGAAAAAGATTGTCGGCTTCACCAAAAGGTTATTGTCAACCTTTAGCTTCTCTTTGGTGACAGCATCTTTGATTCCACATACTTTACTGTCAAGCTTGACAGTCTTCTAAAACATGTTGTCGTCCAAAGGTACTGTCAACTATCCCCACTAAACATGTTGTCAACTATCTCAGCCAAAGTTGCTGTCAGTAATACTTGCTGTCTTCGAATCTCCATTCTCTGCCCATTTTACTGTCAAGAAAATAGTTGTTGTCAGTAAAACTTGCTGTCTTCGATTCTTCATTCTCCGCCAAGTTTACTGTCGAGGAATAGTTGATGTCAGTTGTTTCAAAATGGGCTGTCAATTGAGTATGCTGTCGTAGGCTTCAGTTTGCAGAATGTTACTGTCAATGATTTGATCTATGTTCTGCATGAACACTTTATGAACTTCTACTTCATAGATCATTTATTACATTTTTACAAGACAGTAACTATTGATACTTACTGTCACCTACTTGGCTTTTTGTACATACTATTACAAGTGACATTTAAACATACTGTCAATATGTATATGACAGTATGTTTTACTTAGTTAATTTCTAATTAATCTAAGTAAGATATTAGTTGATTACAATGTTAACACCACAATCCTTAACAATCTTCCCTAATTTGTTTTTATGAAAAATAAAGACAAATTCAAAGTAAATTGCAGATATTAACTCAACTAATAAAAATAGAAGTGTTTGTACAGAAAAAAAGTTACAAGTACAATTCTCTCTCAAACTAGGCTCATCTAGACTGAGCAAATCTTCAACTTTTAGCTTGAGCTTCAACTTCACTTTTTTACTGCTGTCATTCTTCCATACAAACCTTCAAGAGCTTTCAGTTCCTGTTTTTCTTCATCTGTCTTGGCATGATCAGAGACATAATCTAAGACTAGCTTCACCATCTTGTAAGAAAGATTCTTCAATTCTCTGTAGGTGCAGTAGTTCTCAGTTGGCCCTTTTAAGATACACAGATATTTCATACCAAACATGTCTTTGACAAATCTTTCCTTTGTAGATAAGAAAACCTGCTTCACTATGAGTTTGTCAATGCTTCATCTTTATCTTCTCTTGACTCAATAATCTCCCAGACAATTTTACTCAAGTCTCTTTCAGTTTCTAAAAATGAGCTTGTAGTGAGCCTGAAGATCCTTTTCAAATTCTCATTGTTTAGTACCCTGAAATTTGTAGCCTCCACTTCAGTGCTATCAATAATAACTCTCAAAGGTCCAAACAAAATAGGAGACACATATGTAGCTCTTTTTGAGAATTGATCATTTAGCATTGCATGCTTCATGTCAATCTCAGCTTCCTTAATTCTTCTTGTGATATTCTCTACCTTTTTCTTGGCAGCTTCCAATTCACTCTCAAACTTCTCCATCTTTTCCCTTTCTTCCTTTTCTTTGGAGTCACGGATCTGTATTGCTTTCCTTTTGAGATCAAACACTTCAAGGTTTATTATTTTGAGGAGTTGTCTCTTGATCAGTTTGACTATCTCAGGATCCTTCTCAACCAAGGTCTTCAAATCTTTAAATGTAATTTCCTCAGCAGTTCCACCAGAGTTATAGAAGACTATTCTTTCAGGATTTCTTAGAAGACATTGTTGAGTCTTCTCATACTCCACCTTCTTTTCATACTCCTACTGTTCCTTGGTCGATATGATTCTCTAGAGTTTGGGAATGAATCCTTGCTCTTCAAGATATGGGAGTTTTTGAAATTGCTCCATTAGCTTCATCAAGAGTTCAGTATTTTTGTCTTGTAAGGAATCTATACTCCAGAATTCCTTGACTCCATCTTCATTCTCAAACAAAACTCCATCTGGGTATACTATTGTTTCAGGTTCTTCATCTTCCCAGAGGTCCAAGGGGTGAGGTTTGTAGGAGTTCATGAGCTCTAAAAAATTTTTGATCAAAATTTTCCTGAACACTTGAGTCCTAATATCTTGGCCCTTGATGATTTGTAGCAATCTTCTCACCATAAAGTAGGTTGATTCCTTAATATCAATCCCCAAAGCTTCAACTTTGCCAGTAACATAAAAGATACTTATCCTGCTCAAAGAGTTAAACTCAGACCACTCAACATCAACCTTAGTGATTAATTCTGCCTTGAACTCATCTATGTGGTTGATGTTGGGTCTCCTGACATCAAGGCATTCTTCATACAATAGCTCATTTATCAACTTCCAACTCCTACTACTTGGCTTCCTGCTAGAATGAGGTTTTGATCTTCTTGCCCTTGTCTTCATGTACCTTTTAGGTATAGATATTTTCCTTGACAGTAACTCTTCCATAACTTCTTTTGACAGCATGTTTTAAAAAGTTACTGTCAATGGAGGCTTGACAGTAGGTTTCATGACAGTAGGTTCTGTGACAGTAGGTTCACCCTTATCACTCCTGACAACATCTTTCTTGTCTTCTTCAAAACCAAGAACTATAGTCTTCAAAACCCTTCCTTCAATACCATCCTTATATTCATTCTCATCCTTCTCATTATCTTCATCCACCTCATTTCCAGTTCCAGATGATCCTTCACCATTGTTGTTGTGTTGGCTGGAACTACCTGCACCTCCATCAGACTTTTCATCATCATTATCTCCATTTCTTCTTTCTTGAGATTTCTTTACATTCTTTCTTGTCTTCAATTCTTCCGGCCTTTTCAATTCTTCATCCAACACCCTTAATACCTTAATTTTTTCTTCATTTATAGGAATTTTCTTGAAATAGTCAAAAGCTTCTTTTACAGACCTTGGTCTGCACATACTCACCCTTTCCAAATTCATAGACCTGTATTTGCCATCTGTAGTGCTGCTGAATTTTATGCCCAAAGGATTATGAGTTATTTCTGGTAATTTTTCAATTATCAGCTTCTGTAGTGTCCTATTTAGATTTTCATTTAGCCATGACTTGTCTGTCTTGATTTTAAGTTTGATGGCTTCTATCACTGAGATTTCTTGTCTACTAAATATCCCATGCTCACACACCAGCTAAAACCTCCTTCAGTTCTGATAGAGATTACCCACTTGTTGCTCTTTGACACCATCACAGCTGCTCTTACTGTTGAGTGTCTCATTGAATCAGAAAATTTCTTGGGATTCCTGTTGGATAAGGCTCTTAGATCATTTATCCTTTTATTGAATTTAGCATCTTCAAACACTTTGCTATTTTCATTTTCATCAACCATAAGAATAGAAGCCTGCTCATCATCAAAATTTTCTCTCTATTCTATGATTAAATCATCATTTGTATCCTTAAAGAGTTTCTCCTTTCCTTTCCCAACTACATGAACAGGGGCCTTCATAAAACCCTCATTGATCATAATGCCTTTTTCCTTAGGCCTCTCAACATGCTTCTGTTTATCCTCCTTATTACCACCAAGCTGTGTAGCAATCTCAGTAGCCACACTAGACAGCAATGCTGGCTGACTCTCCCCCTGAGATGCAGCTTGTGTTTTCTCCTTATCACTCTCATCTATAAACACTTCAGCTTGATCTGTACTTTTCTCCCCCTTAGTTGAGGTAGCAACTGCAGGGTTTGAAAATTTAGAGTTGAACTCTTGAAGCTTGTCAAAGATAGCCTTGAATCCTTCATTCATAGTTTGCTCCAGACTAGCCATCATGTTGACCAACTTCACTTGATTTCTATCAATAGTGTCTAGATTCTTTAATAGCTTAGTAACCTTATGGGAAAGGGATTTCAACCTTTCATCGGCTTGTTTGGAGGATTTGGAGGCTTTGGTGGTTCTTACACTCTCTTGTTTTTTCTGAGTGATCTCATCACTCCTCACCAACTCACTCTCTAGGCCTAATTCCTTAGAAATTTTGGCTCCCACATTTTATTTTTGTATTTGGCCTTGCTCAGGGCCCTCTCCTTTTCTCTGGAATTTTCCCAGCCCCTCATTTTGAGTCTTACTTTTCTTTTATCTCTCTTTTTATTTTCACACCCTTACTCATCCTAGGTGCAAGAGACTGAGCATGCACATCTTGCACATGAGATTTAGATTTTACCTTGAGAATTGTGGAAATGATAGCAGAGTCATCATCTGCATTTTGTTGAGAAGTGGTGGCCATTGGAGATTCGCTGTCTGGATTTTGAATATTGACAGCATCTGTTGAGAAGTTACTGTCATGAGGATTGATAACAACTTTGTCATTAACAGCTACAGAGGCTGTGACAGCAATCTCTTCCACCCTGTCAGTAGAAGGTTCTTGAGAATTTCTATGATCAGTCTCATTTAATTGTTGAAATAGTGCATCAACAGTTTGATCTTCAAAATTTATAAAATGTGATGCACCATAATTAAATGAGTCGTGTTCCACATTTTATAGCCCTATTGTGTGAGTATCTTCAAGTGTGGGCTCAAGTTGAATATGTTCAACCTGTTGTGCAGACTCTGTATAAGGTGCCATGAGAGACTAACCAATTTCAATAGATGCCTCATTTTGAGAAGAAACACCTAGAGATGTGTCTTTTTCCCTATTAAGATATGTGCCCTTTTGAGAGGACACAGTCTAGCTTACAGATATTGATACCCTTGTTTTCTTTCTTCTAGGCTCACTAGGGCCCTCTATGGGTTCTGTGTCCAAACTACCAGCCTTATTTACTGCATCTTGTATAGTTACACCACCTACCTGTGGAAAGGTTTCTAGCCTAGTTTGATTGATTCTCCTCCTTTTAGGAGCCTGGTCCTTTTGAGAGAAATCAAACCCTTGGCTAATGGATTTAATGACTCTAGAAGGCCGGACTCCTTCAAATGGTTTAGAGTGTGGGTTAGGAATGGAGATGTCAATACCATTCTCATCACTCAAGGAAAATGCATTGTAGTCCCCAACATTTTTTAAATTTAATCTATTGATAATAGAAAGCATGAAATCAGTTATAAACAAACTCAATTCAGTGTTAAGTGGTTTATTGATTAACAAAGAATGAGTGTTTTTCTTTAAAGTTGGGGACTCTATACATTGAATACTATCTAAATTAATTATGCCTACAACAGAGTTAATGATAAGCATAAAGAATCTAGGATAGTAAATTACCGGCTTCCTTGTTTCTTTCTTGCCAAGCACTAGTTTGAATAATGGCATCCGGAGTTTTCCAATATTGACTCTATAGTTGTGCACCATTGAGTGCACAATATTTCTGATGTAGGCTGGCACCTCATTCCAGCCACTGGTCTTGCTAGACATGGACTTTAAAACTACATCTAGCATCATGTTCCACTCTTTGTTCATGTATTTTTTGTCCATGCCTCATGAAGGGTATCATTCATCACCGTCAGGATTTGTCTTGGGTCCAATATACCCAATCATTTTGAAAAACTTGGTGAGTTGTTCATCACTTGGAGGTTCCTAAAAAGGATTATCTTTCTCATCTTCAGTGTGGAGAGCAGTATTGATGTGGGTTGAATCAATGGTGTATGAGAGCCCATTGATTTTAAACTTGATGGAGTAGGTTGCAAAGGTCCACAACTATGATAACCTTGGTATTTCTAGCATTGGGATGTTGTTGAGAGCAAATGACATATATGAATTGTTTATGAAGCCAATAAACGGTTTGAAGGCTTCACCAGCTTCACCCATAAAAGCCATTGTGGTGAAGTTGGTTTGGGCAAGAGAATAAATGATTTGGGGTCCAGACATGGTTGAGGATTTGTTGAAGTTTAGAAATGAAGAAGAGTTTAGAGTTTGAAGAACGGTTTAGAGAAAGAGTGGTTACTGAGAAAATGGAGAGCTTTTAGGATGTTAGAGAAAAAAATTGAAGTTTAAAAGAGAAATAAAGAATGTGAGAGATTTAGGCTGTTTGTATATATATGATGTGAAAAAGGTACTGTCAAGAAGGAATTGTAAACGATTTTAAGTGACAGTTGTCTTCTAGTTCCATTCCTCGACAGTAACTCCTGCGCTAGAATTTACACACATTCTCGACAATAACATTAGTGGTTAGGGAAAAAATATATAAAATAAATGAATAACCCTAATATTAACTGTTGGCAGTATGTTATGTGGGGGTTTTTGAAAACTATACTGTCAAGGGATGCTGACAGTAAGTTTCAGAATTTGACAGTAAGTTTCAGTCCCGTATAATATACTGTCAAGATTTCTCAATCTTTTGACAGTAAGTTTCACATGATTTGATAATAAGTTTTCGTCCCGCGAACTATACTGTCAAGACTTCTCAATCTTTTGACAGTAAGTTTCACAGGATTCGACAATAAGTTTTAATCCCGCGAACTATACTGTCAAGACTTCTCAACCATGTGATAGTAAGTTTCACAGATTTTGACAGTAACTTATCATTATGTGACAGTATGAATAAAATATACTGTCAAGCAACTTGACAGTATCTTTTATTAGCCACATAAGAATTAAGTTACTTAAAAATAAATTAGTTAACCTCTCAGTAAAATATCATCATGTCTTTCCACTGTGATAAAAATCAAACCTCAAGAGGCCATTAATTCACAGTGAAATTTAGTTAACTAAAATTTTAATCAACTAAACAGAATTGCATTAACAAGATAAATTTAACATACCCAATTCACTCACTAGCCTATTGAATGTCTTTTCATAAAAGGTTTGGTGAAAATATCTGCAAGTTGCTTCTCTGTGGGCACATAGATTAGCTTGATTGTGTCTTCCTCCACATGTTCTCTAATGAAATGATGTCTGATGTCAATGTGCTTAGTTTTGGAGTGTTGAACAGGATTCTCAAAAATTGCTATGACACTAGTGTTGTCACAAAATATTGGAATTCCTTGCAGAGTCAACCCATAGTCCAATAGCTGGTTCATCATCCAAAGTAACTGAGCACAACAACTACCAACTGCAATGTATTCAGCTTCTGCAGTTGAATTTGATACTGAATGCTGCTTCTTGCTAAACCATGAGACCAATCTTTCTCCCAGAAATTGACAGCCACCTGTTGTGCTCTTTCTGTCTATCATGCACCCTGCATAGTCTGAGTCTGAATATCCAACTAAGTCAAATCAGGAATCTTTAGGATACTAAAGGCCTAAGTTCTGAGTGCCTTTTATGTATCTAAAAATTCTTTTTATAGCCATTAAGTGAGACTCTTTTGGATCAGACTGGAACCTTGCACACAACCATGTTGCAAACATGATGTTAGGCCTGCTAGCTGTTAGGTAGAGGAGAGAGCCAATCATTCATCTATACATTTTGTTGTCCACCTTCTTTCCTTTTGGATCCTTGTCAAGTTGAGTTGCTGTTGAGATTAAAGTTTTTGCAGGAGATGAGTCTTCCATGTCAAATCTTCTCAAAACATCTTTGACATAGTTTGGCAAATAAATATTCCACCTTCTTTTTGATAGACTTGAAGTCCAAGAAAGAATACCAATTCACCCATCATACTCATCTCATATTTATTCTACATAAACTCAGAAAATTTCATGCATAGATCTTCATTTGTTTAACCAAAGATGATATCATCAACATATACCTGAACTAGAATGATATATTTTCCATGCTTCTTGAAGAAGATAGATTTATCCATAATCTCTCTTGTAAAGTTATTATCAAGAAGAAACTTCGGAAGAGTATCATACCAAGCCCTTGGTGCTTGTTTTAAACTATACAATGCCTTTAATAGTCTGTACCCAAAGTTCTTCATTTTTAGATCTTCAAAGCATGGGGGTTGTTTAACATACACTTCTTCTTCTAACTCTTCATAAAGGAAATCATTCTTAACATCCATTTGAAAAACCTTGAAATTGTTGAATGCAACAAAAGCCAAAAAGATTCTTATTGCCTCAAGTCTAGCAACAAGAGCAAATGTTTCTTCATAATCAATCCCTTCCTGTTGACAGTAACCTTTTGCCGCTGGCCTTGCTTTGTTTCTTGTGACAGTACCACAATCATCCATCTTGTTCTTATAAACCCATTTGGTGCCGATTATGGATTTATTCTTTGGTCCCAGCACCAATTCCCAAACACAGCTTCTTTCAAATTGATTAAGCTCTTCTTGCATGGCACTAATCTAATCTGGATCAGCCAAAGCTTCTTCTAGAGATTTGGGCTCAGTTTAAGAAAGGAAACAAGAGTATTTGCATTCATTGGCAACATTTCTTCTTGTTTTGACTCCAGTTCCTGGATTACCAATAATTAAATCATTTGTGTGATCTCTGTTCCATTTTGTTTCTCTTAGAGAATCACTGGAGTCTTCAACACCTTGTTGATTGACAGCATCTTTTACTCTTGCACTGTTGACAACATCAATTTCTTCAAGTCCACTATTCATGGGAACATTCCCAGAAAAATAAGTTGTTTGAGAAGTTCCTTCATTATCTCTATATTGGATAGGAACATTTGTTGGACCAGAAATTGTGTGATCAACTCTTAGTGAATCTTCATCAATCTCTTCTAGATTTTCAAAGAACAATGGTTCTATTTCTTGACTTCCTTCAACTTCAGGAAATTTTGATTCATCAAATGTGACATTTACAATCTCCTTCACAGTTTTGTGATCAATGATGTAGACTTTGTATGCAGTCCTGTTAATGCCATACCCTACAAAGATTTCTTCAAGCGCTTTAGTGTCAAATTTTCCTTTGATCTGAGTTGAATCTTTCATGAAGTAGCACTTACTTTCAAAGACATAAAAATAATTGACAGTTGGTTTCCTTCCTGTAAGCAATTCATAGGGTGTCTTTCCATATGCATTGTTGACTAGAATCTTATTTTGAGTATAACAGGCTGTATTGATTGCTTCACCCCAGAAATAGGTAGGAAGTTTTGCTTCACTCAACATTGTTCTTGCAGCCACAATGATTCTGTTCTTTCTTTTTACAACACCATTTTGTTGAGGTGTCCTTGATGCAGAGAATTGTTGAGTGATTCCATTGTCTTCGCAGAAATCATTCATGATACTATTTTTGAACTCAGTACCATTATCACTTCTTAAAATATGCACTTTGTATTTGGGATTCTTGTCAAGAACCCTTACCAAATCAATGATTTCTTGTGCAGCTTCATCCTTGGATGCTAGAAACCTCACCCATGTATATCTTGAGAAATCATCAACCATCACTAGAGCATATCTTTTCATTGCCAGTGATTGCACATTCATAGGACCAAATAAATCCATGTGAATCAGTTGAAATGCTTCATTGATTGAGCCACTAGGAGTGCTTTTGTGTGAAGCTCTTCTTAGCTTCCCTTTTTGGCAATCCTCACACAATCCTTCTTGACAGAATTCAAGTTGAGGAAGCCCTTTCACCAATTCTCTCTTCATTAGATAATTCATTTCTTTGAAGTTCAAATGGGAAAGTTTCTTGTGCCACAACCAACTTTCAGATGGGGAAGCCTTACTGTAGAAATAGTAGACTTTGTTTTTTCTCACAGAATCCAAGTCAGCTATGAAGAGGCTTCTTTTTCTAACTCCTTGAAAAGCTTTTTCTCCTGTCTTCTTGTTGACAATAAAGCATCAGTCTTGATCAAAGCTCACTAAAAATCCTCTTTCATAAAATTGAGTTACACTCAATAGATTGTGCTTCAAACCATTCACTAGAACAATTTTCTCTATTCTCAAATTTCCAACTTCTAGAATGCCATATCCCATTGTGAAACCAATGTTATTGTCACCAAAGCTTACATAAGGGCCAACCATTTCCTTGAACTGTGATAGCAGGGCTTTATCACCTGTCATGTGTCCTGAGCATCCACTATCAATGATCCACATGATTCTTTTATTTTTCTTGTTGCCCCGTAAAGAAATTTTTTCAAGTTACTTTTAGTACCCAATTTTCATTGGGTCCATTTTGCTTAGCTAAATCACATTTTGAATTTGATTCAGTTGTAATTCTTTCTCTTGCTTTTATCAAGACTCCTGTAGCTACCCATTCAGATTTGATTACTGGTTTGATTGATTTTCTCTTGGGTGGCTTGTCCATCCTAACTTTATATGGACTTGGAGTCTTTGCCTTTTCAGTTTTATCACTCTTATGCAGGCATTCTTGATTATTAGCAAAAGGCATGTTAAAGTACATACTCATCAAGTTCATTTTACATGAAATGCAATCAAAATCACCATAGTGAGTAACTTGTTTGTTCTTTAAATGTATGCTATATAAATTTCCATTGACAGAGGTATCATTCTTGACATTAGACTTGATTTTGTTGCAGACATGAGTTAGATGACTAGAAGACCCACGATTATTGCACAACTTTCTAGGAGCATTAGGAATATAATCATAATTGTTCTTATTGTTTATTCCTAGTTTTCCATTTCTATTCTTCTTGTTCTTCATGACAGTATGTTTAGAAGTTACTGTCATGCTAGTGTTGACAGTAGGTTTAGATGGAGTTGTCTCGACGGTAAGTTTGGATCTCACAGTCTTGATATCATCTTCTGAACTTACTATCTTGCTAGTGTTGACAGCATCTTTTAAACGCAGGTTACTGTCAAGGTCAAAACTAACTATCTTGAGGATTTTGATAGTATCTTTTGCCTTAAGGCCTTAATGATAGCTTCGTTGCCCTCATCATCTATCTCTTGTTTAATCACTAATTCTTCCTCATCAAATTCAAATTCTGCCTTTTTGAACATGGGATTCTTAACTTTCTTTAGAATGAAAGGTTTGACAGTATGTTTGATGTCTTCCTCTACAGCATATTTCTTTCCAGTTTTCTTCTCATAGTTAAAACCTATATCTACATTTTGATTTTCAGTATTATCATCATGCTATGATTTTAACAAGGAAGAAGAATTCTTATAGGCCTTGATTTTTAGTTCATTCTCAGAAATCTGTTTTATAAGAAATTCATCAATCTGGGAAGTACAAACTACCTTGTTTTTAAAAATCTCATTTTCTTGTTGTAAGGACTCAAAAGCATTCTGTTTAAGTTCTAGTTCATGATTTTTAATCTTCAATAACTCATTAACACTAGACAATTTAACTATCTCCTCATTGTCAGCTAACATGCTTGTATGAATATTGAAAATTTCAAAACTTAAACTTTCAACAGTTTTCTTATACTGAGATGTAGTCATATCAACAGTAGTAAGAAAGGGTACCTGATTTGATGAAGTGGATGAACCCTCTTTAGAGTTAGCCATGAGAGCAAGATTTTCATATTCTTCCTCCTCTTTATCATCAGAATCTTCCCAACACTTTCCTTCAGCTACAAAAGCTCTTCCTTGTTGCTTTTTGAGCAAGGCTTCATACTTTGCTTTGAGTTCCTCATAATCATTGTCATTTCTCCTCACTTGTTTTGTCTTCTTGCATTCTGTTACAAAATGCCCCATTTCACTACAGTTATAACACCTTATCTTGGATCTATCCACCATACCTGTTTTGTATCCACCTTTGCCACTTCCTCCAGGTTTTAAAATATTTGGCTTGTTGAACCTGGAGATTTGTCCTCTAGGTTTTAAAGCTTTGTTCTTCTTGAATCTCAAGTTGGAGAACTTCATTGCCATGTAGGCCATTGTTTTGTTTTCCATGTTATCCAGTTCCTCCAAAGTGTAACACTCATCTTCTTCACCATCCTTGAATTCCAGAGTCACACTTTCATCTTCATCTGTGATTTCTTCAATCTTGATTTGCTGTTGATGTTTAGATTCCTTGAGCTGCATCATCTGTGGATCTTGAGCTACTAGAGCATTTGAAGTGTTGGCCATCTTTCCTCTTTGACCAGCTTGAATGGCTCTCTTTTGTAGTAGCTCTAGCTCATAGGTTTTAAGTATGCCATATAACGTTTCAGGAGAAACTTTTGATAAATTCCTTCCTTCTCTTATGGCAGAAACCTTGTGCTCTAGATGGTCAGGAAGTGTCAACATGAATTTCATGTTTACCTCCTTCTTGTCATAAAACTTTCCATGCAGCTGCAGGTCATTTATCAACCTATTAAACCTCTCAAACATCTCAATCAACCCTTCACTTGGTTTGGCCATGAAGGCTTCATACTGAGACACCAGAATCTGTCTTTGATTTTCCTTTACTTCTTCTGTTCCTTTATAGATTATCTCAATGGTTTCCCATATTTACTTTGCACTGGTGCAGTTGACAATGTTGTTGTACATGACATTGTCAAGTGCCTCAATGATGATAAATTGTAAGCAATCATCTAGAGATACTTTTTCTCTTTCAGTGTCAGTGTACTCTAAAACCTTTTTAGGAACCCAGTAGGCTGGTATTGTTTAACCATCTACTGTGGTTTCAGGTACATATGTTTGAGGTATGAAGGGACCATTTTCCAGGGTAAAGTGGGTTGACTATTTTTATGAACAAAATCATCTTTCTTTTCCAAAGGTTGTAGTGTTCTTTGTCAAAGGTGGGTATTTTTATGCTGCTTACTTTCTGTGCATTCATGTTTAGATCTTTTCAGGTTATGTATATCTAACCTGCTGTCTGATACTAGTTATTAAACAGTATGAGTGTTGCAGAAGGGGGGGTTGAATGCAACTTGATTATTTATCACTTCTCTTGCTAACAACAAACAAGAAGTAATAAAATCAAATAACAAATGCAAACAACAGTAATCAATTAAATGAAGAAACGTGTTTAACTACAAAAATTAATTTTATTAATTTTTATTTTGCTACAACTGACTGAAAGATGTTTCCAACTTCAATAGATACAATAACAAGAGATTGCTAGTGTTTCTATGCTTGAGAAAAGTTAAGCTCAGTTGCATAAGGGAAAGTATTTGTGAGATATGTGTATTTATGTTAAAACACATATCCCACTTACAAGTGTACTTTCCCTTGTTTCTAGGACAATGCTTGAAATAGAAACTTCATTTTTCCTATTCAAATTTGTCTTCATTCCACTTGTGTTGCTCTGAGATGATTTGATATCCTTGACTCCTTGAGCACGCTTTCTCTTTTTTCTTGCCCTTTCTCAAGTTACAGTAGTAGACTTGACAGACTAGGTAGAATTATCAAGATCAATATTTGAATTAACACTACCTAGTCTGCTATTTGAAAAAGACTATCAGCTTCACCAAAAGGTTATTGTCAACCTTTAGTTTCTCTTTGGTGACAGCATCTTTGACTCCGCATACTTTACTATCAAACTTGACAGTCTTCTAAAACATGCTATCGTCCAAATGTACTGTCAACTATCCCCGCTAAACATGTTGTCAACTATCTCCGCCAAAGTTACTGTCAGTAATACTTGCTGTCTTCGAATCTTCATTCTACGCCAAGTTTACTGTCAAGGAAATAGTTGCTGTCAGTAAAACTTGTTTTCTTCGATTCTTTATTCTACGCCAAGTTTACTGTCGATGAATAGTTATTGTTCGTTGTTTCAAAAGGTGTTGTCACTTGAATATGCTTTCGTAGGCTTCAGTTTGCATAATGTTACTATCAATGATTTGATTCATGCTGTGCATGAACAC
The DNA here is from genome assembly GCA_028671895.1 of Oenanthe sinensis. NCBI lineage: Eukaryota > Viridiplantae > Streptophyta > Magnoliopsida > Apiales > Apiaceae > Oenanthe > Oenanthe sinensis. The sequence continues at coordinate 28,186,813 of CM053803.1, read as the reverse complement.
TTTGTGAACTTCTACTTCATAGATCATTTATTACATTTTTACAAGACAGTAACTATTTACACTTACTGTCACCTACTTGACTTTTTGTACATTCTATTACAAGTGACATTTAAACATACTGTCAATATGTATATAACATTATATTTTACTTAGTTAATTTCTAATTAATCTAAGTAAGATATTAGTTGATTACAATGTTAACACCATAATGCCTAACAATCTCCCCCAATTTGTTTTTATGAAAAATAAAGACAAATTCAAAGTAAATTGCAGATGCTCACTCAACTAATAAAAACAGAAGTGTTTGTACGAAAAATTACTATATTTTGTACTACATATAAAAATTTCTACGAATTTTTTCAAATCTGTCATCCAATAAAATTTTGCAAACTGTATTAATTTATCGATCATTTAAGATTTTAAATAATTTTTAAAATCTAAATTTAATACCTACATATTTTTTCTATAAAATTGAATTAAAAAATTTTAAAAAATTGTTTATAATCTCAATTAAATACTTATAAATTCTCCAAAAATATTTAGATTCAAAATAAAAACCTTCTAAATTTAAAATTTTGAAATTTCAAAAATATATGACAAAATCATAATTACATATTTACATACTAGTGAATGCACTTGTCTAACGGCCCCCACATGGTACATTTTTAATTAAATCAATGTATCATATTTTTAAAACTAATGGTTTAATATAGTCCCACTAGTTAGTTTTTCTTAATTATGGTTAGAAAATTATTATATTCATGTATATTATAACATTAATATTTTAAAATTATATTAAAATATTCTAATTTTAATATTATGACGTTAATATTTATATATATCGTAACAATATTGTTACACGAAAAAGTATATCAAAAAAATTATATTCTAATTAAAACTTATCTTTAAATAAAATATATAAATTTTATCTCTTTTAAACACGAGCACATATAATATGTGAAAAATTATATAAAAGTATTTCTACACAAGATTATAAATAAATTAAAATCATAGATATAAAAATAAAAATAAATTCTAATCATATAAATACAATATTAAAGTAAAAATAATAAATATTAAAAACAAATTCATACATTATACGAAATGTAAGAAATTGTGCATATTTGTCTATATATATATGTAAGTAAGTGTGTGTGTGTGTGTTTGTATGTATTATAATTTAATATTAAAATGTCACTCATATTTAGTTAATTATTAAAAAAATATAAATATTCGTCGAGTAAGTAGAATTTAAAAGTAAAATACAAACTAACGTATAAATGTTTAAAGGTTAAAAATTAATAGTTAAGTAATAAAAAAAGTATATACATACATTAATATTGGTTAACAACTTATTTATTATTTTATAGAATTATTTAATAAAAATCAATTATATAAAAAAACATATTAATTTATAAATAATAATGTGATTCATAAAAAAAAAAGATATATATGTATGTATATATATATATTTATATTAATGTAATTAGATATTTAATAATATTTCTAAACATAGTTAAGAGAAACTAACTAGATGAGTTATATTGAACCATTAGTTTTAATTTGAAGGGCTTATTTGAACCGTATTAAACCACATGGTATTAGCCTAAACCACAAGGGTTGTTTCCCTCCTTAACCCTAAAAAAAAAAACAGCAAAGTATGATAGATTACTCCTAATATTTTATAAAAAAAATTTGAAGTTAAAAAATATATGTATTTTTTGACTTATAAATAACTTATATGATTTATTAAATAGGGTCATCAAAAATTTGTTAGGATTTAGCGTGATTGGATAATGTAAATGGTAGGGGTTTATTTTTCCTCGTCCAGTTTAAAATTTAAATTTATTTATTAAAAAGAGATTAATTTTTTAAAAGTTTACTTCACATAAATTTTTTTAAAATTAAAAAAATTCTCATATAAATATACGAGTGTATTATTATAATTATAAAAGTTATATACATTTATAAAATTATCATTCCTATTTTAAATACTAAAAAACAGTTGAATCTCAGATAATTTTATTGAGATTAATTTCAAAACAAAAATTTTATTCTCATTAAAATATCTTATATCTATATTGTATACTGTACTTTTTTGTTGCAAGTCATCAGTATTGTCACTCACTCCAAGTTTCCCAAACCACATTGTTTATATCTATCTTTGTTAATGTAAGAAACAAAACAACCCAAGAACTAAACACTTTGAGTATTGATTCAACCACAACAGATGGGTTTTACTCTCCTCACACTACTCCACTTCTCTCTACTCTTCCTTCACTCCAATGCAAACATCCCCAATTCATTACCATCTCGCTTCAGATCACAATTATCTGAGTCCCCAAATGACATCCCACCCACTACATTTTTTGAAGTAACCAAACCTATTGACTTGCCCCCCAACACAAACCCTTGTTCTCAGCTCATTCTTCAACATGATTTTGGTTATACTTATGGCAAGCCCCCTGTTCTTGCAGATTATAAACCTTCTTTTTCTGGCTGCCCATCTCGAGATTTTTCGAAAATTGTTCTTGAATGGAAAGCTACTTGTAAGGGCAGACAATTTGATAGAATTTTTGGGGTCTGGTTAGGTGGGGTTGAGCTTCTCAGGAGCTGCACTGCAGAGCCAAGAACAAATGGGATTGTTTGGACTGTTGAGAAAGATGTAACCAGGTATTATTCATTGTTTATGACTAATCAAACACTTGCTGTTTATTTAGGTAATGTTGTTGATAATACTTATACTGGGGTTTACCATGTTGAGTTGAGTTTCCATTTTTATCCTGCTGAAAAAGGTTTGTTGAGTCGGGGTAATTTGGGTCATGGTTATGGTTCTAATGCTGATTTGATCCTACCCATTTCAAGGAATTTGCCATTGAATGATGGGTTGTGGTTTGAAGTAGTGAATTCGACTGATGTACAGTCGAAGAAGTTTAATGTACCTAAGAATGCATATAGGGCTGTGTTGGAGGTGTATGTTTCGCCTCATGAAAATGATGAGTTTTGGTATACTAATTTACCGAATGAGTACATTGCTCAGAATAATCTTACTAATATTCCGGGAAACGGGCCTTTTAGGGAAGTTGTAGTTAGTTTGGATGGAAGGGTAGTTGGTGCGGTTTGGCCATTTACGGTTATATATACTGGAGGAGTTAATCCCCTTTTATGGAGACCCATTTCTGCAATTGGATCTTTTGATCTCCCTTCCTATGATATCGAGGTCACTCCTTCGCTAGGAACATTATTAGATGGGAAGACCCATGAGTTTGGTTTTAGTGTTACAAATGCTTTGAATGTGTGGTACATAGACGCAAATTTGCACATCTGGTTGGATGGGAATAGTGAAAAAACAGAAGGAAAGATATTGAGAACGAGTACCTTGCCTCCCCGTGTTTCCTCTGTAATAAATTTTACAGGGCTGAATGGGACATTTTTGACAACTGTTAGTAGGCTGATAGAGTCTACTGGATGGGTGAAATCATCGTATGGAAAGATAACAACTCAGGCAATTCAACAGTTTAATTACAGTAATTTTATGGAAATGGGCAATAATGGGGATTTGCAAATAGTTCATCAGGGGATCGATTTTAATGATAATGTCATTGCCAATTCGGGAGCTTATGTAGATTCCATAACATCATTGAAAAGGTTTCCCCTTTACTTATACTCAAATAGCGCTGACCAAGGAGATGGAGCATATACTTCAGTAGCTACTCTGTCACTGGGTTTCAATGAGAAGAGAATCAAGAAATCTGAACTTGGATCGTCAGTTACCGCTCTCCATAATTTGCAAGAAGGACAATCTTCTATGCTTGTTAAGGGAAACCTAGTAGTCAGCGGTGTTGGAAGTACACAGCAGGCATACAGCTTTACAAGCCATAATTCTTGCTATTTTAGAAATGTCAGCAGCTCAAATTACACCATTATCTACGACAAAGAGAACAATAAGTGTAGTAAAACAACACTGTCTCGTTTGGGTCTTGGCTTACACAAATGGTGGTAAAATCCATCTTGCAGGGTCTTTTTATCATCTCATCCAATTGACAGGAAGGGGCTGTCTTAACAGTCCTTGACCTTGATGTGGATTTTTTTCAGTACTGCTCTATGATTTTTGTATTTTGGTCAACTTTAATAAGAGCACAATTGTACCATAGTTTTCTCGTGATGATTAACATCGTTTTTTGTGATAATGATCTATAAATTACAGTTATTAGCGTCAAACTAGCACATTAAGGGGAGGAGATTCAATACTGTGTCACCCATTACATGTTTCCATTGTATCTCTTTGCTTCGATAAATTTTCTGCTGCAACTATCTTTCGAGAAAATGGCCTGTTTCTATGTGTTTCTCAGGCTAATATCTTCTGCAATAATATGAATAAATATTGATAATTACATAACTCTTGACCGAGGCTTTTAAATTTTCTTCTGTTTCACCTATTACTGCATTTACATTATTACATTTTTTTTTAAACCTCATATAGTGCTGCTTTTTCGGAAATCTGTTTCACTATGTAGCATGACAAATTGGTAATGAAAGTTTGCTGCTAGCTGAATATTAAAGGTCACCAACTCACCGTGCACATTCTAGTGACTCTACTCTCTATAGTATGTTATGATGCAAAAGCAATTGCACAAGTAAACTTTAAGAATTTTATCGGCTGTCATCAAAGTATCAAACGCACAAAGGAATATGGGCCGATTAAACAATCTGAAAATGAGGTACATAAACACAAATTTAGCCTCTTAGGTAACGATAATTTTAATAAAAATCACAAGATATTTCATTCAAAGTTTTGTAAACTTATTTCAGGACAATTTTTTTACGGTAGAAACAATCTTCTATCGAACTAAAAATCATAAATTTCATGCTATCTTCTACCAAATAAACACGTTAAATGACCAGCAGATCATATAGAAATGCACCCAACAAAAATCGTCTGGTCCCGATGGCATGCCAGCATTGTACGTTCTGTCGAAAATATTGGCATATTGTAGGAGAAGAGGTGATTTTAGAAAGCCTTAAAATTCTTAACTATGGATGTCTGATAGATGCTGGGAATGAAACTTTGGTTACATTGATTCTTAAAATTGCTTCTCGACACAAGGTTAGAGAGTTTCACCCTATCAGTCTTTGCAATGTCGTTACGAGATATTAAATATGAGTAAAGCATATGATAGAGTGGATGGGACTCTCCTGAGTCAGTGATAACAAAGATGGGCTTTATGCGATGTGTATGGTCAGTATCCTATGCTTTTGCTGCAAATGTTGTGGTTTCTGGACATGTTACTCATTCTTGGGGTACCCGACAAGGTGATCTGCTATCGGCTTCTCTGTTTTTTCTGTGTGCCTAAGGTTGATCATCTTTCTTATTATGTGATGGAGTGCAAACAGGGTGTTTGAGAGGTATTAAAGTGAGCGGAAAATGGAATAGTCCAATGATATCTCATTTGTTATTTGCGGATGATAGCTTGATTTTTGAGAATACTGATAGCATATTCTTACATTATATGAACTGGAATCAGCCATGCAAACAATCAATTGTAATACATTAGCTTCTATCTTTTAGCCCAAGCACAGCTTCGGAGATGATCACAAGTATATTTGAGTCTTCCTACCTTTTCAATGCGTAATAATAAGTTGTCCCGCAAATCCTTGGTTTTTACTTTTGAGAAAAGTTTTTAGTGCGACATCTTTTTTCATTAATGAAGCTATGAACTACAATTTTTTCTAAATGCTGATATTAATTTTTTTTAAAAATTAACTAAACAACTTTTTCATAAATCTTTAACTTGTTTTTTAATTTATTATAAAAACACGTTGTTCAAACACCTCTAAAGATAGGGTAACGTTGTTGACTAGCGGTAATTTTGTTGACTAGCAATGGGTTGCTTCAGTGGTCCTATTTAAAATTCGGATAAGCTCGCAGACAACCACGTACATCAAGTCGGCAATCTCTCACCAACATCATTAAGTTAACATATACGAGAAATATCATCCATTGCCGACGGCTTGAATTCAAGCTACTATTTCATCCGATTTATATTTAAATAGGGCAGTGTTTAAAAAAGCAGAATAATGATCAAAATGTCTGAAATTTAAAATATGAGAGCCCAAAATTTGTTTCAAATATTGAGTTGTCATATGTGTAATTGATAACTTTTTTATAATAATATGAGACCTCGCGTGCATACACATGCCCCAATAAATTAAAATAAATCATATGTCATGTCACGTTATTTGGCAAAACAAAATTTGAGATAATTTTGAGGTATTTAGCATTACTCATTTTGATAAGAGTATTGTTATACAAAAACAATCATAATTTTTTTTCTAAATAATGTGGTATAATATATATTTCTTCCGTCCCTATTTAGATGGACATTTTAGAAAAATTACACATATTAAAAAAAAGTTAGTTATAATATTTTTTTCATATGTATACCCCTAATTAATGTCTTGAAAAATGAAAATTTAACTAAATTTTGAATAAGTCAAATTTTGAAAATAATAATATAGGGATAGTTTTGGAAAATTACCATTATTTTTGCTTTGAAACTAGAAATGAACATGTATTTAGAGACAAAATTTGTTTTGAAAGTGGATAAGTAAAAGGGGATGAAGGGAATATTGTTTTTAGTTCGTGGACGCATATATGTGCATGCGGGTCTTATATTATTATTAAGAAAGTTATCGTGACAATTTTGGACATTTGTTGGGACATTTTTTTAAAATACCTAGCATTTCTCCTTTGATAATCAATATTTTAATATTAATCACTTATTCTATACTCCCTACGTTTTTAATTAGTTATTCATTTTGTGTTTTGTATAAGTAAAATTAATTAATATTTGATTATAATTTAAAAATAATATATAATTGGAAAAAAAAATTATATTATTAAAAGGTATATAAAATTTACTTTAAATTCTATTTTTTAGTTTTTTAAAATTATAAAAAAATAATTTTTAATTTTCAATTAGAAATTAGTTAATTAAACCATCAACAGACAAAATAGATAATTAATTAAGGCCGAAAGGAGTAACATAAATATCCAATGACGGAGCCAGAAAATATTAAATGTTGGGTTAAGATATAAAAGAATAATCATTTATATTAATTGTTTTTCGAAACCAACATCTTATACTTCCTCATTTTTGTGTATGTAATTTAAAGTATTTTGATCGTATAGTTAAAATAATTATTTTAAAAAAATTATTTGTATGAATTTTAGTATAAATTATATATTTATATTCAGATTTTTTTTAAAAAAATAATTATTTTAACTATTCGATCAGAGTATTTTAAAATATGTGCAGAAAAGTCAAACGTTAAATATAAAAAAATATAGGATGTAATTATCATCATTAAGGGGCTAACATATAAAAGAATAACTATTTTTATTAATTTTTTGTGGAAAGCAACATGTTATAATTATCATCAGCCTTTCCAAAAAAAAAATTTATTTTGCTTGCAGCCAAGTTCACAGCCTTTTGAACAATGCTAAACGTAGCTTGTAATCCTGTGAAATTCACAGTGTGAATGATTGAATAGATAAGACAAACTTCACATGGACCAGATCCAGATTTATGAATGTGTCTACTAGTCTACAGGCTGCTACCAGTTAGTTGCTACGGCGTACCCTATATATTTGTGTACGTTACTGAGAGTCCGTGTGGCTTAAATAATTTATAAGGCGAAAAAATGTACTCTCTCCCTCCCATCGAGAAGTATACACTTCTTATGGGCACGGAGACCAAGACATTCATTATAAAATGAGTAAGGTTAGATGAAAAGTGAGTAAAGTGGTGGGACCTATTAATATTTAATAATAAATTTGAGATAGTGGAGGAAAGTAGTGGGTGTAATAGTATTTTTATATTATGAATTTGAGATAGTGGAGGAAAGTTAGTGGGTGTAATAGTATTTTTTATTATTAAAACTTTACTATTTTTGGAATGTATACAAATGAGAGGGACATCCAAAAAAGAAAAGTGTATAGAATTGAATGGGACAGAGGGAGTATGTATTTTTAATTTATAACAACGAGTCTGATGATTGTTTTAAAATAGATGGAAATATTGTTATAATTTAGTATTAAAAAGTAATATTTTGTGTTAAAATAGCATGATGTCTCCAATGCAGTATTCTAAATCTTGTTCCAAATTGATAAAATTGAATATAAAATTGATAAAAGTGGTATTGAATATATTATTTAGAAAATTGATATTCATCCTTTATTCATTTATCTTTTTTTTTTCCACTTTTTGATGAGTTGTCAATTATAGATCTATATATTTTTTTATTCTATATATAGAACAAATTAAAACATTGTGTTACTTTAGCATAATATTTAACATATAATTAAAGTAAAGAAATTTAATTTTTATTCTATAATATAAATATTGAAAAAAATATAGTACACCATTGCACGTGACCGAAGCCCCTAGTTTACGAGGGGAGCCAAAAAGTACCTCTGAGTTCTCTAACTATATCCAAAAAACAAGACTATTCTGTACAGCCGATCGAGTCGGTCGTATTGCCGTGTTAAGAATGGTTACAGCTAGATACTATTTAATAGAGGTATAAGTATAAACCTAATTGTTCAAAAAAATACTTATTTTGAAAATCATTAATTATTTTGACTAACCGATACTCCGTAAGTCCGTATGATTAATTGTTTGTATAAAAGAGTTTAATAATTAATTGTGAGCTTATAATTATTTAAAAAAATTGTCAAACTTCAATTATTATCTAATATTCTAATTTTTTCTCAAATCTCTAACTTATCGAAAATATTTATTTTGTTTACCGCTAATTTCACGGCCTCTCGAACAATGCTAAACTAGTTTGTAATCCTGTGAAAGATTGAATAGATAAGACACACTTTACCCGGATCAAATCTACTGTTCGTTTAACTTAACTTATATGTAATTTATAAGTTAAAAATTGAATATATTTTTCTCCTCGTAAGCCACTTGTAAGAAATGCCTCCTAGATTTATGAATGTGTGATGTGTCTACTAAACAGTACCCACGTACCCTACATAATTCTCTCTGAGTTCTCCACTATTCTACACAGCCGATCGAGTCAGTCGTATTGTCAAATTAGTCTTCGTACTCTTTTATTTGACCACTTTGTTTTTCGTTCGGTTAAAATTACTCATCTTTAATTGTAATTTAAATATAATATATAATTAAAAAATTAAAATTTTATATTGCTAAAAGTATATATAATTTACTTTAAAATATATTTTTTAATTTTTTAAAATTATAAAAGACTAATTTTTAATTGTTAATAAAAAATTAGTCAATTTAATCAGAAAAAAATCAAAATCGACATCTATTTAGAGACGGAGAGAGTATTTATTAGAGGTATACCCTCTTTACATTGTCGGAATTAGGATTCGAAAAGACCCAACACCGAAATTTATAATAATAATAATCTTTTTTACTCGTAATACAAGATCGGTCAGGATTTAAATTAAAAATTTTACTCATTTTTAAGAACAGAATATTATTCGAAATAAAAATACATTATTGATGTTTCCAGCTCGGAATTAAAGTAATGATGTGTTTCCAGCTCGGAATTAAAGTTTAGATCCTCTTAGTCGAGGGTATTGTTTTGTTTAATTATATTATCCTTGATCTACAAAATAAAGAATGTGTTGGATTGTCTTTGTTGCAATAAACGAATATGCTGCACAGCAAGGCTTATATCCAAATTAATCAATGGGTAGGGAATATGCTGCACAGCAAGGCTTATATCCAAATTAATCAATGGGGTACAGCTATTAGTTTTGGTAAATTTTGTGCTATAAATAAAGTCCATCATGCTCTGCATCAACACCTTATCCAAAACATGGCTTCATTTTCTCCTCTCACCCTACCAATCTTCTTTTTCTTAATCCAAACACTGTGCTTTAATTTTTCTCAAGCAGTTGTTCCTGCTAATGAAACGTTCAAGTACGTAAATGAAAGAGAATTAGGACAGTACATTAGTGAGTATTTCGGTGATTATCGACCTCTCGACCCCTTCACCTCGCCATTTCAGCTCTGTTTTTATAACCAAACCCCTACTGCCTTCACACTAGCCTTACGCATGGGGTTGAGGCGTACCGAGTCACTGATGCGTTGGGTTTGGGAAGCCAACCGGGGGAATCCGGTTGACGAGAATGCAACACTCACATTCGGGACAGACGGGAACCTTGTACTCGCTCGTGCGAATGGTCAAGTAGCATGGCAAACTAATACAGCCAATAAAGGAGTAGTTGGCCTTAAAATACTTCCTAATGGTAACATGGTGCTTTATGATTCTAAAGGAAAGTTTTTATGGCAAAGTTTTGATACTCCTACGGACACTCTCTTAGTTGGCCAGTCACTAAAAGTTGGAGCAACAACAAAACTTGCAAGTCGGGCTTCTCCGGATGAGAATGTAGATGGCCCTTACAGTCTCGTGATGGAGCCTAAAGGGTTGCATTTGTACTATAAACCTTCCAACTCTCCCAAGCCAATCCGGTACAAGTCGTTCTCCCTATTTACCAAACTCAACAAGGGAGAGAGCTTACAAAACGTTACATTTGAATTTGAAAATGAGTACGATCAAGGTTTCGCTTTCTTATTGAGCTTAAAATATGGTATTTTCAATTCATCAGGCGGCGCCTCGATACTCAACAGAATCAAGTACAATACAACATTGTCATTTCTTCGATTAGAAATAGATGGAAACGTTAAGATTTATACTTATAATGACAAGGTAGACTATGGTGCTTGGGAGGTGACTTTCACATTGTTTTTAAAAGCTCCTCCACCTTTGTATCAAGTAAGCCTAGCTGCAACTGAGTCTGAATCATCTGAGTGTCAGTTACCAAAGAAATGTGGCAACTATGGGCTTTGTGAAGAAAGCCAATGCGTGGGCTGCCCGTCGTCTAGTGGACCGGTTCTTGCATGGAGCAAGAATTGTGAGCAACCAAAGTTAACATCTTGTGCACAAAAAGATTTTCACTACAATAAACTTGCAGGGGTTGATCACTACATGATCAAGTACACAAGTGGAGATGGGCCGGTGAAAGATAATGAATGTGGGGTGAAGTGTACTAGAGACTGCAAGTGTTTGGGCTACTTCTATAACCAGGACACATCAAGATGTTGGATAGCTTATGATCTTAGTACTCTCACTAGGGTGGTAAATGCCACACACTTGGCCTACATAAAGGTGCCCAATTAGTAGTTGCTTGCATTAAAGCTTATTTCAATCAAGTTTTTCTGTTAGGTATCCTATAAGTAATGTATGTGGCAAAGCTTTTGCAAGAAGTTATATTGTAACAAGATAGTCACTGAAATAAATAAATGTATGGGTTCAAGATTTCATGTTTATCTATCTGTCTTTTACCGCATCTATCTATATCTATGACTTCTATCTATTAGTCTATATAGCTCACTACATGGTAAAATTAACCAATAAAATAACTCAAATTACCAATAAGCTTCTGTTTTTTTTTAAAAAATCCTTACTTATTAGTTACATATATAATTCAAAATCGTAATCACTGAGGTACACAATCTTTTAATTTTACTGTAAAAAACATTTTACATAAATCAACAGCTCTCATCTGATTCTATTATAAATTTTCATCTTATTTATTTATAATATAATAATGATTTATATAATTAACATAATCACAAATAATTGATCAACCAAAAATTTATAACATTCGGTGAATAATTTGCATGCAATATACACATATTAGTAAATTGCAATGTTTTGGAAGAGTAAATAGAATTTTAGGATCATGGTGTGTGAAATAGTCTCCGGACGCGTATAGCGAGAAACATGTAATAAGTTAAAGAAAAAATTAACTTGCAAAGCAACAACAAAAAAAACATGCATACATATATAATACATCTGGACACACACTCTGTGTATGTATTATAACTCCATTTTCCTCCTGTCATCTATCATCTAAATTGAGGTTTGCAATCTCACTCCTTACGGTCATGTACAAGTGTGTATATATAATATATGTCTGCATGCATGCATGTAGACGACTATTAATTTTTCATGTGTGTGAATATATGTCTTTAGATTAATTAATGACAAAAAGCGATTAATTAATAAATGATTTAACGTATGTATTGTGGTTCTAATATGATCGTCATGTTTATTATTTGTCTGATTATGTTTTGATTATTCTCCACATATTTGCAAGATGGTTCATAGATAAAATTTATTTTAAATCTGAGATTTTGTTGTTAATTACTAGCCTATTATCCGTGGTAAGGAGTAACAATAGGATGGAATCAGAATTCGAGACGGGACTAGGTGGTGTTATTTTAGCTGACGGTATTGATTTTTCTTGGAACCATTGGGAGAAAAACAGAGAATGAACTTGTCGGTGGAAAGATCCATGTGTGCCTTGTGGTTTAGGTTTATGTTGCTTCACTTGTTCACTGCAATAGGCATTTTAGAAATAAAATTTGTAGGATTGATTGTCTCTAATATTAGATGTTTCGGTCTCAATATCTATGCATCTCAAAAGGATACTATTTCTGTTTCGTGATCAGTAATTTCCGGATAGTGTTAGTTCATTTATCGGTGGTTAAATCCATTACGCAGAATGGATCAGAAAGGAGGGCACACACAGCCCCAGGTGGCAAACATAGTTGGGGCAGCTCAGCTCCCATTTGGTATAAATCAGTATGACTCTAATCAAATGGGAGGGACTCCTGGTAGAGGATCGGTTGTAACGTCTGTGGGGTCTGTAGGGTCCGTGCAGTCTAGTGGTCCTGCTCCTAGTGGAGCACAGCTTGCACAACAGCAGCTAGCTTACCAGCATATCCATCAACAGCAGCAACAGCAACTGCATCAGCAACTCCAGGCCTTTTGGGCAAATCAGTACCAAGAAATCGAAAAAGTTAGGGATTTTAAGAACCATAGTCTTCCCCTGGCAAGGATCAAGAAGATCATGAAGGCTGATGAAGATGTAAGAATGATATCAGCGGAGGCACCCATTGTATTTGCCAGAGCATGCGAAATGTTTATTTTGGAGCTGACCTTGCGGTCGTGGAATCACACTGAGGAGAACAAGAGGAGGACACTTCAAAAGAATGACATTGCTGCGGCTATTACTAGGACTGAAATTTTTGACTTCTTGGTTGACATTGTCCCGAGGGAAGATATAAAAGATGAAGCATTAACATCAGTCCCGAGAGGTCCAGTGCCAGTTGGAGGGCCTTCAGATTCATTCCCGTACTACTATATGTCCCAGCAGCAGTCCCCACAGCCGGGAACTTCTGGAATGATCATGAGCAAACCAGTTATGGATCCTGCTCTGTTCTCGCAACCACCTCACCCCTTCATGGCTCCTCAAATGTGGCCACAGGCACCACAGCAAGCGCCACACCAAGCACACCAGCAGCCACAATCACCTTCAGATTCTTAGTGTTTGAAGCTTGGTATTACTAGAAAGTACGTGTTTTTTTGTATGAAATCATTTGTCTGATTTACTAACTAAATTAAAGATTTGCAGCAGATATTTACCAATAGGAAGCTACTAGTCTTATTCTTCAAAGTTTCTGCATTGCCTCTTTTATTCGAACTAATTGCTATAAATCTACGTTTGGGGATCTATGAAACTTTTTGTGTGTGTTTTCTCTAAATTTCCATGTCCGATTTTGTGCTGTTCCTTTCATGCTTATGTGAACTTTATACCTCTTTTGCAAATGTACAGATTAGAAAGTTATTTGCTTACTGCAAACTAAACCAGGAAGCATCAAGATGAAGCATTTTCAGTACGGTACGAAGCTTTAATTGCTACTTGCCTTGCAGCCCTATTCTGATCTCCAAAAAGTTCTTTGAGATTAAAGAGCATATCTGAAGCAGTGGTCATAGCATGATGCTGATGCTGCAAAATACCTGACATTGCTGGCAGAATGTAACATCGCGACATCTCATCAGCCTTAGTCCACTTCTTATAATACTCATTCTCAACTTCAGAAGCATTTTCAGCAGGCTCATCTGGCTTGGGTTCATTAATGCAAAATTTGTACTCCTCAGCAGTCAACACAATGTCCAAATTACGTTTCCATTCGATATAGTTAGGTCTAGTAAGTTTGTTATCCTTAAGTATGGTAAAAAGTGGATTAAAGCCCATTATATCCTGAGAATCATACATATAACACATAATTAGAGGATGTTTAAAAAAATTGGTTCCTCTAACAATTATTTAAAATTAAAACACCAACACTTAAACACCCTAGGTTTCTGGTATGCCACGTTGGGTGACTTATATACCACCTAAATTTATTTAAATGTTACTTCGGTCATACTACTAATTAATTAGCCACGTTAGGGTGGTCTATATTATTTTTCATAGATAAGTGTATACCATTATTAAATCTTAAATTAAAAATAATACCAGATACGCCTTTTGACTATGATAAATTCTTGCTCCTAACAATAAGATACTACTAAAATTATAAATCTAAAGAGTATTCAGACTAACTGACCAGGTCGGTGGAAGCATTGCCAAGAGGCTAACCACTTTTCTAGACACCAATCTAAATGGCCAGGTAAGCTGCACACTTTCCTAGACACCAATGCAAGAATACTCAAAGATGTGTTATTTTAGATTCTCTTCTTAGTTGCGCATGAAATCTATCAAAAAAGAGGGTATCTTTTTATTATTTGAATTCTATGAAACTTAGTACGCCACGTTGGGTGACATATGTACCTTCTAATATTCATAATTAATTTTAAAAGTTTGTTGTAATAATTTCCATAACACTCTAGACACCATAAATTACATGCCACGATGGGTGGCGTATACATAATTTATATTCGTCTTAGTGTTAAATTACATACAAACAATAATGGAGATAATGAGATTTAATACTAAATTAATTCCCTCTCCCACTTAGTATTTTACTCTGAGGATTTTATCTAGATGCATCGCCCTATGTCATTTTTTCGCAGTCCACATGTATCATAATAACAATACATATAACACATAACATATCAGCATACTCATCATGATTAAAACATAATAAAACAGCCTTATGTCCATGTCGTTCTAGCATGCAAAGGTTTAATATCACATGGCATAACAACAAAAACATGGAACACGTAGTAGCAATAATCAAGATAAGTAAAAATTATGTAAAACATAATAAAAATACATCTACTATTATGGCCCCGAAAATAATCTTCAAATTCATCCCATGAATTTTTTTAAAAATCTTCAGGCGCCTGTTTGACTGCCTAAACAAGCCCAGAATGGCTTGAAAAATTGGGAGATGTATACATGTCAGCCTGTAGGTCTCGTTCTGCCGTTTCCGAAAAGGTATTATTCGTCCCAATCAGATATCGTATGCAAAATTTGTAGCCAGAACAGCGAAGCAGCCACGAAAACATGTAACAGTGGAAGAACTTTGTTTCTCGCATCTTCGTTGGTCATACAATTACATACGACAAATACAACAGAAAAATCTATTCTATTACATCAGATCATAACCTAAATTGAATACAATTCGAATTACAAGATTACAATCAGAATAGAAATCAAAAAATAAAACTAATCATGATCAACCCTCATGATTTAATTACAACCACGATAAACCACGTGGGATCCAAATACATAATTACAACCATGCCCATAATAGTGGATAACAACCCGCATCAAAAAAATAATACAAATCCACCACTATATACATACATAATTACGACATGGACATCATATCATATAACGCAGAACCCTAGAACCTGGCTCTAGATGCCAATTGTTGGGACAATCGAATCATGACGCTGCGTTTTATGATATGAAAACAAACGAGTTTGAATAGAAAATTAACCTTAATCGCTACGGCGCAAGCGATTCAAATCCACGTCTTTTATTGTATTCCTATATTCACCTTGAGCGAAGTGTGACCTTCGATCCTCCCAAGGTTGCCTCTCTTCTAGCTTTGAGATCTTGGAACCCTAATTCTTGGTTGCCTCCATGAACGGCTGTTCACAAAACCCTATTTTTCAACCCCTTAGCTAGAAGAGAATAAGATGAATATATAAGCTACAGTAATGATCTTGGATAATTAGATCGGGCCTTCCAATGTCATTCTGGGTCAAGCCCAATGTCATTAAATATTAATTCAATCCACTAAAAAATTAATATTTGCACAATCTCCTAATGTCTTAATTTAATTATTTAATTCGGCTCCAATATTATTTGCTTATTAAATTCTCCATGTTTAAGATATCGAATGTCCATTAATTAAATTAATTTCTGACAATTAATTTAATCAATATCTTTTATCCTTGATCATCCACTCAACCTCATAATTATGCAAGAACAAATCTGTCTGCAGGACTAAAGCATAATTATATTTATGAGTTTTCAAGAGGGCATCATCACCCGAATATTTTCGGACACGGTTTCCTTTTATAGTCAATATCCCACTATGTATGCAATGTCATTGTCCAAAACATAATATTGTGATTAATAATAAATCACATCACAAATGAATCAAAATATGTGCATTGCATACAAGTGTCAATCACTGTATCCGGATTAAGAACCTAAGTAATAATAATATTATAAAATTTTAGTTCTTCTTTATTATCAGAATAGAAGAACAATTCTAATATTCTAATCCCGTTCAATATACACAAAACATACAAGTATTATTCAATAATCAAGATAAATTATTTCCAAATAATATTTCACTCATTCTAGTGGTTTGTTTAACTCCACTTAAACTATGAACATTTATTATACTATATATGGACACTAATAATCTAATCTTCTGTTATCTCATTTGATACTAGATTATCCACAATATATAATATACAAACAATGTTAAAATATGCATTCAAGATTCTCAATAGAAAAGGACAATGTCATATATATACTTCAAACGAATAGTTCAGTATACTCCCTAACAGTCTTGGTGTGCTAGCTCTGACACTGTATGTTGTACTTCCCTCACTCACTCACCATGCTGATGGGGCAATTACAGTGATCAGAGATCATTGGAAAGGCTTAGTCGCTTATGTTTATGTATTAATGACTATAGATGCTGTAGGTCATGATACTATTGCAGTCAGTCCTGTGTCACATGTACTATTTAAAATTAATATATAGCTTTGAAACTATGATCAAAGTAAGTACAGATGCTTAAGAATTTTCACCTCAACTAATAATAACATTAATACTTAAAAATACTCATTTAGTGAGAATCATTACTCTTTTTTTCATGCACTCCATAAGGTCCGTCAAAATATACAGATTGATTGAATCTTCAACATTTGTTGTATCTATATACTCATGCTTTTTTTGAAATCTCCATTGCTTTGGCAGTGAACACAGTATTCACGTCAAATCTTTTATATTGAGCCACTCTAATTATTGAAACCTGATCTTTGCGCTGCACATATCTTTTATCGTTTAGTAACATGAATTCCTTTTAGTAAACCACTTATCTATCTGTCGTTGTATGCATAATATGCCAATCGCCAACATTTACTGCAAGGCATGATCCCGATTTAGCAGCTAAAGCAGCTGCTGCACCCGTCCTTGCATCCATATTGGGCGCAGATTCTGCTTTGCAACTGTTCATGACAGATGAAAAGTAAAAATCCCCCTCTAGGAAGAAGCAGCCATACTGAACTTGTGCAGTCAACTGGTCTTCAAAAGCGTGAACAACCATACAGCAGGCCTGGTAGCCACGGAAGCATTGTATTCCATTACTATGAAGATAATGTAATGCAAGATCTGAAGGGCCTGAAAATGGTGAAGTATTTGGTCAGCATCAAAATTCTACAGGTTTTCGAACGCAGGATGGCAGTTGGATTGCTCGGCTAGCAGCATTGCTTATCGGCGAGCACTCAACACAATCTTATGCACAATACCAGTGCTTCCCTGGGTATCAAGGTATTTGATAACAGTTGCCCAGTCCTGAATCCAAGTGCATTTATGACCAACAAGAAACCTGATAACAGCGTCTAAGTCATCCATGAGCAATAAAGAACCTGATAACAGCATGACAATCTCAAATGTTACTCCCTCTGTTCCTTAAAACGTTTCCTGTTTTGACTGAACACGTTTGCCAACGCACACTTTTGATTGTTAATATCTTTAATTTCGTATTAGTATTAAATATAAAAACTTCACTGTATTAAAGTATTCATAAATACGAATCAAACAAGATCACTCATGACTATATTTTGTCTTACAAAATTATGCGTAAATTAGTAGTCAATCAATTATAATGAATAGTGTCAAAAGTCAAACTGAGCAAAGTTTTTAGGAACGGAAGGAGTAACTTATCAGTGGATAACAAAGTATCTAACAGCAGCTTCCACAAGGCTGGTGCTGAGAACAGAGAGGGGTGCGAGACTAGTTTCTGATCGCTACACAGTTCGATAACAAATCAACCAACGTTTCCTTTTGATTTACAATAGTGGAGATCTATTTCTCTCTTTATCTCTTTAAGCTGTCACGTTGTAGTCATTACAGTCATGCCGGTTTTGAGTTCATGTTTTTGTTAAACTTCGTCATTTTGTTCAAGTAAACAAGATTCGTTGAGGGTCTACTCTAAGACAGACAGTTAAGGTTTAAATAATGCGAGTTTTTCTCATAGTTTCCAGTCAATTTTAGGTAGAACGAATTAATTTATCTTGGTTCTCATTATTTGCAGCTGCTGCATAATATATACACGAGCCCACGAAGGTTACGTTACTTTTACTTCGCATGTAGTGGTTGTTCTTTAGCTATCACCTCAGTCGAGTGTTTTAGTATCCTTTAGTCTCAGTGCTTTGGTGACATCCTGTTGATCTTGCTACATCGTCAATGATGGCCCATAGCAAAGTCACCGGGGTTTTGCTTCTGTCCAACTTAATGAGATCAAACCTGGAGTATTATTCTTTAATTGCTTCGTATTTATCAGGTTAGCATTAATTTTCTTATTGTTCTGCACACAATTGTATTCATCTCTAACCACAAAACTGAACCTTAAGCTTATCAAAGAGGTGAATGCTTTCAGTGAAGAAAAAAAATTCACTAAACAGCACTCTACCATCTAACCTATTGCATTCTAAGAAAGAAAGACACTTGACAAATTACCTTCTCTCATCTTGCCGACTTTCAAGTCTAAATAAAAAACTTGAAGATAAATACAAATCAAGACGAAAATCAGTAGCTTTTTACACTGTAGTTTGGATTTAGTTTGTTACAGAGTGATGGTTTAACATGGGTGACACAGGAAGGCAGGAACCTATTCTTTAGTAATTTCCTATGATTTAAAGATTCTATGTGTGTGGTGGCCAGCATCAAAATTTTGGACATATCAAACAATGGGTAAAAAAAAGATACTGAAACATGGAGAATAATAGGCAATACTATTACGAGTATTAGACAGGCATTCAGAAGCATCCATCAGAAGGATGATGGCACAGGGAAATGTGCAGACGACCTCTCCAGCGGTTGATTAAAATGAAATGGAAAGAGAGCTATTCATCGGAATCTAGAGTTGGTGTACTAGTGCAGCTCTCTGTTTTATGAAGTTCCAGCAACCTCTTCTCTGGATTACAAAGCCCTGCAAGACAAATAGCCCATTAATAATATGTTGCAAATCTAAATTAGAAATACGATTTGCTTATATCAATTACTTTGTTTGCACCATTGCAGAGATATTTCAGGGATTACTTTTATACTGAATTGCATGCTGTTTTTCACTGGTTTCTGTCCTTGATAAAACTCTCCACATTCTTACAACTCAGAGTTTGGTATAGATGCCAAACCCAGATTTAGATTGTACCTCATTAGAACCCAAATCACTTAAATTTTGGATCTGGTTCGGGTTTTGACTTGATTTACAAAAAAAAAAAAAAGAAAACCCAAATTGGATGTCTTCAGGTTCAAACCAAATCCAAATTTCGGGTTTGGTTCAGTCCAATCAGATTGGAATTAATCAGACATTCATCGGTTCAGATAAAAGTGTCATCCTAAGCCTGATCTGAGATAAATTAGACGAGATATTGGCTGGTCTAGTGCCTAACTACGGTCCTATAGAATGTCATAAACAAGTACAGGTTTGGTTCGGTCCTAACGGATCACATCGGAACGAATCAGGCATTTATCGATTCGGATAAAACTTCCATCCCGGGTCTGATATGAGAAGAAATTAGACAAGACACATTGGGAGGCCTAATTATGGTAGTTAACAATCGGATGTTATAAACAAGTACTGGTCTTGCCGAAGACAAACAAAATGTGGAAGCAATCAATGGCATAAAAGCAACAGTAATTTCAGTTCTCGTAGGCATGACATTCTTAGAGATGTGAAAGAATCATAAGATAGTGATCACTCCTGTCAATTAATATGTATAAACTTCATATTGATATCTAGTTTCATCTCCTTGCTGAATGATGAATATAATCATCATGTCATGGAACCACCTAAAGGTTGTCATGAAACTCTATCCCACTGTCAACATCTGTAGCTAATGTCAAAATAATTTAATACCCAGTCATAGAGTTTCTAACCTGAACATTTTGGAATATCCCATACAGCAATAGATGTGGATGTACATTCTGGTTGACAAAGTTGTCTGTTGTCTTCATGATTGACATTCATTGCAAGCATCCATGCACCAATTGTAACATCCTCATTGCTAAACATCCGGAAGCTGTCAAGTAGATTTAAATTCCATTTCATAAGACTTGTGTATTCTAGAACATATCAACTGTATGGACGTTACCAAATCTCCAAATCAATTTCTTATATATGAAATTTACTAGTATTGCCAGAATGTGGTCATAGGACTTGCACTTAAGAGATGACGATATTGGGATATCAACTGTAAGCAAGTTGACAGTGCATTCATGTGACCCCAACGTTACCAAATCTCCAAAACAATTTCTTATTGAAAACAGAACACAACATGCCAGTACGCGAATTGATAACTTTCCATATGCAGAACTCTGCAGGGGTAGGAACACGCAACTACCAAAAAGTAGAGACCACGTTCTTAAATACCTACTGGAGCTGCAGGAATCATCACCCAGCAGAGTGTGTGCGTGTGCGTATGTCTTTTGTCTACCCCATAACCCAAACAGACACATCCTTAATAAATAATAAACAAACAGTAGCCTACAAGCCAGTAAAATAAATCCCACAACCATATTCAGCCAGCAAAACAAATGAAACATAACATCAGAAAATAATGTGTATCCAGAGAGACAGAGACATCCCCCCCCCCCCCCAACAAAGAAAAAAAGAAAATAAGAAATGGAAGTTTGGACATTGGGGATCAAGATCAATGTACTTGCCTGTCATTTCTCAAAGCAACCAAGCTTGCAACAACATCAGCAGACAGAGCATATATTGGACCATAAGCATGCATAAAGTACTCCTTCCCAAGCAAATTTGACAGTGGCTCGTACCTGTATGGGAGGAATGGATCCACTTACCTCTTGATTATCATCATATTAATATATTCTGTTATAATTTCAACCTTTTTTAAAAGAAAAACAGGAAAAGACGCAGGCCAGTTTAAAAGATAAATTCTTGCTAGGCACTTAACATTTTGGTCCTAGGATTCTCAGCAAACAACTTTTATATTCAAAGTGCGTACGTATATCCTAGTGTAAGAATCTTGACGATAGCTAAACTTGGTCTAGACATCTAAGAAGATCTGATATAAATTCTATCATCCAGATTATATATTCCCTTAGTTGCCTATCCCACATATAATTCCCCAAACATAATTTCATGCTATAGCAAGAAGTTAGAAGCTCCTGTCCCCAGTCTGGTCTAATACCGAGTCTTGAAATGGTAGAAACAATTTCCTACGAGATTTTGGTACGAAAGGTTGACACTTTATTTTAGGCCAGAAACATGTAAGATTTTTAAAATCTTGTCGAGTCCGACAGTTGGACACATCCATGTTAGACGCTTCAAGCCAAGTCCAGTTAACATTGCTTTTACTCATGGAAATTATGTATATCTTCTTACACTGTTTGTTTACGGAAAAGGTCCACCAAGCACGAATAATTTCCAATTTGCCACCAAAAAGTACAAGCTAAACTGTTTGCTTATGTTCTTTTGATTGTTCATAAAGCATAATCATTAAATGCCCTGCTCCTGAATTTAAATTTTAACATAGGAAGGAGAGCACATGGAAAAGAAAGTCAAGTGGATAACTTATAATTTGGGTTCATGCTCCGAGTTCTTGTTGGAACGGTATTAAGAGGTAAAATTAATTCCTCTTTCATTTAAAAACTTTTTACTCCATATACGGGTGAAAGGCAGGTAAACTGATAAAAAGCCTTCATAACAACATTATTCAATCCTAAATTCAACCTCCTATCCTTCTTACAGCCCATTTGGTGTTTCTTAAAAAGTTGATTGTTCAACTTTTTTCCATAATAACCTATGTTACTGGACTCTTCGTTTTCCTCGAGTACCCGTGTTGAACACTCGACACTCGGATATATGGACACTTAATTTAGGCAAAAAAACATGTAGAATATTATTTCCAACTTAAAAGTTACTATCAGTTTGGATTTTCAAACAATGTATTACTTATAAGATGTAAAAACCAATAGATAAAAATCAAACACCAGAAGTTGCATTCAAAAAGGATAATATTGATTCATGTGTAGTAAAAATACATATTTCAGATAACTAAAAAAAATTCTATTTCCTACTCATAATTCAACCTTTAAGTCAGTTTTATACAGTGACTTTTAAAAACTTATTTGAAGTAATAAGTTAATTAAAGGGAAAACAAACAGTCAGTTACCATTTGTTGTCCCCATTCATTTTCGCTCTACTTTCACTACTCTTTAAAATTAGACAGCACAAAGTTTTCCAATCCATTTCATTACTTTCCTCTAATTTCGCTTCTATATAAAACTGAGTAATGTTTTAAATATATGCTTCGCTTGGCTTATATAGGGTAGATATGTTCAACATTAGTCGGGCTTCATCATGACCTTTTGGTCAGTCAAATAATATCTGCTTGGATTACCCCAATATCAAGGCCAGGAATCAGGGACCTGGACCTTCTTGGAGGTAGGAGGGAAACGGAGAAAGGACAATGCAAAATATATATATTCTCAATATATGTAAGTTTATACAGAAAACTGAAGCTAACCATTTTAATTTTGGATCAGTAAAAACAGGACCCTTCTTCATGCATCCAAGATATGTTTGAGTGTGAGAACGTTCTTTGGCCAAAAGAAGTGAAAGTCGATCTAACAATAATCCAAACCAGGGATACATTATTGGCTTATTACATTCACAAAAATTCACAAAATAAACAATGACGTAAAAAGTTTATATTATTGAAATTATTAACCTGGCCTCAAATATATGTCATCATCAGCTTTGACATAGAAGTCAGCATCAAAAAGTGCATAGGCAGCTTTAAAGAAGGACAGCCTGATATAAATGCACAAGCTTGCATGAGTATAGGATTATGTACACAACTTACCAAAATGAAATTATTGTAAGCACTAACGTTTTGTATGGGAGCTTACTATACTCCTCTTTAATATCCAAGAGTATGAAGTCGTCATATTCCGCCACCTCCTTCATGAGTTCTGACATTTTTGCTTTATCTCCTGTTCTACCGATAATAAATCTGATGACCAAGCCAGTGGCTTCTTCCAAGCTGCCAAATCCATTTATAGAGGATGATCATCCAACATACCAGAGCGCAAAATAAAGAAGAAGAAAAAAATTTGATTTGTGGTTTTCTTCAGAGGGAGTGAAGATAAAACTGAGATATAAAACTCAATCAAACATGTGCATGCCCTCATGTTTAATCATCTGATCTCACTTAATAATGGAACAAAATAGAATTCATTAATAAAACATCCAATATAAATAAAATGCATACAGATACCAAAATGGAGATGCGAAATCCGACAAGACATAGTCAATTAATACATGAAAATATGAACATCGACAGTTATGTGTCCCGAATGTAACAGAGCATGATATAAAGTGTTTCCTAGCACTCTAATCTAAACTCCTACTTTTGCTTATAATTTCCTTAAACACAAAACTTATTGCAAAATGTAGTCATTCAGCATATACAACCTACATTGCTAGAAAATCACTAAACCATCTAACCAAAAAATAACCCCCAAAAAAATTACATTACAACATATAAATACCCAACAAACTAATTTACGCAATGTTAGTAAAACCGTAAAAACACATACATAACAATAAAAATAAACAGAATTACGCAATCAAAGATACAAACGCGATATACCTCTGAAGGGACTGGCGATCGGAAGGCATCCAAGTCTGGCGCAACGATTTCCGCCTCTGAGCAGAAGCAAAGCCAGTTTGAATCCCAACAAACCCCATAGACTTATGCCTCTTTCGACCCCCATCATCACTACCTAAATCATTACCATTCCCATGTCTGTCCCACACAACAGAAACAGATCTAGGCTTAACATTTGTACACTTATAACCTCCCCCACCTAAATTCTGTCTAGAAATGGCAACTAATCCCATGATAAAAGCAAGTGATCCAATCAAGAAACAAGCAATCAGAGCCGTAGATCTGGTCCGAGTTGAGGAACGAGCGTGGAAGAATCTAGTAGACGAAGGCATGTATTGTATCTGTATAAATAAATGTCTTCTAACAATAATTAAACAAGCTAACAAAAACCCTGATAAAGATTTTTATAATTCTCCTACTATTACTATGTTGTATGTATGTATGTATAATGTTGGTGGGGGGTGGGGGGTGGGGGGGAGTGAGGGAGTGATTCTTACACTGAGAGGTAGATGATGATGGTGGTGGTGGTTACAATGTGTGTGTGATTGTGTGTCTATTTCTCAAATCTTTCTTTAAGCCCTCACTAGCTCCCTCAAATGGAAAACTCTGAATTTATTATCACTCTTCTTTATTAGAAATGAAAATTAAACAAAACATTTTAATGTGCTGTAAAAATAAACGATAGATTAATGTTTACGAGGTAACTTTTCTTTGCTTAAAAAAATTCTCATATAAATACACGAGAATGTTATTGTAATTACTGAGAATTATATATAATTATAAAAGTATTCACAAAATACTAGTATTTTAAATAATTTTTCTCAGATAATCTCAGGAACTTTATTCTCAATAAACAAAACATTTTAATGTGGTGTTCTAAAATCCGGGCGGTGGAATTAGACCTGTCAAAAAAATCCAAAATATTCGATATCTATCCGAAATATTTGTATTCGTATTTGAAAAAAATGGATATTATTCGTATTCGTAGTAAACTAGATATTATCTATTATGGTTTAAAAACTAGGGTGTATTGATTGCGATGTGTGTCGGAGCTTATCGAGTTTTAACGGCTGATGTGCTAAAAATAGGGATTATAAATTGTAAGTACACAATTCACATCGTTTTAATAATTAAAAGATTCGTTTCGCAAGGACTAAAATTATTTTTATAAAAACCTTAATTTTCAATTTAGGCGAATTAGACCAATTAATTTTGAGATGAGTTATTAACCAATAACTAAAATATGATAATAAGCTAATTAAAAATTCTAATAACGAAACTAACTAAACTTTAAACATTAATTAAAATACTTGGCAAAAATAAAAAAAACGGACAAATGAAGACTAGTGCTTGTAAAAATAAACGATAGATTAATGTTTACGAGGTAACTTTTCTTTGCTTAAAAAAATTCTCATATAAATACACGAGAATGTTATTGTAATTACTGATAATTATATATAATTATAAAAGTATTCACAAAATACTACTCCCTCCGTCCCGGCCAAATGTTTACATTTGGTCCGGGCACGGAGACCAAGGATAGTGGGTGTAATAGTGATTTTATTGTTAAAATAAATGAAGTAGTGGGTGTAATAGTGTAAAGTGTTGAAAAAGTGGAGTGAAGTAGTGGATGTAATAATATATTTATTGTTAAAAGTTACTATTTTTAGTAATGTAAAGAATTGGATGGGACGTCCCAAAAAGGAAAGTGTAAAGAATTGGTTGGGACGGAGGGAGTAGTATTTTAAATAATTTTTCTCAGATAATGTCAGGAACTTTATTCTCAATAAACAAAACATTTTAATGTGGTGTTCTAAAATCCGGGCGGTGGAATTAGACCTGTCAAAAAAATCCGAAATATTCGATATCTATCCGAAATATTTGTATTCGTATTTGAAAAAAACGGATATTATTCGTATTCGTAGTAAACCAGATATTATCTGTTATGGTTTAAAAACTAGGGTGTATTGATTGCGATGTGTGTCGGAGCTTATCGAGTTTTAACGGCTGATGTGCTAAAAATAGGGATTATAAATTGTAAGTGCACAATTCACATCGTTTTAATAATTAAAAGATTCGCTTCGCAAGGACTAAAATTATTTTTATAAAAACCTTAATTTTCAATTTAGGCGAATTAGACCAATTAATTTTGAGATGAGTTATTAACCAATGACTAAAATATGATAATAAGCTAATTAAAAATTCTAATAACGAAACTAACTAAACTTTAAACATTAATTAAAATACTTGGCAAAAATAAAAAAAACGGACAAATGAAGACTAGTGCTTGTACAACAAAAATAAAATTTAAATCTAGATCTACAAATTAAAGACCATAATTAATGCTACTAAAATTAGATTTAAAATTCAATACAACTCAAAAACAAAACTACATCTAAAATATCAAACCATTAAAGCTATTTTAACAAATCTAACAACTAAAAAGTAGATCTAAATTCTAACACCCATTAAGAAATAAATTTAGCTCTAAAATGTTAAACCCACTAATAAAATGGAGATTTAAAAGGGGTTCAACTACAACATAAAAAAAAAGTAGATTTAAGAACATTAAACTAAAGGGGCTCCTTTCAATTCTCAAGTACTTTAATTTTTTACTTGATGGAATTGAAATGGGTCATAGCCGTAAAGGTGAATGAAACAAGTAAAATATAAAAGTAGATCTAAAATTTAAAGAGATAAGTTTTAACACTACCAACAACCAAATCTCTATCTAAAATATTTAAACAACTACAAGTAAATATCAAACCCAACAACCAAAACTAGATCTACAATCTTAAATAAAAAACCAACAACAATAATAAATTTAGAGATCTAAATCATTGAACCCACATTTAAAATAGAGATTTAAAGGTCTCATGACAAGATAATAAAAAATAAAAATAAGGAGTAAAGTAGAGAGATGAAGTAAACTAGATCTAGAATATTTGTCTAAAAGGGCTCCTTTCATTTCCCAAGTATACAACTTGTGGTACTTAGAAAGATATCATAGCCATAAATTTAAATAAGATAAGATAGAGACTAGCATAAAAGACCATTTCCCATCAATGACCAATCTATGTTGAGGTTCTCCGCCTTTTGCTGCAACTCCGCCACCTTGGATGACTGATATGTGAGGTTCCTAATTCATTAACTCGGGAGATACATGTCTTGGTTCTCAAGGTTCTTAACTCATAACACATGAGGATCCATTTATGGATCATGTGGTTCATTACATACCACACAAGAGGATCCTGTCATGGCTCTTGAGGTTCCTAAAATAATATGACCGGAATTTGTTGGCTACAATTAATTCATACATCTCTAGAGGTCTCAGCCGCTTTGGAGGTTCCAAGGGTTATAGAGGTCCCTGCATCTCAAGAGGTTCTAGAAGCTCTTGAGGTTCCTCAATCCAGTTAAGGGTCCAAACTTGTAGGAGGTTCAAGGTTCATAAAAAGCAGGATTCGAGGAATACAAGCTTACAGGTTCTTCGATATTCATCTAATCGCTCGGGGGGTAGCTTAATTCACCAGTATCTTATCATTAAGGATCTTACCCAATGAGGAAGAGCTTCAAGATGGCAAGCTCAAATGAGCTCCCACCTAAAAAGTTCATGTGGCAACCTGAACCAGAATTGATAATACAAAAACTTAGATAAGTTATATCTTCATGCCTTTACACATGATCACGCAGGCATATGAAATACTCCATATCATTCATTTGAATTACTAATATGATCACGTCTGCTATGATACCTCATTATCTTCTATCATGCATAAATTTGTGCATCACTTAACATCACTTAATATGTGTGAACCTGGACCTCAGAGGTCAACAACTATACATGTTGACAATATGCATACGTTTTGAAATTGTTTTCAAACTTGCTAGCCGAAGCTGTCAAGTAGGTAACCTAGGAACTCTTTATACATTATAATGTTACCACTTTGAAAGGCATGGTTGTAATTGAGGAGGTCTAAAGAAACTTTCTCTAAATCGCAAGCCCTACAGATATATGGGCAACATCTGACAAGCCCCACGAAGCTGGGCACCATCTCATAAGCCCCACACAGCTGAGCATTATCTCATAAGCTCCACGAAGCTGGGCACTATTTTGTAAGCCCCACGGAGCTGGGCATAGATGAACTACTTGAACATCAATTGAGTACCTCTAAAATTATAGCACTATGTCTTGAAAAGTGTGTTTATCGAGGTACTACTTGATGGAATAGGCAACATATATGTTATTACAAAATCATTCATATATGCACATATGCATCATATATATGTAGCTCGTACTATTCATCTCTTCTTTTTAGTTATCTTAGTAGCTCAGGAACCTGAAGCTCGAAGCACCTTCGCCGCAATAAGAGGTCTACGCTAGTTGGTAAGGAGAGGTCTCCACATGAAGCTCAACTATGAGAATAAAGAAGTATATAGAAGAACAAATTTATTGTTTTATGATGTGCACACCTTGTCATTATGTCTCCTGTTTCTTACACCAAGTTAACCCAAATAAATCAAGCAGACTAGACAAATAATGTTGAGATGAGATTTGTTTAACCTAATAAGTAAATAAAATCAAATAAATATGGAAAACCTAGGAATCCGAATCCATCAATCAATCACAATTAATATCCAACTTGCCCTAAAAATCAATTCTCTTTCTTCAATAAATAAATATCAATTAACGAGACAAGCATATATTATGAAACTTATTATCTAACAATAACCCATCAAAACTTCATGGAGCAAGCATAGACTATGAAAAATAAATTCGGTAACAATAATATATCAAAATCACTTTGTTAATCAAACAATTAAGTACCAAGAAAATTATGAGAATCAATCAATAGAAACAAGTAAATACTAACAATAAGTAACTAACTTCATCTTCATCCTAGGACAAGAGAATTAGCTAGACATGAACATGATTGAAGAACAAAATAAAGCAACTAATATAAGACATGTAAATAATGGACAAAGTGTATTGAAAGAGAAAGAAAAATAAAAGTACTTTACTCCTACTCCTAACTATTGCAAATTAAAGCTAAGGTTCCAGGTTCAAGATTCAAGGTTCAGGTCAAGGTCTTGAAATACAAGAGATGAGACCCATATATATAGGGAAAATAATGTAGGTTTTCTATATCGATTATAAATTGAATTCTCTTTATTTCCTTCTATTCCTTTTTCTTCTCCAACAAGCATTCGATTTTATCTCATTTTTCTTTGCCTCCAAGTAATCTCCACCTCCTTCCTTGTATTGTCCTTTTTCTGCTACAATTCTGATTTTAATTAATTTCCTATAAAATAAAATAAAAATAATTAATTAACTAATAAAATTATGAAAATAAACATAAAATAGGTATTAAAGATGTACTAAATTATGGACCTATCAAATACCCCCATACCTATCTTTTGCTCGTTCTCGAGAAAAATCAAAAGAAAAAAATATATTATAAAAATCCTATGCTCCTTTTCGTAGGCGTGACGGGTAATTTTAGGTTTACCAACCCGTTAAACTCGTAGACGATCTCTACCAGAGGAGTGCTGTCTCCTAAGGGTTTACAGAAGATATACCCATAAAATCCGTGAAATATTCTAGCAAGCATCCCACTCTATGAATAACGTTCATCGATGTCAACAAAAGAAGATTTTTAGGAAAATACATACCTTAAAGACTCTTCTAATGATAGATAAGATGTAGGGATCTAAAATCCACTTATATCGACGCAAACGTTTGCAAAAACTCCCAAAGTGTGTTGTGAAAATAGGTCTCTGAAGAATCAATTGAATAAGTATATTTCCTATTTTTCAACCAATATTGAACTGTCCCAATCTCTATTAAAACAAGTATCTAGCCAAATTTCACAGTTTTTTTCCAATTGACTGTGCAATGTCCGTTTTCTTAGGCTTTCTATGTTTCCCATGTAGCAAGCTTTGGGTTAATGACTCACAAACCAGTTGGTCTTAGGGCACTAGGTTTCAAAATACCCCTACAGACTTAATTATTCGGGTAACAAAGGCCACAAAACAAGACTAGTCAATTACTACTTTTATCTTAGCTCGTCAAGTAATTCTCCAGTAACCAAGGGCAGTGAAAAGTCACCAAGAAAAATTTATTTCTCATACAATCGCACTTAATACCAGCACATGTACATGGATCGTCCCTATCATATAACATTGTATTTGCCACCCATTGATGTCAAAGGAGTACTTGATGCTTTATATATTTTTTCACAAACATTTGATTCGACATTGTTTTAACATGGGGGCTCTCTCTCAGGTATTGAAAACTTTCCTAGACAATTTTTCTAACAAAGACCTTACGCAATAAGTGCCGTCTTGGACTTTTAAGTAAAAATTTGTTCTACACAAGTTTCATGAAGAAAACCTTACTCAACTACGTTTGAATTATCTCAAGGCATTACATATATATAATTTTATAAAAAAATGTTAACACCAACTAGCATCAAAGTACAAGAGTGGAAAACTTAGCTAAAACATCTCTATTTTTAGATTTTCTAATTTTCTAATTTTTTTGGATTTTTGAATTTTTTATAATACTACTAATTCCCTCCCCCATACCTAAATCATACATTGTCCTCAATGTATGCAAAGAAGAGAGAAATGACAAAGTAAAAGGAAGAGAATACATAAAAGCATGATGGAGGAAGCAAAATGAACTACTATACAACACACACACATAGTTACTCCCCCATACCTACACTGGACTATGGGAGACAATCAAGAATAACTTACTAACCAATACCACATCGAGGAAAAACTTCTTTCATCGTAGAGTAAGCACACTGTTGAAACACATTCTCAAGAATAATATTATCCACTAGAAATATACGATCTCGCAACAAGATAAAACTCATATCCATAAACTAATTAGACGCTTCTTTAGATTATTTAAGCAGATTGATTACTTGATATTTGTGATCATGGACTAAGTCATTAGAAATAAAAGCATGATGAATTGCATTAAAACCTATAAAGGACTGACCAAAAGTGGATATAAATGGTTTTGAATCAAGTGGGGGTGGCTCACCTACAGAAGTCTTAACAATGGACCTAGGCTCAAACGCAATATCCTTCAATTGGGTTTCATGTTTAGAACAAATGATATTCAATTCATCTAACATCTCATCAGAAGTGAAATTTTGGTACAACTCATGAAGTTATCTATTACTCTCATACTCTAACACAACATCATGTTCAAGAAAAGACTCAATCAAATTATCCTCAAGATTCGACCAAGACACAACATCAGTAATGAAATTAACTCATACAGGTTGGTCATAAAGATCATTGGATTGACTTCCCACATTAAAAATATTAAGATCTAGAGTCATGTTTCCAAAAGTTAGTTTCATCGAACCATTCCTACAACTAATCAAAGCATTGGAAGTAGCAAGAAAAGGTCTTCCTAAAATGATAGGAATTTTATTTTTGTAATTTTTGACAGGTTCGGTCTCGAGAACAATAAAATTCACGGGAAAGATAAAATCACCAACCTTAATTAACACATCTTCCACTACGCCCTTAGAAGTTTTGATAGAACGATCAGCTAACTGAAGAGTGACATTAGTCTTTTTAAGCTCACCTAAACCCAAAGTTTGATAGACAGCTAATGGAAGAAGGTTCACACTAGCTCCTAGATCAAGTAAAGCTTTGTCAATGAAAGTATCACCTATGACACAAGAGATTGTAGGACAACCAGGATCCTTATACTTCATAGGGATTTGATGCGATATGATAGAACTAACAAGAGACGTTAGGAAATCTTTCTTAGGAACATGAATGGTTTTTTTATGAGTACATAAATCTTTTAGACACTTAGTATAAGAGGGAATTTGTTGAATTGCATCTAAAAGAGAAATGTTGATCTCGACTTGTTTAAAGACTTCCAAAATCTTATCCAATTGAGCAGATTGTTTATTTGAAATGAGTCTTTGAGGAAATGGTGCTTTTGGCTTGAAGACTTTTTCAGAGATGGGTTTTGAAGGTGGTTCATCAGATTTGAAAGGTTCACTAGATTGCACTACTACTTTAGAATTCTTAGGAGACAAGGATTGGTCAGGACTAGGATTTAAGAGTAAAGGATTTGGTTCAGAAGTGAGTTTTTCTTCCTCTTGAGTATTGAGACCAACATGATTGTTGAATTGATTACCGGACCTAAGAGAGATGATGGAATTCACATTTTCATGAGATTTTTGATTTGGATGAAATTTAGGATTAACCTCAGGTTGACTAGGAAATCGGTTTTTTTCTCTCTCACTGATTGTGTTGGCTAACTGACTGATTTGGACCTCTAGTTTAGATATGGCTTGAGTATTGTAATTTAGTAACTGCCTATGTTGGGTCATAGTTTGCATGAAAGCCTGTTGAAATTGAGTTATATTAGCTTGGGATTTCAATAACGCCTCAATACTCTTTTCCAAGAAATTCATTTTCTTATCAGTTTCATTAAAACCAGGAGGATTCGAAGGAATTGAAACAAAAGTTGGATATGAGTCAAAGTTTTGAGTAGGACATGAGTTGGGATTTTGAGTTGGAAATGGACTAGGATTGGGATTTTGAAAAATAGGTTGAAAAGGTTGGTTATACTGATTGTATTGACCTTGGTTCCATGAGAAATTTGGGTAATTTTTCCAACCAGGGTTGTATGTGGGTGAAAAGGGATCATTCATAACTCTCGCTTGAAACATGGCATTAGCTTGTTGAATTTCAGGGCAATTTTCTATCACATGAATAGATGAGTTACAGTTTGCACAGACAGACACTTGTGAAGACACATTGTTGGTTTCTAAGGCTTCTAATCTTCTTGTGAGTGTAGCTAATTTAGCTTCAGTTGTAATAGAATTACCAACTACATGTATGCCTTTAGATGAGCTAGGTTTTTCGATTTCTTGACTTGGTTCCTTAGTTGACTCCCACAACATCGTTTTTTCAGCTAACTCTTCAAAAAATTGCCAAGCTTCTTCCTCATTTTTATCCATGAACTTACCTTGACACATTGACTCTAACAAAGAAGTGGTTGGGCTATCTAAGGCTTCATAAAGAATTTTACAAAGTTTCCATTGTTCTATACCATGTTGAGGACACTAGGACAACAAATTTTTAAATCTATCCAAATATTTCCAAAAAGACTCATTTTGGTTTTGTTGAAATTGATTGATTTCATTCCTAAGTTTGTTGGCCTTATGGTTTAGAAAATATTTTTTTAGAAATATGCTTACAAATCCCTCCCAAGTTGAAATAGAATTAATGGGTAGACTATATAACCATTTTTTAGCATTTTCTTTAAGAGCAAATTTGATAAGTCTCAATTTAATGGAGTCATCAGTCAATTGCTGAATTTTCTGTAGGGCACAAACTTCCTCAAACTCTCGGATGAAAAGATATGGATCCTCTCCCTCTACCCCAGTAAACCTAGGTAACATGCTAATGTGGTGAGATTTGATTTCAAAATTATTACCATTTACTGTTGGTAGGACTATGCATGAGGGTTGGGCGGAACGAGTGGGATAACAACGGTCTCTAAGTGGAATAGACATGACTTACAAGTAAGCAAGTAAGCAGGTAGCAGATAAGAGATAAAAATAAACAACTAAAAAAATATAAAAGAAAATCCTATTTCTATGTTAACCTAGAGAAATTCTAGACCTGCTCCTAACTTTAAGATAATACTAAGAGTCACAAATCTAAAAATATTCAAACCGATTGGCCAGGCAGATGGAAGCATTGCCAAGAGGCTAACCACCTTTCTAGACACCAATCCAAATTGGCCAGGTAAGCTCTCGCTTTCCTAGACACCAAAAGTAAGAATACGTAAAGATTTGTCTCGTCTTAGGTTCTCTTCCTAAGTGAGCGCGAAATCCTAGGGGCCAACGTCTACTTGATTTTATTAAGGTAAGGGGAATGCAAGATGAATGTATTAGTGATTTGTGGGCCAAGGAAAGGGTGATGAAATCCCTTACCTTATCTTGTAATAGGGTGGCACCCTTAAGATTGATTAAATAAATGCAACACACAAAGAACGAGAAAACAACTATGGATGCACTACACTGCGTAAATTAATAATCTAAATTGTATGTACCTCTTTCCTTCAGCAATCACCACAATTATAAGATGGAAAGAAATAAAATACAATAAAAAAAACTAGATGATATGTTCCTATGTGATATGTGAATGATGCAACAAATTGGTTTTTAACAAAACAAATAACTAATTATTTTTTTTTGAATTTTTTTTAATATTTATTTTTTATAGATTTTGTTAGGAATCTACATGTAATTTTATGATAACATTAATCTTAGAATCATAGAAATTTTATTTGATGTAATTGATCAATTGATATGAAAGTTATAAATATCAATTGATCAGGAAACCTTTTATCAGTTGAAATGTTTATCTGAATCAACTGATAATTTGGATAGTAGCATAGGTGTTCTTAGTCTATTTCAATCGATAAGGTGTAAATCAATTGATATTTTATTCATCAATTGATGTTAGAGTCGATTGATATAGATCATCAATTGATGTGTAAATTAAACTGTCAAATTGTAATTATGTGAAGACAGGAAATTACACAAGTGAAGAATGATCAATTGATATTGAAGGCATCGATGGATGAGAGATCAATCGAAGAAACCAAGTCAAGAGTTGAAGACCATCAACTGATGTGAAGATCCATCGATTGATATATCGATTGATATCATTTATCAATCGATAAGGCAACTTACTTATCAATCGATGGATATCAAGATCAATCGAAGAACATTATCAGTTGATGAATTATGGAAGAGTCAATTGATATGCTTAACAGTAAATTATCAATTGACTGTGACAAAAAGGCAATCTGTCAGAAATCCAAAAAGGCAAAAGAACACCTATGGAAGACAGTCTATGATGACTGTGAAGACTCAATCAGAAGCTGTCTTTCAAACCTTTATTCTAAAATAGAAAAAGGTAAAAGGAAGGTAGGTAGAAACAATCCTAGAATAGGAATTGTAAAAGCACACTTGTGGTATATAAACAAGTGTAGCAACATTATTAGAAAACAGACAAGTTAGACAATATTTCTTAATCAACTGTTCCAGTTTGATAGCATATTTGTAAGAACAGTTGATTTGTTTTCTAATCTTGTAAAAGTGCAGCTAGGTTTCTTTTAACCTATGATCATTGAGCAAAAATATACACTGATGGAAAAATCAATCCATCAGTAATTTTAAATCTGTTTTGTTCAGTTTATTTTTCAGTCGAAATTTGTTTGAACATATTCTCTCTAATTCTCAAACATTAAGAACAAATATTAGAACAAGTAAAAAGTTTTAATATTTGTATTCAACCCCCATTCTACAAATTTTGACATTGTTCTAGGGAATAACAATTGGTATCAGAGCTGGCTTTCAACATACAGAAAGTTTAAAGATCAAGAACAGTCAATATGGCCCAGAAAGATCCAGGTGTGAAGATTCCAATTTTAGAGAAAGATGAATATTTTCCATGGAAGGTTAAAATGCATCTGCATCTTCTATCTCTTGACCCTTCCTATGTTCACTGCATAGAGAAAGGTCCTCATATTCCCATGAAGCTAGTTACAGGTGTAAACCCTGATGGAACTCCTACAGTTGATAGACATGTTCCAAAACTCATCTTTGAGTTCACAGAAGAGGATGAAAAAGAAGTACTTAAAGACAAAAAGACCATGAACATTCTGTTTAATGGTCTAGACAAAGATATGTTTGACATTGTGATAAACTGTACTTCATCAAAAGAAGTATGAGACACTCTTCAAACTCTGTGTGAAGGAATTGAGCAAGTTAGGAAAAATAAGATGCAACTCTTGATTCAAAAATATGAATCATTTCATTTCAAGAGTGGAGAATCTATCAATGACACTTATAGCAGATTTCAGAAGTTTATTAAATGGACTGAAGCTATATGGTAGGGTTTATACAATTAAGGATACAAATTTAAAATTTCTTAGATCTCTTCCAAAAGAATGGAAACCAATGACTGTTTCCATTAGACAATCTCAGGACTTCAAGGATTATACTCTAGAGAAACTTTATGGTATTCTCAAGACATATGAACTGGAGATTCAACAAGATGAAAAGATTGAGAAGAATCAAAGAAAGGAGAAAACTGTGGCTTTGATGGTCAAAGGGAATGAAGAGAAGAAAGAAACTGGTTGTGTAGAAGAGTCTGTCATGATGGCTGGTGATGTTGTTGAAGAATCATTCAAGAGAAAAAGAAAGAGAAAATGTGAAGAAAATGAAACATGCTCTCAGGATGATTTGGATGAGATTGATGAGCCCCTTGCATTTTTGTCAAAGAAGTTTTCAAAGCTAAAATTCAAGAAGAATCCAAATGCTCAAAGGCCTGGATCCCAGTTTAGAAGCAACAATAAAAATAAAAATTTGGTTGATAGATCTAAATTCAGATGTTTTAACTGTGAATTGGCTGGTCATTTCTCAAATGAGTGCAGGAAGCCAAAACAAGAAAAGGCAAAGTCATATGAGGGTATTGATTATAAAAGGAAATACTTTGACCTTTTGAAACAGAAAGAAAAGGCCTTTGTTACTGAGGAGAAGGACTGGGCTGCTGAGGATAGTGATTCTGAAGAATATATCAATCTAGCTCTAATGGCCAACCATGAAGATGAAGAAGCTAGTTCAGCATCTAATCAGGTACTCGCTACCAACTTTTCTGAACTTACTACTGATGAATGCAATAGTACTATTAATGAAATGTCCAATGAATTGTACAATTTGCATGTCATTCTAAAATCTCGAAACAAAGAAAACCTCAAGTTAAAGAACACCATTACCGTCTTAATTGAGAGGAATATTTTTCTTGAAAATGAACTTGTTTGTTTAGATAGATTTAAGCAGGAAAGTAAAGATGCTAGAGATGAACTAGAAAACAGTTTGAGAAGAGAAGAATTGTTGAAAGAACAATTAGCTGAAGAAATAGAAACCATTAACAGATGGAATAGGTCTGCTAAAACTGCCAAACAAATCATTGATGTTCAGGGTTTAGATACTCTAGGAGAATCCCCCAGTTCAACTGACAAACCATTGGATAATGCTTCAAGGGATAAAGATCAATCGACTACTAATCCTTCATCGATCGATAAGGATTATCAATCGATTGATGTTGAATCAATCGATAAGCATCTATCGACAAGTAAATCATCGATGGCTAATGAAAAGAACAAATTTAGCACTCCTATCAAGTTTGTTATGGAAACCAAAAATCAAGTTGAGGCTGAGGCTGAGAAAATCAATATAGGTAGCTTATCCAAGAAATAATTAAAAGAAAAATTAGAAAAGATAACACCTGTGGAAATTACTCAACCTAAGTATGAGAAAAAGAAAAAGAATAGGAATGGTAAAGTACGCATAAATAAGCACAACAACTACACTCCTGATATGTATGCACCTAGAAAGGTATGTGCTAATTGTGGTAGTGTAAATCATTTGTCTATGCAATGCAAGAATGAAAAGAAGAATATGTCTTCAAATGATTTAAATGAACATGCCATGACTTCAAATGCCATGCTTACCAATCCTATGCTCATGAATGCTATGTCTTCTAATTTGGTTGCACCTAATGTTCATATGCCTTATGCTCAAGTTCCATACATGTATAATCCCTTCTTTGCATATGCAAATATGAACATGCCTAGTATGCCATGGAACATGCCTAATATTAGGCATGAGCATGGTGCGGTTTGAGCCTCAAACCGTACCGTAACCACTTATGTGCGGTTTAAAAAAATAGAAACCAAAACCGAACCAAAAATAATCGGTTCGGTTCGGTTTTCAATTGGTTCGGTTTCGGTTTTAAAACCATTACTATTTTATTATACTCGTCGTCTTACATAAATTGAAATTTGAAAAAATAATTAGATTAGCAGCTTATCAATTATATTATGTATTGATGTGCTGTAATATTATATGTTTAGTATTTACATTGTATAATTACCGTTGAACCTCGATAAATGAATGTTCGATAAATGAATAATTTCGACAATTGAATAAATTCCTTCGGTCCCAATTTGGGCAAATGAGTTTAATGAATAAACTCACTAAATGCATAAACGAATAAATAAAAATATAGTCTTTATAGGCTCTATGTAAATATAAATAAATAATCACTCTATTTCAAATAATATATTTTTATTTATATAATATATGAGTAAATTTTATCCAATAATAATTTCTAAACATATTAATAAGTCATATATTTTCGAAAAATATCTCTAAAATGTACATAAAAGTTATAACTGCGGTGAATTCTAGGTACATTTAAACATAATATATATATAATAATATAATTAAGAAAAAAGTCTAAAAATATTATTTAAATGAATTAATATTCATTTATTGATAAATAAATATTATATTAATTTATCTATAAATAAATAATCTCGTTAAATGAATATATATTTATGGTCCTAAATGTATTCATTTATCGAGGTTCTACTATAGTTAAAAATATTTAAATTCAAATATAATGATATTATATTATTATTATTATTATTATATATAATAATATGTATTATAAATATTAGTGCGGTTCGGTTCGGTTTCTATTCGGTTTGTAAAATTTTAAAAACCGAACCAAAACCAAAATATCGGTTCGGTTTTTATTCGGTTCGGTTTTTAATCGGTTTTATTTTTTTCGGTTCGGTTTTATGCGGTTTCATGCGGTTTTCGGTTCGGTTTTGCTCATCCCTACCTAATATAGATAATGAAGTGCATGTAAATTTTGCCATGAGTTCCAAGGTGTCTAAGCCTCAAAAGCCAACTCCCAAAGTTAAAGTGGAATTAAACTCACCAAAACAAAAGGAGCCAAAGTTAACAACCAAGGCTAAGGCTGTAACTAATAAAAGAGGACCCAAGGCAGCTTGGGTACCAAAAGCAACTTGATTGTTTTTATTGTGTGCAGGGAAACAGGAAGAAGAGTCTCAGGTATCTAGATAGTGGTTGTTCTAGGCACATGACTGGAGATTTGTCCCTGCTCACAAAGTTTGTGGAAAAGGCTGGCCCAAGAGTTACTTTTGGAGACAACAACAAAGGTTATACTCTGGGATATGGCTCAATTGCAAGTGAAAATGTTGTCATTGAACCTGTAGCACTAGTTGATGGACTAAAGCACAATCTGCTAAGTATTAGTCAACTGTGTGATAATGGAAATAGTGTATGATTTTCAACTGGATCATGCATTATAGCCAACAAAGAAACTGGTGATGTTCTCTTGACTGAAGAAAGAAAAGGAAATGTCTATGTAGCTGATTTTCACTCTGTAAAGGCAAATTCTATGACATGTCTACTTAGCAAAGCCAATACAGATGAAAGTTGGATTTGGCACAAGAAGCTAGCTCATTTGAATTTCAAGGCCATGAATCAATTGGTTAGAAAGAATATGGTTAGAGGCATTCCACAGATAGAATTCACCAAGGATGGACTATGTGATGCCTGTCAAAAGGGAAAAAAAAGAAAAGCATCATCCAAGTCTAAGTCTGAATCATCAATTGATAAGCCTCTGGAATTATTGCACATGGACGTATTTGGTTCAGTCAACATCATGTCAATTGCCAAAAAGAAATATGAATTAGTCATTGTGGATGATTTCACAAGATACTCATGGGTATTCCTCTTGCATTCTAAGGATGAGGCAAGTACATTAATTATCAATCATGTGAAGAATGTTGAAAATGGAACTGAATGGAAGGTCAAGAAATTTAGAAGTGATAATGGTACTTAATTCAAGAATACAACAATGAAAGAATTCTGTGAAGAAAAAGGTATCACTCATCATTTCTCTGCACCAAGAACTCCACAGCAAAATGGAGTAGTTGAAAGGAAAAATAGGACCTTGATTGAAGCTACTAGAACTATGTTAGAAGAAGCAAAACTTCCTACATACTTCTGGGCAGAAGCAATTAATACTGCTTGCTACATTCAGAATATCTCCATGGTCAATCAAATTCAAGGTAAAACTCCATATCAGTTGATGAAGAAGGACAAGAAGCCAACAATAAATTTTCTTCATGTCTTTGGATGCAAATGCTTTGTACTGAGAAATCAAGGTGAAAATCTAGGAAAATTTGAAGCCAAGGTTGATGAAGCTATATTTGTTGGATATGGAATAACAACCAAAGCATACAGAGTCTATAATCTTAGATTACACATTGTTATGGAATCTATGCATGTAGTCTTTGATGACAAGAAAATTCAAGGGTTGGTTGATGAAGGATTCCATGATCTGTTGCATTTTGAAAATGAATCATCAAGCAATATTGATGATAGTGATGATGACGTGGAAGTCTCAAGAATTCAAGTTCCCAGAATCCTCTCATCAATTGATGTCAATGCATCATCAGATAACTTATCAGTTGACAATCATCGATCGACTGATAATACATCAATTGATAATCATTCGATGGATAACAACTCTGCTCAACAATCTTCAAGTAGAGTGTCCATCTCAGGGGGAGGGTTCTCAAATAGTCAATCACATCACAATGATCATAACACTTCCAATGATCATGAAGCATCATCTTCAAGAACAAATTTACCATCTCAAAGGAAATGGACAAAAAACCATCCCTTTGAATTAATTATTGGAGATGCAAATGATGGTGTCAAAACTAGAAGAGCAACTCAAAATGAATGCTTGTATAGTGGCTTCCTGTCTCAAGAAGAACCAAAAAGGATTGAAGAAGCCTTGGATGATCCTGATTGGACAATAGCTATGCAAGAAGAGTTGAATCAGTTTGAAAGAAACAAAGTATGGAAGCTGGTGCCCAAGCCAAAGAACAAGTCTATCATTGGAACAAAATGGGTGTTCAGAAACAAAATGGATGAATCTGGTACAGTCACAAGGAATAAAGCAAGACTAGTGGCAAAAGGCTATTCACAAGAAGAAGGCATATATTTTGATGAAACTTTTGCACCAGTTGCAAGATTGGAAGCAATCAGAATCTTTTTAGCATATGCTGCTCATGTTAACTTCAAGGTGTATCAGATGGATGTGAAAAGTGCTTTTCTCAATGGAGAACTAGAAGAAGAAGTATATGTAGAATAACCTCCTGGTTTTATTGATCCTGTTCGTCCTGGATTTGTATACTATCTTCTCAAGGCACTTTATGGATTGAAACAAGCACCTAGAGCCTGGTATGACACTTTGTCTAAATTCTTGATTGAGAATCACTTCACGAGAGGTACTGTTGATAAAACTCTTTTTCATAGAAACATAAATGGCTCTATGATTCTTGTTCAAATCTATGTAGATGACATTATTTTTGGCTAAACTAATGAAAAACTTTGTCAAAAGTTTGCTAAGTTGATGTAGAGTAAATATGAAATGAGCTTAATGGGAGAACTTACATATTTTCTAGGTTTGCAAGTCAAACAAGTCAAAAATGGCATTTTCATAAATCAAACCAAATATATTTCTGATTTATTAAAGAGATTTGATTTAAGTGAATGTTCTTCTGCAAAAACTCCCATGGCCACTGCAACTAAACTTGAATTAAACACTAAGGAAGCTAAAGTGGACATTTCAAGTTATAGAGGCATGGTTGGCTCATTACTTTACTTAACTGCAAGTAGGCCAGACATAATGTTTGCTACATGTCTTTGTGCTAGGTTTCAGGCTGATCCTAGATAATCTCATTTGATTGCAATAAAAAGAATATTCAGATATCTCAAAGGAACTCCAAATCTTGGAATTTGGTATCCTAGAGATTCTAGATTTGATCTAATTGGTTATTCAGATGCAGACTATGCAGGTTGCAGAATTGACAGAAAAAGTACAACAGGCTCCTGTCAATTTCTAGGAAATAAGCTTATTTCATGGTTTAGCAAGAAGTAGAATTCAGTGTCTACATCTACTGGAGAGGCTGAATACATTGCAGTTGGAAGTTGCTGTGCACAAATATTATGGATGAGGAATCAACTACTTGACTATGGGTTCAACTTGAACAAGATTCCTATTTTCTGTGATAATACAAGTGCCATTGCAATAACAGAAAATCCTGTGCAACATTCCAGAACCAAGCACATTGACATAAGGTATCACTTCATTAGGGAACATGTAATGAATGGTACTGTTGAATTACATTTTGTCCCTAGTGAAAAACAACTTGCAGACATTTTTACCAAACCATTAGATGAATCTACCTTTAATAGATTGGTCTGTGATTTAGGTATGCTTAATTTTAATTAACATTTGAAATGTCTGATAAGTTAGTTAGTTGTTTTAGTTCTAGTAGGTAGCCGTTGATAATGCTAATCTGTTGATTTTTCATTAATCAATTGATAATCATTTTACATATCAATGGATATTACTGAAGCAATCGACAGATAAATATATCAATTGATGATATATTCACTTATCAATTGATGTTTGTAGCTATC
Source organism: Oenanthe sinensis (assembly GCA_028671895.1). Classification (NCBI taxonomy): domain Eukaryota; kingdom Viridiplantae; phylum Streptophyta; class Magnoliopsida; order Apiales; family Apiaceae; genus Oenanthe; species Oenanthe sinensis. Next base: position 28,144,073 of record CM053803.1, on the reverse strand, counting down.
AACAGATAAATATATCAATTGATGATATATTTAGTTATCGATGGATAAAAGTACCTGTCGATGAACAAGATTTATCAATCGATGATCTGAAATTTAGAGGGATCCATGTCATCAATCGACCTGTACAAAAATCTAGCCGTTGATTACTTGTTTTATCAATTGATTAATACGTACATTCCAGTATGTATAACAGTCGATTGCCAAAATTAGTAACTTTTACTGTTATTTTCTTTTAACGGTCGATTAAGTTCTATTTTGAGTAAGAAATTGATTGAGAAATCAGTAAATATAAATAGTGAGATTAAAACATTGTTCATTCTTACTTACATTTTTACTAACAATTTCTCTACCTCTTTCTCTCTCTCTCTCTCTCAATCTACGAACTTAATCACAAACCTCTTTATCTCAGTACTCAAATTTCTTAATATCTTCAAAGCTTTTGTACTACTAATCTTCTACTCAAGGAAATGGCATCTTCATCCAAGAAAATCTCTCAAGCCGGATTCATCTATGAATTAAATAATTTTGTGGCTTGCACTGTGGTTGAAGAAGCTCCAAGGGAATTTCATCCTTTGATGCAATTCCTGGGAAGTGGCAAGATACAGAAAGCATTGAAGGAAGCACCAACAATAATCTGCAATTTGGTGGAAGAGTTTTGGACCTCTGCAGAAGTTGTTGATGACTTCTCGAGCATCAAATTCTACTGCAAAGGACAAGAGTACATTCTTACTACTTTAATTTTAAATGAATGTTTAGATTTGCCTGTTAATAATACTGATAATGTGCCTAGTGAATCAGATATTAGAAACATGCTTAGGGCTGTTAATTATGCAAATTCTGACATAAATTTAGGACAAGTAGTTAGAAAACACCTTAGAAGAGAATGATCTTATTTCTTTGATGCAATAATAAAATGCTTTAGTGGTAAAATTAGTAATTTTGATGCCATAACTTCAAGCATGCAACAGATAGCATATAGTGTTTTGTTTGATGAATATCATGATTTTTCTTTTATATTGTTGTCTGAAATTGCTGCTAAGTTAGGAAAGAAGCATGATAGGTCTAATCATCTATACTATGCTAGATTTATCATGATTATAATTAACCACTTGGTCAAAGAAATTGAGATTTGCAGGGAAACTGAAACCCTTGAGTGTTGGACTCAAAACAAAAGGGTCTTTAAGGACTTGGTCAAGATCAATCTTCACAACAATGTGGAATTGATCTATCCACCTTTTGTTCAGGTATTTATTTCTTCTCTTACTTCTTCTGAAACTTAAGTTTCTTTGCCTTCTGTGGCAATGGAGGGTGCTAGCAGTAACCCCAACCCTCCTACCCATGCCACACTACCTATTTCCTCAATCAAATCTAAGAAACCAACCTCAACAGATTCCCAAAAATCTGTTGTTGTAAAACCAAAGAAAAGAAAAACTCCAGGTGGTGATAGATTATATGGAGAAGGTTCTGGTGAGGGAACTGGGAAAAATCAAAGAACCCAGAAGGATAAGGAGAGAGAGGGTGTGCAACCCAAACCTACCCACTCCACAGTCTCCCAAAAGACTGTGGATGTTAACAAGGATAATACCACATTTCTGTTGGCATCTTCCCAAAAGGATGTCAATATTGAAAAGAGCCCACAGCCAGGGGCACGGAACAAAGATGGGGACACTCAAGTCAAAACCCCCAAATCCTATGAAAGGAGAAAGAAGAAGGTAACCTTTGCACAAGGGGATTCACACACTACAAAATCACAAGAAACTGTGGTGGAGCCTTCTCAAATTCAGTTTGATGCATCTCCAATAAATGTGGAGTTGCAGTCCCATTCTCTATCCATTTCCATTCCTTTCTCTCCTCCACATCATATTTCTTCAGAAAATGTTTTGATAGACAATCAAGCATTTTTAGATTCTCCTTCTTTGTTACTCAAGGAGAAGCCACCACTCCATTCTAAATTTTCTTCCCAGGAAATTCAGGATTCCATCTCTCAAATCATCTCAAATGTAACTTCTCAAATAATTACATTAAATGTTTCTACTCCATCAATTGATGTCTCAACATCAATTGATATTCAGCCATCGACTGATAAGCCATCGATCAATACTCAAGATCAATTGATGGGTATGCATCAATTGATGGATATCCTAAACACCTCATCAACTGATATTTTCTTAACATCAATTGATACCCAATCAATTGATGTTGCACAAACACTTATAGGATTGAGTGAGTTGAGTGAGAGGCAGGATTGCAGCCTGGAAAAAGGAGAGGGAGTGAGTGAGGTCATTCCTATTTCTTTCAGGAATGAGAGTGAAACACTTGAGGGGGCCACCTTAGAAAGTGCACAAATAATGAGTGAGGGAGAGGTGAGGTTTCAGGATGAGATCCTGATGAAAAATAGAGAAATGAGTGAGAGTGACAGAAAAATTCTTGAATATGCTCGGGAGTTAGAAATTGAATTTCTGAAGAGGAGGGAGTAAAGGAGTTAGGGGGAGTCCCTAATGCAAATGAAGTAGGAGGAAGTGGTGTAGAGAAAGAAGTTGGATTAATGGAGGAAGTAGCTGTTGAACATATGGAAGTTGATGTAGGTGACTTGGATCCAAGCAACTTTGTCCATCCTGATCCAAGGTACCAGGGACTAGCCACATCAAGAAACAGGGATGCTGAACAACTCTTAGGCATTGATCATCCTGAACAGAGAACTAGAAACTTGAAGGAAAGTTTGGTCAATGTCACAGATGTCTGTCATATGTCTCCTGGTGATCTAGAAAGTGATTCAGATGAGGAGCCATGGATGAGTACCATTGAAGGTTCTCTTGAAGATGCAGAAACAGAGATCCTACCACAATACAGAAGGGCAATGATGGAGGTGAACATTGAAGACTTAACTCACAGGAGAATTGCCACCTGCATAAAGGATCAGTTAAAATTGCAGAAAATGATAGTCACTGGCATAAGAAGGGAATTGGACATCATCAAAGATTCAATCTCAACAAACAAGGATGTATTGGAAAGAAGATTGGATGAGAAACTGCGAATGAACACTCTGGTGCAGATTAAGGATAAACTGTTTAAGGAGTCAAAGAATTTTTCAGCCTCGGAAAGAAGAGTAGAGTCCATAGAAACTAAGACGGAAGCTATAATTAGATGACAGACTCTACATGCTGAAATTCTTCAGAAGTTTATTGACAGGATGCCACCACCTCCTCATTGTGATGATAACAAAAAGGGGGAGAATACAAAGAAGAATAATGATAAAGATGGTGATGGTGGTGTTGGTGTTGGAGGAGTTAGGAGTGATAATCCTAGAGTTAATTTGGGTGGTCACAGCAGGACCTCAAAAAGTGGTGCAAGTGGCAGTGGAAGCTATAAGGGTCAATCTTCAAAATATTCCAAAGATGACATGGAACACAAGAAGAGAGATGCTAAGAAATTTGAATATGATTTGGAAGCTAGAAGAAATTCTAGAGAAAAGGAAACTCAACTAATGATTGAGAGGGAAAGTCAAAGACTTAAAACCCTAAAAAGGAACACTGAGTTGGTTGCAAAGGCTGTAGAGTCAGGAAATTTAGATGAATTTATTGCTCAAATCAGAGCAGTAAATGAAAGTGCAAAGGGGGCCACTCAGGAAAGCAACTCAAATACAGAAGCTTTTCTTCAATTGGATGTTGAAGCACTTAAAGAAAAGAAGAAATGGAAAGCAATAGTGATTGAAGAAGAGAAGAAGAAGAAAACTGAACCAGTAGGCCAAAAGCTACTTCAAGGAGCCATCACTACAGGAATCTCAGATGCCTCAAGGAGAGAAAAGGAGAATGAAGAGATTGCTAGACAGATGGAAATGCAATGGCATTTGGAAGAGCTATAGGCAGAGCAACCATTGAGAAAAATGAGAAAAATAGCAATGGCCCAGAAAATGGCAGATTCATCTCAGAAAATGGTGGTTCAGGAGAATCCTCAAGTCACTCAAGGAGAAACCAAGGAGGAAGTGACATTTGAAGGATACCAATTAAAAAGAACTCCAGTTGTAAGTGAGAAAGGATTAATTGGAGTTAGAACCCATCCTGCAACATCAAATCAAGAGGAATCCATGAGGTTGGAGTATGAAAATGGTTCTAAACTCACTTACTCAATGAAGGTGATTATGAAGCAGGGCTACAATGTGTTGAAGACAATTCTACCTCTTCTAAACAAAAGGTACAAACTCAATGTGACTATTTCTCAGGAAATCTAACAACAAATCTCAAAACTGAGGAGAGCAAAAGCTGAAGCTGAACCTGATTCTCCTTTGAAGCTATGGAAATCTCAAGTCAAGAAGGTGGTGTTGGAACCAAAGTATGCCATGATTTTTACAGATGTGGAAGGCAATACAAAATTCTTTGATATCTGCAAGTATCTGGACAAAATCACAGATGAGGAAATCCACTATCTTATGAGGCAACTTGGGGAAACTGACGAAGATGAAGCAATATTGAGGAGCACCTTTATGAGGCAATTAAAAGAAAATGCTGAAAAGAAGAAGAAGAAGAATTAATTGAAGATTGAAGATCATGAAGAATTGAAGACACTGAAACAGTTTGCAAAGAATAATCATCAACTGGTATTTTCTAAAAGTGCTATGAAAATTTCTTGATTCTATTTGAATGATTAAATTTAAGGGTTTTGTTATCATCAAGTAGATTTATACATGTTCATATCACAGACACAAATAGGGGGAGATTGTTATGAATCTACATGTAATTTTATGATAACATTAATCTTAGAATCATAGAAATTTTATTTGATGTAACTGATCAATTGATATGAAAGTTATAAATATCAATTGATCAGGAAACCATTTATCAGTTGAAATATTTATCTGAATCAACTGATAATTTGGATAGTAGCATAGGTGTTCTTAGTCTATTTCAATCGATAATGTGTAAATTAATTGATATTTTATTCATCAATTGATGTTAGAGTTGATTGATATAGATCAACAATTGATGTGTAAATTAAACTGTCAAATTGTAATTATGTGAAGACAGGAAATTACACAAGTGAAGGACGATCAATTGATATTGAAGGCATCGATGGATGAGAGATGAATCGAAGAAACCAAGTCAAGAGTTGAAGACCATCAACTGATGTGAAGACCCATCGATTGATATATCGATTGATATCATTTATCAATCGATAAGGCAACTTACTTATCAATCGATGAATATCAAGATCAATCGAAGAACATTATCAGTTGATGAATTATGGAAGAGTCAATTGATATGCTTAACAGCAAATTATCAATTGACTGTGACAAAAAGGCAATCTGTCAGAAATCCAAAAAGGCAAAAGAACACCTATGGAAGACAGTCTATGATGACTGTGAAGACTCAATCAGAAGCTGTCTTTCAAACCTTTATTCTAAAATAGAAAAAGGTAAAAGGAAGGTAGGTAGAAACAATCCTAGAATAGGAATTGTAAAAGCACACTTGTGGTATATAAACAAGTGTAGCAACATTATTAGAAAACAGACAAGTTAGACAATATTTCTTAATCAACTGTTCCAGTTTGATAGCATATTTGTAAGAACAGTTGATTTGTTTTCTAATCTTGTAAAAGTGCAGCTAGGTTTCTTTTAACCTAGGATCATTGAGCAAAAATATACACTGATGGAAAAATCAATCTATCAATAATTTTAAATCTGTTTTATTCAGTTTATTTTTTAGTCGAAATTTGTTTGAACATATTCTCTCTAATTCTCAAACATTAAGAACAAATATTAGAACAAGAAAAAAGTTTTAATATTTGTATTCAACCCCCCTTCTACAAATATTGACATTGTTCTAGGGAATAACAATTTTTTTTAATATTTGTGAGAAAAAACAAAATTTAGAAAGGTGATACGGAATATCGAAAAGTGCTTTCCAAAAATTTCTAAGGAGACAACGATGCCTTCTAACGATCTTCTTGTCCAAACTTTTCTCCGCTTCACAAATCCCTAAAAAAATACAAAGAAAAACAAGAAACTAATCCGAAGAATTAAATATTAAGGAGTAAAAATTACCAATAGTCCCCGGCAGCGGCGCCAAAAACTTGATGTGTTGAAATACTGCAAGCGCACAATGTTTAATTGTAGCAATCACAGATCGATCCTCGAAGACTATGAAATTTCCAAACCCTAATAAATAAATCAGGCAGACTAGACAAATAATGTTGAGATGAGATTTGTTTAACCTAATAAGCAAATAAAATCAAATAAATATGGAAAACCTAGGAATCCGAATCCATCAATTAATCACAATTAATATCCAACTTGCCCTAAAAATCAATTCTCTTTCTTCAATAAATAAATATCAATTAACGAGACAAGCATATATTATGAAACTTATTATCTAACAATAACCCATCAAAACTTCATGGAGAAAGCATAGACTATGAAAAATAAATTCGGTAACAATAATATATCAAAATCACTTTGTTAATCAAACAATTAAGTACCAAGAAAATTATGAGAATCAATCAATAAAAACAAGTAAATACTAACAATAAGTAACTAACTTCATCTTCATCATAGGACAAGAGAATTAGCTAGACATGAAC